>RJWH01000168.1:0-653228 GCA_004363575.1 Solenodon paradoxus
GAGTGGGAAGGATCGGGGCCCGGGAGAGGGGGTGGCTGAGGCTCTGGCGCTGGGGAAGGCGCGGGCTGCCCGACGCACTGGGTGAGCTGCGACAAGCGGTGAGGGGCGCGCGGGGCAGGGGCCCGGGCCGGGCCGGGGCAGGGCGGGGCGGGGCGGGCGCGCCCGGAGGCGGGCCGGGCTGGGGAGCGCACCGGCGGGGCGGGCGGCGCGCCAGCTGCCCGCGGTGGGAGGGGCGGAGCGGCGGCGGCGGGGAGGGGACCGGCGGCGGAGGCAGGAGAGAGAGGGGAGGGGCCGGGCCCCTTGTCTCCGCGGCTCCTCTCCTCAGTCCGCCCGGGAGGAGGAGGAGGAGGAGGAGGAGCGGGGCCAGCCGCCGCCGCCGCCGTCCCAGGCTCGCCCAGCGCACCTGAACTCGCCCCGCCGCCCCGGGCCCCCGCGTCGCGCCCCGCGCCCTGGGCGCCCGGCCCGCGCGCAGCGCTGCCTCGGGTCCCCGGCGGGGTGCGTCCCCCGGGCCGCCTCCCGCTCTCCCGCGGCTCGCGTGGCCGCGCCTTTGTGTGTGGCGGCCGCGGCTCCCGGGCTCCTCTGGCCCCGGTCGCGGCGCTCCTCCAGCGCCAAGTCCGCGCGGCGCCCCCGGGCAACCCCGGCCGGGCGCCCCCGACGGTGGATCTAGCGGCTTCGAGGAGGCGGGTACCAGCCCCGGCGAGCCCCAGTCCCGGTCCCCGGCCACGGGCCCGACTCCGGCATGGATGTGAGGTTCTACCCCGCGGCGGCCGGGGACCCCGCCGGCCTGGACTTCGCGCAGTGCCTGGGGTACTACGGCTACAGCAAGGTGACCGGGCCCGGCCGGCCGGGGGCGGCGGGGTGGGGGGCCACCTCCCCATCCCGGGCGCGCCCGGCGCGCCAGTTCTCACCGCCTGCACTTTTCTTCCCTCTCTCCTCCCCTCTGCACTCCTTTCCCCTAGTGCCTTCTCTCTGTCCAACTCGCTCCCTCTACTCTTTCTGCCCTTTCCTCCCCCCACGCTTTTTTTTGTCCCTCTGCGGGCGCTCCCTTCTGCTCCTCCGCCTTTCCTCCCACTTGCTCCCCCCGCCCCCCAACCCGGCGGACTCGGCTCTGCTGCCCCCAAAGAAGCGCAGAGCATTCAGTGGACCGAAAGAGGGGACTCGCGTGTGATTCTTTGTTGTTAATAGTAAATAAGATCGCAGCCCCCCCCCGCCCCCTTAATTTAGGGAGTGGGCGACGCAGGCGTCCCGATCTCCCGTCCGAAGACCTGGCCTCCCCCTCCCTGTCCCGGTCCATCTTGCCTCCCCTCACTCTGGAGTGGACCCGGGGCTGCTTAGGGAAGGAAAGGAACAAACTTTTGAGCTTGCCCTGGAAGGGGGGGAGGGGGCGCGCAGTGGTGGGACCCCCGCAGGTGGCCTTTTCTGCCCCCTCGCTTGAGCGCGGAACCGAGGTGCCCGCCCCTCCAAGTGACTTCTCAGTTTTTGTTTCTTGGGGGGACGACTAAGTTGTGTTTTTTGGTGAGAATCTGGGTAGACGAAACCACACCTGGGTCACTTCACCCCCCTCCTCCTTCCCCCGGCTCCAACTTCGGGAACCAAGCTTTTCAGGTGCCTGAAGGTGGAGTTCCGAAAGGCAGTTGGCGCTGCTCGGAGCCCGGAGTCGCAGCGCGAGCCGTCGCCCTCGCGCCGGGCGGCCGGGACTAAGGTCCTCTGTCCATCCTGAAGCCCCTAGGGCCAAGCTTTGGAAAAAACATCACCCCGAGGGCGACATTCAGAGAAAGCTGTGCTCTGGATGGCCTGTGCCTTTTGAATGTGATTTGTCTTTTTCCTTCCCCCCTGCTCCTCCCTCCTTTTTCTTTCAAATTCTAGTTTGTTTATGATTGCTTGGATAACAGAGGAAATTAGGAGCCTGCTGAAAGAAAGGTGCTATACAAACCTAATGAATAAATAATAGGAAGAGAAGGAATTGTTTCTAGAGTGTCGAACAGTTTGCTGTGCTCCTTGACAAATGGAAGCTCTAGTTCCTTTCAGTTTGCTCATACTCTCTTCCTAACTCAGGGTTGAAGTTTGGAAGAGACCTTTAGGGTCTCTTCCTCAACCCTGTGTCGTCGTGGCCCGGCCCTGGGCCTGGCAGGAGTATAGATCGAAGGAACGTTACTCAGTGTGCTTTAACCCTTTGGTGGTGGGAGCCGTTCATGTTCTGAAAATTCCTGGAATGATAGTTGAACATTGAAAGCGGCAGCAGGCTAAGGCCTGTCCCTTTAGCCAGAGTGAAGGTTTGGTTTCTGTTCTCTCATTTTGGATTTACTCAGGTTATTAAATGCTTTTAACAAGTCCCCCATGTATACTCAGTGAGGGACCTAGGCAGCCTAATTAAGTATGTAGTGTTTCTGAGAATCCATCTAATTGTTCCAGTGGGGTGTTATTTATCTCCTTACAACTTAGTCTGTGTATGCAAGCCTTGTATAGCTGGGCATGCTCTTATTTTTGGAAGCCATTACCTTGCCTAATGTAAGTACTTCTTTCTCTGATTTAAGATCAGCAACACTCGAATGACACCAAAATAGAAACCTTTTGTACTAATCCAGTCACTGCAATCCATGGCAAATCTCTCTGCTCACTGGGATCCCAAGGGTACTTCAAGGGACCAGAGGAAATTGTGGGTGTGTGTATATGTGTTTTGTGTGTGTGTGTGTCTTTATTTTTTGAGAGAGGCTATTTTGAGGCAGTTTAAACTCAGAACATTTATTTCAGGGAGAATCTAGAAAGCTGGAAAACAGACATTATTTGTTGAGATGCTTGTTCAGCTCCAGGAGTGGAGATACAAGTTGTCTTCTGTCATATTTTAAGGCAGCAATTTGCCTAAAATAACTTATTTTCTTAGTCGTTCAGCAATTTGGTCATCCAAGTTGTGTGTGACCAACTTAGGAAAGTTACATATGGAGCTTAATATTGGTCGCCATTAAATTGTACTTACTTTAAGGGATGTTTGCGTTTATGTTCTTGCAGATAAAAATACAATAATCTTTACATTGTGCTACAATATTTTATTTTCCTACTCTTGATTTCAGGAGTGCAAAACCCAATTTTATTCCCTGTAATTTTTCTTTATAGGGAGAATGTAGGGGGAGAGGAAGTACTAACTTTATGGGTATAAAACAGCAAGTGCTAATTAAAGGTTTATAGCATTTTGTTTCACAGCTAACTTGTGTGTCTGAAGTGGTACTATTCAGCACAGGTTTATATTGAAAATGCAATAAACTTGCACACAAAGACATGCATTTATTTTATTGAAAATACTTACTATTTATCTTAAGATGACTTTTCTCTTTCTGGGTGGGAAATGATGAATTTTAAAGAAAGTGTGCTTTTTGTCTTTTCTTTTTTTTTTTTAACAACCATCTGGGAAACTTTAGAAGAAATACAGAACCCTCTACTCCAGGCTTAACAAGTGAAAAGTTAGAGCTTATCTTTAAATTTATTTACAAACCGTGAATAATAGGGTTTCATTCATTTCTCTCTTTACAAACGACCAGAGTCCTTTGTATAAATTATATGCATGTGTATTATCTTTACATTCTGTGAGTATATGGATCCTTTTAAAATGTCAACGCTCATGAAAGTGTACTCTGATGGAGAATGGATGAAAGAGTTTTGAGGGTTCAAAAGTCGTTGCAAGTAGGAGAATAACTTCAAATAAAATATAGCCAGGATCATTAAAATCAGTTAATAATTCATGAAGCAGCCACTGATGTATAAACTTAAAGCCATCTATTTTCTAAGGTCTAATTTCCATTTTAATTTCAAGTAGAAAATCTACTGTTTGAACATTTCTTTTTCTGGTGTGACTAACAAATTAAACTGTGTGTATGTGTGTGTATTTTTATAAATGTTGTATTTTACTCAAGTGATTAGGTGACCCATTGCCTATATATCTGGAATTTTTCTTTCCCCGGGTTCAATTAATCTCCTTACTAGTAAAAAAGATGATAATGTGCATTAATAATAATACCAGCTGGCATGTCTGAATTATGCTATCCCAGAATAAACTATTGCATTTAACGTGGGTGTGAGATAGTCACCCAGCGGGTTAATAATGAACTTGAACTAAACTCTACCTACTAGCTTTCTCTGCACGTTCTTAGGGATTTCTCTCCTCTACCCCTGACCGCTTTCAAAATACAATTATTGACTTCTTACCCTATGTGGAATTGTCTTACGTTGTTTTTAAAACTCTCATCAGACCAAAACCATGTGTTCTGATTATTATTTGTATTATTGATCACTCTGTTTAATTAAGACATTCTGATATGGATGCTTTCACCCCAGCTCATTGGGCTCCTGCCTTAGCTGGATTGAAGGGTAAGAGATCTTGAAGGATAATTTGTCATTTGTCTATCTTCTTGGAGACTCTGCTTCCAATTGAGAACATACTGAGAAGTGGATTTGATTGAAATGATTCTTAAGTTGATATCCTGCACTAGCATGAGAATGAATGATTTCACTGCTAGGATCCGGAGTATGTGGGTGTTGAATTTTGAGAGCAGTTTGAGAGATTTCCCTGTCAGTAAATTTGTCAGCTTCAAACAAGATATTGAAGCCACATTGTGAAAGAGAAAGAAAGTTTTTCTAAGGATCTTAGACCAGGAGTTATAAACTCAGAATGTCTATAGGCCCAGGCAGGAAACCTTCATGAAGACACAAGTTGTGGTGGAGCAGAAAACATGCCCCATTTCAAGGGGTAGCTCTGTAGCGTTAGCCGCTTGTTACTCCGCCATCATTTGGGCCCAGCCTCTTCACATGTTGTGATTATTTTTTCAAGGGACTAATAATCTGTGTTTTTATGTGAAATATCTTTAATTTTAAATTTTTGGCAGCAAATTAACAAATAATTAAAATTGTTACGTGGGGCCTTCAAAATATGCTTGTGTATTCTTTGAAACTTTTCTTGTAGATAAACTCTTGTGCAAATGAGGATTTAAAAAGCATTTTAAAATAAATCACTTAGGGTTTATACTTGAGTAGAGCAAGAACTAATGGTTTCACTTCAGGGGTCTGTAGTAAGGGGGTATTGAATTTTGAGAGAAGAATTCTGAGGAGATTTCCTTGTCAGGAAATGTGTCAGCTTCAAACCAGATATGGAAGCCACATTGTGAAAGTTATTTTGAAGCTGTTACCATGTTCCGTTGTTTAGACTGTTCAGTTGAGTAGGGGGAATGGAGTCTAACCACTTTCAGTCTAGCTCTAGTTTATTCACTTGAATTCCATCATTTCTTAATTTTATGGTTTCAAGGCAGTGGAATAGTTCTAGATGAGCTCACAGATCACATCTGGCTGGTGGCCTGTTCTTACATGGTCAGGGAGTTAAGAATAACTTTTACATTTTTAAAATCATTGAGAGAAATCAAAAGAAGGGTAAAGTGCCCTACTGAAAATTACATGAAATTTACATTGGTGCTCGCAAATGGAGTTTCCTTCCAACAAGGTGCTACTCATTTGTTTATGTATTGTCTGATTGCTGCCATGCTCTGAGGAGCAGAGTTAACTACTTGAGAGGATGACTGCAGAATCTAAACCTTTTCTATTTGCCTCTTTACAACAAAAGTTTGCTGACCCTTTTCTAGATTATCAGACTGCTTGATGGGACGATAATCTTTGGTTCCCAGCCTTGGCTGTGGAAAGAAAAGCTGGTTAACAGGATGGGATAACTGGAAAGATTACTATCTCAGTAATGTTCCTCAAAATGCTTCCAGAACAGTGGGCTCTCATCCCTGGCTGTACTTTAGCCCTAGTTGGATGGGAGGTGAATTGTAAAAGATGCTCATACTTGGCCATATCCCATACATCCCATACTAATTCACTAAGAGTCTTAGGGGATGAGACCCAGGCAGCAGTATTTTCAGTGATGAGGGAATCCATTGTGCAACTGTGGGTGGAAATGTTTTAGGCTGAGGATACCATTTTGGAGTGACAATCGCATACTGCTTGGATGCCTCACTCAATCATGTCTTCAAAGACCCACTGGGTACAAAATTTGTGCTTGTTATAAAGAAGACAAGACTTGCATGGCAGAAGGGTTGATTCCAGGTTGGCATTCAGGGTTGTTTTTTTTTTTAGGACTTTGGCAGGTCTTCAAAGCTATTGATCTGAGCTGCCCTCCACTTTTTATCAGACATTAAAAGGCATCTAACATTCTACATTTAATATAACATGATATGATATCATATTTGCGTTAATGTTGGTTGGTTGACTTATGTCTGCATTTTATATAGATTTAATTAAACACCTTTTAGTTTTAATGTAATTTCTGTGCTGTGTGGCCAGTTATTTTTCCTCCTCATGTTTTATGCATTTTTTTAGGTCTTTGAGAAGCTTATCACTTTAGGTGTCTGGTCTCCATTGACTAGTGAACAAAATAGTTCAAAGTAGTCCTCTGACACTAGAAGCCTCAAAAACTCATGTTGCTACCCCAAATCCTGGAATGCTGATGAAAACCCTATGCCCACAAACTAGTATGCACTTAACCAAAGAAAGTTAATTTCAATTTTTTTGGATGAGGTTATTGAATGTTTGTGGCTGTAACATTCAATGTATGTGTTGATATTTTAAGAACTATCTACTTTGGATCATAAACTGTCAGGGGATGCTGAATCCACTAGAGGATTTATTTATCTTCACAGTTTTAAAAAAACTTTGTCATCTGTATCTAAAAATATTTGTAATAAATCTGAACTTTCTGCTTTTCTTTAGAAATAATTATCCATTTGGCAATATTGGACTTATTATACCTTTGCATGACAACATCTGCTAGGTGCTGTTGAGATGGCCAGGCACTCCCCAGTTCAGCATGGTCCTCAGACTCTTATTTCTCATACTTATCCCTCTGCATCCCCTCAGTCTTGCAGGATTTGACTTAGGAAAATTTGATTAAGAAGAGATAAAATTAAATGAGCAACAAATGATCTTCAAATTTAGTGACATGAGGTCACTGCTATAGGAGAAATATAGCCCCAGTGTTCCTTATGTTATGTGGGGTAGTAAATAAAATGGAAAAGAGTAATTTGTGATCGTGTTATAGTGCCTCTTATTTAGCATGCTTAGGATTCTACTGAAGACTGTGTGTGTGTATGTGTGTGTGTGAGCGTGTTTTGTTTTGTTTTAATAGCACAGACTATAGCTGTAGCCCTAGAAATTCTAAATGATAGGTCTAGGGTTGGGGATGCAGGTAATGCTGATGTCGTGGGTCTGTAGAGCATGCTGGGGGTAGCGTAGCAGAGAGGGCCTTTAGTGGTAAGGTAAAGAGTTTGCTCTTTGTAAGTTTATCAGTTGGAATGCTTTGGGCTGCAGGTAATAGCATACTAAACAAACTTCGGCATAAAGCATGTGGATATTTATTTTAAAAGGAGGAAAACTTTAGGTAGGCAATCTCAGGCTTTTCGGATAGCTAATCTTGTGTTCAAGAACCCTCTTTGCTTTCTTTTCCTCCGACCATTTTTTTGAGATTCTGCAGTCCCTTCATGGTCATACGTTGGCTGCTTTATCTCCAGGCATCATCGCCTCACATGATAGCATAATGGGAAGCAAAGTAATGGTGGCAGTAGTTCACTTTCTCTTGCCCATCTCTTATCAAGAAGGAAAAGTTTTCTTGGAAATACTTCTTTTAAACTCTTTAAAATCATAGTGATCAGAAGTGGTTCACACAGTCCGCATAGGTCCGTCATTGACCTAGGAGATTATTACTATCGGCTTAGACCAATCCAATGTCATCCCTTAAGGCTGGGTACAATATCACATGAACATAATTGATACATTTTGTTAGCAAGGAAGGAGGAGTGTGGAAAGATAACCAATTACTAAGTACATGAAGAATTTTGAGTGAGTCAGTAATTTGGTTGGGGTTATAGTTTGTGAAGATGGATTTAACATTTTAATTAGATTAGTAATGGCCCTAAAGAGGTGGGGGACCAAGAAGGATGCCATTACCCAGTTGAGATAAAGATGTGAGAAGGATTTGAGCCAAGGAGATATGAATATGGGTGTGTGAAGGGCTTAAGAGCATTGGAGAGGGTATCTCTGTATCTTAGGGAGGGAAAAGAAGGAGGCAGAGATGACCTAGGATATTTGAACTTGGGGGCTTGGACAAATTTGAGAACCTTTAATACAAGCAGAGAGGTTAGAGAAAAAGCTGGTTTTGATGGAAAAATTAAGCCCATTTGGAATATTTTGATGGAACATTTTTACCACAGAGACATCAGGTAGGTACTTGCACCAACGTATTGGGACTTAAGAGAGGACTCAGGACTGAATAACCAGTCAGCCTTTCTAGCATGTGCTAAAGTTCTAGAAATGAACAGGACTCCTCCAAGTGTGAGGAGGCAGAAGTTGCTAGGATATATCTTCTGTCTTTTGGTTCATGTCGACTAATTTAACTCCCCAGTTAGGGGACAGTAACTTAGGAAGCAATGTGTGGAACCCAGAAAATTTGGAAATAAGACTGTACCATTACAACAATGGTATCAAAATGCTATGTGTGTATGTGCATGTGTGTCTCTGTGTTGTGTGTTTGCATCGATGATATATACTTTTTTTTTTTAATTTAAGGAAACATGAAGGCATGAATGAACACAAGCAGAGGCAGGCAGGCAGGAAGAGAGAGGAAGGAAGAAGCACTTCCTTCCTCCCTCCTTCCCTTCCTCCCTCCCCCCACTTCTCTCCCTCCCTCCCTCCCTCATGAGTGCTCCCCCTGCCCTGGGATGTGAATTCCAATCCTTGGGATGTATGTGGATTGTGCCAGTCTACCACAATGGACCTAACTGCTACTCCATCAGGGCGCACTTGATATATACTTTATCTTAATAGCTGTTTGTAAAGATTCTTAAGTGGTTGTTATTAAGGGGGAATGATGCAAAATTTGCACTAACAATTTAAAACCATATCAGCCATTGATGAATTTCATTTAATGTTTTTTCCTTGATCTAACAGGGGCGATTTCAAATTGGATTTTATGACATGTTAATGATGTAGTAAGTATCTTGGAGAATATGTTTTAAGACTAAAGAAGAACAGGAGTTTTGTTAAGGATGGTTATACATTGTATTCTCAACATGGATTCGACTCTGTAAAAAAAATCCTGTTTAAAATATAAGGAGTAGCAGCTTTTATTTAAAGTGTGCATAGGATTCTGACAGGTTTTATCTTCTTCCTTTGTAGTAGATCATTTTATTTTCTTTATCTCCTAGGTTTGTATCCTTAATCCCTTCCTCGGGGAGGCATGTTCTACAAAATATGCTCCATGCTTGTGCAAAACTCATTGGCCATTGGAAAATGACCTTCCTGTATGAGTCACATTCTGTCTTTAATCTTAATATCATCTTACTTTATTGATAAAAGAATCATTTGAATGACTTGATAATCCATAAATTAAACAAATTGGCCAACATCAAGAAGTATTTGGATTTCAGTCTAAAGATTTAGTTGAATGATAACTCTTTTTCAATGAGATAGATTTTAAGTTGGGCCCTTCTGTTCCAAATGTTGATAGTTTTATAGTCTTTTCTATGTGCACTAAATTATTTATATAGAAGAATTATAGTAAATGTATGGTGATGGGACTGAGTTTTTAAATATTTTAACTTAACAGAGTGTAAGTGTGTCACACTGCGAGATTTTTCCAGCAATCTCTAGAGTTAATCAAAACTTTTATGAACTATAAATTGTCGGTTGGAAATTGTTTTTTTTTTTTTTTTTTTTCCTGAAAAAAAAGGATGTTAAATCTAGAAGTATTGACCACTTAAAAAGCATACTCAGTTAGATCTGCTTTGTTACTCCTTTCTATGTCTTTAGAGCAAAATTCATCTTTTATTATTAGACTTATTTAAAAAATCCTCATAAAATGGCCCAGGGAGAAATGGTTAAAACTGTGTACTAATGAACTTTCTTTTGATTACAAGTGAGAAAAAAGATTCTCAAACTGACAATGGATTCCAAGTTTTGTTGTAGGCATAACTGGGTGCAGAGTTTCAAGGGATGGTGTCAGGGCTTTCTCCTGCCGACTCTGCTTCCATCTGTCGGGCTGCTTTCTCTGTCAGGGTGTCCTGAAGAGGAGGGAAGATGTCCAGGATCATCTCCAAGTCACAGCCCCACAGCTCAGCTTCCCCCCAGGGGAGACATGCTGTTTCCCACCTATTTCAGTAACCACCCTGGATGGGGTTTCATGAGACAGATGTGGGTCACATGACCAGACCCGCAGTCACGTATTCATCTCTGGAGG
The DNA here is from genome assembly GCA_004363575.1 of Solenodon paradoxus. Lineage (NCBI taxonomy): Eukaryota > Metazoa > Chordata > Mammalia > Eulipotyphla > Solenodontidae > Solenodon > Solenodon paradoxus. The sequence goes on from RJWH01000168.1 coordinate 10,268, forward strand.
GGGGCAGGTACTGTCACCCCTGGTGGCAACCACATGGGTTAATGGTCTAGATCAGTGATTCCTCAGAAGAAATGAAAAGTACTGATGTTATGAGGGCAAGTTAGGTGTAAAGGAGGAGAAAAGTCTGTTTTAAGTCATAAATGACGTGAAGGTTGTTGATTTGGAAGACTTCTGATGATTTAAATTGTCTATGCTTCTTATAACAATTTGTGGAAACTGGAAATAACCTATGTTTATTAATGCAGCTGTCATCATTATTATCTGTTAAGTGCTTATTGGGAATATGCTTCTTGTCCAGGGCTGACTTAGATTTAATCTGCCTTCAAGAAATCTCTAGTCTAGTAGGGAGGCAGGTGTGCATGTGTTGAGTTTTCATAAAGAGTGTGTGTGTGCATGTGTGTGTGTAAGTGTAATGATGTGGACATAAAGGAGATGTTCTAGGCTGAAGCCAGTGGTTGGTGTCGTTGGAAGTGCTCCAGGAACTGACTGGGTAAGGGGGAAAGTCCTTGAAAAGGGGGTCTGTGTGGTTAGGTAAAAGCTGTCAGGCTTGGAATGGACAGATAAGGAAAATGGAATTTTAGAGGAAAAAGTGAGAGAGAAAATTCCAGTTTGGCCTTTCTGCATGGGCATAACACCCTCGCAAAGGTCTCATTACATCCTGTGCCGGATGGTCCCGTGGGACAGTGGATGGAGATGCATTTACCTCTGGGTAGTAGTTTCCTCGAGAAACTTGCAGTGGTTGAGACCAAGCCGTAGAGGCACTAGGACGTCTGGTGAGAGATCTGAGGTTTCATATAGTAGATCCGAGTAAAGAATGTGCGTCTGCGTGTGTCAGTACAGCTGCATGTGTCTGTCCTTTTACGTGTGTGCTGGTTTATGAGTATGTGTAGAGGATGTCAGTGCGAGCAGGGTGTGGGAAGGAGAAGATATTTTCAAGATGTCCCTGACAACATTTGAGAGCGATGAAAGGAATGCAAAGGAAGGATGATTGAATGATGGACAGGATGGTCAGTTGGTGTTAGGATGAAGGCTGGTGATAAAGGAGAGTTAGCTTTGAAATGAAAGCTAAGCTTGTTAACCTTTTCTCTGAGATAGCGGAATAAAAAGAAGTGAGCTAGATTCAGACACATTTCAGTGGAAAAGGTGATGGGGTTGCAGAGGGAAAGAGAAGAGAGAGGGAGGGAGACCAGTGAGAATGGGTGTGTCAGAGGGTGTCAATGGGTCTGTGAGTTGATCAGCAGCTCAAGATTTACTCCTGCCTGTTTCTCTCTCTTCTTAGGACTCCCCTCCACCCTCGTTCTGTGCATCTTATCACACCAACCTTCATTCTGTCCTTTTGGACTTGCTTCCTCTGTCTAGAACCCTGTCTCCAAGAGGATCTCAGTGTTCAGGGCAGAGTACAAATGTCACCTTCAAGTATGGCTTGACCATTGAAAAATCTTTGAGTTTATGAAATAAACTTTTCTTCACCCTTCAGTCACTGTCTCTCTACCCTCCTTATTTGATTCATATCACGGATACCTATTTGGATTTTTGTTTAATCCTTTAGTAATTTTTCTTTTTCACCACTTGCCACTAGAATGCAAACTCCATAAGCGGAGGTATGTGTCTGCTTTGATGATTCTTGTGTGTCTAGCATCTAGGACAGACAATGCTTGGCACAGGAAAGAAAACATAATAAGGAATGAACTAGGTGCAAATACAAATATTGTTGAGTAGACAGTCTAGCAGGAGTTTAATCTGAAGAAACATGTAATGGATCTACCATATGTACCTGACATGTCCAGGCAATGGGAACGTAAAAAACAGTGTTCTCAAAAAGGTGATCTGTCGTTGTGATGATCTCCATTAGAAGATTTCAGGTTTAAATTTTATTTTAGATTATCAGTATTTCATGTAAGAATGGAGCAATGGATGGTGAGGATGAGTCGATGGTGGATCTAATAAGAGAACAACAAGGTTTGAGGAAAAAAATAATAAAAGAAATTTTGAAGTGACTTCTTAATCCAAGTGTCAGTCTGGGTGAGAAATGACCAGGGAAGGGGAACTTCAATGCAGGCAAGCAGGCGTGTGTTGAGGTTCATCCAGGAGTAATAGAATCAATCACTTACAGCAGTGGCTTCAAGAGGTTGGCATTTATTTCTCTTTTTTTAACAAAGTCTTGAGGTCATCAGTGCCGGCTGGTATGGGGAGTCATAGACACCTGGGATCCAGGCTGCCTCCAGGTTTCATGGGACCCTTTTCCTCCTGGCTTAGCGCACCAGTCATCATTTATGGTCCAACCAGCAGACAGGAGAGAGGTGGTTAAGGGTGAAGGGATGGCTCAGAATTGAGACAGATGGCCATGCAGGTGACTGCAAGGTGCCCAGAAAATACAGTCGATACTGTGGCAGACCACGTGGGCAGCTAAACAGCCAGTTACGGCGGAGGCAGAGGTGGACGAGAAAGAGACAGTCAACGGTTTAGCAGGTGTGTGTGGTGGGTGTGGTCTGAGAAACCCTTGGCGGGTGTCTCCCCGGCTGCACTGTTAGATTTTGACAAACTTCATTCAGTATTTTAGTTTTTATTTGTTCCTTGGAGGGTCCTCTTGATCAGACACTGTGGTAAAGATATCTTTTCTATCCTTTCTTCAGCTTGGGGTTGTATTTCGGGTGTGCTTAAAATATCCAGTGACTTATTTTCTTCTTTGCAGGAACTGCATATTCTTATGTCCTAAATTTAATTGATTATATTTTTTAGGCTCAGGTTTCTCTTCTTTTCAAAACACCTCTTGGATTTTCATGCTACCAGTTCTCCAGTGCTCTGTTGGTAACACAGTTTTGAGCACTAGTCAATCTTCAGGCTATGGTTTTTAGACTTTTTAAAAATGGATGCTTTTTTGTTTTCAGTCAGACTCAGCCTGCCTCAGACTCTTCATATCCATACAACCGACCAGTGACTCCTCTTCCCCAGAAACCTGCATTTCTTTATAATCTTTCTCCTCACTTAGTCCACTGACCTCTCTCGTGAAGCCTTGACTTTTCCTGCAGTCTCTGCTGCAGAGACATGCCAGCTAGTCAGCACCACTGAACCTCCTCCATCCCCTTTCCTTTGCCAGGTATTTTGTGTCGGCTTTTAGTCTTATTACTCAGCTTTGGGGTTACAGAAAGCTGTCCATTTTCTTTACTAAAAATGAATGCTGTCTGAGTATGCACAGGCTTTGTTGCATAATTCTCTTCTTCATCTCTTTCTTCTCTAGGACCCTCCCATCGTGGATAGTCCAAATCTTCTCTACTCTTTTCAAGTCCCATCAAACCAGCCCTACCCTCATTCTTAAAAGGGGACTCAGAACTGTTTAGGAGGAACATTGATAGTTAAGTGTGAGGGAGTGTTGCAGATATATTTGCATCAAACTGAGACTCAGCCTTTAATTTTACCTGGAGGCTTGAAAGAAATAAAAAAAACCAATGACTTTCCAAAGATGTCATGAAATCTTCTTTAGTTCCTTGTCCCTGACCTAGTTTAGAGCAATGCTTCTTAAACTCAGATATATGTGCAAGTCATTTGGCGATCATCAGGATGAAATGCAGACCAGTTGGCCTGGGACTGGGCTGAGAGTTGGCCTTGCTGATACCTCCTCAGGTGCTGCTGGAACTGCCAGTTGCAGCCAAGCCAGTAGTCTTCGAGAAGGGACCAACCGCATTTACACTTTGACTGTGTGCGCCCCTCTTCAATGTCGCTCAGCATAGTTCCTCAAACAGGAGATCTTTACCTAGGATTTCCTCTCTTCTCCACCCAAGTCCTCCTTAACACCCTGCAGTCTGTGTTGATATCTCTGTTACTTCATTGGAACCAGCTTTCATGCTGGAGACTAGAGTGCTAACGTTAGACTAAGACATTGTTCTAAATTTGGGGCTTGGATTTTTCTCATGAGTCTTAGACATCTCCTGTCTTTAACCCATCCCTCTCTCTTCCCCAGTCTCCCTTGCCCCTAGTTCCCTAATTTGTATGTTTGGATGCTTGTGTTTGTTTTTGTTCTGTCATCTTACCTGCTGCGGTCCCTTCTCTTCCCAGGTGTTGGGAATATCCTCCTTAGCCTTGTCTTTATCGCTCTTTTGTCTCTGCATTTTTTTCACTTTGTATTTTTATCTTCTTTTTCACTTAGCAATTCCCTTTCTGAAGTTGTTTGTGACTGTGTTATATTTCTATTTCTATCTGTTGTGGAACACATTACATTTTGTAGTTGAAAACTAAAAGCACATTTTCTCATGAGTCTGCAAGCCTACCAGATAGGTTGGGCTCTGTGGGACGGTTGTTCTCTTCTTGGCTGATTCCTTCATGCACTTGCTGTCAGCTGCAGGTTGGCTAGGAGACTTTGCTCTGTTGATTGGCAGTCAGCTGGCATTCCTTCCTCATTTCTTTTACATGTAGTTTCTGACTTCTAGCATGCTGAGGCCTACACACCTTTGCAAGGGTCCTTGAGCCCAGGCTCAGCAATGTCGCACTGCTCCGTCTACTCCTCAGAGCAAGTCACAAGACAAACCCAGACTCATGGGATGAGGGAACAGATTCCACTTCTCCAAGGGAGGAGCAGTAGAATCACATTACAAAGAGGCATGGATGTAGAGAGGTGTTAAGTATTGTGGTGAGGTTTGCAATCTACCCCAATGCCTCATCTTCATCTCTGGCTCTGTCTACATCACTCGCCTCCTATATGGCAACACTCTGTAGAATATCACTCTTTATTATCTGTCACCAGTTCAAGTCCAGCACAAGGCATATGAGAACCTGCATTCCCCTCTACCCCCAAAGCTCCCCTTAAGTTTTCACTTTCTCTCAGTGCCCCTGTCATTTCCAGGTACAAAAGTTTAATTCTGTTTACTTGAACACTTTCATTTCCTTAGTGCAATGAGTCTTCGAGCTGTTTTTCCTTCTAATGATCTCTTCTACTTCTGTCTTCTTTTCACTGCTGTATCCTAGTGTAGGTTTCTTTTATAGCTATTGATTCCTTACCAACTCTGTACTGTAAACTCCTTCTCCCTCCAATTGAATCTATGCTCCACTTCTGGTATGATTCTCAAAAGGGCACCCATCTAAACACCATTTTTTATCCTAAAAAAAAGTACTTTCAATGGCTTGTCTTGGTTTATAGCAATGCTTTCTTAACTTGCAGCCTCTACGCCATATACTTATGACTGGTATTGTTATTTATTTAAAATTTTTGCTTTGCCTCATTTTAAATTTATATCACTGTCACAGAAGATAACCTTGTGTTGCTTGCATTGTGTAAAATTAGCCCACACAGTAAATGCATGACTTAATATTTTCAAAATTTATTCATATACCAGTTAAATTAATTGCCTGTGTGTAATAGGTATTAGCCTAGAGTACTGGCTTAGAAGTTAAATTGTTATACCTAAACTTAACATTGGAGTCCCTCTATATCTAGTGTCAATGTTAGCCACACTAAGCAAGACCAAAATTCTGAAAAATAGTCATTTGAAATAGTTCTTTTCCCTGTCCCTTAGAGCCTAGTTGTTCATAATAAGTAACTTTCCTGGTGGCCTAATAGCCTTACTCTTTCTGCATTCATAATTTTCCAGATATTCTTCCTAAAACTGACTTTGGCTTAACAGGTTTCTAATTGCCAGTGGGATAAAATTATATACTAGATGCTCCATTTTTTATGACTTGTCTGAATTCTAGATTACCAGAAAACCCTGTAGTGAGGAGATATACCACTGTAATCATCTGAACTCCTCTTCAAAGCTAGCGCTTTGAAAATACTGGCACTCAAGCCAGATAAGGTGGTGGGTTGCAATTAACACCCGCTTTCCTGCAGATTTCTTGAGTCTGCATACTTTTTTTATGCAGAAGCTTTTGGAAGCACAAGGAAGAAACCAAGTAAAGGAAAACCAAATCAAGTTGAAAGAATTCTGATAGAGCAAAGAAGAGTAATAGTGATAACAGATGACAAAAAGAATGACAATGGAGAAGAATGAGCCAAAAGATTCTTTTGTAAGTGAGAGAGTTAAAAAACAGTATCTCCTTGTGAAGAGGAAAAAGAGAAGCACCTATTAAAAAATGAGGCCAAATCATCTCTAAACTAAGATATTTTAGATGATATACAATACCTTATACTTATTAATTACAGACATCGACTAAAATTTCCCCATGTAACTCATATAATAGAATTAAACTTTGGGGAAATATTTTTTTTTTTCCTGCCGATAAATTCTGCCACCACATTTAACTCGACACAGAATTTTGTTCTTTTGTTATGAGAAATTATAATCTTGAGTCTTAGCTGTTCAATCCTTATTAAGAACTCTGTTGTAATAAATACTGTCTTTATGGAGGGGGCTGAAGAAGATGCAGTGACTCCATTTATCTAGATCACCTTTCTTGATGTGAGGCCAGCGCCACATGGGGAGAGCTAGCTAACTACTCAGGACAGTGTACTGCCTTGCACCTCATCTATCGTTGCTCTTGCCTAGGCCTCTCTCATTTCATTTATTGTGTCGCTCACTCCGAGGGCTTCATTTTACATGCAGGAGAATCGTGAATTACAAGTTCATGAACATCCTTGTTTTGAGGGATTATGTTGATATATTTTGTGTATCAGGCTGTCCTTTGTATCATGATTTACTAGAGTTTTCTTAGGTTATTGTACTAGGAAGAACTGAAAAAAAAAATCACTCCATTTATCTTACAGATATTATTAATCTTGTCATTCTTGATTCTTTGCATTGGCTGCTAAGGATCTTGGAATTCAACATCAAGGCCATTGGTAACTAAGATAGCTGGAGATAGATTCCTGTGTGCTGGTTATCTTGGCTTTATAATTGTCTTATTTTTTTCTTCGCCTTCATCTCATAGGATAATTTTTTTTAATTTACAATTTAGTCTACTTTAATAGTTATGGAGAAAAGCAGGTTATGAATAAAATACTTGGAGGTACTTAAGTACAATGAATATGTTTGTCTAGTGTTAAGAATACTTTGCATAGCTTTCTACAAGAGAAATTTCCACTTAAAATAGTGAAGTTTCCTTGTGTCAATATTGTAAAACTAAAGCACAAACTCTAATTCCTTCCCCCTTTGGTCATTTTTTTTTTTTTTTTTTTTAAGTAAAGATGAGTATAATTCTCAATTTATAGCCCTTGACTAGCACTTGTTCCTTATAGGATATTTCCCACAGAATTGCAGAACCTGTTGAAATGGTGAAAATAGGGAAATTTGGTACATGCATTCAAGAAGTACTAATTGTGAAAACTCACTTTTTGCCGTAATCAGCATCTATCTGATTGAATAAGAACTAGTGCCATACTAAGCGCTTGAAGACTGTACTAAGATTAACTTGGCATTGAAGATCCATTCAGTCAATGGCCAGTGTCGACTGGTCCATCCATGCCTCCCATGACCCCTGAGTTGGCTCCTTCATGGTTGGAAGGAGTTTCTGCAGTCATCCAGGTCATATATCCTTTCAAAAGTGCTGCTGTCTTGACTTGGGGAAGCCTGTCTTGTTTCACATGAGTCCTGCTCAAATTAAGAGGAATAGTTAACCTGCTGCAAGATCACCCACCCTCTTAGTTGTTTAAAAGTGACTCATGATAATACAGATGTAATTTGCCGTTGTCTTGGGGATCGTTGTTTCATTTAATCAGCTTCCTGAAAATTGAATAACTTGATGTTAGTAACTTTGGAAAGCAGCCTGACTCATTTCTCCATAGGTTGTTCTGTTTATCCAACGGTAGTTCTGGGAGGTCTTAAAGATTTTAATGACTCCAGATGTGCAACAGTTGGCAGGCCAACAAGGTGTGAGGGCAGACGCCAGCTTTGAGTTAGGTTTTACCACTTCATGGCTCTGTGATCTCCAGAAGATTCCTGAGCCTCAGTCTCCTCATCTCTGAAATGGGGATTCCACTCTGCTGGGTTTTGGAGAGAGAGTGGTGAACAAAGGAAACAGAAAGCCCTGCCCTATGGCATTTACGTTCTGGAGGCTATGAACCCATCTAATACATAAGACTGTGTATAGGTAGAAAATAATAATGGTATTTACAACATAGTTTTGTTGTTAATATTGACTTATTCTATGTATTAAGTGTTTCATTAGTATTAGCTCTTATCATCATTATCATTCTAAGATATTGTTATCCTAAAAGTTCAGGTATGTTTCTTAACATGTGGATAGAGTGCTGAGTTGAGACTATAGGAGAAGAGTCTTGCTCAGAATATTTCAGTGTTTTAATTGCACTATTTGGAGGACTTTGCACCTTGAACATTGATCGGTGGACCCTCTGTTCTTTGCTTAATGTATAACTAGAGCAGAGTTTTTCAATCTTGGTACTATTGATAGATTATTCTTTATTATGGGGTTGTCTTGTGTGTTGTAGGATTTTGGGCAGCATTCCTGGGTCCTATCTTCTGGATGTCAGGAGTATGCTTACTTATAACAACCAAAAATATATCTAGACATTGCCATAGACACACCATCCTGATAGGGGGGCAAAATCATCCCTGATTGAGAACCATCGTGCTAGAGGAATATTTTGGAAAACTTTTTGGTTTTATCAGAAAGTGCTAACTGGGATGACTTACTCCTTTGTTACAAAGGGCATTTATCTAAATATAGGGCAGTTATTTCTCTAGGGCCTGATGGAGCTAAAAAGAAACATGCCATATCACGATATGTTTCTCAGAATAGCTAAGAAAGCAAGTGTCCCTTCTCAGGGCAGGCAGTTCCTGGACCTGGTAAGAGTCTAGAGCCTTTTTGGTACTTACCAGCTGTTTTCTTTCTTTTTCTTTATCCCTCTTTCTCTTTGGGAATCTTTTTGTGTTGTTAAAAATATCTTTTGAATTTCCAAAGCTGATGTGATATAGTGGATTGTGAAGAGAAGGTATAATTCATTAAAAGTTCATTAGAAGGAATAATTGTCCATGGACTGGCATTGACTGAGTTAGAGTCCACTATGTTTCCAGGTGTTTAAGTCGAGCTATTTAGGATTAATTATTAAAACATCATCAATGATACGTTATATGCAGTGATTGTAGTAGAATAACACGATTTAGGTGTCATCAGTTTCTACTTGTCTCATTTCTTCAAGGTTTGTGGGGACACACTCAAGTTGACTGCTTCATGTTTATTTTTGCTTGTTTGTTTTATTTTTAGTCTTGAGTCATGTGAATTCCAAGCTCAGAAGCTTTTCTTCATTTATTCACTCCCCAAATATTTGTGGAATGGCTACTTCATATGGCATGGTGTACATGGAAATTTAAGAGAAAGAGCATTGGCCTTCTAAACTGTGACTTTCAGAGAGCAGTGACCATGTCTGTTTTGTTTACTGCTGTGTCCTCATCACCCAGCCCTCTGCTTGAGGTCTAGGAGAATCCCATTAACTAATGACAAACTTTTACATGAATATTCAATGGTCTCGTCTTAAAGCTTTCACAGGCTGATTCTTTTGCCCATTTTTTTGAACAATTGACAAGATGTATTAGGCCTTTGGCAATGTGTTTAAGAGAACAAGTTACAAGAAAATAGACTGATGTCCAGCATTTCCCAAGCTGCAAATCCCAAAACCTACCTGGTTGATCTTTCCCAAAGCGGTTGTCACTGAGACCCTTCCCTCTCTACCATGCCTGGAATTCCCAAAGGAAAGAAGGAGCATTGCTGACAACAATGTCCCTTCTCAGGCTCTGATCAGGGTTTTATTGTCAGGAAATCCCCCTTTTCAGGGACTTCATTGTTTGTGTCCTCTAACCAGCCCTCCCCCACCCCGTCCGCTGCCAGCCAACGATTTCAAGGCTTCATGGAAATGAAAAGTTGCTCTTCTTCACAAAAAAGATTGGGTGAGATAAAGTGATTAACACTTATTTTGTTCGGGAATCCATCCGATCTACCATCCTTGAACACTCATTTGGCTTGTTGGAAGGGTAATCTCTTTCAGAAACATTGGACAGAATTGACCAATTCATTATGTATGTAAGTCTCCTTAAGAATGTTTAATTCAGTGAGCCCTCATCTCCTGCCTTCGTAATCTCCTGCCTTGGCTCTTCTGTTCTCTGGGTTTCTGCAACTCATTTCTCCCCTGATTATTGAATCTTTCCCTGGACATTACAGGCTTGGTAGAATCTCAGTAAATAGATTTATGGGGGAAAAATTCCATACTCCCTCCGTTGGTTGTTGATGACTGAATTGTTCTGGGGTAATTAAACTTGGGGGCCTACAAACTGAGTCAGGAGAGTCTGAGAATACTTAAGCCAGTGAGAATGTTGGAGCAGGACTTTGAGGCAGTGGGAAATTCTTACGAAAAGCAGCTACTTTGCCAACATGGGTCGTTCCTATAGAGCCAATTCTGGAAGATTCTTAAACGAGAGTGGACATTAAGTCTTTATGGGCACGTGCATATTTTTACTATTTAAGAATAGAAGCAAATAACCTAGTTGTGGGCATCTTTCAATGGGATATATTGCATATTTTTTCAGTTTTTCTTTCTTTTGGGATTACCAGGCAGGTTTTAATTTCAATAGTACTTTCACTACTGCTGACAGGGAAGTGAGAGAGTGGGGCAAAATAATGGAGGATGTTTAAGGAGTGTGTTTGCATACACATGTAAGTAAGTACTCCAGAACTCTCTGGGACCCAGCTGGGCTCCCCAGTGGTAGGAAGGAGGCCTGAGAAGAGGCTTTCCCTTTAGCCATTGCCCGTCTGATAGCAAAAAAAGCAAAAATAAATGTGTAAGTGCGTGACAGTGGCCCCTGGAAATTAGTGTTGGCCTCTCTAGGGGTAGCTGGTAAAGTTAGTGATGGCAGAGGGCATGTTTCTTAGCCAGAGGCCTGAAGTAGAATTCGACTTATTATTTTATTTTGTGTGTGCTCCACGGTCTTAGTAATTTAGGCGGGGATTCGGAACTCTGGTTACGTTTTCTTTCAATTTCCTTTCCAACAGGAAGGTTTCAGAGAAAAGGAAAGGGAAAAAGACAAGCCACAAACTTGTTCAAGGGAATCAGTACATGATTACAAATACAGAGGTGGTTCCTCTTCCCCAGCCATCGACTTTTGCATTTATCAGAAAGATTCATGGGTCCTTTTATTGACGGTGTCCGTTAATGGGGCAATTTGATCAGCACATAAAAAGCATGGAATTGTCAAGTTCCACAACTTTATTGTTTACATTTATTTACATTTAGTTTTAAATTGATGTTATTAAAGGAGCATTATGCATAACATACAGGTTTAAGGTATGAAGTCATTGTAGATCAGCATTGGTATATTACGTTTACCATCACCAGTCCAGTTCTTCCTTCCTTATATCCACAATTTTGTTTTTTCAAAAAAAAAATCCAGTGTAATAGAAACCTCTCTTTTTGATCTCAAATGTTTTTACCTTTTAGATTTTTGAAACTAGAACAGAGTAGGATTTTTTAAAATTTGTTATGGTGATCAGGTCAGTGCAGGAAAGGTTTTGGGAGAATTTTACCTCATCAGAAGAATTTGGGTTTCCCTGGGGGAGGAAACAGCATCATTCCAAAGCAGAAGGTGGAGATTCTCAGAGTGGGGATCCCAAGCGTCTGGTTGAGGCCTGTTTCGAAAGTCTTGCCTGTGACAATTCAGAGATTGGCCTTGATCTTTTAGGTGCTTTTAAGCTTAACATGCACCAAGGGTCACGCTTAGATCTCGGCTTTGGAAGTACAGTGGGACGATGGTGGGGCGGGCGGAGGTGAGGATGAGAAAGGAGTGGCCAGGTTCCTGTTGCCACAGTAGAGTCCCTTTCAGACCTCTGGGGAAAAGGAAAGACATGGATGCCTTCGTTTCCTTCACGTCCTGATCAGTGAATGCCGAACCTCATTAAGAGACTTTATAATCAGGTACACGTAACCCGTGGTGATTTGCAGTCATTTGCATTTACTGCTCCATGCATGTAAATCATAGTAATTTTAGGAAGAAAGAATTACAAATATCTAAAAAATTCATTTGAATTCATTTCTCAAATTCCATCTTTAATAGATCCTTTCCTTTCAGGCAATCTAATGTCAGATCAGAATTATTTTTAAAATTGAAATAGACCCCTTTTAGGCCCTGTCGGAGTCTGTGAGTTATTAAATTTCACATTTTCCAGGGTTTATTTTTTTCTGATGCCATAGTTCAAGATAATGTTTTTTTAATACTACATGCAGAATTCCAGAGATTCATAATAGCTTGTGACATCTTAATGTCCACAGTGACATTCCACTGGTCACATCCAACTGTGATAAACAGCTCTGTACTCTATAAAGACAACAGTCACTAAGTAAAATGCAGAAAGATGCAAACGGTCTCTCAGTCTTATGAGTAACGGAACAGATCCTGAATGTTAATTTTGAAGACAACACATGCTTAAATTTAAAGTTTATGCCTTCAATTCGTAGTCTTTTTGTTCTTCTAGGGAAAAAATATCAAGCAGCTATACTTTAAATGAATTTAATGAACTGCAAAGACTGACATTTTCACTATAAAAGTCACACTTCATTTAATGAGTAGTTAAATATTGATGCTGTATTAAAATACAAGCAGAATAAAAATGGCACAATGGATTTCGAATGAGGAATTCAGGGTTCTTTCATGTTGAAAATTTCATGAACTGAAAAAAAAAGTATCATTCAGCACAATGTCTTCATAAACACAAATATTCAAGTGAAACCCCATATTAGCCCATAGTACATAAATCCCAGTAGATGAACGGAGATAAGTCTTTATTTTCACTTATTGATTCTACTTTAATCTTTGTTGGCCAAAGGAACCAGTGTTGTTAAATGTAGTTTTTATCTTTAATGAGAAGGATGCTGAAATTCTAGAAGGAGTGGAATCTTATTTCCTTGACTTGACCTTCTTTGATATGAATTAAAAATAATTTTATGTTGGTAACTATTCCAGAAAAATCATTGAACTAGGTCTTATTACTGCTATTGCTCTTCTGCTTGGAGTTCTCCAGTGGTTTCCTCAGTCATTCTCTGAAGAAGTTCTTAAAAGCCTACCGAATGGTCCACACAGACTTAACTTGGTGGTTTCCGTGAGCTCCTTGACCTGATCTCCTAGTCACTCCTGTCACACACCTGCCTCCTGGTAACCCTGGGAAAGTCCACATACTCTCTCACTTCAGGACTTACGGTTTTCCCTTCTACCTCAAACCCTATTTCTTCAGATTTTTTCATGACTTTTGTCCTCATCTTAAGGCCATTTCTCACATGTCCTTTTGTGAGGAAGGTCTTTTATGATCACCTATAATTGAGCTCTCTTCTTATCCCCTGCATTCCCAATACCTTTCTATCGTCTGGTTTTCTCCAAGCACTTAATCGGAAAACATTCTCTGTATTTACTTTTTTGATTGCTCATCCCCATTCCCCTCCCAATAGATTATGACCTTGTGTGACAGAGATTGTTGTCTCTTGTGTTCACTGCCCTATCCCCGTTGGTCGGAATTCTGCCACTCCAGCGGAGATACTCAGGAATTATTTGTGGAATGCACAAATGAATGAAGGAATATGGTAGTTTTTATACGCAAAAGTGGGATTTGTCTAAAAAATAGGCTCCATGATAGTTGGACAATCAGGAGAGACCCCACTGAGTGTAGATTTGGAAGATACAATAATAAGGGAACCAATTCATTCTGGGTTTCCTGAGACTTTCCCAGTTGTAGCATGAAAGACCTGGTCTTGGGAATCCCTTCAGTCTTGGGCAGGCTGGGATGGTTGATCACCTTAGGTAGAGTGAACATACCAGAAGGTATTAGAATTTTCAGGGGGACAGGACTCACAAACTTACATGCCATAGACACCAGGAAGATGATAACATGGCCCCAGTTGATCTGTCGGGGTTTTGGTGGTCAAAACTTTGGCCCCTCTGAAGGGTACAGCTGCAACAGTAGCTCTAGGGAATTGAGGAATTGAACTCCTCATTTTTCAAGAGGAACCGGAAATTTTGATTCTGTGATTTGGCAACTAATTCAAAACTGTCTAAGGATTGCATATGACGAGTGTCTGTCATTTGCCTGCTTCTGCTAAAGTAAACCCCAGCTTTCAGTTCATTAGTACTGAGGCCTGTGAACCTTAATGTTAAGCTCTAAATGAAGAGCATGGTTGTTGAATGTTTTTCTTGTTTAGAGAAAAGAAATATTGTTGGCTCTAGGTGGTTGTCTTATATAGATGACGTGGAATGTTTCTGGGCGTACTCTAAGCACTTTACATGTATTAATACATTTATCTTCATCAACTTGATAAGAGAAGTACTGTTAATGTTCCAATTAACAGATGAAGAAATAGAGGCATGGTTAGATTAAATACCTCATTCAGGGTCATAGGCCATGAGGTGAAGTAAAGTCAACAGTTTGGTTCCAGGGCCTGTACTCCTTTACCTCCAAGCTTCTGAAAGTTTAATGAACATCACCATCATCTGGAGGGCTTGTTAAAATCCAGATTATTGCATCCTACACCCAGAGTTTATGATTCAATTGATCTGAATTGGTACCAAAGAATTTGCATTTCTGATAGGTTCCCAGGTGATACTGCTGACATGGGATTCAATTTGAGCACCACTTCTCTGAACCAGGGACCAGGGACCATCAGAGAGAATATATATGCATCTACTGGAACTGTGTACACACAATTGATCTTTGCAGTTATTCTGAACTGAAATAGTCTTTCACAAAGGCAAAACACTGAACAGGCCTAAGTGTTTTTGGTTTTGGTAAAATGAAGCACTTTTGGGACTCCTGTGTTCTTATACAACAAATTTCTTTTCAGCTGAATACCAAAGACTTTTATGTGTTTCCAAATATCTGAAAGAGAAGGTAGGATTGTCCAGGGACATGAGCAGACACTTGGGATGAATGGGTATAGGACTAGAGAAAGGTAGGTAGTGGTGAGCTTTCTCCATTGATAGGGTGTGATTTAAATTATGACTATAAGGATTGGACATTGAACCATATTGAAACACATAGGGTTTCCATTTCTAGTTCAGTCTCTCTTATTATATCAGTTGGAAGGTCTCAGTTTGAGGCCAGTGTCTTTAACATCTAACATTTGTCAATCTCTTTTCAACAGAAAGTTTGAAAGACTGGGAGAGCAAAGGAAGGTGGAGAGAAGGAAAGGAAGGAGAAAGAAGGGAAAAAGCAAGGGGAAAGGCATAAGCAAGGGAGAGAGGAGGAGAAGAGGAGAAGGAAGAAAAGAGAAGAGAAGAAGAAACAAAGGATGCAGTTACCAACGCTTCTGTAGCTAGTATTTCATGAGAATTAAATAGATTATATTGTTTTTATTGTATTTCCTTTGGTGATTATGTTCTGCTTATGACAAGGTATACTGATTGTCCACTTCAGATATAAAGTTTCTTTTTTAAATAAAAAGCACAATTGTTTTTATTTAACTGACTTAAGTAAAGAGAAATAAAGGTTCACAGTACCGTCCCTATTCAAAAATTCTCAAAGCTCTGCAAAACAAAGTTAAGAAAATACGTTTATGGCAACCCATTTGTAGCAAAATCTAACTAAACTTATCTGAAACTCCTTTTATACTGAATTTACCTGACTTTGTATGAATATTCAGCCATTTTTCTGCAAAAATATTCATGTATTTGTGGGAATAGCCCTAGAACACTAGAATGTAATAGATGGGGTATGCTATCATTTTTTTAAAAAGCAGCGTATCTTTTTTTTTTTTTTAAAGGAAAGGTACAGGCAGGAATGAAGGTGAATAGGCAAACAGGTAGGAAGGGAGAAAGAAGAGGAGGGCGAGCTTTCTTTCTTTCTTTCTTTTTTATTTATTTGTTCACGTTTGCGGTTTACCCTGGCCCTGGGTCTTGAACTCTAGACCTTGGGATGTATGCGGGACTGCTCCGAGGTGCACTAGACTGCTAGGCCACCAGGGTGCACCCTCAACATATCTTTTAAAAGCTGTCAACTGTAAAACATATACCTCTCCAAGATTTTGGATAAGGAAGAGTGCAGACCCGTCTTAAATGATATTATTTATAAAGGTCATAGAAACATGATTGAAATTTGGCAGACATGTAATCTGAGGTGAGTATGTTAACATATGCAAACATAACTGGGGAGGTTTCTCAGCTTCGGCTTACTATGTACAGTTGGTAATGTTTTGTTTGTTGCATTGGGTATTTTATTTGGCATAAGTTAAGGTGCTAGTCTTGTACTAGACCTGATGTTTCAAATAAAAGAGGAAAATTATGGTGTAATAAATTACTGTTAATGGAAAACTGAAGATATTCAACCAAAAGCCCTTTTTTTGAGATGGATTTAGAGATACTACCTCACTGGTTTTTTTTAAAATGCACAAATTGCTCTGGATTTTATATACTGACTTCATTAAAGTGCATACATCTGACGTGATATCTGCATCCATGTTCCAGTTTCCATTGGTGTTTGGAGCGTGGCATTTCCAGGTCATTTTACTACTTTTTAATAAGAAACGTTGCCTGATTTTTAGGCCTGTCTGCTCAGGGTGAAAAGTGACTGATTATCTAGTCATCTTGTCCCTTTTGTCTTTCACTCAGCTAGGATTCACTAGCTGGGCCTTGTCCAGTTCAAGAGAGGGGCAACACACAGAAGGGGTAGAGAAGAAAGATGCAGATTCTCACAGAAGGTAGAGTGAGGGCCGGTTGCCTAGCTTAGGAAGCTAAACACATTTACACAAGCCTTGCTAACCAGCTGTCTGATAGTAAGAAACCGTCTTCTGGGAAGGTTGGCTAATGGATCTTGGTAGGTCAACTGCCCATGTATTTTATCAAATTGCCTTTACATCTCTAGTTTAAGATGAAAATGATTGGGAATAAGGAGATGTAGGTTTTGATGTAGCATACATTAGCCCATGTTAGTTTTGTGGGCTTTAAATAGTTTGCAACCTCTAAAATGTTTTTAGAGGCAGTTTAGCTTTAGCCTAGCAAAGGTTGGTTTTAAGTGCCTTGAGTGATACTGTTCCCCTTTGATCTTTTTGGAAATAGTTGTCCTGTGAGTTGTTTTCTCTGTAAGGAAAGCTTTCTAGATAACTGACATTTTACCTTTCCCTACTTTCTTCTAGTTTCTAAAACCAGGCTCATTAGTTACTGTCCTTTGTGTTTTTACACTCAAATGTGAATTTTGGTAGGAAAAAAATGGGAATGATTTACTTAACTCCAGAATATTAGTGGTCATTGCAATATGACTTGAATCAGAGACATCCTGCTATGGAAGAGAGTGTTTGTATAAGTACCATTCACTGTTCATCATACTTGAAATCCATGAGCAGTGTATCAGTTAAAATAGTTGTTCTTTTTGTATATTTATATTATCTTGATGGACAACAAGATGGACGATTAATTCTAAATTACCGTAAACTACTCTTCATCTCTGTGGCATGTAGTAGTGCATTGCAGTTTATCAAAGTAAATGCAGATATTTAAGAAATAGGTTGCTGACAATTCTTGTAGATATGAGAATTCTCTATGGGACTATTGATATTAAAGCTGTGTTAGGACTGATACCATTAGCAGCAATACAGAGAGGATGTTTTATTAAATACTAATTTCTTATGTTATTTAACAAGTAGCTGGCTTTGAACACATTAATCTCTCTTTTTAATTCAAGGTTGATGGTCTGGGTCTTACATATTGTATCCCTGAATAGGCCATTCAATAAGTATGCAAAATATCTATTTCTCCCATGGGTATTTGTGCTTTGATATATTCTGATCCTTATTAAATTTAAACAGGATCAAATTTATACAGCTCTGGCAGAGATTTATTAAAATGCACCAAATGGACAGCTTGTGGGAGCACAGTGTACTGTAATAACATATGCCTTTTACCAGAGAATAGTAATTATTGAGAATCAAATAAATCTGTAGGAGGTTAAGTATATATGGAAAAGATATCAATTGCAGTTCTTCAAAAACTAGTCTGAAATATTATTTGAGGATCTGTTACTGTGCAAAATAAATGAACTTCATCCTTTCAGACTCTAAATATTTAGCAATATTTGAATATGCAGGTTTTTAGAGATGTTTTAAATTCTCAAAAGGGGGGGATTTTAACATCATCAGAGGTGTTACATGTGTTTAGAATACTCCATCTGCAGAGGCACCTGTTTTTTATTTTGCCCTACTTTTTATTAAATACAATTGAAAGCACTTGTACTTGTACTGTTGGCACAGAACAATTTTTTGTAACTAGAAATCTGTCTGCTTTGCTTAGGAGTTGGGTTAAGGTATTACAGACTAAATAGAAACACTTTTGTACTCCTGAATTGTATTTTCTAAATGTTTTGTTTTTAATGTCGTATTTGTCTACGTACTTTTAAAGTGGTTTTGGTGTACTTATTCTGATTGGAATGATTGCAGCAGTCCCAATTTAGTAGTTTTCTGGGTGTGATAGCATTATAGAGGACAGTTAGGATTTAAATTAACTTGCAGGTAAGATACATGTAACATATCTGTTGTTTCAGAGCTCCTGTGGATCTAATACTTTATCCTTCATAAAATATTTAATTATGTGACATTCGTCATTATTAGTGCTTTTTGTCTTCTCCTTTCTATTTATAGACACTCTTGGGGGAAGGCCAGGTTACCACTCAGAAGATGGGAGCTATCCGTGTGGCGAGAGGAGGTTTTGCCCCAACAGATCATCGTGACTTACTATTCCTTTTTCCTTTCTGTATTTGAATTTTCTCTCAGCCCAGTTCTTTCTAGTGCAGAGGCAAAGGGGTAAGTGCAGATGGACCACTCTTTAACCTGGTCAAAATCATGAATGTCAAGTAAAACTACTCTGCATTGTTGGGAACCAAGGGAATTTTTGAGTAGTAGTTTCTAGAGGAAGTGAGTCGACACTCCTGGAAATTTCCTCATTCCTGTTCTAAATTAGACTGAACCTTAGTAAGTGATAGTAGTTAGGAAAGGGGATTGGAAATTTGTTTTCTGTGCTAACCTAAGTTTCGTACTTATTCTATCGTAATAAGTCGTGTGTGTATGTAGTTTTATAGGAGAATCACTATTTACTTTCTGCATTCTTTCTAGTATTGTGTTGGAATATAATTAATATTCGTATTCTTAGGTGTCATGGTACATCACGGTTTTTGGATCAGATTTATTGTGATATAATTTATATAAAATAAAATTCACCAATTTTAAGTGCATAGTCTTATGTGTTTATATATAGTTGTGCATAACTATGCCCAAGATAATATAGAATATTTTTATCTCTACAGAAGGATTCTTTGTGCACTTTTGCACAAATGACCCCCAACCACTGATACACTTTCTGTCTACGTGTATATGATGTGCATTGCTGTTTAAGTCAACTAAGTTAAACCAAGAAGTATGTGCATATTAGAAAGATCCATTTTAGCAAACCTTTAGGTTCACACCTATTTTATTTTTCAATCTTTTGGTGTCTTTTGGTAATCTTGAGTCATTTTCAGGAAGAGGAAATATCAGAAACTTGATTATAAAGTTTTTATTAATTACTATGCAAAAGATTTTTAAAACTCACAGATTGTTACTTAGAAAATAAGTATAATTGTTGCTGATGAATGAGACAGATTTTTCTATAAGTTTATGAATGGGTGTACCTTGGTGGAGTAGCCGTTAGGTCAATTGCTTCTGAAGGAACAAAAGGCCATGAACCCCTTTTGGGTTGAAGTCCTGGGTCTGGGGGGAAACAACCAGTGTAAATAAATAAATACAAATAAAATTAAATGCTTCCTCCTAAAAAAAAACAAAAAAGGTATATGAATGGTGCACCTAGTGCCCCATTCTCCTACAATTGAAAGTATTTATTATATATTTAATTCTATATGGGGAAATACTAAAATTTTATTAAAATGTTAGAGCTATAGGACAGTCAATATAGGCCTCATTCTTGAAATGTAAGAATCAATAAAATATATTAAATAAGATGATTTTTTTATTCTCCATGTGTTAACATTAATCTTTGGTTGACTAGTTTCCTTAGGTGTTATTTCCATGACCATGTTAGATATCTGGGAAATTTGAAAGCTATTTTGTATTTGTGGCTATATGCAGTGCCAGGACTTTGAGCCAGATGAGTTCAAATGCCCTTTTGGTTCTGGAAAATGTAATTCTTTGATTTTTTAAAAGCAGATATATGTGTGTCTATTTGATCTTTATGTGTGTGTTTCTAGGTGTGTGTGTATATCAGTTTCACACACAGACATGAATTATAAATGAGAAAGAAAAAAGAAACGGCCCAAGTAATGGTGCTATTGGCATTTCAGTTATTGGTTCAGAAGACTTTTTTTTAAGATAATTAAAATAGCTTAAAAAGCATTCCTGATGGCGATTATGCCAATGAAAACAGAAAATGAAGAGCTAAGTAATAACCTTTGTGATAGGTGTCCTTATATCAAGAAAAAGGAAGCGAAAAGGGCTAAAAGAAAAAGGAACAGCTTTTGCTGTTCTGTTTTGCCTCTTTCACATTTAGAGAGTAACATGATCACTAGCTTCATAAATGCCAGGTTCTTAAATCCTTTGCAGTAACAAGGGCATGTTTTAGTGTTGTCAGAACTTTTGTTTGCACCTGGTGTTACACTTGATCACTGAATAATTGAGTGATAATGACTGTTATTTTTAAAATAAAGTATAACATCAGGGGAGGATGAGAAACACATAAGGCCCAACTTTCCAAAGGGAGTAGGGGAAATGTTTGTAAATGGTAAGCATGATCTGTTGAAAGTACATGCATTCAGCTCTGCAAACTCTTGAACAGAAGTCATGGAATGATTTGTTCTGCATCTCAAAAAAAAAAAAATCAGGTTCCTTTTTTGTTGCACAAAGGTGAAAATTTAAACAAAGAGAAACAAGTAGAGTCTGGACACTTGTAAACTCAGATTAGGAGACTGTCATAGCTAAGCCAGATATAGCGATTCAGGACCAGGGACAGGGGCACAGCCTTGCTTCTCCAATTATTACATTTTTTTTTTTTTTTTTTTTTTTTTTGAGTCATGCAGCAATTACTTCAACATACTGCATGAGAGAGCAGATCTCTGCTCTCCTGGATTTTATTCACTTTGGCCCTTTTGTAAAAGTTAGCTCTTTTATAAAATTAGACTTTCTCTTGGAGGACTTGGCTCCCCTTCCACAGTAATTTCTATCTTCTACATGAAAACCTCTTCTTAGATTCTCAACCTACTGATCTTCTTCAATACTCCTACTCATCCCCCTGCACCCTTCACAAGCCTTCTGTTTCTGACTCTATAGAACTTGCTAAATCTATATCAGTTTTTACAACCATATTGAGGAAACAATACCTATTTTCCTTTTTTTTTAAATGGCCACCCCCAAAGATGCATGAAATGTGTTGTGAATAGTTTAAGGGTTAAGTACCAGTTGGGCTCTTGCTCAGAACCAGCCATGCTAGTAGAGTAAAATTTGCAAGCATTGGCTCTTGATTCATGGCTGATAAGACACTCAGAAACACAAGGAAAAACTTACAATGTTTAATAAAAATGGTACCTATTGATTCTAATATTTTGGAATTTGTTAAATTTGCATATTTGAGAGACAGTCTGATACAGTGGAAAAACATGGGTTTGGAAACTGATAACCTCAATTTAACTCCATAGTTGCAATTTATTAGTTTTGTTTACGTTATTTAGTATCACTAAGAACATGATTTCTTTAAAAATAAGGAATAATCTTACTCATCCTGATTCTTTATAAGATTAATGTATGTGAAACATCTAGAGAAAACACATGCTAATTCCACGCCTTCCTTGTAAGTATTTTTAATGATTCAAATAGGTGGTAAACTTCCCTTTATTTTCAAAGATCTGCATTTTCAGTTTGACAGTTTTAGATTGATCCTTTCATCTCAATTCTAGGTCATTCTGCTTTTACTCAGTAAAGATATGGTTAGTTTAGTCAATTGAATTCTAGTTTAGAACTTAGAAGTGATAGATGGAATAACCTTAAAGTTCTAGGTTACAGAACATGCTGGGTTGGAATCGTTCAGAGAGGGTTGTACACAATCCATCAGCTTTGTAGTTTTTCCTTTAAAAACCTCCCTGTCATGTTGGCAACTGTTTCTGAGGCAAAATTTTATCCTTTTGATTCAGTTGAAAGAAAATCAATTGGAGCCAATATTTTTGTGTGTTTTCCAGAATGTGTCCTGATATCTCAGGTATGGTAATAAAAAGTATTCTTTGACATTATGGCTCTTTCCCTGCTGCCCCACTGAGTCTCGCAGAGGTGGAGATTGGGGTGCTTTCAAGATTTAAAGCCACCCCATAACCCACCACCATGGCCAGGGAAGGCATTAATTCTGGAGGTGTCATGGAGCTAATACGGCTTTGTAAGAGGTGCTGAGGACTGCCCTCATCCACAACGTGCCACCATGGAGCATTCAGGAAGCTGCTATGGCCTTATACCAGGGCTAAGTTCATCTTTGAATGCCTGTATCCAACTGTGATGAGCCTAGGTGTGTCAAGTTGGTGATGGCCCTTTGTATTTTTTAAAAAAGCACTCTCAAGTTTAAGTCATTAGAGTATGGACCTTAAGGCTCAACTCTTCACACTTTTGCTGGCATGCTCCGTGTTCTCGGAATAGTTCTGGCTTTTTCTGCAACTCTGAATTACTCAGAGTTCCTATATTCCTTCTTTCCTGCAGATACAAATAATGAAAAATGCAGACTTGTACTTTATAAAGAAGCACTTGTTTGACAGGGAAAATGCCACACCTAAATCTGTGAGCACTTCATCACCCATTAAAATTTATTTTTAAATATCTTATAATCACTCTTCTTTTGGTATGCTTTATGTTAACCTTTTCTGTGTTAGTTTCCTAGACTCAGTTTGTGTTTTTTTTTTAATTGCATGTGTTTGTACCAACCGATTATGTTTCGTGTTTCATGTTAATGCTCATATGGTCACACCATCCAGACCTGTGGGAGTCTCCTGTCTTCTCTTGGTTCTCCTGAAAGCACTTTTGTTTTCGAAGAACAAGAAATTCCATTCGACCTTGATTTTCTCCTGTCCCAACACATAGAACCAGCTATTCTCCAAGGAACTCTGATTCCTTTTAGTAAAGAAAAGTATTAGAGTCTAAAATCTGTATGCTTTTCCATGCAAGTGTGTCTTGATTAAGAAATGACTCCCCTGTTAAGTCATTTTAGGGAAAGAGCTGGAAAGATAATTTTTGTCAAGGTCATGAGTTCAAATAGGTATTTCTAAATTAAATCTAGCGTTACTAAGTCCATTTTTACTCTAATATAGATTTTAATTTTTATTTCTGCTCAACATGTCTAGATTTTTAAGGCCCTTAACCTAAATACTACATTCATTCCCTTCTCTTTAATTTTTGTTTCATCCATCACTTTAGCATAATCACTTTCTGGATATAAACATTTTGAGATTATTCATGTTTATCCAAAGAGAAAGGATTAAGACAAGTAAAAAGTGTTTCATTTTGTAAGAAGTATCTTTTTTAGCAAGGCTCCAGATATATTTTGAGATACAAGGAAAGCATATGGGTTTCTAGGGATTGGAGGATAAACTAATTTTATACCTAGAATCTACCAGCAACAAGTAACTGGTTTCTGGGAGGTTTGGGGCACGGGTCCTTTTAAAATTTATTTTCCGACTATCACGACTCATGATTGTGCCGCCAGCTTGAGAACCACTGAAATGAATCTTAGACTTTGCATTTGCCAATTCAAATTTAAAGGTTAATTATATTATTCAAGCTGCTAATATCAATCATTATACTCAATGTATAATAAGATAGTCTGCTAAAATTCTGGTTTAACCGCATTAACCTAGTAGTTAATGTGTTTGTATGCACTTATGTGCACATACAAGCATTGTGCGTCTGCACACACACAAACATTAGGCCACATTGCATCATCTGGAGGAATTGTAAGTGGGTGTTTGTGATTGGCAAGTGTGAAATTGAATTTAATGTGAGTTTCTCTGTCTTAGGTAAAATATTTGAAAAACCGTTGATAGCAAAAAGCTGTTGAGCTTTGGGAAAAAATGGCTTAAGTGTTTTGGGAGCAAGAGGTCTGAATGTTGAATTTTCATTTAAATGGAAAAATAGTTTCAGGACTATACTGAAGATTTAGCTTTAGTGGGGAAACTTTAATTTGCTTATAACATGAAGTACAAGTTATTAATTGCACCAAAGATAACATTCTAATTAAAAGGTTTTCGAATCATCGTCAGAGGTTAGCAGTGCATACTGACAGACTTGGAATAGAAGTGAATTATATTATGTTCTCTAAAGGGAGTATTTTTACCTGCTAATGTAAGACACCTTATTATAGTACTGCTTTTTCTTAGCTTGGAAAGAAATCTTTTAGATGTTCTTTATAATAAACCTGCAATGATAAGCATTCAAACCAATAATGGGGGTATATAGCTTTGCTTGCAACATTAGCTTTAAACCTAGTTGTAGTGATAATTCCAAATAAACCTTTGTCCATATTTGAGTTTAGAAGAAAGATAAACAAAGGGCAACTTTCCTCAACTTTATTATCCTGGGTTCAAACAACATCAAAGCTACTTGGATTTTTGAAAGCATTCTAATATTTCATTTGAGGTACTTTATTAATAACAATCTTCTTTTGATATTTAGTATCCATACTTTCATGACATTTTACATTTCTTAATTTATGTATAATACACTTGTATATATATGTATATTTATATGTATATGTTTAAATTATGAATTATATTTTAATTTAGATTATGAAATATGTTTTATGTAAGTGTAATTAATGAATACATTTAAAGAATAATAAAGGGAATACCTATTTATCCAGAACCCATCTTAATCATAAGTTTTAAAGCCCTGGTATGGGTGTCTCAATTACAATTTCCTCCGTCCCCATCCCCAGAAGTTGTTTTGTTCCTGATTTTTACGTTTATAACTCCCTTCTTTTTCTTAATAGTTTAACCTTATGCTATCTATCCCCAAGAACCTATTGCTTTGTATACTCCTAGTCTCCTTATGAATGGAATTTTTCTGTACATTTTCTTTTCTGATTTAGTGCTTTCTTAGTATTTTTGTGATATTTATCTACGTCAATACATATGTCTCTTGTTTTCACTGCTGTCTAGTATTCCATTGTATGAATATGCCATTTCTGTCAATGGACATTTGTTTCCAGTATTTTGCTATTATGACTTCTGTTCCTGCAGGCATTTTTGTATCTGTTCTCCTATGCCTTGTGGGAGAATTCCTCTCATGTTCACTTAGAAGTGGAACTCTTGGGTTTTAGGGTAGGGTATGTTCTTAATGGGTAATGTTGAACTCTTTCCAGACTGTTGTACTAATTTACACTCCCATCCTGAATGGGTCTGTGTTAGACATCTCCAAATCAGCCTTCATAATAATGTCTCTAGGTATTTGTATGATTAATTAACTCTCTAATTAAAGCAAAGGGAAAATGTTCTGTATAAGAACATTCCATTATATAAATGGAAACTTAGAGGAATTCTGCTCTGATAGCATATTTCTTTGCTTACAGTGCTTAGTCAAAATCGCTCAATATTTTAGATCAAATATTAGACATGTTTAGTAACAAACCTGAAACTTATTCATAATATTATTATAGTTATGCGAACTTTCAGTTGTGATATAGTTGAGTCATTAATTTACTTTTACTTCCTCCTGGACTTGTTTTCTGCCACCTAACATTGCTGGAAGCCGTTATTTGTTTTCAGAGACTATATTTAGATGCCCACAGGAAAAAAAAAGAGAGATAATATTGACTCTAATAAAATGTAATTAAAATCATGAATTATAAAACTTACCTAATGCATTTCATTTCTCAGTATTTAACTTCTAGAGTAATACCTTGGGTAACCATGTGAATTTCCATTAATATGGAAATTATTGCTACATATCATTTAAAAAATTTTGGCAAGATTTTGCTTGTTACTTATTTGGTTACTAAAATATGAGCATAAATGTTGAAATGAAGACATCAGTAGCCCCTTTAATGGTCACCTTCCTCAACTTTAGACACTTGTAGCAATTCTGTAAAATCTTTTATTTTTTTATTGATGATTATTTTTATTTTTTTACATTCCTGTACATAGTAACTTCGTTTTTTCTTTCATACAAAAGTCTTAACTCCCCTGCTTTGAGTAATATTATCTGTGAAACTGTCAAGTTCGCTTTACAAATTTATAAAATTTGTCTATACATTCTAGGTTTCTGTGTAACCCAGTTTAAAATGTGAGGTGCCAGAGTGTTTAACATTAAATACGAGCTCCCATACTTTGAAAAATCACTGACCACTTTATCAGAAACTTGGAGCATTTTGAGCATAATTCAGATATCTGTAGGTGACTAATGAGGGTTCCCAGCTTCTTAAATTCATTACCCTCCGTGATAACCTCCTTGCAGAGTTTGACACTAACAATGCTGTTATAAATGATAGTGTTTCTTAGATGAAGTAGATTTTAGAAGGACATTCTAAGGAAAGTCAGTTTTAAGGTGAATATTAGCATGTGATTTAGTCATGTTTTTGAAGCTTTATAATAAGTTAAGTTGTATCTTACCTTTGGCAGCCTTGCCCACACCCCCTTTCCCCCATAAGAGTCTTCTTAAACCTTCCCCTTGCCTACAGCCTTTGAAGAGTACTGGTTATTTAGTGAACCTGACCAACCAATATGCTTGTGGTGATGGGCAATTTACGGTAGTGAGCTGGCTACCACCACCTTGTGGTTGCAGGATAAATTGTGCAGAAGCCCAGATTCTTTAAAGAAG
This sequence comes from Solenodon paradoxus, assembly GCA_004363575.1. Lineage (NCBI taxonomy): Eukaryota > Metazoa > Chordata > Mammalia > Eulipotyphla > Solenodontidae > Solenodon > Solenodon paradoxus. The sequence goes on from RJWH01000168.1 coordinate 36,996, forward strand.
GGTCAGAACTCCATGAGGCCCACGCACTGTGCCTGTAGTCCTTTCATATTGTCTCGATCTGTCAACAATCCACTTCTGATGCACTGTTTGGTGAGTTTGGTGGTCACGGCACCTAGACATCTGTGTTTTTAGTTCTTACCTAAGAGAGGTGGTTCATCTTCTATTTACTGATTTGCCATGGACTTGACTGCTAGCAATTTGGAAAAATTCTCTTCCTGTTGTATTTATTCTCGCTTTTTCGTAGCTAGACCTTCAGATGCTTGGGTAACAGAGCTTGAGTGTTTTGTTTGAGGGAGGAAGCCAAAAAATCCTGTGTGCATTGTTTTAAGCTTGAGAAGAATTTTAATTGCAAGGTCCTCAAATTCTCAGAAGTATATAAATTAGTCTTAGCATTCAATATTGAGATCCTTCTACAGTGGTGGTCATCTCAGGGCCAAGTTAAGAAAATTCATCATTGAGGTTTCAAATAGGCTTAGATAAAAATTGAGACTTTCCTAGAGATTTCTTAATTCTTACCGTGAAAATAAAATTATTCACTCATTGAAAGGATTTTAACTGTTGTACATTCTCCAGAAGGAACTTGGGGTTTATCCATGAGGCCATTCTCTGGACGCCAAGCAGTTAGTGATTTCTGTGGCAAAATCCAGTCGTCCGCTTCATAGAAACCCAATCTAGTTGCACTGCCTAGCTTAATCTGCAATTATTCCTGTGCTTCCAAATTGTCAATCAATTTGTTTAATGCTTAGTTTGGCGACCCTGCCATTCAGAGTTTATTATAGCTAAAGAAACAAGCAAATGAATAATCCCTCTGAAGAAACAGTTTATCCAGGCGATGATTGTTATTTGACTCAGAGGGTAATGAAATCAGAATTGTCAGTGGTATAAATTAATCATTATATCTTAACTGCATTGATGACTAAACTGAAAGCAGTAAAATGGAAAGATTCACAGATTCTTAGGTCCCACAAACTGCTCTCCTTACCTGATCTTCGCTAGCGAATTTCTTTTAAAAGAAAGGCAGGCAGGCAGCAGACAAGGAAGAAAAAGGAGGGAGAGCATTTTATTTATTTAGTTGTTCATTTTCATGATTTCCCCTTTTGTATGTGAACTATGCCCCTGGCACATGTTCAGTGCCTAAGCCCCCCCAGAACTCATCATTATCTAAAGTTCTTTAACAGTACCTCTCCTTTATTACATCACCAGGCACTGCTCTTCTGTCGGATCTTCTTCACTCTCCATTTGCCTGGGCCGAGTCCCTTGGTTTGTCTTTCTGTATCAACTCTGATCTTTCACTTGTCCATCCCAGTAGATCTTTAAGAGCCTTCCATTTCTCATCAGTGAAACCAGCAATATCTCTTCCACTCCTCAAATCTCACCTGCACTTTGAAGTGCTGTCATGAGAGCAAGAAAGATGGTGTGACCTGACTGTGTTCCCCAATGAGCACGTGTATGTGGGTCCCTGTGTGACAGCTCTCACCCCTCTTAATTTGAGAGTGAGTTCCTTCAGGGAAGAAGGGCCCTCTTCTGCCTTTTCTGGTAAGAAGAAGTGTCGCACAGTTAGGAGTGGTTGGCATATACTGCCCTCATGTTACAGTTTGCTATGAGAAAGTACTTAATCTCTGGATTTTCTCACCTATTTTTTATTAAATATCTTATCTCATGCTGTAGTGAATGTGAACGTGGTACATCTATTGGAGAACAAATAGCAGATTAGGACTACTTGATTTTAAAAATAACAGTAAAGCTGGCTTTGGAGTGATGTGTTATTATCTGACACATTTGTTCTTGGAGTCTTGTTCGTCCTGTTGAAACCGGTTAACTTGCAGTAGCTCAATAGCTCTGTTGTTCCTATAAATGCATCTGTTTCTTCAAATAATGTAAAATAACAGTTCTTTTCATTTGTTTTGTATTTCTTATTCTTTGGGAGTCAGGTAAAAATAAATGATACAGAATTTTTCTAGATAGCATATCAATCTAGATGAAATATTAACTTACTTTCTGTTGCTTTTCTCTTAGAAGATTTAGATTTTATTTTAATTTGGAAGCTAGGGTAAAATGTTGTCAACTCCCATCCCTCTTCTCTTTGATTTTTTTCACTCATTCAACATGATGATGTATTTATGTCAGTGTTGTGCCTACTGGTTTTAATACCATTAGAGAGAAACTAGAAGCTGATAGCAATAGTTGTGGTAGGGTGGCCGGCAGAGCCATACTTCATGCATGTTCATTTCTCTGAGTCTCACAAAGAGTGACACTAAGGTCAGACTAATCTTCGTTTTACAGGTGAGGAAACGGGCACCTAAAGGTGACTCAGAGTCACACAGCTGCTCTGACACTTTAAATTCTTAGCCCAAGGCTATAGCTTCATTCTGCATTGTTATACTTTCCAAGTTTGGTAAATGACCAAACATAGTATTTTAAATTTATAGCAGTAACTTTGTTAGACCCCAGTTGTTTTCATATAGGCAGACGATGTTTTCCCGTTTGTATGCACTCATATACCTATCACGTATGTGTGGTTCACTTTTTCATCTTGAAACAGCATGACCTAATAAAATTTGGAGTGTTTTTTGTAACTTTTAATGTAAACATCTTTTATATTGACAAACATAATTTTTATGGTAGAAAGATCCCAGCAAGCATCAGTCCAAAAAAATTTAATTATGAATTTAGTTAAACCAGGAAGCAACAAATTAGGGCCCAGGGGCCAGTCACCTGTTTCTGAAAAGTACCTTTTATTGGAACAGAGCCATGCTCATTCATTTACGTGTTGTCTATCTTTTTTCTTTTTCTTTGTTTTAAGGAAAGGTGTAGGCATGAGTGACGGCAAATAGGCAGACAGGAAGAAAGAGAAGGAAGAAGCATGCATTTCTTTTCTTAATTTAGTTGCTCATCTTGGTTATTTCCCTCAGCCCTGGGAAGCAAACCCGACTTCTTGGGATAAACATGGTTTGTGCTGTTGGGAGGCCATGGACTTAATTACTAAACCGTCTGACAGGGAGCACCTGTCTGTCTTCTTTGTTTGCTTTCATGCTGCATCAGGCAGAGCTGAGTAGTGACAGCAGAGACCAAATGGACCACAGAGCCTAAAATATTTATCATCTGGTTCTTTTAAGAAAAAGTTTGCCAACATCGGATTTAAAATAACAGGTGAAAATGTGTTATTACTGTTATTATTTTTATGCCAGCAAGTCACTATTATACTTAACAAGGGAAGCAATATTACTTAACAGTGTTTTAAAATCCCCAGACTGAATTGTGAGAGTTTAGTCTTTAGTAGGATATCATGGAATTCTTATGTTAGTCTCTCAAAAAATGTTGGTAATAGTTGTAATAAACTTCCTCTGGGCTTGATTTTTGTTAAAATGTATGTTTGAGAGATCTTTCTGGAATTTTTCATTTTGACTACAGTGTAATTTATTTGGTTTATGAAAAGGTTCTTAAAAACCTGTCATTAGAAAATGGCAGTCTGGGTCATTGTTTATTTTCGTTTTTCATTTTGCTAATAAAATATTTTCTTAATCTGTGCTTTTCATTGATAATAGACTTTAACATTTTAACTGAAAATTGACCTTTTCTTGAAGACCCATTCTCCTAGGTGTGGCCAACATGATATTTATTTGGCTTATCTTGCTGGAAACTGACTTTCTGGCTAACATATGATATGAGCAGACATTTTAGAAATGATAATAAAATTTGAAGCATGGAAGGGTGTGGCTTTTTCTCCACCCATGTTAGATTTTCCTCCTACTTTTTACTTTGAAAGCTTATTCCTGAATGCCTGTCACTTTTATTTCTGAAATCCTGGTACTGTACATGGGCTGGCGAACAGTAGGCACTCGGGAAATTCTCAACTGTTTGTTTTGTAGATTGCAAGGAATTTTTAGGAAAATATGAAGCTGCCATATCCCAGAAAGCTTGCATTGCTAAGTGAGCTGGGGAGATCTGGTCACTTTCTTCCTTATTGACCTGCCTCCTGTTTTGTTTGGTGGGTATGCAAATCACAGGAAATTGTGAGATGTTGTGATAGCCTTCCCTTTTCTGATGGCTTCCTTCTCTGCAGTAATTGCAGGATGGTGAAAGGAGTTCATGCTACCCCAGGAAGGAAGGCAGCGGTAGCTTTCGTTGATGGCATGGTTGTCTCTTACAGATCTGAGTAGTGAGTGTTCTCACAAGGATCTGCTTAGATTAGTGATTTAGGGCAATAGGTCCCTCAGTGTAGTCCATAGGGTTTAAGGATGGACCCTTGGGATTAGAGAAGAAACTATTACTGGTTCAGTGTTTTTTATTTTCCTTTTTAATTATAATTTTTATAAGTTTTGAAATGTATATAATATATCAGAATGGTAGAATATATGTGCATAGTATTAAAAAGAAAAACCCTGTGTATGTTGGGGATAGATGCCCACGTTTTCTTAGAGAGATAGTCCAGGGGCTCAACAGTGTGGGCTTGGAAACCTACTTGTCTTCATCACCTTGTGAGTTTGACCGAGGTCCTCAGTTTGTTACTCTGTCGAATGGGTATAGTGACAGTGCTTCTCTTACAGGTTATGTAGAATTAATGAGATAACATATGGAGAGGACTTGGAACAGTGCTTGACACCATGATCAGCAATATGAGCATGTTAATAACTCTTTATTGTTATGAACATCATTAGTAGAGATAGTATAATAAAAAAATGATAGGAAAGGTACAGGCAGGATTGAAGGTAAGTAGGCAGGTAGAAAAAGAGAGGCAGAAGAAGCACTTCATTTATTTTATTTAGTTGTTCACATTGGTTGTGCCCCTTGGCCCTGGGTCTCGAACCTGACACCTTGAGGTGTATGTGAGACTGCTCCCAGGGTGTGCCAGATGGCTAGGCCACCAGGGGGCACCCTGTTTTTCATGTTTTAGTCTGCCTGTGTTTGGATTGCATCTTACAATCAATGATGTCTTAGATTTTATGAAGTATGATTGTTTCTGCTTCCTAAGGTGTAGTTATAAAGGATAAATAAGATAATTCATGCGAAGTGATTAGCACAATGCCTAGCATACTCAGTATTAACAATTATTATTAAAACACGTTACCTTAGGCATTATTTTAAAAGGAAAGTGAGGAAGAAAATGGAGTGGGAGGGTTTTGGAGGTCAGCCCTAGATACCTGAAAGGGACATGAGTCTCAGCTTTCATGAATCTTGAGAATATGGTGCCCAACTTGAGAAACATGGTAGCATTTTAATGTTCTCCAGAAATCTTAGGGAAGAATCCTGTGAGATACTTTTATATGATCAAATGTTAATGAAGCTGTACCCAGATCAATCACTCAGCAAGCTTTTTGTTGATTATACAATTTTATGAGCAATTATGGTCTATGCTGAGGGTCTGATGTACGTGAACTGTACCTGTTTTATTTATAAACTCCTTGGTTTTTATTGGAGTCATAGTGCCGCCTCCTAATAACTGAGATGTTTAAATACAAAAAGGAAATGTGCAGATATAGAGTAAAATTTGATGCCATGTGACTTCCCTTGCCAACTGAACATTAGTTGTTGTTGTTGTTGTTTTTTTAATCGCTCTTAAATAGAACAGTCTTTCATTTGGAGCAGAAAATCATGGTCAGCAAACCCTTTTCCAGTTCTAGAATGCCCCATCTTTCAGAGATGGAAAACTTCTGGCTTACATAAAGTATCCCTTCTGACATTGCAGAAATTCATAGTTGTCACTGTGTTGCCAGAGATTTGTGTTTCGGCCAAAGATTGATGCTTGTCGTGGTTTTCTGCTTCTCTCAGAATCCCGCAGAGAACCATTCGGGAAGAAATTCAGTCAAGGGCCTTGCATCCCTGGGAAGATGGTTGAGTTAGTTCTCAGTGGCCTCTCTGCCCACCTGCTCCCTGTCCAGGCTGGTGCAGGGAAAGCATATTTTCAGCTCCGTAAAGTCCAGGTGTGTCCTCTGCCTGCTGAGAGTATCCTGAGACAGATCTTAGGTCCTTCCAGTTTGCTGGGGAGGAGACTGGTTTAGAAATAATCACCAGGTTTACATCCTTTTTATTTGGAGTGGGAGCAGGGGTGAAAGAGGACCCAACTCTTCAGATAGTTTACTTCATCATTTTGTTTATTGTGGATTTTTAGAATCAATCTGGTCCTAAAAATGTCTGCTTTCAGAAGTGACAGTCTTCCTATTTAGCATCCTCTCACTTAAGCAGTTTCAGGTGGTGGCTTTTTTTTCAAATCAGAAAACCTTGAATGAATACTAACTCAACTTTAGTTAACATGATGAGTCTTTGGAACCCATGCTGTAAGAAGGAAAAAAAGGAATGCCTCACAAACTATTCACCAGGACTGGGTTCTGCATGTCATTCTAAAGTAAATGCTGCCTGGCTTCATTTGGGCAGCTGTCTGCATCGCTAAGGCTGGTGTGGGACACCTAATTCCCTTCTTGCCTACTGGCTTTCTAATTTTTCCCCTGTGATCATAGTTATAAAACCTAATTTCCAGGGGGTCTTGTGAATCATATTAGTAGCTTTGTGTTATAATAGCAATTTTATATTGCATTGGTATTCATTTTCACTATTACGGAATAATCAAATCAGCTCCTCTCTTATTATGCCGTTGAAACAGAAAATAATGGGACTGTAATGTAAAACTGCTAATGTGATGAAACTCGCTCATTGTGTTAGGGTAAGAATGTCCTCCTTTCTTGTTCCAGCTCACTTGAAACTGTGATTGAGGAAGGAAATGGAAAGCATTTCTACATCTGTGATAAGGCCCATGTACATCCTTCATTTGAATACGTAATTGTCTTTTATGGCTCAGGGGTGCTTGTTCGCACACTCGGGGGCCTTTCTTGATGCCGGGGTGGTACGCTGGTGAGCAGGATGCTGCGTGACCAGTTTTACACTGTGTTTTCCCTTTTAATCATAAGTAGCATTTGATGTCTCTTTGCTTCCAGAGGAATTGTTTGCACCTTCTTTGTGCTCATCAGGGCTGTTTTCTGGCTTCCTCTTTTAAACAAGATCACATTTAAGTGATTTTGTTAGAAAAGTCCAGCCAGCCCCTCCACGAAGGTTCTGATTTGACAGGGATGTTGGGAGGCAGGTCAAGTGACTGACTAATGAAGATGAATGAAGAAAATTGCTGGTACCAGGATCACGCGGGGTCTCCCAGCCCAGGTTGTTGAAAGTGTGATGGAATCTCATCGCTTCATTTATCAGTGTCATATTTGGGCTAAAAGTGAGCAGTATTGTTCTCATTTCTCCCAGATGGATAGGTCAACTTTAATATTTATTGCTGTTGTAGAACATTTGTTTGATGTATTTCCATTAGCTAGGCAATAATAGAAAAGCAGTGGAGAGAAACATAAAACAGTTCCCTTCCTATTTTGTTGAAATACAGCATATACTAATGTATAGCTACGGTTTGAAGTGCCATTGATTTCCCTGCCTTTTGGATGATGACATGATTGTATATATTAAAGATTCCCATGAAAATAATGGGGGAGCCGTGTGAATATAATATATATTGAGAGCAGCTGTCAGGGTATAAATTGCGTTGTCTTTTGATTTTCACGATTTGGCCACATAATTGGTGAATTTCTCATGGCTGTATATTAAATTCTTAGCCCAATATCATATTTTAGAATTGGGAATAATGTGCAGTAGATCGCATCATCCTCTGGGTTCTACGGCACATCTCAATAAAGCTAGAATTTTCTCCACATTAGAGAGCAAATTGTTTTCACTTGCTGAATAATGTTTATTTTTTTTTCTTGATATCTTCGTGGGAGAAAAATACCTTGTTATAGAAAGTATTTTCCCATATGTTTGGAATATATTAAATCTTAGACCCTCACCATTCAAAAAGATAGGCTCTGCAAGAACATAGAGCTGCTGATTTATTGGCTCGTGTGCACATTTTGTAGGAATCTGAACATTGGGATAGTATTTTATATTACAGAGCAAACCTCGTTCTTTGTGAGGTAGGTGTTGTCTTAAGTGCAAAGCAAACATCCTAGCCATATGTTTCTATAATTTAAATTAATTTGGTACAGTCATACTGTTAATCTTTAGTGACTTGTTGATTGGCATTTTGCAGACATATTTCTGGAAGGCTCCCAATACCATTTTCTGCAGCCTTTCTGGCAGTAGCAAAGAGCAACATTTCCACAAATTGGAATCTTGTACAGCACTGGGAAGTGAGCCAAGATTTAAATTAGACAATAACCTCTGCTCTGTATATAGCTTCTATTCTTCAGCTGTAGGCAGAGTGATTTGTTTAATACAGTCAGCCCTGTAGCATATAATAGACTGATATATGAGTCACTCCTTGGCAATGTGTGTTTCTTAAATTTATATAGATTGAACAACTGGTTGGTAATGTACTTAGTTACAGTTGTACAAACAATAACTATTAGCTGGACTGAAACAGGCCTGGAAAAACTGCATTGGGCTGGTGTTTGTGAAGATCCTGAAGTATTGCCGAATTTCAGAGTAATTCCCCCGTGGAGGCTCACGGAGACTCTATTTCATAAACATGAAGCGTGCTTTTTTAGCAAAGTAGCAATAAAAGTTTTATGGTATAGTTTTCTGTTTCTCATTTTCTATTTGTTCAAAATTGAATTGGGGAACCTAATTTGCTTCAAAAATTAAACTTAACATAAGTCTACATTGGGGGCAGGATAGTTTGGTTGCTGGCCTTTTTGTGTTTCATTGTGGTTTGCTTGGTTTTTTTGTCTTGTTTTTCTTTTAACATTTGCTATTTTAAAAGAACAGTAGTGTAAATACGTGTTTTCCATTTATTTTCCCAGGGTAGATGGTCGTGGCATTAACTTCATAGAGTGAAAAAGATCTTTCCGAACAACGTAGATCTTTTCTTAAGGGAAAAAGCTTGTGCTCCAAGTTCAGTTCATGTTTATTTAAAAGATTAAAATCATTAGACCAGATCTCACTTTTTTGTCCAAAGGAAAATTGATTTTGCTCCCCATAAAAGTGGGATCTGAAAGAGGATATTCAGGAATACGCAAATAGAGTCGATGTAGAAATCTGTTTGTGCAGCTGAGCAAAGCAATTCTGTTTTTACCGCTGAACATTTACTTAGCCTTGGTGTGAAAATTTCTAAACAGAATTGTCACCTGTCTTTAGAAAGTGCTTCTTTTGTAAGGCAAAGGGGATCATTTTGATCTGAAATGTTTTAATGCCTCCCCCCCTTTCTCCTGCCTACTCGAGCATTTATAAAATAGCGCACCCTGTAAATATTGAACAATACAAAGACATCTTTCATCACAGTTGATAGTATGTTACGTGTGCCTGGTGGAAGCCAAGCAGTAGTTAGTGGCAAATGATATGCCAATCAAAAATTATTATTGAGAGTATAACCTGGTATAATGCAGTATCTTATCTGGAAGTGTCAACTTGATAGAAGCCAACTCTTTGTCTTTTAAAGTTAAGCTCTTGTTTGCCCTCAGTTAATTCTGTCTCCCAGAGGCTCATTTGAATTGCATAAAGGATAATCTACTTGACAGTTTTATACATTTAAACAATCTTGATTATATGGTATTTTACATGTTTTTTTTAAGCTCCCAGTGACTATTTTTTGTAGGCTTTTGAATCTTTAGTTAGAAAGGAATCAGAGAAACTCATTGTTTGGGGAACAGCATTTTGTAAAACAGATAACCCCTTTTTCTAATCGATTCTGTGATTAATAATGGTGATATGTGATCACTGATGGGGTGGTGGTTGATTTCAGAGCTTCTCATACCAAAATTCTAGTGAGAATAAATGGAAGCAAATGTCATTTTCAAGTTGTACAGTGCTGAGAGAGAGATTTATAGTCTTTTGTCCTCCTCCCATGATTATCTGAAGGATTTTTAGAAGAATTTTGAGGGAGATTTCAGGATCCAGTATCTTGATGCAAGAATTTGGACATCACATGTGTGCCAACCGTGCTCTGGAAAGGCGAGGGTGTGTATCAGCACTTTGGTGGTCGTTAAGAACATACCATCTGGCATCAGACAGACTGACCTAAATTCCATGTCCCTTCCATGTCATCTGCTGTGGCTTTTGAACAAGATACTAAATCTCCCTGAGAATCAGCTTCTGCTTCTGCAGCCAACAGAGACAATAATACTTCCTTTAAAGGGTGATGATCAAGATGAAATATCCCAAAACACTGATAAAAGTTCCCTTACTATGGTCAGCCTGTTAGGTACTTTAGAGCTAGTGAGATTTGGAAAAGCTGTTCCCAAGTGGTGCATTTTTGTCCTTCTTTTCTCTTCACTAGCAAAATATTTGATAATTATTAGTGGAAAGTCAGTGATGATTCTGCATGTTGTCTGAAGAAAAATGAAGTTAGGAGGTAAAATAGGACATCGGGGAATTGTATTTTGAGGAGGCAGGAAGATCTTTGTTTTTGTTTCCAAGAGTGCTTTCTAAATTCGCACTCTTTTTAAGACCATTTATGTCTTTATAGGTAAAGGGGTTTTCTTCACACCTCTTGTCAGCTGATGGACAACAATCTTGCAAGGTCAGTGTCTGTATTAATCTCTGTTCTGTGGATGAAAAAAGGGAGCTGGGCGGATTTAAAGAAGTTATAGAGAGTTTACATAACCCCACCTGGGGGATGGGATTTGAACCCAGGTGTCCTGGACTGCAAACTCCACCCTGTCCACCAAAACTGATCTAACATTCCTATTTTCAGGAGAATAACTTTTTCTTGGAAGATCTGTTAACTCACCCTTCCTGTGTAGTACTATGGAGGGTGTTGTCATAAATGTGCTCATTGAACCCCGTTGTTCATTTGACATGAATCTCTTGTATCCAGAAGTGAATGGTTCATTACAGGAAAGCAAACAAACTTTAAAAAAAAAATCCTCCTCTTTCCGCCAGTGTCACATAAATCAGTTTGGTGAAATAACTTTGCATCTGATGAAAGAGGACTGAATAAATATTTGAAGGAAAGATTGAAAGAATGATGCAACTGAGTGCCAGTAATTTAAACAACATGTAAGAGTTGAGAGGATGATTTCTGGTGGCATGTTTATCAGAGAGATGGGTTTGATCAGAGGTCTGAAGACACAGAACGATCTAAGTAATGAAGACCATCTGAAATGATACTCAAAAGGTGTGGGAAGTAGGAACGAGTCCATAGGAGATGGTGGTCCAGCTAGAATAGCCCAGCATCTGTAGCAAATAGAACCGACATGCAGCAGGAAGCGAACATAATAGAGGTGTATTCTGGTTCCTGTCGACAGTCCAGGTTGATCTGGTTGATGGTAAACTGAGGCCAGTGGGGCCTCTGCTGTCTTCTCTAAGTGCCAACAAACAGCTGAGGTAGAAGGGGCAGAAGTCACACTCACTTTCAACCACTTTGATCACAAAATTCTCTTGGGAGTTGGAAGAAGAGCTGATAAAATAATTCTCAAAATTGTCAGGGGAAGGGTTATAGGGGAGTTTTGAAGGATCAGTCAAAAAATATCTGCTCTCCCCAGATATAAAATTCAAACCTTTCCATACTGGTCAAGACAAGTGTTTAAGGAGCGTGTGTCCACAAGGAGAGTTAAAAAATACTGAAAAGGCATCTGAAGAATTGACATTGAATATAAGGAGTGTGACAGTGACTGAGGAGCTGTCTGGGTGATTAGATGCTTCAATGGAAAGGGGTTGAGATATGATTACCACCTTTCTTCTAAATAAAGGAGAAGATTTGTAGGAAAGGTGGAGTTTCAAGAGGTGAGAGTCAAGATGTTGGGTGTTTGGGTGAGAAGTCACAGTCTCTAAACAAGGCACATTTTTTAGGATGATTATGAGGCAGATTGGTATAAAAATAAGGAAGACATTGAGGGAAATTTCTTGTGAGAAAAAGAAGCATTGGAAAGGACAAAGAGAATGTTTAGGGTTGTCAAATATTTATAACTGATTGTCTCTCTCTATTCTTGCCAGTAAGTAATTCTCTTTGGATGGTATTTGGTATAAAATGTGCTTTATTGCTTTTCATCACACTGTAGTTTATTTATACATTTATTTTTTAACCTCTCCTGGGAACTTACCATTACTACTTTTACTTTATGGTCCAATTTATGGATATGCCAAATTTGAGTAAAAATTATAGCTGTCACTTTTCCAAAGAGCTGGTTTCTGAGTAGAAGAGGGTCAGTGTGCATGTAGGCTATGGGTGTGTGCAGGCAGGTGGGTGTGTGGCCAAGGTTAAATATTTCTTAACATCACCTTTTATTTCTCCTTTGCACAAGTTACTGAGAATACTGCTTCTGAGTTCTGAGGCCCTCTTCCCTTTGCCTCATTAGAAGTCACTGGTTTCTGACACCTGTTCCTTTTGTAGGACAGGAGTCCTTAGCAGGTGTGAATGTTAAGGAAGTAGAGCGAAGCTGGGTTCTGTCCATTTGTTCTGTGTTCAGTGTAAGTACAAAGTGCATGTTTGTTTCACTTGTAAGTATAAAGGGGAAAAACCCACCTGTTTTGCCTTTAGAAAAATTCTTTGATCTGACTGTTCTCAAAACGAAAGCTAGGTTGAACTTTTTTTTCCCCATTGGGTTGTCTGATCTACCTTGCACCTCTCATGAAAACAAAACTGGGAGTTGAAAGAGTCTGCTCTTGGGGAAAAAAAATGAAGCTGCTTTTCATCATTGGCAAATCAGAAGCAAAGATATGGCCTTTTCTTTTTCTTGTCATACCTGATAACACCTGGTAAGCGTTTAGAGTCCTGACTCATTGGGAAGGGGAAGAATGACTTAATTTTGATTGACAGTCTGTCTTAGTTCCCAGATATAGTGCATGGAAATTCAGTCTCTCATGAATATTCTACACAAAAATAAAATTAAATAATTTCTGTAGCCGTAAAAGTAAATGACAAAGTAGCTCGATTAAAACATCTTTAAAAATATTACCAAAGTAATTTGATACTAAAATTCATTAGATGGCTCCATTTTGAGAACTAGATCTAATTTATAAAGCTAAGAACAACCGAGGGAGTGATATTTCAAAGCCAGCCTTTGTCATATCAGGGGTTCTTAGCAGAGTGGTTTAGATTTGAGTTCTTTAAAAGTCAAACTTCCACTTGGTCTGACAACTTGGTGGGTAGCCCTGAGCAGAGCTTGACTTGCTGATGTGGGGAACTTCTTTCAAGAGAGATGAGAAACCTTCAGAAAAATCATCATGGGACAGTGAAAGATACCAGCATATCATCTTCTGTTTTTTGATGTGAAACCTCAATCAAATTGCTTCTACTTCAGATAGCACTCTTTAGTGAGAGATAGTGAGAGAGAATGGTGTTAGCCCTCACAGGTCATTTATTCATTTATGCAGGAAGTATTTAGTTAGTATAAACCATCACCACGCAGTATATCTAATACTCAGGACAAAATAGTGAGCAAAAAGAATGCAATTTCATTGTGATATTTATAGCCAGTGGGGATAGAACAATTACATGGGTCAAATAATTATCCACATACATATAAAATTGAAACTGAAATTCAGCCATTCTCACACATATTTACATTCAATAAATATGAACTCTTGTAGCTATCATATAGTAAAACCTAATTAGGTGATGCATCCAAATGAAAACCATTATTCCTACACAGATTTGACGGGCTGCTGTGAGTCTCTAGTTGTGCAGTGAAATGACATCTCTCCTGGAGGGACTCAAGGCCTAATTAGGAAGATGGATAAAGGAACCAGTCATACTCAGTAAGACAGTAAGAGGAAAGGACTTCTAGGAGAGGACCTGGAAGAACCAAGAAATGAAATATAGGGAGAGTAGAGAGGTGAGGTTTACAATACAGAGGAACAGAAGGGAATAAGACCCTATAAATAAGGTGATGTGGGTTTATGAATGGTCTTTTCCCTTTATGGTGAAAGGAGTTTGTGCTTAGTAAGCAATGGGCAGTCTTTGAAGGACTTTTTAAAAATAATTTTTTAATTGTTTTATTATTTCACATCGCTATATGTTTCTTAGGATACTGAATTCACGCCTCAGTCTGCATTTCATATCACACCTGCTTCCAGAGTCCCAGCGAAAGGACCACCACCTCGTTGACTCTTTCCTTCTCTTGTGCCCCCTGATGTCCACAGTTCTGTGTCCTGTGAATTTTGTTGATATATGTTTACTTATTTATTTTTGTGGTCCATATATGAATAAAAGTATTCTGTATTTCTTTTCTTTTTTTTCTTTCTGACTTATTTCACTTAGCATAATCCCTTACAGTTCCATCCAGGCTGTTGCAAAATGCACGATTTCATCTTTTTAACAGCTGCGTAGAATTCCATTGAGTATATGTACCACGGCTTCTATATCTAGTCATCTGTTGATGAGCACTTAGGTTGTTTCCATGTCTTGGCTGTTTTGAATTGTGCTCTTATGAACCTAAGAATGTACACAGTGTCTCCAATTGCTGTTTCTGTATTCCCTAACTATATGCCTGAAAGTGAGATTGCTGGATGGAATGGTAAAGTTGTCTTTATTTTTTTAAGGAATTTCTATACTGTTTTCCAAAGATGTTGCACTAATTTACATTCCCATCCACAGTGTGGAAGAGATCTTTTTTTTTTTCCAATACCCTTTCCAATACTTCTTGTTTCTAGTCTTTTCAATATAGGCTATTGCACTGGAGTGAGGTGATGTCTCACTGTGTGTTTTATTTGCATTCTTTGAAGGATTTTAAGCCTGATGGAGATATGCATGAGCATATTTCTATTTTGGAAGGATAACCCTTCTGAGAACTGATTGAGTCAATTATGTTTAACCATGAGTTAGCATACTGTGTGGATATTTTAAAAAATCACATCTTACAGTGGAATACTACTTAGTTATACAAAAGGTGAGACACTACTATTTGCAACAATGTAGATGGATCTAGAAGATATTATGCTTAATGAAATAAATCAGATGGAGAAAGATAAGCACTGTATAATTTCACTCACATGTAGTATATAGAAGAACCAAATGAATCAAATAAACAAAGTAGGCTTATTTCAGTGGTTATCAGAAAGGAAGAGACAGACTAGTGGGCAAATCAGGTAAAATGGGTGAGTTGTACAGTGAAGAATAGAATTGGACTGTCAATGAACTTAATGTAGTTTATGCTATTGATTTATAGTGATGTAGAGCTTAAACCTATATAATGTTATAATGCAATATTTAAAAACTTTTAAAAATCACATTTAGAAGATAATGGATAGGAAAATGTTTGCAGGATTAACAATGTATTAAAATAATTGACCCTAATATTAAATCTTTCCTTGAAAAAAATGGATTCAAATTTATTTTAAAAGATGGGAATTCTGTGCTAAAATATTGAATCATTATATTGGGGTTGGGTGAGAAGTCCTTCTTTCTTAGTGATGCTTTTCAGTATTTTCTTGCTTCTCCCCTACAATGTAATAAAATAGAATTTAAAAGATAAATGTGAAGAGACACAGCTTCAGATACAGTGTGGAGGGAGGATGGATTAGGAGAGAAACAGAGGGTCAGTGAGGATTGGCAGCGCCATTTCGAGAGATGATGCAGAAGATGTGGGTAGTGGGCAGAAATGAATGATCTTAGGTGTAGAATGAGAGGGGATCAGAGGTGATGCGTTGGATGGGAAATTTAGCAGACAGAGATAGGTTACTTAAAAGGAGCCTGTCTGAAATTGGCACAGATAAACTCTCGAGGTGCATTTGTTGAATTGGTGTGGTTGGTAAGACAGCTATGGTGACAAGGAGGTTAAGGTTTGCAGCTCAGCATAATGACAGATAGTTAAACTGGAGTGTTATGGTGGTGGAGGCATCGAGGTGTGATGAATTACCAGAGCATGTGCTAAGAAGAAACTGAGAACTCTTCAGGGGAATGAGAAAACAGACTGAAACTGACTGTTTCCAAATGAATATACTCTTTCAAAAACAGAATGGCTGAAAGTGTTAGAGGAGGAAAAATGATCGTTTGACACAGAGACACTGTGGGCAAGTGTTCATGTGGTGTGTAAATGAGGAGTCTTCAGTAGACTGAATGATAGCAGTTCGTTTAATAGTGGAAAACAGATTGCTGGAGGGTTACCCGTGAATGAAAGAAAGATCAAGTAGTAGAGATGGAATGTGACTTAGTGGCATGGGGGAGGGAGGTGAGAGATTCATTTAAAAGGGGCTCAGCAGTCTGGCTTCCCCTACTCCAGGGTGATCAAGATTTGACTGTTGGAGTGGGAAGAGTCCAATACTCAGGAAAGAGGTAAGTTGATAACAGCCAACTCGAGATGGGGTTAGGATTTAGAGTAGAGGTCAAAGAACACATTTTCCTTGGCAGAGGAAGGAAAGGAGTGATTTAAGGTGCTAGTTTTCTTGGTAAAGAACAAAGTTCATCAGCGGAGAAGTGGGTGAGGGTTGGCGCAGAGAATTTAGGGACGAGGTAGAGATTCTGCATTGCTGCTCTGGGATTAGGAATAGCTACAAGGGATTCAGAGTCCCTCTGAAAACTCAGATCTCTGATGAGATCCAAACTAAATAATAAAGAGATCTTAGCTCTTGCAGATATGTGATTTTAGTGCTTATGTCTCCAAGGCTTATTAATCCCGTGTATGTGCATATCTATGTGTGTATGTATATATGTATGTATGTATTCCATAACAAAGGCTAAGTGCACATTCGTTGAATAAATATGTCAGTAGATGTACCTTTGCAGACCATTATTTTTTGTCTAATTCCTAGAAGCCAAGTAATATCAAGATTTGAGTCCCTTTTCTTGCGAAGTCTTAACTTTTATGACTTTTTGTCTTCTTTCTCTACAATTGGTATTTTCCCTTCTACTAAGAAAAAGATAGTTCATATGAGAATGAAAAATTAAATCTTAATACGCAATGTATTCCTTCTGTAGAGAAAGTGTTGTATGTAACTAGTCTTGCAAAAGACTCAGAGGGCACACGATCTCCTTCTCCATCAGGAGTCTCCAGTGTGGTGGGGAATGTGGGTGGTGAGATCATGCATAAGAAGGATTCATTATTATCAACACGTGCTCGGTGTCATGCAGAAAATGGAAAGGAAGGACTTTGAAGACTATAGAAGGAGATGACCTGAGCGGAGTCCGTTTCTTGCAAGAGAGAGGTTTGCATAGGATCTTGGTGAATGTGTGGAATTTCTGTAGGAGGCCTCCAGCTGGGGCCAGGGGTGTGTTGGAGTGGGGGTAAGAAGAAACAGCACTTCAGATGAAGGGGATGACCTGAAGTTGGGAAAATGGGGGATGTGTTCAAGAAAGAAAATATGTGTACCACAAGGGTACATATGGAGAAAGTCAGTCAGTTATTTTTAGTTTGGGAACTTGGAAGCTTATCTTTGTTTACTCGATGCTGAAAAGTCTCAGATGAAAGGGGAAAGCTTCACTGTAGGTGAATCTTATTCTTTATACATATTAAAATTGGGGGTGGGGGTGAGGACCTCCTGATTAGTCATTATTATATTTTTCCCTGATTAGTCATTATTATATTTTTTATTCCAAAAATTGCAAACGAGTAGAAAGTCTCTGCTTTGTAGACAAATATGTCAATTTAAAAGTGCCCTGACATCAGCATTTATCAAACCCAAATTGCTTTTTGAGAAATGGCTTCACATTTCCAGTTAATATTTCAGGCATTAACTTTACAACTCTCGTCCAATTCTCTTGTTTTTAAAAGCAATATCGAGAAGATATGTGGCAGTGCTGTTTCAGGCTTACAAATGTGTTGTCCCAGACACAGAAGCAACTCGTTTAACACTCTTTCTTCTATGGGTGTCATTTTCTTCCGAACCCACCTGGATAATGCCTCATCCTTAGGAGTGTGGGTGAATGAAATTGGAGATGGAAGTTGTTGCTTGCTTAATACATGTATCTTTAATTTTAAACTCTCCCTATTTTAGGATTAAGTCTTGAGGTGAAGCCAATTTATTTCCCTTTCCACATATGGCAGTAAAAGGGTATTAGGAAAGTCTGTTTGTCTCCCTTTGGCCACATTCATAACGAAGAGGTTATCTTTTTACTTTCCAGCTTTGTCATCTGCGACTCAGCTGCTCTGGTGGCCCCTGAGCTAATGGTGATGGGGAGGACTGTGAGGTCGAGGATTAGGCATGGACCTGTCCCCTGATTATCACTGCCAGAGCCAGTTGTTTCTCGAGCATCTAGCTCTTCCAACTCATTGGTGAATAAGGCCTTTTCACATCCCCAAAAATGCATTTTCTTTTTTTATGAGAAAATCTTTTGTCCATTCTAAGGAGTTTTCCTTTACAGAGATTTTTGGCCTTGTTTATTGAGAGATGATTATATGCTAAGAACATAATACCTATTTTTGTTAGTGTATCTAGACCCTTTCATGTGAGTTCACCACATTTTCTTTACATGTCTAATTCTTCCTGAGCTACCTCATGCTGCTTGCTCATTCATTTTTCTCTTCTCTCACTGGGGTTGAGTATTGGAGTCTCTTTTGGATACAGGTCCCTGCTATTGCATGTCTGTCTTCTCTTTACAGCTTCTTGAGGGCAGTACCCCTCTGGGTTGCTGCCCTGCGCCCTTTGAGTGGCAAAGAAGTGTCTGGGTTCACTGACTCCAGCAGATTCTGTTGTAGCTCATGTTTTGCAGCAGTTCACATGGCTGACCCCTCTTCCTCCTGAGGTCTTCTCGCCTCCTCTCGCCAGGAAGACCTCTCTCTCCAGGCTGCACTGGACTCCTCTGGCAGCTCTTCCACAGGCTCCTTTGCTGGGTCACTGTGCTGCTCATTAAATATTAGGGTTCCCCAGGTTTTGCCTCACTCTCTGCGTTCTCCCATCCCAGTCTCTTACATGTCCATGGCTTCAGCGAGCATCTGCACCCAGGTGTCTTATTAAAAGAAGTTTCTCTCTTCCAGACGTTTCCTGTAAACTACACACATTTTTTGGTGCCTCAGTCCCACACCCCTGATTCACCTCAATCCCCAAGACTGACTGTTAGCTTCCCCTGTTCAGTGAATAGCATTGCCACCCAATTTTGTTAAGCGCCATACCTAACCATCTTCCTAGACAGACCTTCTTGGTCACCCCTCACAACTCATCAAGCCCAGGGGGGATATCCCTGGAATCCCTCCATCCACTTCTGCACTTTCACGTCTTTATCCCCCCTACTGTCACCCTCCACCATTACACTTTCCTTCATACTGCCAGCATCTCTTACCTGTTCTGTGGCAAAATTTTTCCTACTGGTCTACCAGGACCCATTCGAATTCTGCCCTCTATGTCCTTCATGACATAATTCACAGATGAGATTTCACTGTCTTTCTATAATCATTTGATTGCTACCCGATTTCCCTGTCCTGAGATATATGTTTCATGATAACAAGGACCATCTTTTTATTTCTTTTCTTTTTTTGGCTCATGGCTGTTTTCTCAGTATTTTAGCAAACTGATTGGCACATAGCTATTATCAGAATATATTTGCTGTAAGAATGAGTAAGTGAATAAACAGTAAAATTTGATTATTGCTGTTTTTTTAATTTTCAGTGTCTATTTAGTGACATATTTTATGCTGATAGAGATTCAGGAAATCCTTTTTGAGCAGTTCCATTATAAATACGGTTACGGAACTGTAGGTGCTAATTTTAGAAAGCACAGAAAAGTAAGAAAGACTATGATTTTGAATAATGATTTTCTCTTATACCATAACCATTTTCTTCTATTATTAAAACTACTTCAGAATTGTTTAAAATAAAATCAACAGATTGGAGACATGCAACTTCCTAAAATGTTTATATTTGAGGCAATAAATCTCTCGGAGAGACCTTGTTTAGTTAATGAAGTTTCTTTATGCTGTTGGACTCCATTAAGTTTGATCACTGTTAGGCTTCATTGAAAACGATTCTGCATTTTATTTAGTGTCAGAGTTGTTTTCTGTGTTAGTACTACTGCTGCCTTGTGAAACTCCATGTTACTATCTGGACCTTCAGATTTTTCAAGATCAAGATCAGGATTCCTTGGTCAATATTTGTCACAAACCATTACATACTTCCACATGACACATAGACCATCAACTTCAGTTTCTTCCATGAGAACTGAAATCTCATCTCTTTGAAGTTACTTGTATTAAAAGCTACTCTGACTAGTAGAAGAAGCCGCTTGATAAACTTTTGCCCAAAGTGGATGAAGGCTGGTGAGGGTTTCCTTGTAGCACTTGTTTTTTGAAAGGCAGGTGGGGGGCATTCATAGTTATTTTAGCACTGGAAACAGGAGAGCACTGGTGTTTTCTGAGGTCTTCTGCTCAATGCCAGATTGAAGAATTTTGAGTTAATCCATTTCCCTTTGTCTCTGGAGGATATCTTTTTCCAGGGAGATGTCTGATTTTTTTTTCCAGTTGTGCATGCGGGTATTCCATCTTTACCATTTCATAATCTTATTCAAGTCATTAAAACATGACTTGACCAAAATAGTTTGGTCAATGAAGGTGGTTTTTGAGGATGTATTTTTTTCTTTAAACACTAATTTTGGGCTGGGTATGCTTAGAGAGGAGAAGGGAACCACTTAGCGCCACTGCCAGATGGACGTCTCTTGTGGACTCTGTTCCTATCCCAGGGACCCTGTGACAGTTGGTTTATTTTCAATATTAATCTTGATATGAAGGCAGTTCTTAAAAAAATCATGCCCCTAACTTATTTTTAGTATGGCCAAAGAAATTTATAGGTAGGCTCTATCGATGGGGCTTACACCCTCAGTTATTAAACAGCACCGTGGAACGTGTAGTAATTTTTCCTTTGTGCCATATAATTCTTCTGCTAGCAGCAATGAGGAAAAAAATACTCCAGGAATAAATGAAGTCAGTACATGCTGATAATAGGTGCACTGTAAGAGTCTCTGTACATAGGGTGCTAGGATTTTACTTGAAGCCAAGTAGTTTTGCCTTTTTTGAAAGTTTTTTTTTTAAGCAAAAATTTCTTCTCCATATAGGTTGCATTTTAACTGTAGCATAACAGGAGGCTTAGTACATTTTTATAGTGTCCACACACTGTTGGAGCTTAAAATGCAGACTCACTAATATCCTTTTTATGATTGTTTTAAGATGTTTCTCTGTTGTCTCTTTTTTGGTCACTTTTGCATTTACAGCTTGATACAATTTGTATAGTTGAATCACTGTTCTGGAATAGAATTTGGGTTTTGCTGAAGTGAGTAAAATTTGATACATAATTTAAGAAGAGCAGCTTACAAATTGCTGTGTAAACACATCTTTTTAAATTCATGCAGAGAAACCTTAAGGTAATCTTGACTATATTAGCGGGCAATGACTGGAATTCCAAGAATAGAATGCTTTCTTTATCTAGGAATACTTAAAGACCTGATTATGTTATATAAAATGCTAAATAAAGTAAGTTTGAGATATATACCCGATTGATGTTGATATCTTGACTGATTTCCATTATTTGTCTTTCACATGAAAGCCCCTAGCTCCTACTTTGAAGGGTTTTATTTTATGGTATGTTTAAAAAAAAACACGTTAATCTCATACTCAAAGTAATTAAAATATAAGCCTGGGAGGGGGGTCTTTTAAAATAAATAGAAGATATAATATCTTAAGTTAACAGATTTCAGAATAGTTGGTTTGAAGAAATGTAATTTCCCTTCATCTTGCCCCCAGACCTTATGGAAGTGGGATTTAGAGTCTCTGGTGAATCCTTTCCTAGTAAAAGATTTTAGATAAATAAACAAGCATAAGTGGTAAGATAGAGAACTAATGAAAGCTATATGATCACCCATCTGGTAAAAAATTGCCCCTACAGAATTCAGGCAATCACAACATCACAGAAAAATTGCATGTAATCAAGATGTTCTTGAAGTGTGTGAGCAAAGCTCTCTGCCAGGAGGTGGTAAGACACTGGCCCTGATAGCTGTCCACAGCCAGACCAGTGGTTTTGTGTCTTCTTCTAATTTCTTATCAAGTACTGGAGGCAGTTCTTAGACTTTTGGAAATGATAGATATGAATTAAGAGGCATTAATAAATCTCCCATGTAGTCCTATTTGATTTAAATGATTATATGTTACAGTGCTTGTGAAATTCTGATCGTTGATGGTTTTTGAGTTTAGTAAGCTAACATTTAGTTTATAAGACGTTAAACTGGAAAATAAACACACTGAGTCACTTACAGTTTTTCAGGAAGAATTTATTGGGTTATTGATCTTTTTAAATGTTAACCTTTAATAATAACACGTTAAACTCTCTATTTCTTGACTTATTTGCAGCTGGAAAAAATAGGCAGGCAACTGGGTATTTAGATAAATGAGACTCTTCATAGCTGACAACCAACTCGTTGATATATATTTGAAGCACACTTAAGAAAATCCTTGATTGCAGTCAATAAGCTTCTAAGTAGATACAGCCATCTTTGGACACTGATTATGTTTGGGGACTGTAGAAGCAATGACCCTATAGTATTTATTTTAAAATACTTTAAATATCTTTTGTTTATGCTCCGTGTATGTATTGATTTGTAGCAGGGTTTGCCAGTTTCGGTACTGCTGATATTTTGGAAAGAATAATTCTTTGCTTGGGTTGCTCTCTGTACTATGGGATGTTTAGCGACATCCCTGGCCTCTACCTACTAGGTACCAGAAGCACCCCCCTAGTCATGGCAAGAGAAATCCTCCCCAGACATTATTACATGTCCCTTGGGGGTTAAAATTGTCCCTAGCTGAGAATCACTGATCTATACACGCATATATTTATATCTGTACATGTATATCTATAGATTTATTTGCATCTACATAGTACATATTTGTCTTTGGTGTCTGATTATGATACAGTTTAAGAGCACTGCATTTAGACTTTAGAGATCAAAGAATAGAGGACAGTATAGGAAGTCATTGACGTTTTGATGGAATTCGTAGTAAATCATAATTAGAGGAGTTGATTAGAATTGGAGACTGTGTTTCACTATTGCTTAGCAGTTTGGTTACTGAACTAAAGAAATGCTGTAATTAGTTAAAATGTTTTCATTATAAAATACCGAGGAACATTTTACTTAATTTGTTGTTCCTTTTTTACATTTGAAACTTCTATGGCTGTGCAAGAAGTTAGGCCCGGGAGACTTAGTAAGGGTATTCAGTATAAATATTTCACATCATTGGAGACCTTAAAGTCTGTTTTCAGCTGAAAGTCTCTAAAGTCCTTAGTCATTTGATTGCAGTATGAGCTATAAAGTCTGGCTGAATGAGGAAAATGACTCAGATTTTGTCTTATATGTTCTCTGTTTTGTTTTAAAGCTCGGCAGTGCTTTGGCAAACCATAGCAGTGGGTCACCTGAATTCAGTGTGGACTGACTTACAGGCACAGAAAGAGGCTTAGTTACCTGTCTTTAACCACTCTCAGTTGCAGGTACCCCTGAGTTTGTCCTCAAGTCATTGCATCATCAGTCGAGTACCTGCTGTGTACCAGGCCGTGACCAGTGAGGCACCGACAGCCTTTGCCCTCACGGGAGACAGATACACACACGGATCCGTGTAGCATAATGTGGAGACACACACAGGTTGTCTTGTCGTGTAGCGTTGGAGAATCCAGTGCAGCCCGTGGTGGGCCTGGTGGTACCAAGGAAGAAGGATTTTCCAAAGAGTTGTTTTCAGAGGCTCTCCTGGTTATAAACGAATGCACACTGCAGGGTCCATGACAGATGAAAGCTATGTTGTTACTCATTCCAGGGATGCTAGAATTTATCACGGGACACAGCTTATTTTAAACCCAGGTGATAATTTGCTTCATAATCAATATCTGCATGTGAATGTCCGCTCTCTTGGGACCTGGGGAAGGGCTCTTTCTGGTTCTTAGAGTGACATCAAAGAAAGTGGCCACCGCCTCCCTCTGGACTAATGCTTGCTCGCGTAGCTATCGTTTCAGTGGTTCCAAGAAACCAGACCAACCACGCACAGATAATTTACAAGTTACTGTTATTATATAAAAGATGCCTACGGGTTGCTAGTGACAATGAAGACACACCAAATAGAGTCTATTCTTGCCTCTGGAAATTAGAGTACTCTTTGTCTTACCATCTTCTTATGCTAGACTGATCTTCCGTTCCCTTTGGGTTTAGTCTTTCGTCCACTTAAAAACCTGGGCGTGTCTTCTTTTACCTGTACAGCACATTCAAGCTCACCCTTTCCCAAGTATGGATTGTCCTTGCTGGTTCCCTCGTCTCCCTTCCCTCTGTCCTCTCACCTGAGAATCTGTGCATCCTTGTTTCTATCTCCCAGGTCTACTTTCAGGACCGTAGGCCTTTGGCCCTAGGTTTCTTGATGAGAGTGTTCTTGTCTCACAGGCAGACTCCGCCACATCCTTCGAGACCTCTCCCACATGACTCCTTTCTTTGAAACCTTCTGCTAACTTTCCACGGGAGTGCTTTGCATGTGTCCTTCATATAGCACCTGTCATGTGGAATCAGGTCTGTCTTTTCCATTAGAGCTCTTCTTAAATAGAAACGAAGTCTTAATATTTTTGCACAATATTTACCATTGTATCTTTTCTATTGTAGGCATATGACAATTGTTACAGGAAAGATTGCATTGCAGTGAGCCATTTTCCCCCAGGTTATCGAATTTCTACCTTTCCAGTCTCCTTACTCAACTTTCTGACTTTGATCAAGTGCCTCTTTTCTATGAGATCCTTAGCTGAAGCCTTTGTGCTTTCTCCCTTCTCCTAACCCAGCCTAGTCCCACAAAGTTCTATTCTTTTCTCCTTTTTGGAGAAAGAACCAGCAACCAGATCATGTGGAACTTGTGGACGGGAGTTTGGATTTTACTCTAACAATCATCAGGAAGACATTGGAGTTTTTTGAGTCATAAAACTCTCCTGCATCTGTCAAATAAATTATGGCAGTTTGTAGAACAGGTGAGTCTGATCCATTTTGATTTTGACAAGGCTCATTGAAATGTTACCTTGGCTATTAGTACAGATAGAAAAGGTGGCTTGATGTGCACTCGCCCACTGAATCCTCAAAACCTCATGAGGAGGTAAATACTGTTAATAGATAAATCCCTGTATTATCGATGAGGAAACTGAGGCGCACAAAGGTACACTTGTGTGTACAATTATACTGCAAGTAACTCAGCTGGGATTTGAACATGTCCTTAAGACCAGTGAGGTAACTTGCATACCAGTGTGATGGAACTGGAATTCAGTGTCATTGAGCCTGACACATGATGAAGTGTTCTCTGTATTCAGAGCCTCTACCCAGACTAGACATCTGTGATCTGCTAACCTTGAAGTGTTCTGAACTGGACCCTCAGCGTCCATCATTTCCAATATTAATCTTGGTGTGCCCAAGTATGCATTTTACTTCTCTCTCTCTACCTCCTCCTTCTAGCAGAATCCTTCATGAACCTTCCCATTTAGTACATTTCAGAGTATTTAGATTGACCCCAAGACCCTCCAGAGCTTGACTTGAACAGTTGGCCTCACCCTCTCCCAGTACCTGGCAGTTTTCCTGCAGCCAGATTACTCTGCCTTTTCCTTCGAACAGAATTTGTGTAGACTTCGGTCTGTACTCCATTCTCATATTCTCATGCCATTCTCTCTGCCCCGGTCGCCCCTTCCTCCTGCATTCTTCCTTGGTTCCAACCTTGTTCCTCTGAAGGACTATTCTCTTTTCAATTCTTCTCCTAAACTTGCAGACCATTTGTCAGTGTTACTCACTGTCATGACCCTTGGTTTGATAAATGTTTTTGTCCTATCACCCTGAGTTGTCATGTTTTAAAAGCATCAATTATTTTCTTGACATCTACAGAAAGTTGCCAGATATATCCAATTCACTAACATCTAATTGGTACTCAGTTAAGTGTTGATAAGCCTTTTAGGAGGAAGAAGAGATGAACCAGAATTATGTAAAAGGTATGGTCATTTAACAGCTTGTATGTTATCCTAGACCGTGTGTGTGTGTGTGTGTGTGTGTGTGTGTGAACATTTAAGGGAAATCAGGACCTTGTCCAATTCTATGAATATTGGTGATTCCTGGTTGCTGGGCCAGTCTCAAAGATTGCTCTATTTTTGCTACAAAGAAAACTTTGGGAGTCTTACTCACCTAGGCCTCTGTATTAGCATCCTCTCCTCTACTTTCATTTGTTTTTCTGATATTAACAAGTTGGGTTTGAGAGGATGTCTTTTTTTTTTTTTTTTCTTGCCACTTCTAACTAGTCCAGATGGTTTTGCAATTCACAGACGCAAATGTGTCCAGATCATGAAAATCCAAAGGCCTCCGTGTTTGGGTAGAGTCCATATGTTTAGGCATTGTTGTTCCTTGTGTGGGTCCACAGAATTTGTTGAAAAATCTAACAGTGGAACTTAAATTCCCTACTTGGTCCAATTTTAGGATGTTCCCATCTGTCTTCCCAATGATGAAGGTAAGATACAGGGCTGATGGTCACACCACAAGAGTTACATTTTCTTGTAAGTGGGGAATGTGAGAAGAGATTGTAAATAATTGAGCCAAGACTTTGTCGCTCTAAATAAAAGTTCATGCTACATCAGCATTTCAGTATCATCCTCAGATGGATGGCAAAATTTATTTTAATTTCCACCACAGTAGTCTGAAATAAACTAGGCTAAGTTGCTTTCAAGTATTCGTTTTAGAAATCTTGCACAGCTAGTTAAAATTGCACATTTTAGGACACCACTGCCTAGAGATTCTGATCTAGTAAATTCGGAGTGCGTATCTATTAATTATTATAAATAAATATACTTATCTAATTTGTTGTTTGGAAAATAAAAACACAGTGTTTTCTACATTTTTAACAGGCATCTGGTGAGTCTGTAATTCCTAACACCATACATCAAGAATTCTGGCCTGACTGTAAGGCAGAAAATTGTATTAAGCAAAATACTTAAAGTAGGAAAAAAACTGTCAACTTGAATATTCAGATTCTGCCCCTTTGATGTTAGATGGTTGACTTTTTCTCCTCTTGGCCATTTGACTGCGGGCCAGAATCAGTGTTCATTGCAGCTTGTTTTCAAGCATGTTAAATGCCCCAGTACCCACCTAGGCCTCTGTGTTTAATCTACTAAATGGGTTCATGAATTTTTTAGATTTTTCTAGAGCACTTTTTTCAAAATCTATAACTCCACTGCTTAAAATACTCGTTTTATTGAGATGTATTATTTCTGACTACCACTTTTTCCCCATAGGTGTACTTTATGGAGGGGCCAGTAGTGATGGGCACTTGTTTTTTTGTGTTCACTGCAATTTCAAGTGTCTGTCCTGTGCCCTAGTAAACTTGGAGAATGTAGTGCGAACATCACTTCAATCTAGAAATGCATTTATTTGTTCATTCGGTAGAGATTTATTGAATATATTCACACACTCTTCTTAGCATCAGGACATCAATGTCAGGAATAGACCATGCTTCTTATCCTCATTAAATTAGCATTCTGGTGGGGGAAGAAAGACAACTGTGTTATATTATGTTGAAAAATGGGGAGAAATGAGAGTGGAGGGAGAGAGATGAAGAGTACTGGAGGTGGAAAAGACTGCAAAGAAAATATATAGGTTCATCAGAGAGAAGGTGACAGTTGAGAAAAGTGTCAAAGGAAGGGAGTTAGCCAGACATGGGGACATTTGGAGGGAGGCATTCTAGGAAGAGGAAACAGTAGAAAGGCCCTGAGATGGAAGTGTGTCTGGAGTTTCGGAGGACCTGCAAGAAAGAGGTCAGCAGGACTGCAATAGGATCAGCAAAGGGAGAGAACAGTTCCAAGGATTAGAGAGGAAAGATGGCCATTCTAAGGACATGGGCTTCTTCCCTAAATGAATAGGAAGCCATTGGAAAGTTTTGAGCAGCAGAAAGACATGTTGTCACTTTGATTTTCAAGGGGTTCCTTCAGCTCTGAGCTAAGAATAGACTGATGGGAACATGAGAGGGCCAGTGAGATTTATGAGGCTGTTGCTGTGGAGCAAGAGCCAACAGATGCCTGGGACATGGGTGGCTCCAGTGGAGGCAGTGACCAGTGGTCGCTTTGGATGTAACTGATGAGTCAACAGAGTCTCTCAAATACTTCATGGACAAAAGGAGAGAGAAGCAGTGAGTTCAAGGATGGCTTTTGACCTGAGTCACTTCCCCATCCAAGGAGATGGGGAAGGCTGTGAGTGGAGCCGGTTTGGGGGAGAAGATGAGGAGTTTAGTTTTGCTCAGGTGGTTAAGATGCATATTGACTTCTAAGCGGAACTGCTGTGAGCAACTGAGCATGAATCTGGTGCTCAGGAGATAATTATCTAGCATGCGGAAGGGCAAGTAATACCTTTGAAAGTTTATTTTCTTAAAAAAATTTTGCTTTGTATTTGAACCTGTTAATATATGTGTGCATATATGTGTGCGTATTATACATACATGTGCATAATTATCTCTATAATGTACATACACAGTTAATAGAATAGTGAGCATATGCCTGAGTACATACATTCTCCTGCTAATTACATAGTTCATTGTAGTTTTTATTTCCAGACTGTTGTTGGACTCCTAACCTTTGATATACTATCCTTATTCACTTTTCCTGATGTGTTACAGATCCAACCCTGACCTGATAGTATTATTCACATTTGCCTTATTGGCCTCGCGTTCATGCTTTTGGGCTTTTACATGTTGGAATGGATTACCAGTGCTGAAAGTGGTTAAAACTTGATAATCTCTTGTAAGTTCTTTTCCATGGGGTGGTTCGTGGAAAATTCCAGAGTGTGTGGAGTTTGCAATGCAGCCTTCTCTATCATGTGACCATGCTTGGCACACTTGATCCGTGATGGCACAGTTCATTGTGTAAGCAACTTGACAGATGTCCTCACTGAGGCATCAAATTGGATGGTGTCTGCTAACAAATCTAATGGGAAAAAAAGAAGAGAATTCCAAGGATTATCTTTTTTTTAGGATTAAATTTGTGCCATTTAGGTGTTTGATACCCTGTAGTTAATGCTGCTTTATTGGAAGCCTATACAATTCTTCACATGGGTGTCAAAGTAATTTCAGTGGAAACGATGCTGTATGTACTCATCAGGCTAAAGGATTTGTCTTGTGATTTCAGATGGGTCTGTGTGGCTCCACTCTCTTCCAAGCCTTTTGCTGGACGAGCAAGACTTAACAATTCTCCAGTCAGTTACTTTGGCACTTCACACAGTTAGACAGGCCATGAACACTATGGTCTTTAATGATTTTTTTCTTAATCCTGCAATGTTCCTTTTTAATTGATGTCCTTCATAAATTGTATTTGCTGAAGCTATAATTACTCATCAAGCAGCCAAAGCCAATCTACCTCTGAGTACAATGAAGATGTTCTTTTGTGAAATTATTAAGTTATAGAAGTTTGACACAGAGTAATTTAGTTCTGCTTTATAATGATATCTTTGGGGATGATATCTTTGGGGATCTTCTCCATTAGAGTCTATCAAAGTGGAAAGGACTGATTGTCACCACTGTTCCTCGTAAATTCCTGTACCTTGGCAGGGGCCATGCATTTGCTCTTTATAAAACCGTTGGAATTGACCTGTTTCTTTCATATTTTTATATGCTCTTTAGAGTAGTAAACTTTTAGTGCAGCCTTCTCCATCTCATGGCTATGAAATAGATTAAAAGAACCATCTTTGGTTGAGTAGGGGTCATTTAGGAACATATTTGGAGAGTTATCACCTACAAAGTTTGGAAAGAGACCAGCTTACAGTGACTCTGAATGCATAATTTAGAAATTCTTCTTTAGTTGCTTCACAAAATGCATAAATTTTACCATGGTGCAAAATTAGGATTTTAACTGTAAGGCAGGTTCAAAAAAAAAAAAGAAAGAAAAGATTTTATAGTCAGTAAAAAGACTTAGAGTAACACTTCCCAGAGTGATCCTATCAAATGTAGAGTAAACAAAAATAAATGTTCCACAGCTAATTTGGGGGTGGGGGTGGGGTTAGGGTACTGTCTCCCCCTTCTAAAGAAAAGTAGCAAAGTAGCTCCAGTCACTTAGAGCTCCGTCATCTTTTTCAGCATTTAGTCTCCTGTGCCGCCAGTGCCTTGTACATTGTGGACACATAAACAGATCCTGAGTGAATGGATTGCGGGACTTCTCAGAACCTTTAACTTTAGACTAGGTCTTGTTACGCATCAAAGAGTGGGCAGAGCTTTGTGTCTCTTCACAAACTTACCGGATATTGGACCTCTTCTTGAGGAGCGTTTTACAAGACTTGGTGAACTGGACACCTTTGGGAAATTCTAACTTTGAGTAAGCTCAATAAAAATAAAGTTTTCAAATTGAATTGATCGCCGAGTGAAATATTCAAGTGCGTGTGGCTATTGCAGTGTAAGTGATACCGTTGCGAGACTAGAGCGACACACTTCCATATTTGGATCTGTGACAAGTTGCTCGACCCATGAAAAACGCCTAGAAGACCCTTACAGACCAGTAAAATAGATGTAGTAGTTCTGTGTATGTAACTGGTTGTTTTGAGAGTAAGTTACATTGAATTTCACTTTGGGTAATTAAATGAAAGAATATGATATATGTAGAAGCTTCATTGTGTAGATTCATCCTCATCATCATTACTATCATAAGTGATAACATTCCTTCAGTTAGGATGATGAGTGATTATGAGATTTGATCAAATATGATAAAATATTTTGCCTTTTCCCTTGCCAGGCCTTTCTCTTCTGAGGGAGATAGTGGTGAACCTAGTTAAGGAATTGTCTTGGTTTTATTTTTGGTATTCATAGTAAGAGAATGTCTTTACCCATGTTGCTATCTCTTAGAAAATACAGTAAATTTAATTGTACACAATTCAGTTAGTTAATTGCTCTGAGGTCATTATGTTAGAGATCTTCCCCCGAAGGATCACTTCTCTCAGACACAGATCTATTCTTCCACAAAACAACTAAAGCTGGATCCCTAGGTCACGTTTTTAACATAAAATAAATAAAATCAAGCTAACCTTACAAGATAAGTTAGTTCGAGTGGAAAGTGGCATCCTTTTTAGCCTGATCTGGTTAACCATCACAGTTGGGTGGTTAGATTTACCAAATAAGAATACACAACACGCAGTTAAATTTGAATCTCCGATAAATAATGACTACCTTTTTAAAAAAAAAAAAAATAGTATAAATATATACCCAATCATACATGGGACATACTTATGCTAAAAAGGTTATTTTTCTGAAAGTCAGATAAACTGGACAGTGTATTTTCTGCCTACCCTCTCACGCCTGATGGGGGGCCCAGCCACCTGTGCAGGAGAAAGACCATTGCCGGCAACAAGTTAACTAAGGGTTGGAGCTGTCTTTATGGAGTTTATACTTGCGCCAAAATGGAATAGAAAGCTTTGCTTCTATTTGAAATGATTTATAATGGTTCCCGCCTGATCGCCAAGTGTTTCCAAATTAAAAGCCATTAATTAAAGCCTTATATAGATACAAAAGATATGCAAGGAGTGCTTTGTAATTCCAACTCGGTACTTCAGGTGAGAGCTTTTCAAATTACGTGGACCACTGAAGCCACCTGCCTGACTAAATGCAGCACGGCCGGCGCGGGGCTCATCAGCGCACCGGGTGCCAGCGTTGTTACTGATTTTTCTCATTTCTCCAGGGCAAATACTAATTAATGGATACAATTCACAGCTGATTAGCTGTAGTTTCTTCAGTAATTACATTCGCATACTAACTGTTCAGAAGAGGATTTCTAACCCAGTTCTTATTTCACTCTCAGCTTAATTTGTTTTTTGAATTGTTTAGGCCCTTAGTTTAATAGCCATTTTATTTTTCTTTGTTGTTTTAGGTACTATTAGATAATAAGTGAGTTTAATCTTAAAAAAAAAATACTCTCTGATAATGAGCTGTTTGCCTTAAATGGATTTCTAATTCCCCCACAAAACCTACATTTAAATAACGTTAAAGTTGGAATACAGGCTGTCAGGCGGTTTGGGGATCCGGGATTGGTGCGTGAAATACGCAGTGTGAGCCCACGTTCTCCTAAGTGTCCAAAAAGAACACTCAGCTGGGAGCCCTGAGATCTTTTTTCCTGGGATCGTTAATTCATCAAAAAAAAAAAAAAAAAAAAAAAAAAAATCCCAAGGTCTATACTTAGCTTGCATCTATTTCACATTGTAGAGAAATGGGGAAAATACATGTGTCGTTGCGTGTGCATATCCACCAGGTCACATGTGTTGACATGTCCATTTGTAAATTATTTTTAAACTGCTTTCTAGAGGTATGATGCACTTACAGAAAGCTGTACATGTTTAGTGAATACAATTTCATGAGTCTGGAGATAAGCTTTCATTCATGCAACTCTCATCACAAGTGTGTGATGTCACATGCCTTCAAGAAGAGCCAGGTAAAGGTCTTTCTTAAGTGCTAACGAATAGATCTCTCAGAAAGCTTTCTAAAGATGTTTATCCAAATGAATCTGAGGGTGCATTGTGTGTGTATGTCTCTAGGTGTCGTTTTACAGAGTGGGATTTTGCTTCTGTGGACCATAACAGCTCTCTGGAACCATTAGAGTCTTTTCCTTTAAATCCTCCTTAGTTCTTGGATCCCTGACATGATAAACTGTAGCACATCAATCCTGCTCCTGTGCATGAATTCTATAGGTTCAGAGGCAGGGCTGGGAGCTTCGCAGAAATAAATGTGTGTGGATTTATTGAGAGGATTATGTAGGTTTTCCTATCTATGTGCCTGCCTCTATGTCCTATTTTTTCTCCATGTTCATCTACATCTATCAGTCTATCCATCTATTATTTCTCCTTTCCCTGGGAAAATTGTGTGTTTTACTTTAAACTGTTATTAGCTCTATTCATATTAGAGAATGGATATGTACATTTCAGCCATTGTTATTTGTTGCATTAAAGGAAGGAAATAATATACCTTATAAAAAGACAGGCATTCTTTTACCAGTTGAAAATCATGAAAATAATATAGCTCCAGATAATTATGTTCACAGAACCTTCTTTCCACATTGCCAGGCTGATAACAGAATGTTTAAGGCAACAAATCATGCTTACTTCTACCATCTGAACCTGAAAATACACTTCTGCCAAAATCCAAGTTTTACGTTTTGATAAGGGGTCTCTAGAAGCAAAGAGCTTATGTTGAAATGCTGATACAGTCTTATTTGTGATGGCATGAATGGGCTATTGTGTTAGGGAATTAAATAAAAATTGCTGTGTTCATAGCCGCCTGCTTATTTTTTTAAAACCTCTTTGCACTTAGTGTTACATTGAGAGATTAAATATCACAGTTTTCAACAGCTCTGGTGGATATAGGTATCGTTTTAAGCTCTGTTTGGAGATTAAAAAAATATTCTTCAGTCTTATTATTTATTTATATTCATGCCACACCCCATTCACTAGAAAATAGAATTTGAGTCTGGGGAATTGAATTCTGTTCCCTTTAGTTCACATTTTAACCTATCCACACTTGTAACATCTGTTCTTGAAAAGTAAGCTCTGAAATCCCAACCTGCTTTAAAAACGTGTCAAGGTGATTTTCTTGGAATCTCTTTTCCTTCTAACCTCTGACAAATGCCACTTCAATAAACAACGCCCACTAGTGACCAGTTGGCCAAATGTTTGTAATTGTCTCCTTTCGCTCTTAGTCTTGATGAGAAACACCACTATTTTCTAGAATTATCGAGTTAGCTCAACTCTGTGCTTTATTTTCTGAGGCAACCAGCCGGCAGGATAGAGCATAGAGCTTTGAAACCTCTGTCACAGTTCGCATTTGGTCTGAGAAAACACCCTTTTATCTCATAACACCTGCATTTTCTCTAAATCCCATCTGAGTATTAAATAAACCACCAGAATTCTTTATGACTCTGCATATTAACATAAAGCGTTCTCTTTTCTTTCAGTTTGGAAATAACAATAACTACATGAATATGGCAGAGGCAAACAATGCTTTCTTTGCAGCTAGTGAGGTAGGTATCTGTCTTAATGTGTCTGCTCATGCTTTGTGTGTTATTTAGATCATTTAAAAGGCTTGAAGGGAAAAGTGATGTATCGAATTTATCTCTCTTTTGTGGCACCAGGTAACAACTTTGGAGGAGAAATGAGAAAAGCCTATTGGAAAAGAAAATAACTTGACAAATCTTGATCACTAGCCCATAGGCTGTTACTAACGTTAGTCATTCACACAGATGTCTTGATGAACAGCAGTAGATAAGCACACAAAAATGAAAAGAAAGCTTGCTAATGACCTCAGTGCAGATTTAAAAAAAAACAAAAATGAAAGCATGTAAAATCTATGTATGTATCCAAACTCTATTAGAAGCCAAGCAGATAAGTGGTGATTTTAGAAACTAGACTGGATATGACTTGTAATAGAAAATATTTTAATTTCACTTGTCTCTAGGGATAATTTTATTAAGTTGCTCTAGTTTGGGAAATGGATGTGGCAGAATAGTGTTATAGTTTCCTAGATCTTTTGGTGGGAATGATGTGAAATTGGTACATACTTGGTGCTCGATAAATATGTGTTGAATGAATGAAACATCCCCAAGACTGGGCCATAGTTGAGGAAACTGGGTGGTGGAATATAAAGGCAGCACCATGTTGCCTCTGGGTGTGTCTGCAGCTTACTGGTACAGATGGAATCAGCATCTTCTGTTTCTATTCTCTTCCTTACTTAGTGACTGAGACTGTCGTCTGGTCTCAGTGCCCCCCAGGAAAACCTCAATCGTGATTAGATTAAAAAATGGTTTCCTAAAAATGCTAAATTGTGCAAGATTTAAAACAAGAAGAGACAGTATGAGATTGATCTGCATTAAATGTTGCCTCTTGCACTTCCTATAATAAAAAGTCTGCATTTTTCCAAATACTCTCAGATATAAGAAACAGACCTAGCTTGACTCCAGAGGATGACAATCCTAATGGTTTCATAAATGGTCTTGGTACAGGGAAGCAAATGGTATGAAAGAAATTAACTTTGATAAATTGTTAGAAAAAATGGGGAATCAAGCATTAAGGGTATTCATAAATTAATCATTTTTACAGTACCATCATCTCTCTCACAAGAAGACAGCCTAGATAAGGGAATATTGTTTGGCAGTAGCTGCTGTGTTGTTTGTGATAATGAACACAAACCCCATCTGCAAGGACAACATGATGTTTCATTCTGTAGGATTTTTTTCCCCTACATTTGAATCAAACATTGATGAAAGCTCTACTGCCAGCAGCTGTTCAGAGACAATTTAATTCCAGCTGTGATAATTCACCGTGTCAGACATTGGCTGTTATATGTTGATACAACAGTTCTCCAGATTTGCATTTTTATCAAAAGGAACAAATGTTTTGAACATTTCAGTACAGATGGCATTTAACCATGTACATACTACTTTAACATGTTCCAGGTAAACACTGAAAAGTCATTATCTGTAAAAAAAAAAAAAGATTACTCATGTAAACTCTACGTGATTAATTTAATATTGGTTATCTGACATCATTGCAAAAATCAATGTCGTTTGTAGTTTTTGATGCCACATGTGATTATTTTGATATCCTCAGATATCCAGTGTTTCGCATGATTCTTTTCTCTTAAGGAATGCTTAACTTTATATACTTAATACATGACCTCCCTTTAAAAGTAGTTTAAGATTTTAGCATTTCTTGCTTGTCTATATTGTCATTTTATTGTGTCATTTTATTGGGTTAGGATAGAGTAATAAACTAACTTCTTGCTTAAAATTAATTTGTCTTTAAAAAATTATACAGTAGGGACACATTATATATGCCGTCTCTCTATTCCTTCACAAAAATAAAAATGAAAACCTCCTTAATTTTGATTGCTTTGCATAAGACATGTTTTATGCGAGAGTCGAAGAGGTGACTTTATGCAGTAATTTTACTGTACAACCTTTCTTGAGCAGAAAATAAAGCCCAACTAAATGTGAATGCACTGCAGGATAGCATGTGCCTGATTTCCCAATCACTGCATTAAAAGTAAATTTATTTATTTTTTTAAGCATTTTAATGAGTGCAAACTAATTTCAGGAAGACTTTAGGTTTGAATGCCGTGAAGTTGAAATTGTGCCTGAAACCAATTCCCTTCACATAGATATTGCCCTGTAGATAAAACGACAGGGACTCAGAAACTCTGAGTTTGAAATTCACACATTTTGCATTCTGTTTTCTGTCTGTATCATGATTACCCTGACCGTTTTTAAAGTGCTTTAAATATTTATTGAAATAATATTTCAAGTGTTAATTACAGTGGTAATGAAAACAGCCAAATGCCACATATCAAGAATGAGTGTTTATCCGTATTGTTAATGTGATATGTTAGATTTCATTAAGCAGTAATGGGGTAGCAAATGAGTCACAAATTACAGTTGCATCTGTTACTAGACCGCATTAATGCCAAAATAACAGCAAATGCAGCCATAGGGTTACGTTCATTAGCCAGCCACGTTTGTGGCCAAGTCATCCCTTTGTGTTTGAGAACTTGGGGTACTGCAGTAAGAAACTGGCATCTTTGGGGGGTCAGTATTAGAATAAATATATCAGAAAATCTGATAGTTTATTCTAGCTTTCAAATGTGTTATTATGCTACAGTATTTTGCATATGTTGAGCGTGCTAGACACGTCAGTTCAGTTGTCCTGCCCTAGATTCCCATTGCTTAGGACCTCATTTTTGTTCTGGGGAGATACAGATAACAAATAACAAGCTCCAGATGCAAGAAATTCTTTGCCTTGAGTTGGCTTCTATTTTCTCTCAAGTGTTTTTAAAGTTATAGCATCATGGATATTTGGAAGAATGCTCATTTTCAGCTCTTTATTAGTTCTCTTAATCAATTATAGTAGATTCCAATGGTCTTACACCAATTGATTCTTCAAAAACTTCTATTAATAATGAATGCACTATAATGTCGACCTTCTAGACTTGGAATAAAATAATATCTGAATGCCCCCTGCCAATCCTTTCACCTTACCAAAAAATATCCTTAGACTTTGACTGACACTTCCCTCCTCACTCCACCCCTCCCACAAAAATCCAAGCTCTGTTTTTTAAAAAAAGTTTAGTGTGGATGAGCAAGGCAACCCTGGTTTACATACAAAGACCTTTTTTTTTTAAAAAAAAAAAGGAAAGGAAAAAGCATTATCTTTAAAAATCTAAATAGCAGTGAAGAAAATAGTACATTATTTACTTCAATCTTGAGAACCACCACTGGCGTTCGTACATCTGTATATCTCTATTCTCATTCTAGACATAGACTTTAAAAATTGAAGACTGGTAGGAGATGTTCTGATTTCTTCATCTGAAAGGAAGTAATTCTCCTTATTATAGTTAAAATAAAGACACCAGAACCTTTTCATATATGCTCTGATAATTCTATAGAGTATTGTATTTTAGACTAACAGTTTTCATAGAAGCATTCATTGCCTTTGGGAATAGGCGAATAAGGACATTTGAAAAGCAAGCCACACATTTAATATGACTTGTGTTACATGTTGTGGTAGAAAGTATGTGTAATGTTCACTTCTGGATTAATGTTGTGTCTTTGTACCACGAAGTCGACAGCATTTTATGAAGCATGCGGATGATGTAAGCGGTTTGAGCTGTTTTACTAACATATCAATAAAGTGGCAATTTGTTATATAGCCAAGTCTAACGTCGTTGATGTTCCAGCTAACAACAAAGACAGATGTTGCTAATTAAGCACGCATTAAAAAACTGTTAATAGTGATACTCCATTAAAACCATATGATAATGAGACTTAAATCTTTAATCAGAATGATCAGCAAAACTTTATATATGGAAATCTGTGTTTAAGATGTTTTCATTGGAGAAATAAATATTTGGCCTTGCTCTGTAATGTTTTTATGCAAAATCTTTTCTTCTCCCAAGAAGAAAGAACGTATAGGAACAGAATATGAAGGTATCTGTTTTGTTTTCTTTTAGCAGACGTTCCATACGCCAAGCCTTGGGGATGAGGAGTTTGAAATCCCCCCTATCACACCTCCTCCAGAGTCAGACCCCGCCCTGGGCATGCCTGACGTTCTTCTACCCTTTCAAGGTCTCAGCGATCCATTGCCTTCCCAGGGAAGTGAATTCACACCCCAATTTCCCCCTCAAAGCCTGGATCTTCCTTCTATTACAATCTCAAGAAATCTCGTGGAACAAGATGGTGTGCTTCATAGCAGTGCATTGCATATGGTAGGCAGAGCATTTATTACTTAAAAGTGGCTTTTTTGTTTTCTTTTTGTTTTTGTCTTTGTTTTGCATTTCTTTTGGTAAAGATGTGAGAGTGCATGTTTGAAGCGTGTTCTTGACTATCCACCTGTGGACAGGTAGGCTATTCTTCTTAGTTGTATTGAAACACAGGTGCTAGATCAATCCCTGGTATTGGACGAGAGGGCTCAGGGTTGGTCGAAAGTCACATGAAAGAGTGTGACCTACTGAGATCCTTTTAATTTGAAATGATTTTGAAGAAATCTGACTCATTGCTGGGGTCGCAGTCAGTCTTCCTTTGCCTTTGGTTAACAGAGCTATACTTGAGTTGAAGGTTTGCCCAGAAGAGATTTTAGAAATGGAAGCCCTTATCAAGTGCCTCGGCTTTTTGCATTGCTGGATTACGACATAATGTTTATGATACATGATTTGCTTCTATCTCAGATGAAATATCAAACTGTGAAACAGAGGAAGGGAAAAAGAATAATTGCTTCTAACCAGCAGAGGAAAATATAGAGCGGGTTATTGTGTGAAATGTGCCTAATTGTGTTATTTATTGTCATAGACATTGAATAAGGCACTCCAGAGAGCCAGGATTACTAATGCAATAATTTTGGTTCTATTTTTCTTAGTGTGCAATTATAGTCAGCAATCACCAGAGTAAATCTGCTTAAGTATTTTAAAGTCTTCTGCTGGGATTGTTTTTTTCTACCACTGAATGTAATGCATTTGTGTCTATCTAGGTGAGGTACTAAGCAGACATAGCAGACATTTTAAAATGAGATTAATAGTTTATAGGACTTTTTTTTTAACCCTGATAAAATGAAACAGATGTGTTGGTATAACAAAAAACTAATCCTATTGCTTGTTTACATATTTCTCTGCACATTAGGACCATGCCAGTGATGTTTACTGGTTTCATTGTTAATTCCCCAGATAACAACAACAGATGATTGCAAAATATGTAGTGGATTAGCAGTACAAAGATTCAGTGTGCTCTCTGAAATACAAGATTACTTACTTTCCCAAATAGGATTGCGGCAACATAATTTTCTTTGCCTGTGATCTTTTGTGTTTGAGCTGAACATCAGGGTTTTTTTTTTGTTGTTGTTGTTGTTTTTTTACTTTTTTGTCAGAAAAAAGAATGCAGTGAACAGTCGGGAAATGGTCATTAAGTATTCATAAGTGTTCCTCGCCATCACAAATAATTGTTTCCTGTGGACTGTGTTGCATTTTTGTCCCTTTGACACTGGAATGGAGGATTCTGTTCTCTGTTCCTCTATGATCAAGCTTGCAATGTTGTGCCTGGAAAATAATAAAAATAAACAGGGTGTTTAGTCACCAAGGGAGTTTGCCAGGGTTCACGATTATTCATAGATGTTCAGTGAGGCTCATTTAAGTTGCGGAAATAGTTAAAAGACCATATAATGCATGCTCAAATGTGTACTTTATTAAATTGGTAAATATTTATTAATAATATAAGAATCTGCTTTTAAATTAAATATCTGATGAATTACCTTGCCTTAAAGCTATAAAACTGTTATTGCTGCTATAAAAAAGTGTAAAGGAGGCATTTTGACTATGAAATTTCATTTCATGGTCAATTGAATTTACTATATTGGAAAGAACTAAAGATGGAATCATAAAATAATTATGATATTCCCATACACTTAAAGAACAATGCTTTCACGGACTGGCGTTAGGAGAGAGGACTCAATTTTTAATGCTTCTTTTGTAATGTATTTCAAATCACTAAAGCAGCTGAATTATTTCCTTGGTTTTTAAAATTATTAGTACTTTAGCTAAGGGCAGGCTGTTGTCATGGCATTTACATGGACCTCACCATATTTATTGGTACCTTTCTGAAGTTCTGCTGAAACTGAGTGCTATTTATTTTGACTTGAAACAAACCAATCTTGTTGAAAATTCTAGTAGAATTTCACCTTGAAGAAATGTCATGGGATTTTAAATCACAAATGTTGGAAAAAATAAAATGTACTAGGACAGAATTATGATGAATACAATGTGTCGCTGGCTTTGTTCTATGTACTACCTGACATGTTCACCTATAAACTTGAATTCAGAATCGCCAGAGGCATGGTTAAAAATAGGTTATGTCAAGGTTCTTGTATATCTCCCTCTGGGTACCGAGTTGGCTGGCTACATCATAATGCTCCACAGTAGCTCCTCTGAGATTTCCCTTAGGAAGGTCACCAGAAAAATAATAAATAATACTTGATACATCATGCATTCGGCTTTCCCTTATGCAAGTAAGACGTTTTATTATCCAAATTAATATGACTGTCTGTTAGGAATTCTTTGGTGAATTAAGACTATCATAGAAGAAGACAAGCCAGCTTGTTTATGTTGTACTGAACTAGCATTTCTTCAGAGCATCATTGGTTTTCTTTTAGACAGACTGACAGTTTGTCACATTCCCGATTAGCTGCATTTTTCTTGGCAACAAACACAACATGTTTATCTTCCTTAAAATTGTTGCCATTATATTTAAAAACAGAAAACTGGAACAAAAAGGGGAGATTAAAAAGAGCCCGATGATTAGCATTCCCATTTCAAAATATGCAAATAGCGCCCTGGTAGTCGAAAGCAAATTGTTGACAAATTGAATGTCCATGCATTTGTGACTTCAAAGCACACCCTCATTTGCTTGTTGGGATCCGTATATTTTAAACAGGATGTGGTTGGCAAGTCAAAATCAACAGTATATGTTGGTTAAAAATTCTTTACCCTTCAAAGCATTATTGTCAGTTCAGATGATCATCTGGAAATTATTTTAATCTATAAAAGATTGCAATTCTAAAAATCTACAATGTGCGCTCCAGAGGTGTTTTTTTTTTTTTTTTTTACACCTCTCTATAATCTGCCCAGCCTGCTGAGTAGCACTGACATCAGTAGTACATCAATTTCAGAAAGTGGATTATTTTTACTAGACAGCCATTGTGACATATTGGGTCAGTCATAAATGAAAGATATTCATGCAAGCATGCAATACTTGTAATGAAGTCTCACTCTGACCTTCTGTATGATTGATTCTGTAATTTAGTTTTCTCAGGCAGTGCCTGAAATGAAATGAAATCATGTTGAACAAGTTTTGAATACCCACAGTGCACCAGGAGAAGAAAAATCTGCAGCCCTAGAGGCTTGAGAGAGAGCAGCTGAACGATTTATCTCTATGCTATTAT
Source organism: Solenodon paradoxus (assembly GCA_004363575.1). Classification (NCBI taxonomy): domain Eukaryota; kingdom Metazoa; phylum Chordata; class Mammalia; order Eulipotyphla; family Solenodontidae; genus Solenodon; species Solenodon paradoxus. Next base: position 78,297 of record RJWH01000168.1, read on the forward strand.
AGCCTTTGCCAGCATTCAACATTTCTTTTTTTTTTTTTTTTTTTTTTTTTCTTATTTGGCTTAAGTACTTAATTCTGCAGGTAGCTGTAAATGGGAAAATAAAATGCTGTTCAGATTTAAAATGACAGGACCGGAGTATGTGCAGGGGACTGATAAAATATCTTGAATAGAACTGACCTTTCATGTAGCTGAAAGTTACTGGGGGATTCATCCTCATAATTACCATATAGATTATTTTTATTTCTTTCCTGCAATGAAACATTTCAGAGAGCAGTAGTGCTGATTGAATGAAAATTGAACTTGTTAACATTCTTTTCAGCTTAGCCTGTTGTACATAACAGAAGGTTAGCTTTGATGAATTTCAAAATTCTTTTTGATATCCAAGAAACAGACAGCAAAATAATTGTCTCTAGTCTGATTATTTGTATGCCCCCCGAAAGAGAATTTATAAAACACACTGATAATTCACACACTTTTCTTCATATATTATATTTCATGTTTAGAGGACCAGCATTTTCTGTTGGATCTTGCTTTGAATTTAATTGTGATAGCACATATTTATAAAAAAAAATGCTACACTGTTGTGTTACTGTAATATCAAACATGGCATTAGAAAATTGAAAAAGATGGAAGTAAGAGAGGTATATTTGAGTATGGTAGTTTCTATTCCTGTTAAGAAAAAGGAAAAGGGAGGAGGGAGAAGTCCTATAGAAGATATGCAGGCAGAGAAGAAAATTAAAAGCATTTAAAATATTCATAAGGCTCTTCCATCCTAATCCAGACAGGTACTTTTGGTCAGAAAAATGGGCAGATAGCAGAATAATACACCTGAAAATATCAGACTGATGTAAGTTTTTATTTTTCATGTAATTGTTTAGTATAGCTGTTTTTGAAGTCGAATTATTTCTGATTCTACAAAATGTCTTTCATTTTTATACTTAAAATATTACATTAAGAGAAATAGCACACTTTCAATTAATACATTGTTTTAGCAATGTTGCTTAATGTGTTACAGATAAAACAGTTATTTCATGGGTCATTAATGTGTTTAATGCGTGGAACGTTCTATTAAAACAAGCCCTTATTATTGTTATGAACATGTTCATTGCCGTTGTCGTAGGGCTGCAGAGCTAAATTCCTCAAGATGACTGCCACTTAACTCTTGTGGGGACCAGCAGTTTCCTCATATACATTGAATGAGTATTTCAGTAATGTTTAATTTTAGTCAATTTATGGTCAAAAGTATCTTTATTGTAAGTTAACAATAGAAAAGGCGTGAGTTAAAAAGCAAAGAACTCAGTTTGAAAGGAATAGGACCTGTGTTCAAAGTCAAAACCATGTAACGGTCCTCAAGTATTTACTGAGCACCTACTAAGTGCCATACGATGTTCTTAATAATTAGGCACTGATTATAATATTTAATTTTTTTCTTGATAGCTAGTTTCTTTTCTATGTAATGCAAAAGTTCAGACTGATGACTGCTGCAAGATGCTCATCGTCTAATGTCAACTTTAATTTAGCTCTTATTGTACCTTGACAGTTGTTTACCGAAAGTGCCACAGGCCACACACATTTTTTGAACTACCTTTCTTTGTGAAACACACAGCTTTGTACCATACAGAGCTTAAAATATTCTTAATTCTTGTAAATATCTACTGACCCTGAATTTAGAACTGTTATTTTTAAGCTTGGGTTAACTTTATGATCATCTATTAAAGTAAGAGTGTGTTCCAAACTTCTACAAAACCCAGTTAACTGCTGTGAAGTGTGACACATGCTTACTTGCTTGATTTATAACATTTAAGGAGCAATATTATTAGATGTTATGACTTACTTCCCTGTGTCTTGTTTTGTTTTTTTTTGCATAAAATTCGTAATATTGTACTATACTACTATCCTATATTAAACTATATTCTACTGTAGTCCACTGTACTCTACTCTACTCTACTGTACCCTACTCTACTCCACTATACTCTACCCTACTCTACCCCACTATACTCTATCCTACTATATTCTACTCCACTGTACTCTACCCTATTCTACTCTACTATACTCTACCCTACTATATACTCCACTGTACTCTACTGTACCCTGCTCTACTGTACCCTACTCTACTCCACTATACTACACTACACTCTGCTCTACTCTATCTGTCCCACTATACTATAGATTTCCAAATCAAACAGGCATAATAGTTTAAACATTTTTTAGAAGACTGAACATTACTTTCTACACCATATTCCCATTTCCTTTTATTCACAGCACTTACCACCCGTTAAGTGGTCTCCTTTGTTTATTTACAGCCTGTCCTGTTCCTACCAGAATCTAAGCTCCCTCAGGACAAGGGCTCACCTGTCTCTTTAGCTGCTGTCATCCAGTCCTGGAAGTGGAATCCAGTCTCTGGGCTGTTATATACAAGACTCTCAATAAGGACTGTATCTGTTGGCTGTATGAATGAATGAATGAATGAATGAATGGATGGATGGATGGACAAGGAAGGAATATTTGTTATTTGCAGTAAACCTTGACTGCTACATAAAAATGGTAGGTGAGGCTTTAAAGCACAAACAGCTGTAAAAATGAGATTACTCTTTTAAATTTTAATTTAGAACTAAATAAGAAAAGCATGGAGCAGAGTTATAGGGTATCTGAGTCAAATGCCATTAGGTGTTTTATGATAAACTCTTAAAATTTTTATTTTGCTAGCAAACTGTTCATTAACTTTGAGGAAGACTGTTTTTCACAAAACATTCATGTGTAGGTGTGTTTGATTATAACCCTGAGAGTAGTCATTAAGTAAAAATGATCTATTTCAGTGCAGATATTTTGATGAATATTAACATTTGTGTAGTATGTAGGTCTGTAATTATCATGGATATGCGTTTGGTATAGCTATATTGACTTCAGTTTGCTGGAGTTGGGACTAGAGTAGCAAAGCATGACTATTGAGTTTTGTTAATTTGGAAATAAACATTTAACATGGCAATAGGATATAACTAAATGAGCATACAAGAAGCGGTCTAAGTTTCATATTTGTAGCTCTCTGATACTAATACAAAGCAATTCTTATTACTAATAATTGTTTAATTACGCCATTTCTCAAGAAATATTGATTGAAAAACCAGCAGAGTGAAAGTTTATTTAGTCACACTAATATATTTGGGTTATTTGCTTTTTAATTAGATGTTATCCTCTATTATGAAAACTTACCATAGGATCATTATGGAGAATATTTACTTGTCAACATAGGTAGAAGGTGCATTAAACACATTTGTATATTAGATTTTTAAAAATCCCTTGTGATAAAATCAGCACAGATGGAAGTAAGCACCACTGAAATGAGTACAAATAAAGTAGAACAATAGTGTGGGCTATTTAACATAAATATCAGTGCAAATGCTTTTATCTTGCATTTGTAAAAAGAAATAGAGCATAGTAAATCAGGAAGCTGTGTAATTATGAACTTACAACTAAGGGCACAACAGGAAGATAAAAGCCAGAGGTGGGAGGAAAGGGGAGTTCACTCAGGCCCTGAGAGGATACCAGAGGAGCCAGTTCTTGTTCCAGGCCAGAAGAAATGAGTGAAAAAGATTTGAATATGTAGACAAGTAGAGTTTTCTTGGTGAGGAAATAAGATCAAGCTCTATCCTTGCCTCTTAGTCATTCTCCCCACCTCCCCTACACAGTGTGTTTTTTTTGTTTTTGCTTTTATTTTTGTTTTTTAGCTTTCACTTTTCTTTCCATCTTGATTAGGTCAAGGAGAAAGTCTTAGCTGGAAATTAACCAGCCTTTCACACCACTTTCTAGTCCTTTCTTAAATAAGAGAAAGCAGAACCCCCCAGCTCAGAGCCTTGGGCAGCCCTTCTCTACCTCATATTTAGATGGACTCTAATGGTGTTATTTTGTTTTCTGGGTATTTATTTGGCATTCCATTGATCACAAATGGTCCCAGTTTTTCATTCTGCTAGTGAGCTCAACTTTTCTCTTTAATATAAAATTATTCAGATTTGAAAAGTTCACTCAAATGATTTATGTTTAGTAAGAGACTGGGTTTGGGGCAATTTAAGAAAATGAGGAACCATTACCATAAATATCCATTCCTTGGTTTCCTGTTTAAAAAAAAAAGAAAGAAAGAAAGAAAGAAAAGAGAGAAAAAGTCTCTTTCATCAGGTGGAGAGATAGGCAAACCTCCGCTGAACATTCCTCTATCAAACATGCATAGACTGTGAGGCTTGGTTGAGTGAAGGCCTTGCTGAGTTGTTCTTACAGGAAAAGAGGACAATGCCCTTCTCATTAGAGAGTTTCCTAAGTCCATGGCCATTTCCGAATGACACTCTCTGGCAACAAAAGTTAATCTTTAGGTTTCTTCAAAACCGATAGCCATTTGCATATAGTTATAATTCTAGTTAAAACAAATCCGATTGCTCACAGTTGAACCAGATGGTTTGCTCATATAGTGTGAACAGTTAATATTTATTAGAATAAATATGCTTACTAGATGGAGATCAAGGCTGTAAACTTTCAATGGCATCCTTCCACGCTGTGGATAAAGTCCAGATTTTCGAGGATGAACTACAAGACCTGCCACTTTTTTTTTAAAGGAAAGGTGCAGGCAGGAATGAAGGTAGGCAATCAAGCAGGGAGAGGAGGAAGAGCACCTTGTCCATTCATTTTTAATTGTTCACACTGGTTGCTCACATGCACCCCCCACCCTCACACACACACACACACACACACACACACACACACACATACACACACACGCACCCCCACCAGGCCCGGGACACAAACCCTGGGGATATGTGGCCTAGCTCCTTCGGAGGAAATTGGCTTAATGACTGCTTTACCAGGACACGCCAAGATCTGTCACTTTATGACTAGCTTCTTTGCCAACCTTGCTTTCCCTGGTCCGGAAACACTGACTCTTCCTTTATTCCTCTGTAATGTGCTTCCTCTTGCCCCAGATCTTTGCGTATGTTCTTTTCTTCCCAGGATGCTCTACCCTATTTTCTGACTTATTTAGCTTCTATCTCCCTCTCCACCTCAGCTCAGTGTGTCCCCTCCTCAGGGAAGCATCCCCTGATTTCCCTCCTTGCATGATCTGGCCCCAACCATCTCTCCAATCCCTTGCATCTCATGCTTTACCTCATCTCCTCAGCTCCCTTCTGTACTGGCCTCATTTGCACTTATCAGACACCAAGCTCTCTCCCACCTTCAGCTTTGCGCATGCTCTTCCCTCTGCCTGGAACATGCTTCCTCCTCATTTCCTGGATGACCCCTCCTCTTTCTTTAACTAGCAGCTCAAATTTCCTCTCTCAGAGACCTTGCCTACTGATGACCTGATATCAAATGTAGCCACTTCTCCTGCAATAACTTTTTGCTTGTTTTGTATAACCTATTTATTTCCTTCATAGTATTAATTACTATTTTGAATCTTGTTTATGATTTATGATTTGAATCTTGTTTATGTATATTTTGTTTTTATGGGCAGAACGTAGGCTTTTGTATACATCCCTCCTGCCAGAAAATGATTTCCATTATATTTATCTAATTAAGGAGTTCTCAAACAAGGGGGATTTAATTCCCCAAGGGACATTTTCACTGTCTGGAGACAAGTTGGTTGTCACAACCTGGTGGGGGAGGGGAGACTACTAGCATTTCGTGGGTAAGAGCCAGAGATGCTGCTAAGCTCCTTGCAATGCACAGGCTCTCCCTCCCTCAACCAGGAACAAAATGACAATCCTGCGAAGGCTGAGAAACTCTTACCCAATATCATCAATTAGAAGATCAAGAAGAGAATGAGTTTTTCCCAAATGATGGCAATTTGGAAAATGATACAAGTGAACCCTGCAGATAAAATATAATTATGAAAGGAGTTGAAAAGTCACCAGCATTCAATTCTTATTGTTGGATATGATAGTGGCAATCTCTTATAATTTACTGGTGGCTTTTTCCCTTCAGCGATCATGAGTAAATCTTTCAAGATTTAATTTTCATAACTGAAAGGTAATGATTTATAAAAATGCATTAAATTTCGTAGGTCCAGATCCATGATCATACATTTCCTTTATGTCATTATTACTAGGCCAAGTTGTGAACTCTTTTGGAGGAGAATATATGAATTATTCTTTCCTACACTTTGTCATAGTAAATTTATTAGCCCATTCTAACTTGTATTTAATTAGAGTCATGTTTAAAAGAATCCCATAGAAATTTTCTAGTTTTCAAATATAGGAGCATTGGTATATTGACTTCTCCAGCCTGGAACATAGTAGGTGCTCAATAAATACTTCTAAATGGAGCTGACCTCTTTCTCTTTTTAAGTGGACATTCTAAGATCAAAGGAAGCCTCTTTTAAAGGTTACTTTTTTATGGAAAATGATAGAGGCTGTTAAGGGTTGCCAGGCTCTCTAAGGCAGTTGTTAATAATTGGTGGCCCTCTAGGAAGTTGGATCTCTGAAGAGACACTTTCACCATTCATCTCCTTATACTGTCATCCTCAATCAGAGGAAGTTATCGGAAAACTGTGGTCCATGCAAGCACACGGTGTTGCATTGATTATGTGGTTCAGAGGTTATTTGAAACATTTCTAAAGACACTTGGTATATTGACCTGTGGGAGAGAAGAAAGACGGGACTAGCAGCTTTGGGGAGCTGAAGGCTATGGGCAGATGTAAGTTTGGCAAGACATTGACCTCACCTCTCATGTTCTTCAGGACTGGTCCCGTCACACATACTGCAGAAGCCCTTTTTCAGAAGTGAAATGTTCAGAGGAATCTCCATTTCTAAACCAAAGGAAGATGGAATGAGTCGCTTCCATGAAAGGGGGATGATAGCAGTGGAGAGCCTGGACCCCGTTCATCTCTCTCTGTCAATACATGTCTCTACTACAGAGGCACCCACTCTTCCCAGAGCACAGTTTTTCCCTCAAACAGTCCACAGCCAGGGGAATCACTCATCTGAGAATGAGTCTAATAGTATCTAAATCAGAAAGCCGTTTGGAGGATTGAATCGAAGGATGCATGTTAGACTGAGCACAAATCCTGGCACATAGTCAACAAAATTGTTCCCTTTTAGTGCAGTGAGCTTAGCTGTTCGTCACTAGTAACCCTCAGCAGCCTCTCAGACCCATAATGCAGGCATAAATTGCAGGTGGAATTCAGAAGAGCTGATGAAGCCAGGACCATAAACTTCTTGGTCTTCTATTTGACTTTGACACCCAGTCGAAATGCTGTAGGAGGGAGATGAGTCAGCGAAGGATCTGTACATACTGCTTTTCATAGACGTTGGAGCTAAGAGAGCAAAGCAGTTCTCTGTTAAGAAGAAAGCTGCATAAATCACATCACCTATTGCATTGCCATGATGGTTAGCTAATTCATTATTATGCAGTCAGAATTAAAATACTTAATTTAAACGTTGCTGTGGAAGCTGCTGGTAGATACTTTAAAATAGCTAGGTTTAGATAAAAGTTTGAAAGACTTTAAAAAAGTATTCTGGCATGCCCTGGTGGAATAGTGGTAAGGTCAGCCACCTCTGGAATGTGTAGTCCATATACCTCCCAAGGACCCAGATTCATATCCTGGGATTGGAGTGGGGAATAACCAATGTGAACAACTTAAACTTAAAAAATAAATAAAATGCTTCTCTTTAAAAAAACAAAAAGCATTCTGAAGAATATATTTGGAGAGTAAAATTAAGAATAAAAAGTATCATTGCCAAAACTTGAGGTGTAGAAGTGATGTAAGTAAGCAATGGTTAAACTTCAAAAATAAATGCAAGAGTAGACGAATTGGAGAAGCAATGGCTAAATGTGTGGTAGAATACTCGTCAGAAAAATTAGGACAAACTGACAATGTCAAATCCACTTTTGTGATACAAGTCTCTGGAAAGACACCTGCCAATCTAATGCAAGACTTTTGAAACAGTGGAAGAGAATGTTGTCATTGAGACGAGGAAGAGTGGGCTTGTTCTGATAAGTGACATATTTTCTCCCCACTCCATAGCGATTCAATAATTTAAAGATATTAAAAAATTGAATATTGATGTCTTATTAAACCCTAGCAATTAGCTATGGACTATTTAACTATTTATATATCTTCTTTTTACATTTTCCTGGATAAAACAATTTCTTTGGGGTTGAATTATTTTGTATTTTTGTCAATGGAAAAAGTTAACATACTTCCCTCCTTACCCCTCCCATCCTACCTTTTATAATGTGACCATTGTTGAGAGTTTGGATACACTTTAAAAATAGAAAAAGGACTGTATTCTGATTGTTTTTCAACTTGCCTTTTTACTTATTATATCTTGGGTAATACTCTAGATCACTGTTTCTTAACTGGCATCAATTTTGCCACCCAGGAAGCAGCGTCTGGAGATATATTTTTTATCATTGTGACTTCTGGGAAGAAAGAGGTTGCTTATGGCTTCAGGTACAGGCCAGGGATGCTGCTAAACACTCTGCAGTCTACAGGACAGTCCCCACAACAAAGAATTGTCTGATCCAAAATATCAGTAGAGCCAAGATTAAAAAACCTTCCTCTAGCTGAATACACATCAATATAATTCATTATTTTAAAAAGCTTTGTAATACTTTGCAGAAGGGGTAGATCATAATTTATTTAGCTACTTTCCTATTGATAGCTATAGCTACTTATTTAGTGACATTTATATGTTTAATATTAAGAAGCCATATGCTTCAATTGAGTTATTTACAATTCATTTGTTTCTTTAAAGAGCAAAAGGATGCCTTATTAGAAAGACTCGAAAGAGGAACAGTTAAGAATTCATAGGCTTATGTATAATATTAGATTTTGGGTCATTGTGAGTCAAGAGAATTTGGTTTCAGACTCACTCTAAATGACTAATCTTAAGGAAGTTTTTTGAAAAGCATGTCTTCATTTTTGATTCTTTGGACTTAAAAAGAAGTAGCAGCAACAACTCTGTCTTTTATATGAGTACCAAAAACAGAAGCCTACTTTGAGAAGGTAATCACGTTTAGAGAAAGCTAATTCTCCCTCCTTCTGATACATATTTTAAAGAACCCATTAGATCTTTGAATCATGTTGGGTTGAACAAAAGAAAACAAAGCAGGTTTTAAGATGAAAGTGTGATATGCAATCCAAGGTTTACGGAAGGGGGCCCCCACAGCAAACAGATGTTGGCTCTTCCAGCCCATCCTGTCTACACTGGCGTATGCTTTCCTGGAAGGATGAGAAAGAACTGATTCTTTGCCTTCCTAGAGCTGAGTAAAGGGTAATAGAACCAGAATTAGGTGTGTGAGAAGAATAGCAAATCAGTCGGTGATCCTGAAAGGGCTGGACCTCTGCTCAAGCTCCTTTGTCATCAGTTTCCTCAAGAAGAAAGAGTTGAAAGTTTATCTTTCCTCTGATAAAAGTCCTTTTTTTAAGTAGCCAGCGACAGTTCCATAGTGAAATAGTCTTGTCTGGATCATGCAGATTTTGATCTTTCAGCATTTCGGCAAGAGTTCTTATAGTTAATAAATGAATAGAGGTCATCAAGCTGGGATAGGTCAGGTCTATCAAAATTACAACAGGTTAAGCTGATCTAAGGAATGTCTAATATTGTAAGTTTATTGAGAGGGAGTCACTAAGTTTCTTTCCCCTCTCTCTTTTGCCTATTTTAGGACCAGAGCCACACACAGGTTTCACAATACCGCCAAGATCCCTCCTTGATCATGCGGTCCATCGTCCACATGACTGATGCCGCCCGTGCTGGGATCATGCCCCCTACCCAGCTCACCACCATCAACCAGTCTCAGCTCAGCGCCCAGCTGGGCTTGAATTTGGGGGGTGCCAGTCTGCCTCACACGTCTCCTTCACCTCCAGCAAGCAAATCGGCAACTCCTTCTCCTTCCAGCTCCATCAATGAAGAGGATGCTGATGAAGCCAACAGAGTAAGTCAGCTGCCCCCTACCAGAGAATGGGGGCTCACCCCCTGCACCTGTCTCCGCATTTCATTTGTGGTGTTTATTCGATTCTGAGCAGCATCATTTCTAAGCTGCACCTTAATTATCAAGGTTTTCATAAAAAACAATAAGATTTATTTACAAAGTTCAAAAAATTATAAATGAGAAGCAGCAAGGAGTGAAGAATTAATTTATTAAAAATCTTAAATACATAGGGATTAATAAAATTACAATTTTAGCAATGTGATAAGGAATCCGTTGTACTTAGCAACTATCTTTTCAGGTAAAATGTAGCCACCTTCAAAGGTAAGCTGCACCTGATTTTCAAAGGACATTAAAATGGCCAAAATGACGTGTGGCTTAGAATCAAATAAATATGGTATCTTCTTTTTCTTTGTAGATTTGGAGTAGATTTACATTTATGAGGTTTTCTTTTTCTTTCTTTCTTTTTTTTTTCTATGCTTGTACTTATTTGTTTTTCTGTGGAAAGTGTATTCAACAAAACATTGGTAGATAAGACTTCTGCTACCAGTTGAGCAAGCCATTTCAGTCTAGTAGACCTAATTTTCCTGTTCGACAACAGGGAGGGCTTGCACTTGACTTTTCATATGCTTTAAAGGGCTCTCCTTCTCAGTAAATGTCCATATGAATAAGCTTCATCCAATTGTGGCTGTCACATTTAACAGACTTGCACCCTCAGTGATGTTTATCACTTAGTAAGTTATCTTCATTGTGCAGCTTTGCTTTTGTCATGGAAAGTGTCTATTATTCAGATAGACAAGAGTTTGAAATAAAAGCTTAGTTGAAGGCATGACTGTTCTGAATGCCTAGAAGAGCATTCTGTTTCATTAAAGTTACTTATCCGAGCTATCCCGTCACTCATTCCTCATTCATTCATACTGTTTTGTACACCTAACTCTGTGCTTAGCTGATTCTGGGGACGTGAACATTTCTGAATTATTGCCCAGGGAACTCCCCACTGGGGATGAAAAGCAATGTTTAAAAACTAGCTCCAGATGTGGTTAGTGATATAATTGATGTGTCTGGTGTGCTGAGATTGTAATCGATTCTGTTTGGAGAGTGATTTGAGGAAGACTTTATTGAGAAGGTGATATTTGAATTAGGTCTAAGAGGGCACATAAAAGTTTGTGAGGTAAAAGAGAAAGACTGGCATTCTGACAGAGGGAGCTATGAAGAGCGGTGGAAGTCTACATCAGTTTCTGGGTGCCAGGAACACTTTGATACGGGGTCGGGAAGAAAGAGGAGTTGAAGAAAGAAATGGCTGAAATGTAGATTTTTCTTCTGTTGGTAGTAGAGAGCCGATTGCTTATTTGCATGGAGGAACAGCACAAGCAAAGTTATGCCTTGAAAAAAACAACTTTAGCATATATAGAGTGCATCACAAAGACAACCAAGAGAAAGAAACCCTTTTGCTGTGAAGTGTTTTGTTGTTGGGTTTTTTTTGTTGTTGTTTTTTTGAAGCAACGGAAGAAATGGACAGGGGTAACAGATTAGTGGGATCGGTAAAAGGGGGAATCATTAAGGCTTGGTGATCCACTGGAATTTGACAGAGTAAAAGATATATAGGGTTTTAGTTTGAGAGCCAGCATGGATATTAATAAATGAGAGATTAACCCAAAAAGAAGGGAGAGTGACTTTTTTCCCCATGGGGAAGGCTAGAGTTTGGCATGGTATGGGTTGAACTTGAGGGGCTTAGGTATGAGTCTAGAACTCAGTTCATTGGAGCTGAAACTATAGATTTGGGGACCTTTGGCACATAGGTGTGAAGACGTGGAATTCAGAGTGCCTAAGAGCAAGTCAAGGCCAGAGCATGAGCATTGTTTATTTTTAAGTAGCTATTGGAAGAAAAGTTGCTAGAGAAGACCGAAAACGAGGAAAAAGTTAGAGAAAATTACAGTGATTTCCAGAAGGAATGTTTGCTCTATCACATATTAGCACTCCTTCGGATACAGGGTTCGTCAATGCCCAGCAGTCTTCGCTAACACTCAAAAGGACTTCAGCGAAGTGAGGTATTATCATTATAAAAACCTCAGGAACATATATATGAGACATATAAACTGTGTTTCCCTATATGTACATACCTATGATAAAACTTCATCTACAAATTAGACAAAGTAAAATGAACAGCACCTAATAATAAACTCAAACCATTATGACAATATAACAAAAGTTATGTGGATATGGTCTGTCTCTCTCAAAATATCTTACTGCGCTCCATGTAATATTTTCACACTGGGTCGACCACAGGTAACTGAAAATGTGGAATGGAACCACTCAGATAAGGGGGCCTCCTGGACTTAACTCTGTACCAAACAAATTCTCGTCTAAAGAGCACTTTTTATGTGACTTCTAGCTAGCTCCATTTTCAGCAGGAGTTTAGGTTTTGTGTAAAGACATGGAACCCAGTTTGTTATCTTTGAAGTAACTTAGCTGAGAAAGGAAGATTAAAATGGTCATTGATTATGTCTCTTTGGGGTAAAGCTATTTCTCCACCTTTCCCAATCCTTTTGAGACAACTACACACAAGTTTCTTTAGGAGAATTAATTCTGAGCTTTTACTTAAACTGTGAGATTCCTCATTTTGGGTTTATTCTTAAAAAGTAGAGATGATTAAGGCAAGTCATGGTTATCCAAGGAAGATATCAAAGGTTGTCAACATTTGAATGTTTTATAGAGAATGAAACTGAATTCCTTATTTGAAAAAAAAAAAGCTGCCCTGGGAATCACTTTGATCTGGCCATCAGCCAGGGTATTGCGGGTGAAAGCAGTGCCAGATTTTCTTCCAGGGAAAGAATATAGTTTGAAAAATTTGAAATTTTAAAAGTATGTGTATGTATTTTTTCCTAACTGCCAAAATAATACATCTCTTCATTGCAGGAAAATTTGGCCTTAATTGAAGCTTTGACTGAAAGATAGCTGACTCCCTTGCATGTTCACATTTATTAAGTAGCATTAAACAAGTCTCATTTATTCTGAGAGTTCAGAAAAAAGACTATGAGATCTACAGAATTATTGTATTAGTCTTATGAGAGGAAAATGGCTTATCACCATCCGAAGTATGTAAACTACCTGTATAAAATGTGAATGTTGTTATCTCTCAGAGTGCAAATAGGCCCGCCCAGAGGTAGACCAGTGGTTTCCTAACATCCTAAAGACTCAGAGCTCTGAAAGACAAGATACTTCCCAGTTTCTGCCCTAAGAATTTTAGTAATTGGGTTAAGTTCCAAATGACCCTCATTCTGAAAGTAATGATACTCTTGGAACTCTGGAATTAGGATTCAAGACTCAAGACCATTAAAAGACAATCTGTTAGTAACTTGACTCTATCTCTGTTGATCTTGCCCAAGGCTGGCTTTTAAAACCGATTTTGTCAAACACTTCATCCTTGATGAAGTTAACTGCAAAATTATCTTCAATCTAGTCATATTATCATCTAGGAGGATAAAATGTAGATTGATAAATCATCTCCTCTGCTTCTCCTGAGAGAATGTTATATGATCATTGAAATTAGAGGATGGTAAACAAGTGAATGTGGATCTCGTGTTTTATGAATTTAGGGAACTGTCCCCATATCATTTCTTATGTTCTTGACCTCAGAGTTCATACTGTGACTAGGTACGAATGTCACTACTGCAGAATTCTTGTGGGCAGGATTACTTATCATGGATAATAAATCACTTCTATTAGTCTTCTTTTGTTGCCTTAGTGATTTTAAGTATCTACTGTTGCTCTCTTTACAGGTTTTTAATTTTATGACAAGTATCAGTTTCCTCTCTCCAGCTAAAGATGTTTTGATATTTTTACATTTCTTGTTATGTCTTCGAAAATAAGATGACCTTACTCTTAGTGTGCAAGCTTAGGGATTATAACTAATTTCCATTTGTGTTTCTGGAGACCCATTAACAAAGTACCATTCTGGTAAAATAAAAATTCAGCCTCAAAAAAAATCAGTTCAGACCAATCATATATGTGGTGTGTGACTGTGGCAAGGGAACTAATTTATCAAATATCTGAATATGATCAGCATCCTGGATATAATTTAGGTTTAATTCTAAAACCTCTGAAAATGTAAAATTTTGGTGTGTGTGTACATGTGTGGCATATAGCTAGAGAAACCAAGTGTCTCCTGGAACAGCATGTTCTGTTTTTCATGACTCATAATTGCTATTTAGGGCATATGTTGTGAATATATTGAAGATTCTTCTGGGTCTCATTAATCAATGTTCTAAATGCTAATCTCTGCTGTCCAGTTAACTTGAAGCAAATTTACCCCTCCCCCTGCTTTTGGTGGTGATTCATCTGTAGATGCTGACAAAACCTTAAAAGAACCATTGTGGACCTGAGTAAGTCTTGCTTCATCTTCTGCAATACATTCTAGGCAGTGAATTTTCTTCCTGCTTTGCAGGCCGTTGGAGAGAAAAGAGCGGCTCCAGATTCTGGCAAGAAGCCCAAGACTCCAAAGAAAAAGAAAAAGAAAGACCCCAATGAGCCACAGAAGCCAGTGTCAGCATATGCCCTGTTTTTCAGAGACACACAGGCTGCAATTAAAGGTCAAAACCCCAATGCCACCTTTGGAGAAGTCTCCAAAATCGTAGCATCGATGTGGGACAGCCTTGGGGAGGAACAAAAACAGGTGAGGCAAAGATCCAGCTCAGCCTTGTAGTTTTTAGGATACTCCTTCCACCTCGGCGGAGTGAATGCATGCGCTCCATGTGATTGCTGCCCATGAAATCCTTCCAGAGCTATGGAGTGAAAAAGCACAAACATAAACCCAAAGCTTTCCAGTGCCTTGAATTTCTTGGTCCCCGAAGGAGGTTCAGAACCCATTCAGAGGAGAGCTGGGGGAAATCCTAGCAGTCTTTTGCAAGCATAAACTTGATGATAAGCTTTTCATTTTAAGTAATGTGGAATGTTCCCCCTCTTGCTTCAACAAGGACACGACAGAGGGATGAGGTCCATCCTGCTTGCCTTTTCTCTGGTCATCTTTCTGAACCCTTATGCTCTCCTGGTGGGTTTTCAAACTTTGAAGCTGCCTCGGCATGTCTCGTTATCGTCACCAGGCTTTGGACATGATATGCCACATTCATTTGAAAGCCCAGCAGTTCGAGAGGTACTGAGGGATTAGCCTGGCAGGAGAGACTTCCTTAAGTTCTAGTCTCCTGTCCTTCCCTGCGACTTCTCCATGGAAAGTGGAAGGAAGAATGACTTGTAGGCTGGTCCGTCTTCGCCGCCCTAGCCCAGTTTCCTACAAGAAATGCCGGTGGCCCTTAATAGGGGTTAATGTTACATATCTTCTGAAGAGTAAACCCCGATAATTGTTTAGGTGAAAAATGGAATGCCCTCGATTTTTCTTGACAAATCCTGAACTCCTTCCTAACAGTGAGTTACCTTGGATAGTGCATCTGTCGGGTTCGTCCATTTTTTTGCAGTAAGTTTATTACTTTATGGAGCAGACTGATTTTCTATCCCAGAATTGTAACCCTCAGTGACTAGCCAAAGACTACGTTTGACTTTCAAACGCTGGAGAAAAAAGTAGCTGCATTTTGGTTTAACACTCAGCCTTCCGATTATTGTTAAGAAAAAAAATTCAAATTCTATTTAATGTATTGGGCTTTACTTAGGTAAATCATTGGTCTCACTGATAGAAAGCTCCCATCTTTTAGTATTTCTGACTTTGTTTTTTCTCCAAAAGAAAAACCAAAGTGAAAGGCCTTCTGTCTTAACACACTCTTCCTAACATTGGTGGAGTCCTTAATCCTTTGACTTGGTATCATTTAGTGTGTGAGAGAAAGAAAGAAGAGCATGATGAAGAAACTAGTTATTTTCAATAATTTAAACCATGTTGCTGCAGATTTTACTTTTCTCCCTGCCTTCAATGAGCCTCTCACCTGTTACTCTTCAGAAATCTCTGCTGCAGCTGGAAATCTTTTTCTCATTTACAAAAGTAAATGTAAACATCAAAATTGTGCCCCCAGTGAAGGTGGCAGAGTTTTCTTTCGTTTTAATGCCTGTGTGTATGTTTACATTAAAAAAAAAAAAAAAAAGTCATGGAGATGAGCATATTCTGTGAGTTGTGTTGAAACCTACTTTGTGCTACAGTTCCTTGAGAGCTGGGAAATTGTACACTAACGGTGGTGGTATTAACTGTGGTCTCTTAATAGGTATATAAAAGGAAAACGGAAGCTGCCAAAAAGGAATACCTGAAGGCTTTGGCTGCTTACAGGGCCAGTCTCGTTTCTAAGGTAAAACCTGTGAGGGTCGGGGAACAGGTCTCTGAAGACTAACCATGTTGAAAGCAGCCCTGGAGTTTTGAAAACATAAGTCCAACTCCCCGTAGGCCTGACCCAAAAATATCATCTTAAATAACTCATAAACTTGCTCCCCTTAGAGATGACCTGAATGATGGCATTAAAAAATGAGTTAATTTAAATTGCTGAAACCATAGATACTGTTTCCAAAAGACTCACTGGTTGCTATTTATGTGTGTTAAAGCTTTTAGACAAATTTTGAATTTTCTTTCTTTTTGTCAAGGACTGAGATGTGTTCATGTCCTCTGTTTAAACTGGACGGTGTGTTTGTCAAGTATTTTGGACCTCATCTCAAATTCTGCCATGGTTACATTACTGTAATAGAAGCTGGAGGATTTTTGACCAAACCGTTTCACATATAAATAAATAAACCTCATGATTATTTAAAATAAAATTATGCTCCAGGTACTTAAAAAAATAAAAAAAGGCCATGTATGTGTATTATACATAGAGTATACAGTGGGCCCTGATGTATTATAATCACCAATATACCAAAGCAAATGTCACTTTAGATTATTATTACCTTGATGCAAAAGGAGTGCGAGCTATTACGTTATGTTATTTTAACATTTAATATACTTTGTCTCTAGCCTTCCTAGAATTTAGAGAGGCTTGAGGGAAGATAATTTAATGTTTTTGCTCTGGATGTATTTTCTCTGGCAAGCAGGTTCTATTTCACTGTCATTATTGTTGCCTCCAGCACCACATTGGACCTCAGGGCATGTAGATGTTGCTAGCAAGACCGTTTTCAAAGATTTTATCCTTTTTGTCTTTTTTTTACCTGAGTTGTTCATCTTTTTATATGAAAATTTACCATAGGCAGTTACTCAGGATCAATTCAAAAGGGGTCCTTCTGTCTGGGGCAGTTCATAGGATACTTCCCACTTTGTTAGAAGGAGAGAATTTTCATGAGGTCCATGGCAAGACCTTCTCTAAGACTCTAGAAGACACACATCGAAAGATGTGTCAGATTTGCACATTTGGCAAAAAACAGCTGAATACATGGGCTACAATGTTAAGAATTGAGGTCTGGCTGAGTGAAATGAATAGTAACCATGTGCATTACTTCTTAAGTGGATCATGTATTCATTCATTTACCCAGAAGAAAACATAGGTGATCTTTGTGCATTAGAGCCTGGATAATTGACCATACATGGAATTAAGCCAAGAGCATAATAACTCAACTCAAAAGGAATTCAGGAAATAGCAACCATGATTGACTTCATCAACTTTGTGACTGGCTTAAGAAGGAATAGTCGAGAAGCTATTCCTTGGAAACTAGACTCAAGGCTCAAAGATTTCCAAATGGAATTTAGTGATTCCCAAAATCCAATGGTATGGATTTAAAAAGAATAAATCTAAAGTATTGTGTGAGTTTTTGTTTGTTTGTTTTCATTAAACAAGTACAGTTTGAAAGCATGCTAAATGTATATTCAGAGACCTAGCAGACAGCTAAAATAGTCTTTGAGATATAAGTGGAGAGTAATCTCAACCTGAGCCTAAGTGCGAAATAGTGACTAGTGTGGTGAGCTCACAGGAAGCAGCATCTAAGTGTGCCGCTTGTTAACCGGGCCACATCTGAAGAATTGCTGCTGCTTTGGACCCCACAATTTAAAGAATGGTGACCAACTGAAAGCTCTCCCTAGGATTCCCTCCATGAGGGTGAGGCCTGGACGTCAAAATCATATTCAAATTAGTGAAAGTGTCAGGAAAGCAAGTACTCGAGGGCATATGATCTTAGTCCTTAAATCTAAGGGCCGTCAGGTAATCTGTGTGCCTTACATATATCTCATCCCAAGGAAGGAGGTTATAGGAAGCAAGATTTTAGCCTCCTTTAGAAAGAATAAATAGGGTTATATCCTATGTGCATTTAAATGATGCCCCTCCAGTCAGTGCCTAGGTTCCCCTCTTTATAAAGATTTGACTCTAACTTTCAATCTTTATAGCACCCAAGGAAATTAATAGGGGCTTAATATTGAACCATAGGGGGATAAAGCTGGCAGGCAGACATACTCTACAGTCATTTACCTGTCGGCGTTTGCCAGTAGGATGGCATCTCAAAGGCACAATGGCGTGATTGCCCAGGTGTGTGCATATAGATATTTCCTTGTAGTTTCGGTCTTCAGACTAACTTAATAGTAGATTATATGAGAGTTATGTGCATGTTTATGGGCATGAAACAGTGTATTCTACTTTATGGGTGATTTAATGGGTTTTTAAAAGATAATTAGGAGCATTTGCAGGCTTCTCCTTTCCCTAAGACTTTAGATCTTGACCCTGCAGTGCCAAGCAACTGCACTGAGCATTCGTAACAGATTGCTATCTACCTGTTGATGGATGGGCCATACCAGGAAAACGTGTTCCAACAGAAATCATCAGCAATGGCTTTTTTGACATTGAGTGACTCTCCACAAAAGGTCATCTCTTAGGTTCCTTCTAAGCGTAGACTTTATAAACGTGAGAATAAAAATATAGAAGTAAACATCATAATTATTAAAGAGAATGGCGAGCAGCTTGATGATTCCAAGGTATCCTTATTATTCCCCTTGCAAAGCCCCTAATTTTATGAAGAATAAAAAGAAAAAAAATAAGTCTTTCAGGGGAATGATGCCAGTCACAGTTGCAATATTTTGTGGCGGTAATTATGTTTTAGCACAAAATATAACAGGAAGGGCATTTCTGTGTGTTGAGCCTCAGATGAACTGTTGCTCTTTGTAGCAAGTTATCCAGTCACATAAGTATTGAGCATTTTCCTCTTTTCTATGAATCCTTTGATAAATTCTGGAAATCTTTGAAACTATTTGATAAACAACCATTTATAAAATTGTCAAAATCTCCATTTTGTGTCTCTACGAAATTCAGTTACGTACTTTTATTCAGGTGAGTACTGTTATAAATAACTTTACAAACACAGAGCTTTGCAAACTTTTCAAGTACCAGTCATTTTCTGGTACTCATAGTTATTAATTAACAAAAATACCTAAAATTCTTCCATTGGGCCAGGCACCGTTTTAAATGCTTACCAAACACGAGTGAAACCTCACCGAGTTTTTGAGTAGGAGTTGGTTTGAACTCTGTTGTCTTTGGATACATAATTCTTTGGTGGTGAAGTTGGTTCAGACTTAAATGCTGAAGAATCTTCAGTGTGTATACCCATTATCTTTTGCTCTAGTAGTGCTGGATCGCAAGCAGCCACAGAGCCCAGTAACTTAAAAAGGTATGTGTCTATCTCCGAGAGGGCCCGGTAGCCGGCCAGTTCTTCAGGTCTAAGCTAGCCTCGGCAGGGTCTGCGACACCTGTTCATCAGTCTGCAGGCAGTGTGGCAGTCACACACATTGCTGGTTGGCAGTGAGCTGGCCCCTCAGGAGGGTAACAGGGTCATGTGTCCGTTTCCATGAACATGACTGATAGGTTCCAAGAGTGAGTGGAGGGTTGCATGGCCCCGGGAGCCTCACTTTCAAAGGCACAAGGCCAACTCAGATCTCAAGGAGTAGGGAATTTGACTCTGCCCCTGGGAGGAGCTAAAAAGTCACATGACAAGGAAGCAAGAATACTGGTAACCATTTCTGCAATTGATTTACAGTACTTAAAAATAATATCTTGAATACTTGCACATTTTAACAGTTTGGTATTTTACCCCTTAACGCAGGCTGCTGCTGAGTCAGCAGAAGCCCAGACCATTCGTTCTGTCCAGCAGACCCTGGCGTCCACCAATCTGACATCATCCCTCCTTCTCAACCCTCCACTGTCTCAACATGGGACAGTATCAGCATCACCCCAGACTCTCCAGCAATCACTCCCTAGGTCAATCGCTCCTAAGCCCTTAACCATGAGACTCCCCATGAACCAGATTGTCACATCGGTCACCATCGCGGCCAACATGCCATCGAACATTGGGGCCCCGCTGATCAGCTCCATGGGCACGACCCTGGTTGGATCAGCATCGTCCACCCAAGTGAGCTCTTCCGTGCAAACCCAGCAGCATCAGATGCAGTTGCAGCAGCAGCAGCAGCAGCAGCAGCAGCAACAGCAGCAGCAGCTCCAGCAGCAGCAGCAGCAGCAGCAGCAGCAACAACAGATGCAGCAGCAGCAGCTCCAGCAGCAGCAGATGCATCAGCAGCTCCAGCAGCAGATGCAGCAGCAGCATTTTCAGCACCACATGCAGCAGCACCTGCAGCAGCAGCAGCAGCAGCACCTGCAGCAGCAAATCAGCCAACAACAGCTGCAGCAGCAGCTCCAGCAGCATCTGCAGCTGCAGCAGCTTCAACATATGCAGCATCAGTCGCAGCCTTCTCCTCGGCAGCACTCCCCGGTCGCCGCACAGATCACGTCCCCCATCCCTGCCATCGGGAGCCCCCAGCCTGCCTCTCAGCAGCATCAGTCGCAAATACAGTCTCAGACACAGACTCAAGTATTATCGCAGGTCAGTATTTTCTGAAGGCGCACCTGGCAGATGGATTTGCGGATCCGGAGGAGAGCGGCACAGGAGGGTAAACCATTTGTGGCTGAAACCTGTCCCCTGGTTGGGTTATGCAGACATGTGGAACAGATCACGTGGTCCTCTCGAGTGTCTATTAGATAGGCAATAAGAACTACAGTGTAGCGGAGTATCATCTTCTAGCTGACTCTGAATCACTTTGTTTTTAAACAAGGAAAGCTGTGCTCTTTTATGTGATGATGCCTTTGTTATTTATTCAGGCTATTCCTACAATATGTGAACCAAACTGTTTAATGAATCCTGGGACGTACCGATGACTAAACTGGCCTCTCTGACTGGTAGAAAATGGCCTTACGTCTTCAGAAGTGAACAAACCACACTTCAAGGCTATTTTGAACTTCTGACGCCCTAAAACTAAAAAGCACAGTTGTAACTACCTGAAATATGAAGCTCCGGTTTCATACAAACATTTGTATGATGTGAATAGTTGATGGCATTTTTTTTGTCATGAAAAAAAAATAATGTAAATCAGACTTTTGCCAAAGCTCTTATTTTTTTTTCCTAAATCTCTCCAGAAAAAAAAAAATGTGATTAGATTCAATTATTGACTCATTTCCACTTTTTACCCATGACTTCTCCAAATCGAATCACAGTATATGTTGTAAGAATATATATGGCCACTCAACCCATTATCTCCATTTCAATTAGAGGAAAAGAATGTGAATATTATATTCTGTGTTTTGAGTGACAAGTTTCAAAAAATTAAAACACTGTATTTTTCAAAGGGAAATGCACTTAAATGAAAACAGTTATTACGAAAGTTAAGATTTAAAAGAAAAAGCAAGAGTTTTTATTATGATGTACTACCCGTAGAATATTTAAAAGGCGCACCACATCTGAATAATCAAATGTAAATATTTTCTTTCAAAGTTGTAAGTTTTCATATCATGTGTTGTAAAGTTTTCATAAATGAGGCTTTAACGTAAACACTGGTGACATAAACCATTCATTGCTACGTTGCTTATTGTGTTTTTATGCTGTTTTATACTTTTTTATGAGTTATGATAGCAGCAATTAAGTTGTTTGTATTTTGCTTAACTAAAACAAAATGCTTTTATCTTGCTATAGAATAAACACATTTCAGTAAAAACTGTGGACTGTATTTTGATGCAACAGCAAGGAAACTGTTCACTTTTCAAATAAAATGATCTGTCAGATTTCACTCTTGGTTCCTTGAATGCGTAGACCATGGGGGTGGGGGGATATGTCACATTACTGGAAATGTGATAGTCTTTGCTAAAAATTTGAATTGCCTGGCCCCAAACCAAGACCCTTGAAAAAAGAAAACAAAACAAAACAAAAACCCTTCGCAAGTATTTTTTGTGATTATCTTTTTGTGAAGAGGCAAGAGGCAAGGTGTCAGGAACAGGCAATCTTGCTCTCTTGGGGGCTAGAACTGCCTGGGATTGTGTTATTACTGCTATTAAAATGGAAGGTGAATGCTAGTGCTTAAGCCAAAATAATGTTTACACTTCCCATTTCTTCCCCCTTTTCTTGCTCTGTAGTGGGCTTCGCTTTGAGAACAGTGTGACCACTATCCCCAGTTGTCTTGCATGATTAATTACAGCATCTGTCCTGTCAGGAGCTATAATGAAGAGGTCTTGATAAAAATTGCAAATTACCACTGGCAACAGTCTTTAAACTGCTTATGATAAAATGAAAATTAAAAACATCAAGTGTCAACCCTGACCGGAATCCTAATCTGGAAGAAAAAAAAAAAAAAAAAAAATGAGGGTGTGAGTCATGTCCAGAGCTACTATGTACAAGACATTCAAAAATATTGGAATATGGATTCCTCAAAGTTGTTGTTATATTTCAAAGAATATTTACTGTATGTGGTGGGCTATGAATAATGAATTCACCTTTCAATATTTCATAATCCTCTCGTGCTCTGTATTATGTACAAATATTGAACAGCAAGAGGTTCTAATTATAAATTTATAGATTTCTTGCTGTAGAAAAATTTATGTCTAAATTGAAGCTTTTCATCAGATGTATTAGTTGACAGTTATCAGTGTTCAAACCGTCTTAGAATGAAGCCTAATCACATCTACAAGGGAGTGATTGTATTCCACAAAGAAATGATCGGCTTGCATCAGACCCATCAGAGGGAGAGCTGATGGTAAAAGATTTTCTGTGAATTGAAACTAACGTTACATAACAATAAGAACCATTTTATATTCTGTTGTGAAACCTTTAGACAAATGTCTTCAAAATTAATTGCTGAACTGCATGTGACAGTAATTGTGTATTCTGTAATTGTCATTTTGAAAACCCAGGAAGTATTGCTTGGAAAAAAAAAATGTCACTAGTGATAAGACTTAATTGCAACTGAAGTCTGTTTTCAACTGTTTGCAGTTAGAAGCAGGTGTTGTAACATCTATTAAATGATTTTAGAAATCCTGGGTTTTATCACATTTGATTAAATGCTGCTAAGCCACTGACAGTCAATTTCAAGGAAAAAAAAGAAAACTTTAATGACTAAGTTTTAAAAAATTAATCACCAGGCAAAACTATATATTTAAAATGTCAAAGGCTTGAATCATGAAAAGAATTCCCCAACCTTATTACCAAATTATTTTTTCTCAGGATTTGAGAAAGTGTTACAAATCAACTTGTATTTCAATTTATACCTGAGACTGGCTCCCAGTCAGCAAGTAAATACTTAGTGTACATTTTTGTTGTTGTTACAGGTCAGAAATAAATCAGGGTAATGAAGAATGGGCATGAGAAATGTGGTATCTGATTAGTGGGATGGTTAAATGGACTAAGCATCTTTCCTTAAGTGGTCTACAGACATGAACGAGGCTCTCTGCACCCCCCGCCCCCCCCTTCCATCACATACACCTATTTTCTCCCCCTGCTGTGTGCACATTATTTTATTACTCTAGCTAAATATGCTCTCCTTTTTGCATTAACCTGTACTGCCTTATGATGAAAAACATAAGGAGTTTTCATTTTTTAGCTGACATGGGGTCATTAGTTCCTGACTCTTAAGAACAAAAGCTTAAATGCCTTCGTGCAGCATAATTTCTGCCATATATTACCACATGATGGAGGTTTGAAGGCTTTCTAGACAGATGGATTAATATCTCAAGTTTAAGTAGAAGTTCTCCGCTGTGTCCATTCAGCAGGCTTCAGACATCTGAATGGTTTGGTTCAGATTCTCACTTCACGGAGCATTTTTCAGCACTGGACTTCAATCTAACCTTTCCTCTTCCCCCCACCCCCCCACCCCCTTTGTTTGGCTTTTGTTTTGCAACAGCTGTTATTATCGTTTTTGGTCAGCTGTGATTGCTGGAGGCAAAATAGGACCAGATGGTGTTTTGCTATGCATGAATGGCGAGTTAGAGGAGTTGGGATTGAATAGGCCAAGTTTGAATGGTGTCTATGCACCACCTGCCTGCCTGGGCTGGGGCGTACACATCACAGTGGCATGATCCGACTCAGACCTACGAGAATCGGATGGGAAAGTAGGGAGCTGGGTGGATTTTCCCCATATTTATTGATCTTCCAAGCACTCACAGAATAATGCAGTGTACAGTCCATTTGAGTTAATTGGATATGACACAGCATGGGTATGTAATCTATCACTGTAGAATTCTGGTCTGCTTTAAGAACTTCATTGCTCCCCGATACACACACACACACACACACACACACACACACACACAGCTAAGTAGACACAAGTTTAAACAAAAGGATGTCTAAAATAGGTTGAGATTTTGAGAAAGAACAAAAGAACAAAATGCAAAATGATATTTGCATCATTTAATAAAGCAAGGTATAAAAAAGCTATATTCTGATATACGTGGGGAGCCCCCTTATTTGTAGGTGATTCATCAAATAGTGCACATTTATAAGAAGTGTGTCTTAAAGTCACATGGATACACAACCAGATTATTAAAGTGCTCTTAGAAAATATTCTTTACAGATTTTTCTCCCCATCCCCTCAAATGTAGTTCACGTGACTATCTGAGCATTTTTCTTGAAGGCTAAAGTTAGCTGGTTTAAGCCAGGATGCTTGCGATCCTACAGGTGTGCAGGTGCTTTGTGCCAGTGTTTGTTACCAAGGAAAAGCTTAACCATCCAGGAAACATGAAGTGAGAGATGCAGACGGACAGCTCCATTTGCCTAAGGCCCTAATGACTTAAATTTACTCCTGCTACATGCAAAACACGGAGATAGGTCCCAAAGGAGATGCAAAAATAAACACGGCCTTCTGTTTGCTTGGTATATGTTTGAAATGTTCCACAGCAAAACTACAAAAATAACACCCATCCTTGCTTAACCTAGGAGCTTTGATTTGTTGTTGAGGGGATGGGAGGGAGCCATCAGACTGAAAGATTCCTGTGCCAAGAGGCAAAACAAATGGGTCGGGTTGTGGGGGTATGTGAGACCATTTCAATTCCTTTAGGAAGCTGGCCAGGGGTGAGGGGTACAAGGGACAACTGCTTGAAATTATTGGCATTTAAGATGTAGCTTGAAAGGTGGGTTAGGTTTTAGAAGGCAACGATGGAAATCAAATCCAGGGAGAAGTAGAGACATCTTCAGGCAGAGGAGCAGGAGGAAAGCCAAACTAGTTGAAAGAAATGGCACTGGAAACAACAGTAGAGAATCTAGCAAATGTGGGCACACTGTTAAGGGGGAGATGACAGGAGAAAGTGCTAGAAAGGAAGTTGAGTGTCCGATTTGTTGTGTTTGTCCGATCAGGGACTCCTGCTGAAGATGTTGCAGGAAGAAAGTCATGATCAGAGTTGATTGAATGCATGAAGGATTTTATCTTCATGTACGTTTTAGAAGCTAGTATCCAGTTGGTACTAAAAGCAGAAGGAAAAAAAAAATGGAACAAGAATTTCACTTGAACATGTATATCAATATTTTAATGATGCACATATAAAAATATCGCCGCTTACTCTACACCACTCCCACTTCTCTGGTGCAAGAAAATAACATCGGCAGAGCCAAATCAAGACATTTTGGGGGTGGCGACTGTAGAATCAGCCTATCCTGACGTTAGCGTCAAGAGGGGGATCATTTTCTGTGTTTCTGCTGTGAAAAGGAAGCTATTTTCACCACTGGTTAAAAAGTACCTCTTGGTGCTTGGACTCACGTGATGAATGATGAAAAGACGTCCTTGCTTTGTTGCTGAGTAAAACCTCAGGCAGCTCTGGGAGGGATTTTGGTTATGTTCTCAATTTAATTTCAAAGAAGAACCTTCACAGATAGAAAATGTGAATGTGGACGCATACTTCTTAGCAAAGGAATAATGCTCTTTTGTAAAACATCTCATTATCCCTACCATTTGTATAGCACTCTGTACTTTTCAAAGCACTTTTCTGTGGATTACCTCATTCAGTTCCCCCTCCACATAGGGCAGGAGCTAACCTCATAACAAAACTAGGAAACTGAGGCACAGAGAGAGTTATGACTTGTCCCAATATCTCTGTGCTCATAAAAGGTGAAGTCAGCAGTAGAATGGAAATTTCACTCTAACTCCCTTTTTATTTCCTTTAACTGCTAATATTTGTTTATGCATGACATATAAATGTGACATATTTACATCTGTCATACTTATATATGTGTAAATATTTGTGTATGAATAGATAGGTAACTAGTGATAGACAGATGATAGATAAACAGAAATCCATCACATTACCAAGCAGAATAATTGATCCATGTTTTCCTCATGGTTTTAGACATTAAACCAAAGAGTCATCTCACCCATCTTCTCGGTGGGAGAGAATGCCATGAGACACTGGGTTTTGGTTTTTGTTTTTTGGTGTGAATACTTCCAGTCTGATTATTTTCTCTACCAAGCTGTCTAATTACTTTGTGTTCAGGCAAACAGCTTTGACTTGTGTCCAAGGGTGATGACTGGAAATGCCAAAGCCCAAAACTTCTCTACATGTTTACAGAAATTATAAAGCAAATTTGAAATGGGACAGCATCAGGTGGGTGTGCACTGTTAGGCATTATTTGACGAATACTGTGAATTGCTCCACTATTGAACATGGAAAATCAATGCAGTATAGGGAACTCATCTCCCTAGGACTAGGGAGTAGCAACCCTACGTACTGCTTGGTGACTTACCACTCTTGTCCCTTTTGCTAAGTGGGGTGCGTTCACCACAGGCCACCACTTGTCAAAGGAAATCCAGAGGGGAGGACCTCTAATCCTTCATCCTCTGGCGATAAGATTGTATTATGGTCTTGACTTTGAATAAACAGAGCACAAAAGCTGCCTTGCAAAGGGTCACTTGTTGAAACTGAAAGAAAGGAATGACAATTTTTACATATCCATCCAGAGCAGCAAGCACAAGCATCTACTGAAGGAATTTGGGGGCTTTCATTTGTAAGGTATTTGAGTGACTTATCCAGAGTCAACAGAGAAGTGACTATTTTGAGATCTAGGTCTTATGATTATTTTCAGATTTGTTGGCCTACTTTTTCTCTCATGCATCAAAGGGTATATTGTTACCAAGTGAGATTCTTTTGATAACATTCCTGCTACATGCCATCCCTCTGACATGCAAAAGTCTTAAGTTTCAGTTTGTCATAATGAGCAAAAAAAACCCGGTGCCATGTTGTAAACCTGTTTCAATTGGTGATTTGCAAATTTGATACAAGATCTTAGTCCAATCATTCAGGCCTACTGTTCCACATTAACCCTTTTTGCCTATTCTTAATCCTCTCCTCTGTAACTGGTATTGAGTATGTAGAATTCCAGGGACAAATAATAGCATCTGAGGAAATTACCTACGGGCAATCTGACCGCTTGTGTGTTTGTGTCCCCCCCCACCCCAAATTAAGACATCCATCTTTGGCTGCTTGGACATTTACCTGAAAGGACTGACACCATTTTCTCTCCATAACAACATTTATGAATTGTATCCAAGTGCTGGCCTTCCTAGCATGAGACATTTTAATGATATTCAGAATACTCTGGCCAGTTAAGGTGAGAACACTGATAGTTCTTTCCAGGGAAGAACCTATTTCCACAAGGGAAATGCATCATCATTTTGAAAATAAAATCATTGTTGCTTATGTTATTTGGAAGTAGAAATTTCTTGCCCAAAAAGAAATTATGTTTTTTCATAGCTGAAATCCTAAAGTCATGGTTAAGCAGGAAGATGGGGATTTCTATCAGGGAAAATGTCCACGGTTTAAATAGGCTAAAAAGGTCGCAATGATATTTGTTTCTAGATTATCGAGAACCCAGAAATGTGCTATTAGACACAAGTGCTAACACTCAGCTGCTAGACACAAAAACTAATCAAAGCAGAATGATTTTGCAGAATGGGATCAATTTCTTTTTTTGGATTAGGCTTAATTGCTAAGAAGAAATTTCTGTTTATTTGTAGGTTGTGT
Source organism: Solenodon paradoxus (assembly GCA_004363575.1). NCBI lineage: Eukaryota > Metazoa > Chordata > Mammalia > Eulipotyphla > Solenodontidae > Solenodon > Solenodon paradoxus. Next base: position 106,421 of record RJWH01000168.1, read on the forward strand.
CTGAAGTTGGTCTATTGCCAAAAAGCAATTTATTTGTCTATTAGGGACAAAATATGTACTTTGTTCCTATTTTGAACCTCACAGGAAGGTCAGACTCTTGAGTAGGTTAGGTAGTTATCCCTAAAGATTTACATTCTTGAACCAAGATCAGAGGTCAGAGCTATCTTTTTAAAGTTGCCCTTTTCTTGAATTGTTAAAGCCTGTGCATAGTAAGGGGGAAAAGCATCATGGGGGGTTTTCTAGAGAATCAAACTGACCCCCAAAACTTTGATCAGGAAGCATCTCTAGGTCAACTTCAAGGGTTTAAATCACCCCCTGGAACATTCAAGAAGTGCAGAGCAAACTATGTATGCTCAATGCTCAACACACTCTACAGAAGAGTGTCCTTCTCCAGGTTAGTGGCACATGACCCCTTCGTGGACCTGACATACAGCTAACTGGTTCTCTTAAGTCTACAAACAGAAGACCGTCTGAGAAGGAGGAAATGGTTGCTTGGAGTGGTTTGTGGGGGCCAGCCTTGACAAAACTGCTTGGCCCCAAAACTAATTAGCTACATTTTGTAAGGCTGTGTTCTTAGAACAACGAAGAGTTTTATGTTTGATACAGATGGTGTTTATATAGAGTATATGAGCTCAGCGTGAGGAGTAGTCATAAAACAGACTGGGGTTTGGTATAATTATTCACAATTACTATTGTATAATTGGATGCTATAACTATAATACAAAAAATATTTTAAGAAGTAGGCTCTGCTCATACTTCCCAATAGTTCTTAACAATAAGAGACATATGCTGTAAACATCATAACATATTTTATGGTGTTTACAAACGTATCCAAGGTTTGGCAAAGTTGCAAACAGAAAAGGCCAGCTTCTCTTTCTTGCATGGTTAGAACCCACTGCCCTCACTCACCCCCAGCAATGAGTGATGGGACTTCAGGAACCAACTGCATGAACCCGTCCAAATGAATGGATGCCTATGGAGAGTAATATTGTAGCAGCTAAAATGAGGGGAAGATGGGTCTGTTCTATGCAAAACACCAGGTTCTTTAGTTTTCTTCAAGCCAGCAAAGGAATGTTCTGTTGAGCCAAATTGTGGCAACCCGTCCCTCCGCACAATACTTCGTTAATGTTTCTGGATTGAGTTAGTTTAAAGACATCAGATCATTATGTACATAAACTCCTATGTCTTCTAATAGCAAGACAAGATGAGCCTATGTTCCTATCACCCCCAAGCTACAAAACAACCAAAAGGGAAATTCATTAGAGTTTTAAGTGAAACTTCATTTTCTTTTAATTACACGTACAGAGCAGAGCTGTGTTCGCAAGCACCACCGCTCTTCTTGCAGGAAACAGTAGAGCTTGGGGAGTAAATTTCAGAACAAATGACTTCAGTGAGAGTCTTGCCTTCTTCTAGCACACATGTTATGAGCATGGAAATCAGTTGGCCTCTCTCTTGCCCCTTGCTCCAGCTCACGGTAGCATCCATGGCTGCACTTTGGCCTGTGACTCGAGAGTAGTGGCTAGGCTTTGATTACTGGAATATTTATGATGATCATATCTGGAGGTTTCCGATGTGTGTTGTGTTAATCACTGAGAAGCGAGAAGCACCTTGACTGTGAGACACCTCTGTAATTCTCATGGTTCCTAATGTGCAGGCGTGGGCATCAGCTGAAGACTGTTACCCATGCAAATCTGCCTCCTCTCACCATAATGATGGTGCCCTGAGTATCGGTATGCCAGGTAACCAACCACAAGCTTGACAGTTACGCCTTAGCAGCCGAGAAGAGTGAGAGTTAGCTTCCCTGCTATGTCGGAGGCCAATACTTACTGTTCCAAGCCGGCATTGCACCCTGTTTTCAGTATGGTTTCCAAAGGGATTGCTTCCAGTTGTCCTCTTTGGCCTAGAGGAGGAAGGCAGTGAAGTATGGCTTTAGTAGCCTCCTGTCTGATGCCTGAGTGTGTAGCAGGAGCCTTTCAGAGACTCTCATGTGCTGCTATTTTCCTACATCTGGATGTTGGCCAGGATTTCTCTGGGCTCAATGAGAGCCGCGGCACATACAGAGAATCCAGGAGAGATTCCTATAAAAGAGAATATGAATGCTTAGCAAGTAAGAAAGCTTGGGGATTTGTCAAGTTAGATCTGGACTTGCTCATTCAATTTTTTTCTGCTTAGAACATATAAACATACACATATGTATTTATGTACTGCTCAGCTTGACCATAATAGTGACACTGTTTTTTTATGCCTGTATGGTATCCCCTTTAATCACCCTGGCTTAATCCTATGGTGCAAGCCGCCCAAGGAACTATTAATAAATGAGAATGGTAGTCCTTTCAGGTGTTAATATCAGAGATTAAAATTTTATTTCTAACACCCTAACTTCCATTAATAGCTCACTGTGAATGTATTCATTATGCTCATCATTTCATGTTTGTACTTTTTCCTAAGCTTTATGAGAGTATTTATTTACCTCCTTACCCTTTATCCCAACATCCCACTGGCTCACAAGTAGGTATAAGCCTACCCAATTGAGTCATTCACTTCTGCATTTATTCAGTAAATATTTACACAGTGCCTACTCCAATGGAGTTCTATCCTGATGGGGACTATAGTTTTATTAATTCAATGGTTATATGGGTACCTACTAAGATGAAGTGAATGAAAAGAAATAAGGAAGGCAGATAGGGAGGGCTGGAGAGGTGGGTAGCAGATGGATTGCAAGGTTGAATAGAGTAGTCAAGGAAAGTCTTAGAAGAGAATGGTGGTGGGCGAGAGAGGTGGCTGTGTGTCTGTCTGCAGGAAGAGCATATAGGTTGAAAGAAGAGAAAGTGCAAAGATTCATGGCCACCAGTGTGCTTCAGATACTGCAAGGCAGCGCCTGTGGCTGGAGGGGAAGGCGTGGAGAAAGCAAGCGGTAATGAGATGTGGGGAGGCAGGCTGTGTGGGGAGGTGGTTACCTCATAGAGGAGTACAACAGCTGTTCATTTCTTTCCTTAGGTGGAGCAATGATATTGTTGTTATGTGGAAGGAAAAGAGAGTTCTTAACTCTTCGAATGCACATTTTAATATTTATGGGTGGAATGAGGTGATGTCTGGGATTTGTTCCATACTGGTATGAGACAGGGAAGTGGAGGAGGCCATGGGGTGGCCATGGGTTGGGAGATATGGGAGCTATTTTGTCCAGTTGTGTAGATGTTTAAATTTTGCCATGACAGCCATGCCCTAGTATCACAGTGCATTGACTAGACGTAGGCTGCATATCCAAGGGACCCAGTTTTTCAAAACCTGGGGCCAGGATGAAAACCAAGATAAACACCTAAAGCAAACGCATAAAGTGCTCTCTGCCTGCCTAGTCTCTGCTTACCTTCACTCCTGTCTGCACCTTTCCTGTAAGAGAATACAATTGCCATAATAATAACCTAAAAAAGAGGCATCACCTGGGGAACATCTAAAAAAGAAATAATTGCTCCTCTGATTAGTGTAATTGGTTGAGTGTACAACATAAGCACTGTCTTTTGTTTGTTTAAGTCTCCTTAGGTTTTCTTGATTCTCTGTTCTTGTGAGGACCACTGGAATAGGGTCTTCTACACCATTATCGAGACTTGGATTTTTGCTCTCAGAATGGGAAAGAGAATTTTGAGCAGTCAGATGACACCATCTGACTTATATTTGAAATAGATCCTTCTGGCTGCTGGGTTGAGAATAAACTAGAGGGTAGAAGCAAAGACATCCAGGCAAGCACAGGCAAAAGTAGACGCAGAGCAGTTTGGCAAGTGCTATGACAGAATATCGGGCACGAAGAAAGCTGAACATACAGATTCTGACTCTACCAACCACCCCTGGAAAGAGAGGGATATTCTAAAATATGGTATTTCGGGTCTTTGATGGAATATAGTGTGTGAGAAAGCAAGATGACCCAGGGAAATTTCTAAAGACAGGCAAAGTTGTTCGCCCTTCAAGACTTTGAATTTCTTTGCTTAAAGTAATCATTCCAATCTGTGCCATGATTTCTGAATTTGAATGGCAAAGCAAGGTGAGGAAGGTTAGAAAGAAGATATATTTTCAGGGTCTTGACATCTCATAACCCATTATTCAATCACTTTCAAAGGTGCTGAAGGTTTTGAAAGTACAGCTGTGTGATGGACTCCTATGAATAGAATGGAGCATTTCTCATCCTCCTTCCTTGGATCTTCCAAATATTACTCTTAGAAAATCTTATTTAACCCAGAATTTTATATTGTGTGTCTTCTGTAAGACCCTATACTGAATCTAGTAGGAACAATTTGCAAAGATGCAAACTCTGCCTTTAGGGAGCTTGCGTTCCTACACTTGTTTCCTCGAATCAACAACTATGTTTCAGTTGATTCAAAAATCAGCACTAACTGATAGACTAATTTGTTGTAAAAGTCACTACTGCTTTTAAAACTGCTAAATACAGGGCCCATCTCTTGCACGTGAACATTTGGGTTCCCACAACCACCAAGGAAGGACCTGTATCCACAATAGATGTTTAAAGATGTTGACCGGTTTCTAGATCATGTTCATCTAAAATAAATAGCAAGACATTTCCTTTAAGAATGGGTTATTTTCTAACAACTGATGTAGAGGGTTGACAAGATGATTTCAGTTGATGACTATCTCCTGGCACATGGGGGAAGTTCTCCAAATTCAACTTCCCAAAGAGCCAATGAGGAAAGAAAGCTGATGAATTGGTTAGATTTCCCTGTGGCGCCAAAGAGGATCATTAAGTTGATTAAGACTCTTAATGTCCTAAGCTTAACCCCTTTGGCTCAGGCCCATCTGGCTTAAGGGGAAGAAATGGCAAACTTAACATCCACCCTGCTTTTCTCACCTCCAAGAAAATCCTCCCTCTGCCTTCCATGTTGGTTTGTCTCTTTGCTTCACCTCAATCCTTTTGTATATCATTTGACAAACAAAACTTACCCCTTTTTTATGACTCTAAGTAGAAATGATTCTCTACGTGTGAACGTATAAGCATTATCTCTTCCTTTAGCAACGAAGCAACTTTTGGCAGAAGGACAATGTCTTCTATTTCTTTAGAAGCCCACAGCAGGTACTCACAGACCGTTTTTAAAGAAATAGAATTAACAAACCGTGTTATTCTATTAATTCCTGTTTTAATTAGGACTCTCAATTGCAGGAGATAAAAACCAAATCAAATTGGTTTAGGGAAAATAAGCAAATATATGTGCTGGTGTAACTGAAAAGTCCAGGGACAGGACTGGCATCAGGCACAGCTGGGCCAACAGGACACACAAGTCACCAAGGCTCATTTCTCTCAGTTTTTGCTCTGCCATCTACTGTATTTTCTTTGTCCTTAGGTCCCATTCATTGACTCTTGGAGGTACCAACTCACAATATCCTTATGGCTGGCATCCCATCAGAAAATAGACTGAACTCTTCTCTCACCATCCCAGTAACTGCTCATTGTGTTAAGTCTGTTTGGACTGGGTCTTGTGCCCAAGTAGAAGCCAATCACCGTGGACTAGTACCATGCCCTGTCTGACTGGTTAGGCTCAACTCATCGACTCATCTCCAGAACTGAGGATATGCATTCAGCTCCAGTAGAAGTCCATGGATTGACAACAGGGAAGGTAGTTCACCTGTGGAAAACCAGAATACTGTTTTGCTAGAAAAATGAGTAAGATGCTGGGTGGCACTACCAGTGCATGGAACATACTTTTGGCAAAGAAATTCTCCTCTGAGAGTTGGCTGTTATAAAGCATCTAGCAGGAGTCTGGGCAGAGGGTAAGCTTGCTTTTGGTGTGTGCCAAAACAAATATGCTTGTGACTTGGGGAGTGTGCTCTCTCTTGGTCTCAGCCTGACTTAAAATGAGGACGTTGCCTAGAGTCAGTTCCAATAGTGCGTCCCTGAAAGTAAGGCCATATGACCTGCCTATTGTTCAGATTCTCTGTCCTTGGTTTCATACATACACAGTAAAATAGAAACACTCCTCTTCGAAATCCAGCAAAGCACCCAGACCTCACTTGCCTCCTCTCGTTAGGATATCTGTGTGACTGCTGAATAAATTGTTGAACATGGGACTGTACACTTAATCTTCCTAACAATAGCCCCCAAACATTCAACACTGTCAGATGCTTTTTTTGGTATTTGGAAGTATGCCTGCAGCAAAACCATCTATTGAATGTACTGTGACTAAAACCTGGTGGATAAAGAAGACTGTCTGCAAAAGCTGCCATCATTTGACACCATCAGTCGCAATGGGGCGTCCTGAAGCAAGAGCAGAAGACCTTGAAGGTAATGCCCCCAAAGCCAGCAAGAGTGGGCTGCTGGGGCTCTCCCAGGTCTTACAAAGAGCTTTGTAACAGAGATGGACTCCAACTTGGGGCATTTCAGGGTGCAGACCTGGTTGTTGAGAAAAGGAATTGGTCCCCTACAGCATGGGATGTTTCAAATGTTGTATTTCTCACTGTAAGGCTCAGTGTCTTGATTTCTTTCCACCTGTTCCCTGCAAATTTCTGATCTGGGCTGCAATGCCAATGGGAACTTCCTCCAATTTTCCAGCACAGCTATGTTTCATAGTTTTAAATAATTGTTAGTATAATATTTCAGAACATGAAATGAACTGTAAAGACCTGATAATGAATTCTACACAGCTTTGGTTTAATTTTATTGGTAACAGGCATGACTTAGTGGTTTTTCTGCACTTGCTTTATGATTTCCCCTCTGGTACTGCCTCCTGATACTTTGGACAGGGTCTTTCTACATAGCCATTTTTGGCAGTAACTGATGGACCAAGGGTACTGATCCTTGCATGAGCCAATCAGATTATCCCATCCGAAAATTTGCCAGTTGGGCAAAGCTGGAGGGCCAATGGAGAGCTGCAGTGCTTGTCAGTCTTATTCTCTTAATTATGCACATTCCAGGCTTCTGCTAGAAAATTCTGATTCAGTAGGTCTGGCTTGGCCTCAGGAATCAGTGTTTTAGCAGGCACTCAGAGGTGATTTCTACCATCAGGCTGATTTGTAAAATACGTGTTAGAGAAATTCTAGGAAATTGCACTTTGAGAAAGCTCTCCACAGTAGTCTTGGCTCTTCCTTCCAAATTTCTTGCTGTGTTCAACTCTTAATTCTATAAATAAGCCTAATAAATTCTCTTTCATATATAAATTGATAAAACTTAATTCCTGTTACTGACAAAGAAAAATTATTAATTTGGAAACAGACTATTTTAAGGGAGCAGTCAAAAGGCATTACAAGCTGAAATCAGAAGATGGAAGGAGCTACAGATATGCATTGAAGAAATAGATGAATTCATTGAATAAAACCACTAGCTGGCTGAAGAATACTCTTACATGCCCTATGTTTATTTGCCCTGAAAAAGGAGAGAAAGCATGATAAATGAGGAACCTGACCCTTTAAACAAATAAACTGGCTATTGCTTCTGGAGACCCATTTGACCTATTATTTCATGTCTGATGTCTATTTTGCTGTCCATCATCAGATTTTCAGAAAGTATCCAATGCCCCAGGCTTTTTTGGTCAATATCCCCTTTGTGTGAGAGTGAATGTTCATCTGTGGAGGTAGCATTGATATAGGACATAATCATGTGGCTAACTTAAAAGAGCACTGTGATTGCTGTTTGACAGCTTGGTCAAGCATGTCAGCCGATCAAATGCTTTTTTCTTGAACACATAGTCAGTGAGTTATTCTGTTTTCATTCAAAATCTCTTAATTCTCACCTACTAGTTGGTAACTTCTGCTTATTTAACTGAGGTGAGTCTATTAAAAGCACATGGAAGTTTTTGCCAAAGCACCGTACTCAAGAGTCATGTTACTTGGCTAGTTTTTACATGACCTGAATGTCTAACCAAATCTGGCATTAAGCATTAGAAGACTTGCAACTCTGTGTTCTCCAGATTAATAGTAATACAACAAACTGAGGTTTCCAGAATGGACATTCTTTGTAAAAGCAATCTCCTTATAATAGGAGATTATTTGTTTGTATGCACATTTCAAGGCCCCAGGGGAAGAAATATTTCCCAAAAAAGCATCTGCATATTTAATTTAGCTCTACAGTGTTAAATATGCTTTCCCTTTTCTCTGTTCCTAAGAGCCAAACTTTATACAGAGCTTTACCCACCAAATCTGCCAAGCCCCGATATTTGTAGATGGATGGGATTCTAAGCCACCTAGATTTCTCTGAAAATACTGGTTTGGAATTGTCCGTACTGTGACTTTTGGCAGGCCATGATATTCCAATATAGAGTAATAGTGTCCCCTGTAATATATCAAACCTTTCTTCTTATTCCTCAACCCTGGACTGCCTCTTTGTACCTTCTCACATTGATAGCCTGCTATCAATTCCAGCTGAGAGAACATAGCCTAGATATTTGGCAGGTAATTAGTTGGTTATACATCAGCAAGAGTTGGTCATTTTATTAAATTAAGCATGTTCACATCTTATTAGACGTTCCTCACCAGGGCCCATCAGCATTGTGACAGCTTTAGTTTGTTAATCTAATATTAAGTCTCTGGGTAATGAGGAACTGAAAACGAATATTCAAATGGGGCAATGTTTGGTATTCTTATTTTTGCCTTGTACTTCAGCATCTATTATCAGCTGTAGGAGTCCACTGTCAGGAAGAAGTGCCATCTTGTCCTACTTTTAACCTCCATCCTCTGCCTATAAATATGCCATCAATTAAAGTCGCTCCCCAAAATACCAGAGTGGAATTAACCCAATGAATTCTGAAAGGCTCCAAACCTTCTTAATGACTTCTCAACCGTAATGAAACTGTCTTTAATTCTAAGGTTGATAGGTGCCTCAGAGCTAATTAAGACTTGTCTATCATGTATTAAATACTGAGTTCACTCATGAGCAAAACTGACCTGAGTTTTGGGGTCATCTGCCTCCATGCCAACTTTAGCATCATCACATCTTCTATTTTTTCTCATAGTCAGAATGAAATAGAATTGGTAGGTGTTTTGCTTGCCTAGTGGCCTTTTAGTCATTACATCCTGGGCCTCTCTTGTCTACGGGGTATGGAAGTTGCTAGCTCTATTCTTGGACATGTAACTCAGGCCTGACCACTCAGAGCATCGCAGCTTCCTGGCCACAGGAATGGAGATAGACTAGGCATCTAAGCCATAGTCCATGGAACTGAAGGCTACATTTTTTTTTTTCTGGATATCTAGGGAAAATAAACTTACTCTTTCTCTCTGTTAGGTGTGCTCAGGAAAACACAGAATATGCCAACTAACTATAAAGGGATATGCCATGGGTGAAAATATGTCCAACCAAGGAAAGTGAAACTAAGAGATGCCGGCGCAAACAAATCTGAGTGTGGTGGTACTATGCAGGCCTCCGCATCCAGATGTGCCTGTAATCACGAATTAGACTTCTCAGTTATTCATGCCAATAAATTCCCTTTTCCACTTATGTCTTTCAGTTAGATTTTTGTCACTTACAGTATATGTCCTCTTTTCATCCTATTTCATATTCTTGCTTTTCCTTCTCTTTTTCACTCCATTTTATGCATCTTGATCAAAATTCGCTCATCTGAGACTGAATTCACATGTCTCTGCTTCCAAAATGTTTTCCTGTTACTTGCCTTTTATCAAAATGAATTGCTCTCCCTCTCTTTTTCCACCTATAATGGCGTTTTCCAAATTTTCGTTTCATTTATCATAAGCTTTCTGGTGGTACTGTGTCCTAAACACTGCAGATATCAATAACGCATTTAATTTGAAATCTTCGTGCCTTTGGAGACTTTGGACACTGTCACTTTCTTAAGAAACATTAATTAAATTATTGATGAGTCCTCAAAGCAGCCTTTTCCAAACTTAACTCTCGATTGCTGGAGCGCTTTAAGGTACTTGAGTAACAGATGTTCAGCTATAAAAAGGTCTTGTGGTCAAAGAAACTTAGGAAACTATTAGTGAAATAAAGTTGAACTGGTCCTTCTTAGAGTCTTTATTGGTACAGGTATTAGTCAGGACCCAGTCAGGAGACAGTGATCCTGCAGTAATTTGAACTACAAAGGCTTAATATTGAAATGGATGTATTTGAATCAAGATTCTAAGCTGCCTGAGGGCAGCAAACATGTCTTTTTCTTTTCTATGTCCCACACCCCTTGAGGAGTGTCATGTATATTGTTTTCGCTTTCCAACTTTATATTGAATTATTTCTGCATCTTTAAGTCACTTTTCATCCTCTACCTTTCATGAATTAGAGGCACAACAAGATTCCAGTTTAAATCTTATTTGCTAAAACTTATGCCATGGACATTTTTTTAACCTCTGATTCACTTTTAAATCTTTATTTAAATTTCATTGCTATTTATCTACATTTCTTAGCTTCCTGTGATAGATTCCTCTTGCGGCTGTATGATTGCCTTCACATCTTGGTGGTCTTCATGATGTCTAAATGGTCACGTGTGAAACATAAAGAAAACGCCACTCATACTGGGTTTTTAAAAATGAACACCATTACTTCTCTCACATAATGAGAGTGCTGGAGGTTAGTATTTCCATGGTGACCTTAGTTGTTTAAGAATACATATAGAATCCTAGATCTTTCTGTTTGTATATTTTATTATCTACAGGTTGCTTTTTAAATATCAATTCAAATCTATCACCTCAATGTTACAAGATGACCACTGTACCTTAAGTATCACATACTCACATGAGAATATCCAAAGAAGGAAAAGAAGGGAAAATTAATGTCGCTCCTATCATGTCTGAATCACGTGGTTATGCCTAGTTGTCAGAGAACCTGGGAGAGTAGGGATCAGGCACTTGCATATTCTGTTATGGGCATCAAAAAGAGTGAAAGGGGATCATAGTGATGATGAAACGCAATTTATAGGGTAAACTAGAGTAACTGCTCAATTAAACATTTACTAGGTGAATTAATGAATGATAGGTTTTAGTGAGCGTTTCTTACATTTTGGTGTTTACAAGATTTCCTCTCTTGTAAGATGTCCCAAGTGAGCAAAATAGCGTTCCTGCTCAACAGTTATTTCCTAGCAAGCTGTTTTGTTTGCTTATTTTCCTACTTCCCTTGTCATTGAAACATTGTGCTAGTAATACTTAATTGCTCTAAGCAATGATCAAAGGTAGTAAACATGTCTCTCACAACATGCCAATCTCTTCTTTTGCATGCTTGTGGCAGTCCTTTTCACCAGGCATCCCACAAGACTCTTTTTACTCCAGGTATTACTCAACTATTATTTGCACTATTATTTTTCACAATAATTAATTAGATTTCTTCTCTCTGTATAAAGGTACTTTTGTGCATTTATCGCATTTAATCCTCACTTTAACTTCATTAAGGAGTTAGAATTAGTAATAAGTAATTTCCCCCAAGGTCTTCACAATGAAGATATAGCATTTGAACCAAAACCTGCTAGACATCAAAGATCATTTTCCTAATAGAATCTTACATGGCTTCGTATAAGAGATAATTTTTGCACCTTTCTTTTGTGTTATAACTCATTTATCCTGTGTTCTAAACTACACTCTCATATCAAAGATGCTGAACTTCTGCTTGTGATCATGACAGCGTTAGTGTTACCAGACTTTGCCTTTACCCTGTTTTCATACTTAGAAAACAGTTAACACAGAATTGCGAACGCTGACAGAATGGAGACAAAAGAAGTAAGACAAATTATCACCAAAGCTTTCTGCCTGGCGTTCTTATGGATTATGACACAGTGTGAGGAAAACCAGGCAAAGTAAAGAAGTCTCCCTGAGTTGAGAAGGAAGAGACTAAGATTGGAGAAGTATAGGAAGCTGGATTTCTTGGGCAGAGTTCAAGAGAAGAGGGAGTGTACTTGGAAAGAGTTCCCAAAATTCGTCTATGTGTTCTCTTGAGTCTCCGAATAAATGCTAAGCTGCATATGCATACGATGTAACCACATTTGACTGGATACAGAAAAACTATAATCTGAACAGTTTCTAAATTTCATACAGAATTGAGGAACATTCAACTTCTGATAGGTTAAAATCAAGAACACTCATTAGATGTCCATGACAAAGCTTAAAATAAACTTAAAAAACGAGTTTGCAAAAAATTGGTAGTCATTAAGTGAAGGCAATCAGAATCATAGATCTCAACACTATAACATTCTTAATCCAGAATCCAGTAATAAAAAGACATAACAGAAACATGTGATGCATAACAAGGAAAGAGTGTTAACAGAAACAGACCCAGAAGTCACAGAAATGATGGAGATAGAGTTTAAAACAGTTATTATGCATATGCTCAAGAATTTAAAGGAAAACATGCACACAATGAGGAAGCAGAAGATTCTAAAATATAAAATTTTGAGATCATACAGTATATTATAATACAGTATAACGAAATCTCAACAGACGGGCATAATAGACCAGACACTAAAGAAAAACGATCAATTAACTTGAAGACATAGCAACAGAAATAAACCAAATTGAAACACACAGAGAAAAATTTGAAAATTAAAATAAACAGAACATTTGTGACTTGTGGGGAGCTATTAAAGAGTTCAACATATGTCACTGGAATATCAGAAAAGAGAGGACACGGAGAAAAAATGTTTTAAGAAATAATGCTGAATATTTTTCAAATTTCATAAAGGCTTGAAAGATACAGTTAGAAGAAATCCAATAAATAAATCTCTATCCTAATGATAAATATAAAGAAAATGACACCAAGACAGTTAAAATTTAAACTGCTGAAAATCACTGGTAAAGGGAAGATGTTGAAATGCTAATTTATAAGTACAGAGAAAAGGTACCCATTATATGTAGGAGAATCAAAATAAGAATGTTGACTTCTCATCAAAAAGATTGCCAGAGATGTTAAAATGACATCTTTGAAATGATGGGGGAAAAATAATACCCAGCAAGCCAATCTGCCTTTGATTTATATCCAGAAAAATTATCTTTCAAAAATAAAGACCAAATCAGGATGTTTTTTAGATCAAACAAAAGCTGAGAGACTCTCAATCCATGGTGGCCATAGCAGATAATTCAGTGCCACATCCCTCCATTCTGCCTGACTCCTATTTTCTTTATAGTGTGCTCTCTTCTTGCCACCTGATCCAGGTTTTATTTTGTAATTGACTATGCCATTCAGTGAGATTAAATGTGACCCTCTATACGATAATACCAATGTTCCGATCTGTAATCTTTGCACTAGAAATTCTCGTGTTTACCTCGTCCCTTATCTTTTACTACCACTAGTAGTAGAGTTTGCTCTTTCTTTCCAATCCTTGTGAATATGTGAGCTCACAGACAGCAGGGACTATGCGTTACTCATTATTGCAGTTTCTGGTATAGTGTTTTTGACTATAGTGTGTGCTCTTAAGATGCTAAATTTATAATTGATGTTGTAAAATTGATCAATCTTGCATCATTTAAGATTATTCCGCTTCTACCAGATAAAAAGTTGAGACAGTGCATTTTATTTATATTTAGAATCTTTTATTAATAGTTTTTGCCTGGGTTATTTAGCAGATATAGTTTTGTTTTTGTTTTTGTTTTTGTTTCAGAGAAATGGTAACATGGGAGAACCACAAGTACAATGAAAGATTTTGGTGGATAAATCATTTTGTTTTTATTATGACACGTAGATGATGCCTCCATTAGAATGTATGCTTCGCAAGGGGGATATTGTTGCTGCTTTTTTCACAATTTATCCCTACCACCTACCGTCTCAGTGGTCACTCAGTCAATCTTTGAATGATTGAATGAGTAAAATAGCTGTTGGGTAATAGCTGCCCATCAAAGGCTTTCCGTTCATTGAAGAAAACTATTCTCCAAAGATTATTAGTGAGATGGAGCCTTAAAACATTATCAAGAAGAAAAGGATAAAAAATACACACGAACATTTGCTATATACCTTATGAATCACCCCGATAGCCACTGTTGATCAGCAGTCCTATATCTTCACAGAAGACAAGCTTGTCTCTACCTGCGACCTTTTGTACTTGCTACCCCTCTATACAATATTCTCTTTGAAATACCCAGTTCTTATTGAGTTAAAATGTCATATTCTCAGAGAGGCCTTTATATTTCTCAAATGAAATCTCCATTACACACCACTCTTTATTAATCACTGTATTTTTATTTTCTCTATGTAATTGAACACTCTGAAGTGATCTCATTTTATTCATTTACTTCTATATTGCTTGCCCCTTTCCAGTAAAATGGGAGCTCTCCCGAAACTAAAGCCATATCTATCTTAGTTGTTTCTGAAGTCATAGGATGGAGACTAGCACCTGGCACATAATGAGCACAGGGAACATATGTTGGGTGGATGTATTCTTATTAGTCATTATGTCTTCCTTTCCTGACTATTTAAACCCACATTGTTAAATCAGTCTCAGTTTTTCATTGATTTGAGTTGTAGTATTGACATTTTGGCAATGTTCAAATAATTAAATTGAAAATTAAGGAGATAGAGAAGCTAAAATAGAAGGGCAAAAAAAATCCCCCAACTTTTTCCCTTCAAAGTAGCTCAGCTGATTTTCAGTGTTTACTTCAGGGTCTCTTTTCAGCATTCTTTTTTTTTTTTTTTTTTTTTTTCTTCTACCTCTATCATCAATCATTGTCAATTTGAAAAAGTACAATACTTAGGGTCATTTATCTAGACCTATTGGAGTTTAAAATTATGCAGCTTCAGTCAAATATATGTGAATAAAGACTGTCATTTCTGATTAATGATATGTGACTTGAATGTCTCACAAAATCATTTGTGCCATCAGAGCTTTACAGAAAGGTTATTATGTAAGGTCTTCCCCTAATGTTTTTCCTCTAAGAATCCTCAAGGATCCAATTTCGCCATAGGAGAAAAAACAAATGTTTAATGAATTCACTTGTAATTGTTACTCAGCTTCTTAGTTTGCTGGACCAAGAGTATTTTTCAAGTTGAAAATTCTCTTCTACTGGATGGTTAGGCAAGCTTATGATGTTGCTGTTTTGCAATTTTTGTTGCCAACATAGCCTTCTCTATTATTGAAAAAATAATCCATGTAAGACACTAATCTTACTCAGTTGGTGCAGGGAAAAAAAAGAGTGAAAAACATGCCAACTCTTTGTCAATTACACTTTCCGTGATTCATCAACTCTCTTCTTGAAGCATAAAATTCCACTTCAGCACAGTCCCAAAGACATGGAAAAGAAAGATTTAGAAAGCAAACTTTGAAGGAGAAAAAGCCAGGACTATAATCACAAAAGAAGAGAAAATTTTTCTATTAAAATGAACCATGTTTACTTGTCTTCAATGGTATCATCCAGTCTCTAAGACCATTTTCACAAAATCTCCTTGGGAATTCTTTTCTACCACTGGGAATATAAAAAGAGACCATTAACAACCATCAGTCATATACTCATAAGGTGTAACTAGGAAATGGCTAGGAGAAAGCACGGAAGGATGGGAGTGCTTCTTCCCCACTGTGGGTGTTCACGCACTTGCACAGACATGGCACTTCTGGTTTCCCCTTCTTCACCCCATCCTTGGGGAACTGGAGTGATGTGACTGATGTAAATATGAGGGAATAACTAGGTAGACACAAATTTAACTTTATTCCTGTTGGGAGTGAACTGTTCATGGAGAACATAATTTCTCTCTCTCTCCTTTTACTCTGGGTAACACGTCCCTCTCTAGTGCTGCCAAAACTAGACAGTTACCTCTTCCTCATGTATAACAAACTCACATGATTATCATTCCTGATGACTTATCTTACATCACAGTCTCTGTAAGTTTATTGAGAGTGATATTTTGGCTTTTACATTTTTTTCTTTGTTTCTTCAATTTATAGATAAGCTACCTGTGGTGTTGGGGGTGGGGGTCTGTTTCTGAGGACCTCACTCAGAGGCTCAAATAGTTGTATCCTTCGGGGTCAAAGCAAGCAAATAATAACAACTCGCGACATTATATTTGAGGAGTTCAAAAGAGTCTTGATCCCTCTAAGTGTCTTATGAATAATAAGCATCTCTAATTCACTTTATTTTAGAAATGTTCTACAATGAATCAGAGAGTTCCTACTATGTGCTAATCTCTGCTTCATATCTTGAAATGAATACAAAAGACTCACAAAACATGGCTTATTCCTGTGATACTTAGGGTTAAAACTATAAAAAAAAATACAATAAATGATGCTATCTATGGGTTAGGTGCTATGTATTCGAAAGAGAGAGAGGATATTGAAGACCAGGGTCCATGTGGAAGACCTCTTAGAGGAGGTGGCGCTGCATCTGAATTGAGCACAGGAGAAACAGAATTAGAATGATGGAGGAGTCATAATAGCATGGTTCTCTGGTTATAAGTGATGGAATCAAATTCAAACTGGCTTAAATAAAAAATGAAATGCATTGGTTCACATCTGAAAAACTCAATAATAGCAGAAGGGTCCCCAGGGAGGACCAATGGTATTTTCAGGGTTTGGTCTATCCTTGCCATCTCTCAATGTCTGCCCGGTTTACCTTCTGTTGGCTTCATTCCAGGTAGGCTGTTTCTTTGGTAGCAAGATGTCTGCCAGGAATTCTGGATTTAAGTTTTATCAGCGACCCTAAAAGGAAACAAAGGATCTCTTCCAAACAGTTCTGCAAGTCTTGGAATAAAGCTTAATAAATGGGTAAGTTGTTCGTTCCTGAAGTAGTCATGTAGTTGCCTGGTCCTGATTCTCTGTTGATCAGATTTTAGAAAACTGTGGATTGAAAGTAGGAGAGGGTTAATGATTCATGGAAATCTGGGGTGCTATCAGCAAGACACCTGGGGGAATAGATATTGGATAAACAAATGTCAAATATATTGGCCATAGGAGGTAAAGAACATTATGGAGTGTATGTTGCTTAACTAAAAGGTATTCTATACATGTAAAAAACTATAGAGGAGACGAAGTAGAGGTTGAAGTAAAACTTGATTAGAAGGATATCATTGGGAAAGAAAATGATGTGTCCATGGAAGAAGGGAGAATAAAGCCAGATTAGATAGTAGAATTCTTAGAACGGGTATGTAAATAAAGCTAGAGAAACAGAGTGGGCCAAAACAATAGAGAAACCAGAATTTATCTAGAGGCTAATTCGATTTTATGCATTCTGTGAAAGCAATTAGCCATTGAGAGATTTAAAATACTTTATTTAAACATTGCCCCACACTATTTGCTATGTCAACATACTAAATTCCTCCCTATTCATTTGCCTCTTTTGGAGGGAACGATAGGGATGCGCCAACAGGGATTCCTCCTAAGGAACTTGGTGCGAGCCAATGGGTCAATCCATTTCCTCGAGCAGTGGCTGGGTCAGAATTGGGCACATGATCCTACCCCTCCTGAGAGATGGGAATCTATTGTAGGAAGGTTTTCTCCTTCCTAAGAAAGTTCTAAAGAAGCAACGAATTCCCTTCTTCCGTGGAAAGTCGGTCTTCATATCTAAACCCACTTGACCCTTTTACTACTGGTCTGAAGAGCTCACACCAAGAAGATGTAACAACCTGGGTCCTTGATGCCATTGTCACTGGTCAAATTCCCACTTTCTAGTCTACTTTGGGCTTCCTGTTACAGGACGTGATAAACATCTTTATGGTTTCAGCAATTTGAGTTGTGTTTTCTGTTATTTGCAGTCAAAAGTAACCTAGGAGATTATGCTTTTCTACTGAAAACATAGACATAGAAACTTTTATTCTAAAGTGATGTATTTATTCTTCTATTGGCCACACAATAAAATCATCATTAAAATAGGAAAGAAGCTACATTGTCCTATTAAAAGTACAGTAGAGAAATATTATTGAAACAGTTTTATATGGGGGAAAAATTAAAGATAACTGACAAAAATCTTACATTCCTTTTAGGGGCAAAAGTTGTGGCACTTTTCTACTGTCTGCCTTCTTTTTTTCACATGATATATTAGAAAATCTCATTACTTTTATAAAAATAATTAGAAAATCTAACATTTCCCCAACCCCCAAATTAACCCTAATTCCATTAACCTGAATTTTGAGGAATGAGTTATTTTTGACACTTTGATTTTGTGGGTAATTCAAAATCCTTTAATTACAAATGTTGTGATTAGAAATGGTTCCCAAATACATGCCACTTCTCTACCTTAGTATATTGTGTAGCAACAAGAAGGTATTTTTTTCCTCATTGATGGCAAAGGTCATCTTTCTGAAGGTTCTGGAGGTCCAGGCTGAATCAGTGTTGGAGATCAGGTTTAATCTCTACCGACCAGGTGTTGCCCGGGAATTGCCTTCAGTCCTCTCCCGTAGGTGAGTTCCTGAAACTCATCTGTCTTCTATTATTTGATGATTTAATTGCTAGTTATTTTTAAATTGATTTTTTTCCAGAAAAATTTAATTAGTGAAATTGACATCACTGTCATGAAATGAAAATGGATATCATTGGAGATAAACAGAAAGCAGCCTCCAACAATAAGCCAAATGAAACTTAATGATCTTGATCATATTCTGTCTTGATACTATCAAATGCTAGAGGCTCTGAACCTGGAATGTCCTGCTCTGTCTTTACTTGAAAGGGTGATAATCAAGGGTTTGAAAGATGTTAGAGAGCCTATTAGTACTAAACTGAGTCTTTTTGAGTAAGGGCTGAAAGGATTAATGGTCTTGCTAAGAGCTTCAAGGTTATTTAAAATTGCATTCCAGTGCTTTTTAAAAGCACATCCTTCTGCCCACCCAGAGCGACTCATCTACCTGTGATATCTGTGTGTCACCAGGGGTAGCTGCCACATTCCACATTTGGTGAAATAATGACCTACATCCGTTATTGGGTGCATGCACATGGAAGTCCCCCGAGGGTTGAAATACACACGCACATGCGCATACACGCACTCACACGTTCATATGCGGGGCTCTCAAAGGTTAATGAGCATCAGAATCACCTGTACAGCTGGTTCAACTACAGTTTCTGACTCAGTAGGCTTGACATAAGGCCTCAAAATTTGCAGTTCTAACAAGATCCCAGTGAGACCAACAGTGTTTGTTGCACTTTACGAAAGAGCAGCCAATGGATGACTAACTTTAAAACAATTTTGCTTTCTCAGTGTGTTGAAGCCAAAATACGTTGGTCTCTATAGTCAGCAGAAGACTAGAGCAGAGCTGAAATCCAGATGAATTAAGATGCACATATTTCTTAACCTTTATTCCAGCGAGGAGTACATCAGCTCCTACAAGTTGAACTGCAGTGGAAAGTAAATAGATCTGCTCTGAGAAAAGGTCAGTACACATGTTCTGCTACAATCTAATTTCAGTCTATTGCCCTCTGCCCTATTACTCACGCTGGTGCAAGAGATACAATGGTGAAAAGCTTGAATTTAATTGTCTCTTCCATACTAAAAGCTTCTCAGCCAACGGAATATTCATGAGTGTTAAAGAGATGAGCTAAGAAAGACAAGCTTGTCAAGCCACAGTATCTCACACATCTCTTCTTCTCTAGTTTCCACCAGTAATGGGGTAAAGAAACCTCCTAAATCTTAAAGTACTCCTCAACTCTGTGCCTTGCTTCTTCCCTCGCTGTGTGTCATTACCAAGAAACAGATACCAGGAATTCTTTCAGACAGACCCTTTGAACATGTCTTACTGTGCTGTGGTAGCTGCTTGCCAGTCTTTTTGCAGATTGTGGAAATGTGTTTCGTTTCTATGACTTAATAATTACTTTAATTTCACTTCATACTGTTCTGAAGAACTCCTTTTGAATGAAGGGCACTTACCACACTCCTAGTTCTTGCCTGTAACAGACACAGCTAATCAGAATGTGTAGAATTAAATAAAGGAGTAATTATGGGAGGCTGTGATGTGTTATAACAGATGTACCAAACAAGGCTGGATCAACTCATTGCTCAGAAGAGATAATTTATCAGGCGGTTACAGCACAGATCTTACTAGCGCAAATGGAAATATTTAAGTTCAAGTTTTGAAACATGGGATGTAATACAAAGATTCCAATTATTTTCTTTATTCTGTGCACTAATTCCCATTCAGGTGCATTGTCCCATCATCCTTGGTGTTCAATTTTATTTTGAATTGCCTATTCAAGGAAAATAGCTCCCTTCTTGGTTCAAATGACCATAAAGGAGACTACTGAGAGATATTAGAGGTAATCCCAACCTAAGACTTTGAAACAAGTCTCTGTTCAATCATGCTCCTCAGCAATCCCTTTCCTTTAGGGTGAGCCATGATGTGCTAATGGGAAACCCAAGGTGAGAGCAAATACGCTTTTGCTTCTGGTAGTAGCCTGAATTTATAGGGTCTTGTTTCTCCAACTGCTTAAAGGTTCCCATCTAGTTCTAAATTATGCCAGCCTCTCAGGGAGTGTTTACCCTAAACATTACATGGTTAAAGCAATCCTGTACTTAGAGCTCATTAGATCAATTTGATTTATTTCAATTCCAGTTTGATAGGACTTAGCTTTTGCTGTGGATACAAAATCTTGCAAGGCATTGTGAAGAGGGGAAGATATAATAAAAGGTCTATGTCCTCCTGAGGCTTGTGATTAACTGATAAACACCAGACACGCCCATGTAATTTCAAATTTGAGAATACTTCTTGTCCATGCTTAACTAATCTCTAAAAAAACAACAAAAGCTCTGATTGCTCATAAACAGCCTAAAAAGGTGCATATGTTATTGTGATTAATAAGAAAATATATAATTATTTGACTACTCAAATGACCCAAATATATTCCATGCATACTTAGTTATCATCCGTCGATCCTGATTCAGAGAACTCAAAATCTTTGGGATTTCTTGGAGCTGTAAAGTCTATTGCTATGTTAGTGAAGTCACTTTGGGGGAAGCCCCTAAACATTGGGGCTGGTTGTCAGGAGACCCAACTGTGACCAGAGTTAGTTGGAACATCTATTTCCAGCCCATGACTTCCTGGGAGGGCAGAGGGCAGAGGCTGAGTTCAATTGCCAGAGGCCAGTCTTTAACCAATCATGCCTAAGTAATGGAGCCTGTATAAAACCCCTAAAAGAAGGGGTGTCCAAGAGCTCTCAAGTAGGTGGACATTCAATATCGTGTGCCTGGAGAGGGCCTGGAAGCTCTGAACCCTGCTCACACACTTGGCCCTGTGCATCTCTTCCAGCTGATGGTTCCTGAGTTATACCCTTGGTAACACATCAGTGACCCAGTGAGTAAATGAGTTTCCTGAGTTCCGTGAGGCACTCTAGCAAATTAATTGAGCCTGACGATGCCATTGTGGGAATCTCTGATTGATATAACCCGTTGGTCAGAAGCACAGGTGACAGCTAGGTCTTGTGACTGGCATCCAGAATGAAGGGTGGTCTTGGAGGAGTGAGACCTTAGCTGTGAGCTCTGATGCTGTCTCTGGGTAGATGATGTCAGAACTGTGCTGAACTGCACTATGTTCTTAGACACCCTGCCGGTGCCCACACATTGGTTCTTAGTGTGGAGAAGCCTCCACCACATTCCTGTTGGAGTTGGGATCCCTAAACGGTAGGTTCCCTGACACATTTAGGAGGATCCAGTTCTTGCACTGGTTTTGAGGAAAACCCTGAACTTCAAGTGATTTTCTATCTTTTAACAGTTTTTATTTGACAAGGAGGGCGTTTAAAAGGTAGTTTGTTTAGATGCCATCTTTCTTTTTTCATCTTTCCTCTATTTGTCCTGTTTACAATTTATGTGGAATTTTATTATAGGTTATATAGGGCCACCTTTTCAGTTATTTTAATTCAGCTCTTTTACTTACCTATCTAAATTCTTATACAATTTATAAAAGTATGTGTATACTTATTTCCTCTAGTTTGTCTTATGTCTACAATTAGGCATCAAGCTTTCTGAGGATGAGTAGTATTCCTTATTCATCTGTGTGTCTTACCAGAGTGTTTAGGACAGCGTTGTTTTCCCCCCAGAGCAGCGAGAAATATGCTGATTGACTATCATGAAATATAATGACCTTGGCATTCAGTTCAGAAGTAGCAAAATTCCCCATCGTGGATAGTGTGCGAATGTTTCTCTCATTTATGCCTTTTTAATATTAGACCCATGAAGAATGAGACCAGAAGGTACATGAGTGGCATTACAGTTTGTAAACTGGATCAAGGTACAGCAGACTGTACCAGAGTTAACACGGTTTTCAATCTGAAGGACTGGGCGCCAATCCTTACATGCCTGGAACCAAGTTGAGGTTCTGGAAACCCTTTTCACTTAAGTTGGCAATGCCTTTGTCCCTTTCCATCAAACAGCTCTCGTAATAGTGTTTACCCTCATTCCACGCCTGGATTTGGTGAGGGTCAAATGAAATAATATGTGAAAAACATAGTGAGAAGCTTGGGGCCTGTCTAAATAAATAGAAATTGTTGTTTACGATAATAAAATGGAGAGAACGGAGCACATTTAAACCAGCATAAACCAGTTTGATCAAGTCCAGACAGTTTGGCAGTTTCAATAAATCTCATGGCTTTATAACGTTTCTACTGTTTACTTGAAAAATCATAACATTTTCCAAAAAAACAAATACAGGCCTCTTTAATTTGGGCTGCCTTGTGGAATGAGGAGTGCAGATGGTTACCAAATGGGCTGGTGGATTACTGAGAGGCAGCTGGATTAATCGTCCTTTTCATCAGGCTGGGAGATCTTGGCTGGGGAAAGAGAGGGTGTCCTGTGCACGCCCTGTACCTGCACGCGCCTGCTGAATGCCACAGGCATGAGGAGCTGCAGGTCTGCCTTCAGATCTCCTCCTGGCTTCCAAGCAAGCCCTAACGCGAGCTTGGAAAAGGTGAAGCTTAGCTGTTGGTGCTGATAGAGCCATATGCTGATATTTGTCTCCAAGCCATCCCTTTCCGGTAAGAGCACCCTTGTTTTCCTTGAGAAATCACCATTCTCTTAGCACTAGGAAAGGGCATGTGACCCAAATCTCGCTAATTAGAATACTGTGTTGTCCTGGCTGGTAGGGGCATTGGACGCATCCCAGGCCACCTGAAGCCAGTGAGACTTGATTCTAGCACTTGTGTTTGAACTATCAGAAAAGAAAAGCGTTCTTTCTCTTGACACTAGGAGAATGTAAGATTGGAACTCCTGGTAACCAGTGACAGGGGAGTGTGACTGAAAACACAGCTCATGCTTAGGAGGCGAAGATGAGAGATAAGGACACCTAGATGGAGTGACTCATCAGCCGTTCCTTCCTTGAAGTTCATGATGGGGTTATAATCCATGTACAATTTCAGAGGCAAACAGCACAAAAGTAAATAAAGGAGACTGTTATCAATGACAATAGCAAAATCTTCTGTATTGAGGAGTATTTTACCTTGCCTTATGGGTAAGGTACCATTCTTCATCCTTCCTAAATGAAAACACATGGTCATATAATGTTTGCTATCTGTTTTCAAAGTCATTTCATGTCCAAGTTTTGACTCTGACGGCAGACTCTACCTGGGACTTGTTTTGTCTGTCACTTGATGGGTACAGCTGTTTAGTGTGTACAGTCACAAGTTTTCTCTCTTTTGGGACCATTAAAAAAAGGAGGTGTTGGTTCAACCCTCCAGTGGCTTCTTCATGCAGCCCGACCACACATATTGTTTTTAAAGGCACAGTACCTTTTTTTCAAATTACCTGACCATCCCATCATTTCAATATAAATGTCAGTTTTGTCCTGTTTTTAATAAACTAGGCTTGTCTTTAACATGGGACAAAAGGGGAAGTTGAGTTGTCCCGGGGCCAGTCTGTTGAGGGGGCCCAAAGGCAGCTGCCCCTTTTGACCCATGTTAAAGATGGCCCTTGCTGGCACTGACTGCAGTGGACCTTGGCTGCTACTGCTGTTCCCGCCCCCTATGAGGAAACAGGAGCTGTTGGAGGATCATTCCCCACACGTGCTGTGCCTAGAACACAGCAGCATTGTCAAGTCATAGGTAAATACTACGATTTTTTTTTTTCTGGCATCATGGTGGCGGGGGTTATTGGACATTGTTGGCACTGGGATAGTTAAAGTGGTGTATGTTTTAGGTAGGACATTTAGAGTGGCTTACAGAGGTGGCAAGCTTGATTTTAACCTAGGGTATCAAAATTCCTGGTCATTTGTATGAAGTCCCGCCAGATGACACATTACTATGCCATCACCAATGAGCATCACTTGTTGACCTGCCTCCTCTGCTCCTCCTCAGCTTGCTCTACCTTCTCCCCTCCCCTTAGTCACCAGCACATAACCTCATCTCATTTTTGTCATTCCAATGTACTTTTTTATCTCAAGGAACTAAGGTCAGCCAATCTCCATCAGATCTGTATGTAGCTTAGTTGACATATTTCTTGGTCTTAGTTAAGATTCATCTCTCTTAACAGTCCTAACAGTCATTAATACAGAACTCTGCCTGAGCTTTTTAGGGCATTCCTAGCTCTGAGGGTGGCAGGTAGGGAGTGTTACATATACCAAAGTACATGTCTCCTTATTTACTTTTTGCCTTTGCCATCTTGTCAAGATTTGCATTACCCTTGTTTGTCATGTAGTATAACACTCAATGTTGAACTGTGTTGTCGAGCAGTGGGGTGTATAGGGCCCCCTCAATAACCTTGTCATCCAGGCAAATCAGAACATTTACCTAGATCTCATGAAGTCACACCTTTTTTAGTTTCTCTTGTTCTTCTTTCCAGGGTGCCCTTAATTAGATCATTCAGCCTGATAAGGGTCCAGAGGCTCTGTCATCAATTCATTACCAAAGCCTTACTTCTGCCCTTCCCATCAAGCCCTACACCAAAATAATATCCTCCTAAAAAAAGCAAGATCTCTGTCCATAGTTAACGTCACTGAAAGCAACCACATCCCACACCCACTCCAACCAAAGCATTGTTATCTTAACAAACATTGTTGAATGAGCTTTACTTATTACTTTGCAAAGTGCTTTCACATTCATAGTCTTGTTAATGCTTTGTAACATCATGGTGAGTCAGGATACTCAGTAAGTAAACAGTGCTCATGTAGTTAGAGACAGGGCCAAATTTGGGAATCTGGTCTCCTTTGGATTAATGATTTTTATTAAATCATTGCTATTTCCATAATATTAGATGTAGGACCAAAAGATTGAGACCAAACTCATGCGTCTCCCAGTTTTCTGCAGAGTTTACTTCTTCAGCTTCTCTGGGTTTGAACAGATTCCTCCTACCCTGTTCCACCTGTGGAACTTTGAACCAGGTAGACCTTAAATTCAACCAAATCTCTTTTAGAAACAGGGTCCCTGGCATCTGTCTTAGTACTGACCAACTCTGAAGTTCCAGAACTGGAGGAGGCGTTTAGGGGAATCGCATTCTACACCCTTCAGGAGAATTCCTCCCTCACCAGATGAGTTGTGATTATTATGAATGATGAAGAGGTTCAATGCTTTACTCTTCTTACTTTAAAAAAATTCTGAAGCAAATGTTTCTCTCTGCACCATAACTGATCATTTTAATTTCTTTGCTTTTGCTATAATAAAAATTGACGTTAAAGGATGCCTGCGGCAGTGTAATGAGAAAATGAAATTAGTTTTTCAGTTGACTGATCAAAAGCATTTTATATGTGATAATAAACAGTTTATTTTACTCTTTTGCTTATGACATAATTAATGGCAAAAATATTTTCCTGAAATTCATATTGTCTACTGAACTCTGCTTCCAAGTTCCAGGAAAATAATATATTCATAATTCCCCAGACTGGACAAAAAATAAACATCACCATCTCCTGCTGAAGAGAATTCATAATCCTTTATGATTTCATGTAGCATTGGACCAATCAGGGAAGATAAATTGTTTGTCTGTACTACATTTCCTTCCCAGAGTATGGCAATATTTCTCTCTTGAAACTGGAATCAGCCTTCCCAGTAGTCTTTCTTGCTAAACTTTCTTCCTTAAAGTCTGACAGACTGAAGTGTTTTGTTAAGATTAAAGGATACAGGCGTTTTTGTTTTTAAAGTTAGGCTGGTTGTAGCTCAGCAAACCAAATTAGAACTTCTTTGATTTTTGACTTTGAAGAATGTATGGCTTTCTCTCTACTAATAAGATAAGAGGATGATGGATTTGAATGAATGCTGAGTTAGGGTTTGAAGACCTGGCTACTAATCACAAATATCTCCTTCTATTGTGTGAGCTTGGTATTTCAGTTGAATTTAGCTGTATCTCAGTTTCCTCATCTATGCAACTTCCTAACTGATCTTAATTACAGCAATGGTACCAATAACTAGGGCTTGCTAGGTGCATCTGGATGTATATGAAAAGACATTTCCTCAAGTGCTGCTTATAAAATCAGAAAACTGAAGTTCACCTGCATTGGTTGCCTAACAACTACTCTAAAATGCAGTGGCATAAAATAGTCATTTTATTTAGCTCATGATTCCATGAGTTGGCTGAGTGGTTCTTCTGGGCTGGGCTGGTTTGTCTGATATCTGATGTTTGGCTCTCCCATGTCTGAGGTCACTGACATTTCATCTTGCAGCTGGGTGCCTTCCCCTCCATCCTTGATTCCTTACTTGTCTGATGCTTGGCAGGAAGGATGATCACCTGGGACAGCTACTTTCTGTTATGTGTGGTTTTTCACTCTCCAGGGTTCTAAGTGTGGTAAGAGAAAGTCCCAAAGTACAGCATTTTTCTGTCTCTATTTGCATGTTTGCTCTCATCCCATGGGCCAAAGTAAGTCAAATGACCTAACCCAGAGTCATATAATACAGTGCTCCCTAAAAAGATAAGTCGTTTTGCAGCCTTGTCCACAGCCTACCACGTGCCCCAAATAACCATCAGTACTGAAAATGACTTATTCAATTATGGTTCATATTTTGTCTTTGCACAAAGTCTTTATATATGCAGGTCCCTCTTTTCAGAATGCTCTTTTCATCTAATGAACTCATTTTCTTCCTTGAGAACTCAGTTCGAGAACTCTTTCCTGATTCTCTGACTGGGTCAAATCACCTCTCCAAAGCTGTTACAGTGTCCAGTAGAAGCTTATCCAAGGTTTCACTTTGCATGGTTGTAGTTACCCATGGTCAACTGCGATCCCAAAATACTATATACATAAGACATTTTAAGAGTGAAAGAGATCACATTCATATCACTTTTGTTACCCTATATTGTTAAATTTATTTATTATTAATTATTGTTAATTTCTTACTATGCCTAAATTAACTTTATCACAGGTAAATATGAGAGGAAAAAAGCATAGTGTATATAGGTTTTAGATTTACCATACTCTCAGACATCTTGCAATGTATTCCCCTTGAATAACCTTTCCCACACTTGCAATATCACATCAGTTTGCATTGTTATTTAAGGAATATCGGTTATTCTATCAGATTCCTGTTATTACTTGTTATTACTTCCCACTGTATCCTTAGCCTACCAGTGTCTGGTATGCAGCATGAAAGTGCTCTGTGTCATGCCATTATCACCACAGAAGTTTTTCATATACTTCTTTAGATTTATTCCTAAGTATCTGATATTCAGAGGACTTTAAAAAGTTCATATTTTTTTTTGTTTCTGGTAGATGGCAGTACAGTTGATTTTTTTGCATTATCAGCCTTGTGACCAGAGACCTTGCTAAGTTCACTAATTAATTTGAATACTTTGTAGATTCTTTTGGATTTTCTTATATGAAATTATTTCCTCTATGAACAATGACTGTTTTATTTCATCCTTTTTTATTCTTGTGTCTTTTATTCTCATACCGTATTATAGTGCCCAGAACTTTTATTCCAATGTTGAACAGAAGTAGTGATATCATGTATCCTTATTTTGTTGGTGGTCTCAAAGGAAAATAATTAGTAATTCACCATCACTATGAAGTTTGTTAAATATTTCCTTTTAAATTTAGCTATCGTGGGAGCTTTCAAATATACCTAGAAGTAGAAAGAATGGTATTATAAGCCTACGTGTCACTACTAGACTATAACAATTGTCAGTATTTTGCTATTCTTGTTTTTTTGTGTTACCACATTTTTTAATTTGCTCATAAAATAATTGAATATATATTGAATAAATAAACTAGTGCAATGGAATTCTATGTAACCATTAAAATAGAGTAGATAAATTGTCATAGAAAAATGTCTACCATAAGGTAAGTGAAAAATGCATATATACATACACACCCATCCTATTTTTGCCTTAACGCTACATAGGTACTGGAGTGTATCCCTCTATATACGATGTGCACAGAAAACAGAATATTCATCAAGCTGTTACAGTAGATTGCACTTGGGAAATGAGAGCGAGAGGAAAGTGAATATAGCAATGTAAACAAAAGAAATAATGAAATTATTATTAAAAAGATAAGGGGAGAGGGTAAATGTAAATTTTTTTCTTTGTGATCTTCTGTGTTATTAGAATTGCTTTCAATGATCGTGTATTGCTTCTGTAATTTAAGAGAACCAATAAAGAAAATATAGATGATTAAACAGCTAGATTTTGAGCACTGAATAAAGAATTCAATGATCCAGGAGCTAACAAGCTATGCAGAACTAATTTCATTTCTTCCTCTTTAAAAAAAAATTATTGTAAGACTGGTAGTTCAATAGTCTGGAGTATCTTAACACCCCTGGTGTGGTTTCTCATGATACCCTTATGGACGAGAGATGGAGACCAGCAGGATGAGGAGGATGCTCTCACCCGTTAATATTGAGGATCCTGCTACATGGAAATGACTCTTTCAGGATCTGCAGTGTGACACTTAGCAAGTCAGACAGGTTCTTATCCCCAGAGACCTACCACTCACTATACACGTGAACAACCGTGCATCAGTATATCAGCCCTTCCAAAGGGAGTGGAACGGAAGTATGTAACAGAGAGCAGTGAATTCATTACAGGGGTGTCAGGGAAGCTCTCTACAAAGACAAGACTTTGAAACTGAGACCCGAAGGCTAAGAAGAAGGGCCATCAGGGAATAAGATTAGTGGGTTTGAAGAATAACATGGGAATCCAGGAGGATGCAGGATAAATGGCAAAGGGCAGGTGATGAAGGCAGGGAAGGTAGGGTTCAGTTTAGTTGGGATGATAAAACCAATATAAGAATTTGCGTTTAAAACTAATTAGAGGACATGCCCTAGTGACCTAGGAGTCTGGTGTGCATTGGGAGCAGTCCTACATGCATCCCAAGGTTCCAGGTTCAAAACCTGGGCCTCGGAAACAACCAATGTGAACTACTAAATATAGACAAATGAAGGACTTTTTCTTCCTCTCTCTCCCTGCTTGCCTACCTCTTGCCTTCATTCCTGTCTGTACTTTTCCTTTAAAATCAATCAATCAATCCAATTACAAATGAAAAGTCATTGAATTATTTTAAGTAGGACAATAACAGTCATATGGGTTTAATTTTTGTTGTCTTCTCACTGGTAACTGTAGAGAATGAACTGGAGTGAGCTAAAATAAAGAGAGACAGAGAGGGTGCTTTTCTAAGTGAAAGAAGATACTATCTTGGGGTAGGGTGGTGGTAGAGGAGATAAATTTATGATATGTTTTGGAGGCAGAACCTTCCAGAACTTATTAAAAAATTGAATTAAATTAAAACAAAAAAGGAACTCAAGGGTGACTTCTAGTTTTTTAGCTTGAGAAAATTATGAGAATTTATTTTATTGAGATAGGAAGTTGGTGAGGTTTGTGGACATGTTTTATTTGCAATGATTCCCAGTTACTCAAGTGGAAAGAGCAAATAAACAGCTTAATTAACAAATCTGTGATCTCCAGGAAAGGCCAAGATTTGAGTTATAGAATTGGGACTCTGGCAAATAGATGGTTTTTAAAGTTCACAATTTTAATATCCATTGAAAAATCTGTCTCTGAATTAACTTTTGTCCATGTCACTCCAGGGATTCTCTCACTGTTCTATCCCATTCTATACATTTGATGTGGCAGAGAAAGGAGAACTTGTTCTTATTATATTTATGGGCAATACTCTCCTTAGAAAAAGGCTTAGATGAAAGAATGAAAATGTAAAAACAGTGACGGGCAGGCCTGAATCAAAATGACAGGTATGTGTATTAACTTTATTTTCAGCCCCTAAAATCTGAGTAGAAAACTCTTAATTGAAAATTTTGATTGCCCCTAGGTTTAATTTAAACCAATAGAGTGTTGGAGAAATTTAGACCAGACTAAGACTATGGGCTCTTAGGAAAGCCAATAGATAGGACTTAAAAAAAATTTTTTTTTTTAAAAAGGAGATGAAAGAAGGAGTCAAGCGGGTTGTCTGAAAGGAGGAATTTCCGATATGAAGGGTAGTAAGTGTAAAGATCTTGGGATGGATGTTTGCCTGGCATGCTAAAACAACAGCAATGAGAGCAGTGAGGCTAGAGAGGAAGGAATAAGATGACAAGAAAATTAGGATGTGAGATCAAAGAGGAAACAGGGAACAAATCATGAGGAAAACCTTGAGTGCCCTTTGGCCATTACACTGAATGAAAGAAGATGCTCTTTGTGAGTTACGAGCAGAAGATAGATACAGCCAGACTTCAGTGACCACCCACGGTTCTTGTGTTGATAAGTTACAAATCCAGACATTATAAATGATGCTTTCTCATTCCAAACGCCACTTTGACTCTCCATATGTTCTTCTAACATGCTGGTTTCTTGTCTTCCTTAGGTACTTTGCAAGGATTTTCTTTCTGCCTGGATCAAAATGCTGGCTCCATCTAGGTCCCTACTTATATTGTACCCTTTAAGAGATTACCATAAACTATCTAAAAGAGCTCACCCTGCCCTCAGGTACTCCTCATCACGTCACCCTATTGTGTTTTCTTTAAAACACTTACCACTCTCTAGAATATCTTGTTTGATTTTTATGTACTTTTAATGTCTCCTGCACAAGAATTAAGCTCTGTGAGAGTAGGAAACTTGTCATTCTTGATTTGTGTTATATGCCCAGTGTCTAGACATTGTCAGGCACATAATAACTACCAGGTATTTAACAAATGTTTTTTTTTAATGGAAAAAAAGCACATTTATTAATGCCTTCATGGATCATAATCAAAAGGGAGGGCAACTCCTCTCTTCTCCAGTCTTTTGTTGTTGCTGCTGTCCCTTTCAGCGAGATTCTCTAAGCTTCCCACACGATCTTTATTGAAGATATATGCTCACCTTCTTAGCTGCAAATGGAGCACACTTAACAGTGCATGAAAGAGCAATGCAGGCTTTTCTAGCTAATCTGCTCCTTCAGTTTTGCTGGAGAACACACGTCAAGCTGTCTAGCACAGTACTTAGAATATAACGGCTACTCTAAAAGTATGTACCAAATCTGAGTCCACTGAAGAAAAAATAGTTGACGGGCAATAAGAGCCTATCCAAGTATAAATGTATTGAATGAAAGTGTTTCATTCTGTGTGTTTATAAAATGATTATTAAGTATATGGACTTTGACTAGAGGAAGTGAAAATTGCTAAGATGTATTAAGTACTTGGTATCTTCAGGAATTATATCAGTTGTTTTGTAGTTCACTTAATTTTCAAATTAATCGTAGGAGCTAGGCAATAGTCCCAATTTTCAGTAGGGAAAATATTATGGTTCACAGCATCTGGGTAATTTGCTCACAGACACAATTTTTCCTCTTTGGCAGTATCAAAATTTGGCTAATTCTGCATACACTTAATTTCTGAATTAAATAAAGATTATTTTGAAAATTCCTTCACTTTTTCACCTTTTATTTTTGAAAAGGTTTCTAAAGAATATGTGTTTCTATCTTACCTTACCAAACACTATAACTTTAGAGGGTCTTTTGTCTATGTTCTTTATATAATTTTTCTTTTACCAGTTGAGTAATATAAATTCAAGTCTCTAGAAAAATTTTAAATCCACCATTTTAACTTGATAAAATTAAGTCTATTTATTAGAAAAAATTGTGGATAATAAATTTAATAGCAAAGCACAAGAGAGTTCTAATAAAATCAAAAGTAAGATAAAGGCATTGGTAATAACTATTATTTAATATTTAGAGAGCTTAGTCAATGAAATAAGGCATGAAAAATAAATTAGTGATAAATATTGGAAGGAACATACCCATCAAATTTTTATATGACATAGTTTTCTACATACAAAAGTCTAAAAATAAATCCAATGAAAAACTTTCAAAATTAATAACAGAAATCAATAAGAACATCAGGCTAATATATAGTTCTTTCCTCTAAATTACAGACATAAATAGTTAAAAAAACAATAATAACTCAATTAACAAGGATAATCAGCACCGAAATAAATATGCAAACTTCAAGAAACCTTTGGCAATCACAGAAAATTACTGTATTTGTATTATTTTACTATATAATAGCTGTTTTTAGAAGAAAAATAAATCCCTGAAATCTCTTTGTGGATTGTCTTGATTTTTCAACAAATGTATTGAATAGATTTTATAAATCCCATCAAATAAAATCTATTTAATATGATTCTCTGGGAAGAATGTCATGGCAACTTTGAGCAGATATGTGCATGGGTGCTGATTACTCTTGTATATTTCTCCAGGGGTAGAAAAGAAAAACAATTCAAAATGTGAAAATTATTATTAAATATTCATTTTTATAAGTTTTATTAGATAGTTTCATTAAACTATAAAACTGCTTAAAACTATAAATCTGTATGAGATATTTCTAAGAAAGCCATAAAATTTCATGTACTCTCTTAATTTAGAAAAATTTAGAGTATCAAGTCTAACTCAGTGAGAAGAATGACTGTTGTTCAGTTTCACCCATGTTGATCTGTGTATTGCATTCAATTTCAGCAACAATTCCAATGAGGACTTTCTCAATATTTTTTTTTTTGGGGGGGTGAGGAGATATTCAAGTTTATGTTAAACATTATTGGGAAAGAATAAACATATAAACTGTGCAGAAGTCACCTTTGTCATATAAGTTTTTGAAAAGCAAATCTAATTAAGAGTAGGATATAGTTCTAACAGATATCGAAACTACTTTTAAAGGTGACAGAACTAGTAATAAACAAATTTTGATAAAGGTCCTATTCTGTGATCAGCACCGAGTCAAGATGAACTGACTGTGATGTGCCATCATTAAGTCATCTACAAAGACAGCACACTCAGGTGTTCCCTCCTGTTAGCTTTCTTAGCACCCTGGCTTACTTTTTAAAACTCTGATTTGTGAGTCAATACTTTACCTACTTCTCCATTTAACCTAACTCCTTAGTTGTAGTAATTTTGCTTATTCATGGCTTATCCTTAGGATATAGAACAGCATTTTAAATTTGAATTAATTGAAGCATTATTGTATGTTGAGATAAGGAGCAAATTGAATAGCCATTGAATTGCCCGGACTTCTCTTCTCTGATTAAGCCAGGAAGGCTTCCTGGAAGAGGTAAGATTCTAAGAGCTCTTTGAAAAACAATTTAGACTCAGAGAGAAAGGTGGGAACAATTATTCTGTGTTGTTCAACAGAAGCTCCACAGGAACTGGGTGCCAGTATTGTTTTTGAAGAAATGGTCACATCATGAAACACTGAAAATATGGGGGACCATATGATACTCTCCTAGCTCTTATATACATATGTGTCCAAGAGTGATAAAAATCATCACACACCGGGAGAAGAAGAAAGCCCTACTACTTACATCCGAAGAATTTCTGTCCCTGACATACTCCTTCTGCTGGGTTATAGTGGTTTGGGCTCTTTCTGGTCATCATTCCTCATGGGTACCTAGCTTGGTGGCGGACATATCGCTACCATCTCGGGGACAAGAAGGAAGGTGACAGTGTCTGCCAGGGTGATTTAACCTGCTTTATATTAATAAGGTTATCAAGATTTTGTCTTTTAAAAGAACAGTTCCCATGTCTTTTCCAAAAGTCTAAATTAAACCAAACCCCCTGATCTAAGTAATGATAGATAACACTTTTAAGAGTCACTGCTCTTTTTTGTGGATAACCTGTATTATATCATCCAGTTTTTATAACAATCTTCTAATGTACCCACTATTATTATTCCCATTTCACAGATGAAGAAGCTGAGTCTTACAGAAGTTAAATCATTTAGACAGTCAGACTTTTTACATGGGGAGTGGCTTGCCTGATTTCAGGGGTTGGTTTTGATGCTGGTTTTGCCTCTAAAAGGAAGGCAGGAACCTAGATAATTTCCAAGTTTCTTCAGATTTGAAAATGGATCGTCTATGCTTAGCATTGCCACTTTGAATACTTTTAATTGGTGTCACTGAAGTTTCATTAATTCAGTTATTCAATGAACAAACTTTGAGCAGACACTGTGCACGGGGGCCTGGGAGCACTGATGCAGGTTGGGTCCTGCCCTCTTGGAGTGTCCACCTTGCAGTCAGCCAGGAGCACTGCTCAGGAAGCTGGGCAGCTACGATGAGAGCCAGCGATGTCCCATGGGCACTGCCTTTTATGGGACCCACTTCTCACCCTTCAGTGACCACACTGCATAGATCCTGAAAGCACAATTCCTTTTTACTCACTTTCTGATGGCAGTGTCATCTGTCATTGAGAGCACCACACCACTTTGATAGGGTGCAGAAGCTCTGGGGAGGTCAAAGGTCCCTGTTAGGTCAAAGTGTCTGCTTCAGGCAAAGATAAAGTGATCTGAAACTCCAGTGTGATGAATAAAATGGATGGGAACGCCTGGTCAGGGAAGTGAGCTTGGAATTCAAAATACTTTGGAGATATTACCAGAACTACTAAAGTCTCCTCAGTACAGAATTCTTTGAGACTCAACTGGAGGGAGTTAATCAATTGCAGAAACATCAGGGATCACCAGATACTCCACACAGATAAATAAAGGTTAATGAGGCACATTTAGTTAGATGATTTTATAAGTACTGCTATACAGATCTATGGGTGAGGGGAAGAAATGTCCAGTTAAGCTCAGGTTAGAGAGAATTCTCCTGCAGCGTGTATGCCCAAGCTTTATTCAGTAGTAGTTTGGGGAAAAAAAAATTGACAAAATGTAAAATTACTCTATTTAATCTGAGTGTCTCATGCTATATGTGATAAAATTTGTTTTCGTTTTTTTCTTAAGTGGCCGAATCATTAAATTTTCAATCATATAACCTCTGAATATGCAAGATATCAACCACAAGCAATTGAATGATAGCTAAGATAGTAGGGCTGACTTGATTAAGCTAGTATGTTATTAAGATTATAGACACAGCCCGACTCAACCACTGAGTTAAATGTTTTGTCTAGCGGAGGGTTCCTTTCCCAGGAGACAGCTGGTGCCCTGGGTGCCAGCAGCAGGAGCATTCCCGTGAAGGAGGTTAAGAGGCATCCCCTGGAGTGCAGTTCTTAGGCACTCAACATTGTGTTTCTAGGAGACACCAATTAAAATATAAATGTATTATAGGGAGGAAAGGAAGACTCTATCCCTCAAAAGTTGGGTTTGTATTCTTTAATTTCAACATCTGAATTCTTCCCTTCTTGCTCAGCAGTGATGTGATACTCACGCTCCACTTAGACAATAGGAGCAAAGCTGGGTGGTCCAACAGAAGGAGTTAATAAGACACAAGGGCTGGGACAGCTGCAAGCAAAACAGGGGAAGTTGAGGCAACCAAGGGCTAACACCAATGGAAGACTTCCACCACCCCTAGGGTCCGAGGAATGATGTGAACACGTGGTGCTACCAGAGTGCCTTGAGTCAGGGCTGCCTGTGAAAGAGCTGAAAGCAGGACAGAGGTTGCCTTGCTGGAAGCTGGAGCCACAGAGAGAGATGCAAGCACTGCTGGGGACATTTCTATAAATAGAGGTAGTACCACAACTTATGCCTTGTGATCCTGTCTGCTCCAGGGTCTCCCACTGGGTGATGCCAGGCAGACTGCCAGTGGTCGGTGTCACCTGGGAAATGTTGTACAAGGTAGAGGACAGAGAAAAGAGCTAAGCGTGAACAGGAAATATTCAGCTGTGGGGTGAAGGAAAATTCCTCCATCTCTCCCAGGTTCTTCCCAGGCTGGTGACAAAATATATTAACATAAGACATGATTAGTAAAAGAACAGCCCAAATTTAGTGACATGTGTATAGAGAATTGAGATGTTGATAAATTCTGAGGTAACTGTGGGTAGACCAAAGACTTATAACCTGTGTTGAAGGGGATCTGGAGTGCCAGGGAGAGAGGAAGGAGTTTTCACGTGACAGAGGGAGGACTCATCTTTACTCTGAAAGATCGTTTCAACTTCCTGTTTTATATCCTTCTAAGGGGTAAGAGAGCAGTGACCACTTCTTGATTCAGGGAGGGTAGAGGCTTAGGGAATGGTGATGTCTTTGATTCAGGGAAGGACAAAAGGGCTAGGAGAAGAGTAGGAGTGTCTCTGTTGACTCTGGGATGGTCCTCCATTGTACCTTTGCTCAAAATAGTCTCCAGAGTGTGACATCTACAGGAGATCTATTCTGAGAGACTTGGGCTGATGTGTTTTAGCTCTTTGACGGTCAATAGGCTCCCATTCCTGGGGCCCTTACCCACTCACCTGTGTGGGCTGTTCCTTCCCTGTTTCCTATGTGGACTTGTTTCCTGAGTTTCAAGTCCGCATGTCCACTGTATACTGGACACCTCCACTTGAATCTCTCTCCGTATTTCAAAGTCATCATGTTCAGTAATGACCAACTTATTCCCCATTTGTCATTTCTTATTTTTTTCTATTCATAGCCCCCCCACCCCAGTCTTTCAATCCTGATTAGATTCCTAGTGGTTTGTCTATTTACATGGGAAGCAATAATTCGACTCATGAATTTAATTTTTTCTGGATTTTGCTCTCATTAATGCTTTTGTTTTATTATCTCACTTTGTTTCATTTGTTTTCTATTTTTTGAGGCGTTTCAATTTTTTTGTTTTCATGGCAACCTTTTCATTGATATAAATACTCAAGTCTATGAATTTTCCTCTGATTACTCTTTTAATTGTACTTCCATAGATTCAGATATGCAACTGTTTCTATAATTTTTTTTTAAGAATTCTATAATTTTGGCTTACATTTGACTTTTCACCTGAGAAAGTTAAATGAAGTGTTTTTTTTAAATTTCATAGAGGAGTTTGACTTTTTATTGTTAATTTCTTGTTGCAAGAAGATTTGAGAATTTCATTTGCCATCTTTTCATTTTATGGATCCCTTTTCCCCCTCTAAAATCATATATCTTCAATATTCATGAATGATTCAGTGTGTGCTTGAGAGGAAAGAAAGATTCTCTGTTGCTAGGGTATACATTTTCAATGTTTACTCTCATGATCTAATCTTCCTTATGCTTATGTTATTGAAAGTCTTTTATATGACTATTTATTTTAGGTCCACTCGACCACTGACGGGATGTTAAAGTCTCACAGATTTCTCTCTATATCTACTGCATCATCAGTGATAAGAGACAGCATAGGGAACAGGAGGTGATCTAGAGAACAAGGAAGTAGGATTGCAGGTGTACAAACTAGCAGAAGATTTAACTGCCGAAGCCACAGGCAGGTTAAAGATAAGCAAGTGCTACCCAAATCAGAGAGCACCACCTAAACAAAACTAGAACCCCCCAAGCCACAGCCATGTTAAAGATAAGACTAGCAGAGAAGACATTTCCTTAGCAACCCCTAGAAACTCCCAGGCAAGTGGAAATTCCCCTGGTATATAGGACTACCTTCATTTACAAATCTGCAAGTTTAC
Organism: Solenodon paradoxus; assembly: GCA_004363575.1. NCBI lineage: Eukaryota > Metazoa > Chordata > Mammalia > Eulipotyphla > Solenodontidae > Solenodon > Solenodon paradoxus. The sequence goes on from RJWH01000168.1 coordinate 143,937, forward strand.
TGCCCACATAGATTGCTTTGTCTCTGTGTCTTTCCTAATAAACTTTGCATTTACTGTCACTGAACGTCATCTTGAAATCTTTTTCAGACTGACTTTGCAGCTCAGGATGCATTTGTGCCCTATATGCATTTGTAATAGTCAGCACTAAAAAATGGAAAGTAAACATTCACTTTGTATTGGCCATGTAGGTTAAAAGAACAATGGCATCTCTTTCATGTGACTTGGTGCATTCATTAAACATGATAATGAAAATCACTTATTATACAAAATATGCTAATGAGAGGGACAAACATGAATTACATGGTCCACTTTTTGTTAGAAAACATCCTTCTAATCAAAAATAAATCTATATTGCTTATTAAATTAAAGGAAAAAGAACCCGAAACAAAGGCAATCATAGCTGACTTCCATTTTACAAGATTTCGTACTTGTCCAGAAAAAATGGGCCAGGAGTTGTGTTGTTAGGGTGAATGAAACATAATCTGTTTCCCTAAGAAAGTCACAATCTAATAATGAAGACAAACATGGTATTTAAAACATGATTTTATCATACAACAATAGAATAAATTAACAAACTCCTATCCAGAAGAGAAAGTGAGCGAATCTTTTGGGTTGTGAGAACATCCTTCATAGAGAAGATACTTGATTAGATAAACTAAAGGGAGATAGACATGCATGTTTCTGCGTAGTCCACATATGCCTATTCCAATAAAAAGCATGGTGACTATGGGGTGATCTTTTAATTTCCTAGTGAGATTTTAAAAGTTTTATAGCTAACTTAAATTTATAAACTTTTGGAGATATTTAGAGATCATCAAATATCTTATTATATTCATTTTGAGTTTATAGTTAGACATGCATATTAAAAATCTTGAATTAGATAAAATGATATAATTACTTTCATATTGTTTTTATACTTATTTCAAGAAGTACTTACTCTAAATCTTCACTTATTCTTCAAAATCAAGGTTTTATCATCTGTAGAACTGCAGTCTGAGATATCTAAAATAATTTTTTGATCATCATGCTCACATCTGCCTGAAATGAGACCTAGCATTGTTGGGGGCTGAATTGTGTCCCCCTCTTCTAATTCATAAGTTGAAGTCCTAACTTCCAGTACTTCAGCATGTGACCTTATTTGAAACTGGAATCTTTATAAAAGTAATTATGTTAAAAGTAGATCATCACCATGGGCCTTAATCCAATATGACTGATGTCCTTATGAAGAGGAAAAATTTGGAGACAGGCATACCAGTAGAAAGTATACGAACATGATGAAGGCTTCTTACAATCCAAAGAAAGACCTGGAATAGTCTTTTCTTACTGTTTCTTGATGGACCCAACCCTGCCCACACTTTTTATTCAGCTGTCTAGCCTCCAGAATTGTGAGATAATAAATTTCAGTTGTTTCCATCACCCAGTTTGTGGTCCTCTGTTACGGCAGCCCTAGCAAATAAATATAAGCACTTTTCTTTCTTCCCTGAAAAAAACTGGTATTTGTACATCCAAAGCAGAGATCTATTCATTCTTATTTCTCAGTTCATCTGTGCCTTTCAAAAAACATTTTAATTTTATTTTTTAGTTTTCCTGCATTACCTTGTCACTTTTCTCTATAGATGTATTTGCTAATATCTTCAACATACATGCTTCCAATTCATGTAACATGTTTATACATATTTAGAGAATACATCTTTGAAAAATAAATCTCGTATCTATGTGTTTATTTTAAATCTACATTGTGAGCACAACTGTGTTTTACTTCTAACTTGGTTTATAGACTTTAGAATCATAGCGTTGATTCTAAAGACTATCCATGTTGGCATGTCACTAGAGTTCTTTATTTCTGACTGTTGCATAGTATTCCATCACCATGTATCACACTTAATTCATGTCCCTACCAAATTAGGAGTACCAAGGGAAAATCCAGCTCTTTTCCACCACTAAGAATGTGATGCATTTTTGACCTTAATCATGAAGTTGTTACTAAAAATGTTCTCTGTTTAGGAATTCTCCTAAAGACTTTTTTTTTTTTTTTAGTAAAATAGCTCCTTTCATTCTGATAAAATATTTCTGCCTCAATATGTCTTCATACTCATCAGGCAATTGGATATAGAGATTATGCTGGTAAAGTGGGTAAGAATGAAATTATTTACCCTATTCCATGGTTGAATCAGCATAATCTTAAAAATCTGGAGGGGTTTAAGGCTTACCTGGGTGATCAGTGGGACATTGAAATGGAATTCAATGCTTCTGTTTTCTGGATGAAGTAGATGATAAAGGGAGCCTCTGGAGAGAATGAAAGGGTAGAGAAGAAAACTGGAGAGTGTGTGTCTGTGTGTGTGTGTGTACGTACATGCACAGATACATGTTCATATATCTGACTACATTTTTATAAGAATAAGCTAAAATCAGTAGATAAAAATGCTTATTTAAGAAAATTTTGTGACTATTAAAGTAATTCCCATTTGATTACTTCACAATCTTGTCATGGCAATGTGGACATTTTAACTCCTGACAGTATTGCCTTCTCAGATAGGTCAATGGGACATGCTGAATTTAAGGACTGACGTTTCTGTTGACTGAAGGTCAAGAAAATGACCTGCTGCAGATCATGTTATACTATCAAGGTTGATTGGTACTTGTTATGAAGGTCATTATTTCTTAACTATTTAGTTTTATTTTTTTCCCAACAGATGTATATCATACATTTTTCATGTGACTGATTGTGTGCTCAATCCTTGAGAAAGAGTTTCTTGCCTTAATTTTCTTTCTAGCTAGATGCCTTTCAGACAGAAAAGTGACTTCTAGAACTGGGAAAGTAAAGGGTGCTTTGAGTACATTAATGTAATTCTTTTGCTATGGACTCTTAAAGGAAAAATTGACTAATGAAAAACGAAGAAGTATGACAGTCAATATTTGTTGCCTGTCTGAATCTTAAGACTGATTGTCAAGTCTGTGATGGGTGCATTTGGTTGGAGCACAGCTGAGGAAAGACCATCTCTTCTTGTCACTTGTTCAACTCTGTTAACTCTCGCTCAACCTTTTGGGAAGAAGCTAATTATTTCTTAATTCACAAGCTAATTCTTGGCTCTTTGCTACCTTTCACCAATCTGTCCAGGAATTCCAGGTGCTCCTGTTGGTGGTTTCCAAGAAGAAAGGCAAATTTTGGAGATTTAGACACTGCACCCAGAAGTCTGTGCAGCAGAGCCTGACTCTGTGGCAGGAGTTACAATGTTGCCATCCCATTAATGGGTAATATGCACAGGGATAGGTTAGATTGCCTCCATTATTCAAGGAGCTCCATGTGCCTGGTAGCAACAATTACCAAGACGCATAAATACAACAAAGTTAATTAAAATGTTAGCTGATATAAATAACCTAAGGTTATTGAACATTGTTCCATTTTAAATTAATAAATACGCAAAGGTAATGTTTATAATTAAAGCTATAATTTATCTTCATGCTCTGTTTGTTTAATAGCAGTGGTAATATAACGCTACATGCAGAAATGTAGTAATAGATTTGTTTAGCACTGACATTATAAACAAATGTCTCAGTCTATTTATTCTAAGTTATGATACAGATTCTTTTCACATGCATCTGATGGCTTTTAAACCATTTAAAATGAACTGCATTAACGTAATCTAATCTTGATACTGAACATAACATTTCAGTTTGAATTATCCCGAATCCATGATCCATTTTATTACTCACAAAGCACTTTATACATTTATGATAATGGCAAACCTTGCTCTGTTATTTAAATCCCATTTCAAAAGGGATGTGTTTTCTTTTTTTTTTTTTTTTTAATAAATAAACCCCACACATTTGGGGTAGTAAAGTACAAATAAGGAAAAGTCAATGCCCAGCAAGCCCTTTAACAAAGCAAACAATTCAGATTTTTATGACATTAGCAAATAATAAAGGGAAGAACTGACATTTACAGTTGATGAAATTTTATGTTATAACAGATGATGAAAATGGAATGAATATCACATGGAAAAATTTGTCCAGGAGGTTCAGCCATTCGGAGGCAATCTACCTGTGGACTGTCTTTGGGGACACTTTTCTAGTTTCAACCTTTATTCAACCCCGGGAAAGGTCCCGAGTCAACCCCCACATAAGATGGCTCAGAAGACTGAGTGTTGTCATTCCTTCACTGTCTCCCCTGTTCACTCCCCTTCACCTTCACTCTGCTCTCCTCTTCCCTCGTCCTCCCTTTCATTCACCCCTAGGACTCCTGGGAACACTTTACTCCACCCTCTCATTTCTATGATAATAAGCAACTGCCTACTCAAGTCCTTTAGATGTTGGAAGCTGCCAGTGGAGAGGAAGCCAGGTTTGTATTTCTTTCTTGTCTATTTCTAGTTTCTTTTCCTTAACACAGCTTCTTGTTTCTCTCCTTCCTTAATCCCTTTTAAAATAAATGTTTCTTCTAGGATTTATTTGCAGTCACCGAAAGAAGTTTCACTTTATTTTAGCAAGAACATTTCATGGGATGTCTTAGAAACAGCTACCTCTTTAGCCAAATAAACAACACACATACTTTTTTAAAAAGGCATAGCTTTCTTCCTTTCTTTGAAGGGCAGTTAAAAATGTAACACGCCTATTTTTAGAGAAAGAATGGGTCAGGGAGTTTGATTAAAAAAAAAAAAATCCTAAACAGATTACACACTTTGAAAAACCCTAAAAGGATTTTGATACTGGAAGCTCTGGAATTCAAGAAGGATTTAAATTCAGGATTATAAACCAGACCAATGAAAAATCCTCCTGTGATCAAATATCTTGTTTTAGGAAACGAGTGTCTTTGTAGCTGCCACTCAGGTTGGTACTTCTCATTAAATGCAGTATTAATAAAAATAAATAAATAAATTAATTAATTAAACGGGACTTTGGGGTTCAGGGCCAACGTTGCAGAGCTGGGGCATCCTGACTGGCTGTCTTGGCAAAGGCTCAGGAATAATGCTTCAAGAATAATTCAGAGAGCTCCAGTCTCCCCTGAAGGCACAGGGCTGGGGAAGGTGGAAATATTTGCCTGAAATGGCGGGTTTAGGATGCAAACAGGCTCCAGGCATAAGGGGATGGGGTTGAGCCCAGAGGGGGCTGGCTGTGAGAGAAGAAATGGTAGAAACATCCACACCCCCTTTCCTCTGCAGCCTTTTGAGGTAGCCTCCAAATCCAGGCCTTCCTAACTGCACCCTATTCTGGTCCTTTTCCATGGGCGGTTATATGGTGTAGGCAAAATTAGGGGCTCAGAACGTGCCACGCCATGACAGGGTACCATGGCTTATTGAATTTTTTAAAAACTAGTTCTATTGAAGAAACACTTCATCATAACACTGTATAAAATTAAGGTGTGCATCATTGCAAATCGACATCTGTGTTTACCACCATCGGTCCATTTGAGAGGCAGCAGGTTGTAGGAAGGATTGTCTGACTATGCCCTGAAATAGGTCATAAGACCCTCTGTGTCCTTCCTCCCTATAGACACGTCTTATCTCCAAAGATGAAGGTTCAATGCACAGAATCTGAACCCACTGGCCTTGCTGTTTCCCCCAGTTTACAGCTCTTAGCTCAAGCCTGTTTTGGTTCTATTGCTTTTTTCTATGACTCTCTACTCTTCACGAAAACTAGTATAAAAACACTCATTTATCTGTTTCTTCAATTCCTTATGAAGGCTCGCGAGTCACATAAAACTTACATTAAATACATGTACATGTTTTTCTCTTGCTCATATATCTTTAACTACAGGGTCCCCTTCTGAGAACTTAGAAGGATAGAGGAAAATGATATTTTTCCTCCCTTACAAGGTCAAATTCTTGCCCCCTTTAATTCTGACTTTTAGTGACCATTAAAACATTTTGTGCCTATACAATTATTGCTAGATTTTGTCTGCGCCCCCCCCCCCGCCCCGCCCAACTGGATTATTAGAATCATAAGAGTTCATGGATGAGATTTTTAAATACTAATAATAATTATTCACTGACAAAGATTCTTTGCTTGATTAAATTTAAATCAGCTCCTGAAACCTCCTAAGTCCATTGGACATTCCCTTATAAAATCCATTTTTAGCAAGAACCCTGCTAAATCACTTTAACCAGGACTCTCCTCAACTCAGTATCTGATCATCCTCTTGATCTGCTCAGTTTCTCTTCCTCCATCATCCCCCAGGGTTGTCTGATCACCTTGGTGTGCTTTCAGCTAGGAATTCCATTAGGGTGGTTTTGCTGGAATCCCCCTCACTCCTTAAGTTTCCCTTAGTAATTTTCTACCCTATCCTGCTACTTGGCTCTGAATTCCCACTTGCTCATACTATATTCAGAGTTGAACCCAATCTTTATTCCCCACTAAAAAATCCCATTGCAGTGGTTCCCCCTATCAAGATAGCCCCTTCCCCTTTGAATAGTCTTCTTTACTCTGCTTTAGCAAGTGCCATTGACTTATTTTTCATTACAATGCACTGACATTTGATGTTGAAACAGTCTTTTGGGTGGAGAGGAAATTTCACCTAGAAAAGCCTGTGTATAGAAAAGGTAAGAGTGAATTTAATCTCATCCACTGCATTTGAGTAACGAGCTGGGAACCCCTCCCCCAAACCCCCTCCATCCACATTTTCTCTCATCTCCCAAGGTAATTCCTGCAATATTTTTATTAAAGTCTAGAAATCTGTGCAATAATCTCAAGATCCTTTATTGGATTCATTCTCTTCTTTTTTCTGTGCTCCCACTAAAGGAAAATCAAACAAGAAAGCCTGGCCCGCGTAGAGCCAGGGAGTTACGTGACATCACCCTGCAGATCTGGGCCCCAAACCCACTTTCCCCAGTTATAAACTTGCATCCCTTTCTTGATAATTTGTCATCAGCAATTGCTACTCAGTTTTTTCTATTTCTATGCTAACAAATAGAGAAGTCCAAGCTGGGTGTAAACATTGGCTAATACATTCAGTGGCCAAGTTTCGAGTCAAGTAATTTGATGGGTCAACAGAAATGTTCATACTGAATCTCAGAAGACAGTTCAGTAATTTTGACGGATGGGTCAAAATCTTTGCATAGGTTTGGTAGGGGGTGTCATGGAGACTAGAGGTAGGAAAAGGCATGATAGATAAAGAATCCTAAATTTCACATTCTCTGACTCCCATTGCCCTAAGGTCACTACCTCTTCCTGAACTTATGTTAAATGCTCTACGAGAAGTTGGTCTCAACCAGGGTGATTTCGCCTACCAGGAGCTATTTGGCAACATCTGAAAACATTTTTGATGCTACTAGCATCTTGTAATGCATGGAAGTTTGCCCCAAACAAGGAATGTTCTGACTCAAAATGCCGGCAGTACCCAGGTTGGGATAACACTGCATGAGAATTTAGTATCACTCTCCAGTAGTTGGTCTCATAATTCTACAACTAAATCCTTGCACTCATCCTAATGCAGACTCACTACTAAATGGACAATAGGTCATAAGTAAGTACAAAAACATATTGAAAAGTGCCTGTCTTTTGGGGTCCCGTGCCGAGGAGGTGTGTTCGGTGGTACAAGTGCATGTCGTTAAAAGCAGATGGGGAGAAGAGATGGAGAATGTCGGGGCCCCTGGTTTCCTGCCTGAGTGGGAGGGATACCGAGCGAATGATGTGTGTGCCAAGTCTCTTTGTTGACTTTTTCTGGAGATTAGATGAGTCAGATCATCATTGCTCAGTTACCATGTGAAGGAGAGAGAGGTAGAGTGGTAAAAGAGAGAACATAACCCATTTAGTTACCTAGAATCGGTATGGACCAAGAACGGCAGACTTATGTGGTTAATAGATGGGGAGACAGGCTTAGGCAGGAGGAAGGGAGGTTACAGGCACAAATCCTCTAGGTGCTGACTTTGCTGTGGAATCACTGCCAGGTAAATGCGGGAGCCTTAAGTCACTCCCAGAATCAGCCTTGGATCACTTTGGATCCTGTTTTCTAAAAGTGCTGCCCGTTACTTTGAAAAAAGAGCTTTCTCCTCTGCCAGCCCAGGAGACAAAGAGCAATGCTTTGCAAAATCCATAAAACAAAAGACTCCAACAGTGTCAAGCCTCTTTAAACAATCACTTGTGCTATGAGGCAAAACAACTGAGACGTCCGGATAAGCACTGTGGTGGTATTTTTCATGTTGATTGCAATAACACCATCAAAGCCATGCACATTCTGTGTAAAATCAATGTCTGCTTGTTGGAGGAGGAGGAGGGGAGAGGCCTGGGGATTTTATCTTGTAAGTCAGCTTTGCAGATAATCACATGCCTCGGGCTTGGAAAAAATTGATGGTGGATCAATGGTCAGGAACACGAACTGGACTCGTTTGTGACTGTGCAGTGCTCAGTGTTCGCTGTGTGTCTTGGGACATGGAAGAGAGATGGAGTAACTGGGACACGGCTTTGAGTGGGCTGGTAAGGTCTTGGAATTATCTGCAAGTAACTGGAAGGATCAGTTTGGAATGATTTAAATATTGGGAAAGATGAGCCCTAGTGGGAGCAAATTTCCAGGAGCTGGAAGAAGTTTCTCTCCAATAAGGGGACACCAGTGTGTGTCACAAGCAACACTTACACCCACAGGGAAGGCAAACTTGAGTTTGTATCAAGAACAACTTTTATAAGCTGTTTATATCCTGATCAAGGGGATTTGTCTTGTTTGTTTGCTTCATGCAATTGGGAAATGCTTACACTGACTTAGGAGCAGGAGAGTTGAATTGAGTTTTATTGCTTTCTAGGATCATTTTTGGCCTTTGGAGTTTCTGTAGGGTTTCTTTATTGGTGGGGAAGTTAGAAGGGGATAAGGAAGGAAGACAAGGCATCTCCTTACTGCTTCTTCACTTGCAGATGAGGTTCCTATAGAGTGAACACTCCCCCAAATTTCCCACCAAAGTGGTCTCAATACCCTTTCATTGATGGAAAAAGAGGGAGCGATTTGACTCCTCCCTTTGACAAACGCTGTGAGGGTTAGAGTTATTTCAGGTAAGCACTTAATTCTGCTCAATAAAACTTCAGCTATTGTGTTTTCATACTTTTTGCTGGACAGGTGTTCAAATAGCTCTCCACTTGATAGTTTGGAAGATAAAAATCCTAGTCATACAGTCAAATGGGAGGGTGAGAGGAGTAGAGAGGGTGAAAACACTGGCTGATGATGCTCCATCCATCAATACCACTGGCTTGCATTTGTCAAGGTCACAGTGACTACCACCCAAACCCAAAGGGGTTTGGAACCCTTCGACTGCCCCTTCTCTTCTCTTCTTAATTCTTCTGTTCCTTCTGTTCTTCTATTCTCTCCTCTAGATCTCTCCACTGGTGGTTATAACTCTTCCAGTCTCTTGCGTTCATATTTCTACATTAGAGAGAGGGAAAACACATTTAAGCCCCACCTGTAGAAAGGGTAGGAAGGGTATGGGGACAATTTTCTACTCAAAATGTGCAAACATCTGTTTTTCTTCATCATCTGAAAGAATCTGAAAAACAAAAATTCAGTATACCTCTGCGCAATGCCCTGTGTGATTCTCTGTATAGACCCACCTAATATAGTGCCACTAGCTTTACAATATATTTGTCCTTTGATCATTTTGAATACATCTGAGACTAGGCAGCACCTTCTGACTGCATTAGAACTCTAAGATGCAGGTGTTGGTGGGGAGGTGAAAACTATCTTCCTTTCAGATGATAGCTGGTGCTCATTTAACAGGGGTATTACCTTTCATTGTTATTTCAGCTCACACTGGTAGGTCTCACCTCCAAAATAATGACTGTGCTTACTTTCTATTAGACATGACTCAAGGCCAGATTGCCGTGTTTTGTGCTTAGCTCTCCAACTAGACTAAATTTCTTGAGGACAGTGGCTATTTTTTATCTTTCTCTGTGTCCCAAAGGGTGCCCAGCACAGTTTCTGGCTCTCAGTGGTCTTGAACACACAGTAGACTGCTGTTGAAGGGACCATCACCATTTTACGATCGTTGGTGAAGTTTACTGGTGATTTAGTTTGGTACATCTTTTTTTTTTTTTCACCTTATTAAATATTTTTCTTTCTCAAGTCCTGAGATCCCATTAAAGCTTATCTATCCAGCACTGCCATCCTCAGTCCCATTTCTCTTTGCTTCCCCTAATTTAATTATTGGAAAACCATTCTATAAACAAGATCATTTACTGTCTCTGAGACCAGGCCTCACGTGCTGTGTCTGAAGCCAGATCTAGAATCATCACCACTAAATAGGTTTGACTTCAGGGAATCTCTTCTTTAGGAAAATAGACCTAGTTGAGCTGGAACTAAGTTGCATGAAGCATTGGCTTCTGTGTACCAGACTATTGGACCTGAAGAGAGCTTGCAGGCATCAGTAAGGGGTCCTCTAAGACAAGCCGCTGCCTGATAAAGACAGGGACTCAGAAGTCAAGTTTAGACCAGAACCGTGGTCACACAGCTATAGTTCAGGGGACCAGTCACACAGTTTTTCTGAGTCTCACTTGGTCAGTATAAAAATAAAATATGGTTAAGCTTGAGATTTGGGACTAGGTGACCTACAAAGTCCCCTCACTGGCGACTATTTAAAATTATCTTTGACTGTGCTCTAGAGAAGGACAGTGTGATACAGGGCTCTGCTCTTCCATTGCTTCTGATAACTGCAAAATATTTTCATGGTGACTCTTTGGTTGTGATAAAGATACAATTAAAATATAGTTTATGGGTCAGTGATATGACTTTACATAAAAATCACTAGGTTCTCATAGCAGTGGCTTGAAGACTTTGAAGATCATGGATCCTTCTGAGAACTCATCACACATATAGATCAGTTCTGACCCTCACCCCATGCTTCTCCTCACAACATTTCATATGACATTGGGGAGTTCTGGATTCCATAAAGATGGTTGACTTCTGGTAGCCCTCTCTGGGCAAATTGTTACTGTAGGTCTCTGCCTTTGGTCTGGGACTCAGTCTCATTCAGCTTCTTTATTCATCAATATAATGTAGGATATGAACAAAAGAGGAGATAAAAGAACATGTAACTTGTTCTTGCATTCAGTAAGCTTTTAGATATGTCCAGTACATCATATGGCCAATTATTGAGGTTCAAGTTTTTCATCCCTAAAACAGGAATAATTGTATCTATCTCATAGAATTATACAAATGACACAGAGTAGGAATAAAATGAGGAGCTAAGACACTTTCCTAGGGCACAAAATTTAAAAGAGCAACTAGAAATCAAGATAAATAATCAAGATAAATAAATTTTTTTCTTTCCAATCTTTTACTTAAATGTTTCTTATCAATCGACAAAGGATTTTGACCCCTGCATCTTTTAGGCAGTTTTATGCCTCTAGGACAGTTCATTGCTCAAACCAACCCCTCACCCCGGTCCCTCAGTGCCACCTACCTCCTTTCTCTTCTTTGATTGTAGAAATAGTTTTAGTCTCCTAGCATTTAAAAGCACATGTCGATTCCTCTACCAGGCATCCCCATTGTTACCAAATCGAAGTCCCATCCCATCCTCTCCTGTGCTCACCTTCAGGAGAAAGTTGTTCTCATGTCCCAGTGCTGCGAGCTTTGTCTGTGCTACATCTCCTTCCAGATGATGAGCTCTGTGAAGAAGGGGATTCAGTCGCACCCAGTTTTTTTTTGATCCCCAGTGTCTAACAATTCATTGCAAATAGTAGATTCATAAAACATATGTAGAAGGTCGGTCCTCTATTAGCATGAATTACAGATTTCTATTTTTATTATTTAAACAGCATTGTTGTATTGCTTAGGACTTTTGGGGTGACATTTGACAGAAAATCCACCTAAATGAAAGAGTTTGAGGGACGCAGAAGTAGAGTGGAATAACTAAATGACAGGAAAAGCAGAGACACAGCTGAGCCTCAATTAGTCCCAGTGACACAGGAATTTCGAGATTTTCCGTTTGTCTCAGCATCTCTCTCCACAAAGCACTGCAGACCAGCTTCTTCCTCACACTGGGGAATGTGGGTACTGATTACCTTAAGGTTTCACATCTCATGATGATAGCTACTGACAAGGAACTGGTGCTCCTCAGTTGGAGGTGGAAAATTCTTAAAGAAGTGTGTGGGATTATGTGGAATTATGTGGACTCTAGTTCATCAACGTTATTCTGACTTGTGCTTTGACTGTGACATACTTGTCTATGTGACTCTGAAGTTCTCCTCATGAAAGATTATATTTCTTTCTTCTTAAATATTTGGAATACATGGACACAACAGTGTGCCATCTGGGCCAGAGTCTAAGGAGGTTTCTTTTTAAAAACTTATTTTGTTGTGGTAATTATTCTGCACATTACAATAGTTTCCTATGTATAGGTTCCCCATTTCTTAGATGTATTTCAACACACCCTGCCCTCCACCAAATCACCAAGTGTTCTTCCCCATCGTCCAGTGGGCTCCGCCACCACTTCCCCCCGCCCCCACATTCCCTTTCGGTGACCTCAGTTCTCTTGCAAATGTTTCAGGGTTGGTTATGTTTCGTCTGTACCTTTGTTTTGTCTATTCACATTTCATTCTACCTATGAGTGAGGTCATCTAGTATCTATTGTTCATCTTTTGACTTGTTTCACTTAGCATCATCCCTTCTAGATCCATCCATGTTGATTCAAATGACAGAGTTTCATCTATTCTAAGGGCTGTGTAGTATTCTACTGTATATATGAACCACATCTTCTCAATCCATTCATCTGATACTGGGCATTCAGGTAATTTCCAGTTCTTAGCTATTGTGAATAGGGCCACAATAAACATGGGGGTGCTTACATCTCTGAGGATGGGTGCTTTTGTATTTTTTGGGTAGATGCCCAGAAGTGGAATGACAGGATCATATGGGATTTCCATCTTCAGTTTTTTGAGGAATCTCCAAACTGTTCTCCATAGGGGTTGTGCAAATTTGCACTCTTAACAACAATGCAAAAGAGTTCCCTTTTTTCCAGATCCTCACCAACATTTGTTGTTTCCAGACTTTTGCATAATAGCCAGTCTTTCAGTTGTAATGTGATATCTCATCATTGTTTTAAGTTGCATTTCCCTGATAGCCAGTGAGTAAGAACATAATTTCATTTGCCTTTTGGTCATCTGTATATCCTCTTCAGAAAACTGTCTCTCCAATTCCTCCTCCCATTTTTTTTATTGGATTTCCTGTTCTTCTGTTGTTGAGTTTTATGAATTCTTTGTATATTTTAGATATTAAGCCTTGGTCGGTCGGAAATATCAAGTGCAAATATCTTCTCCCAGTGAGTAGATTTCCTTTTGGTTTTGGTAATGTTTTCTTTTGTTGTGAAGAAGCTCCTTCATTTGCTGTAGTCCCAGTTGTTTAATTTTCTTTTTGTTTCCCTTGATGTTGGAGTTGAGTCCCCAAAGGATTTTCTGTGGCTGATGTCACGGAAAGTCTTTCCTATGTTGTCTTCTAAGAATTTAGTGGTTTCTGGTCATATGTCCAAGTCTCTAATCCATTTTGAGTTAATTTTGCATGTGACTGTCCAGTTTTCCCAACACTATTTATTGAAGAGACTTTCATTTTTACACTGTATGATTTTGGCTCCTTTGTCATAGATTAACTGACTCTATGTGAGTAGGTTGGTTTCTGGAGATTCAGTTCTATTCCACTGATCTGTGCTTCGGTTACTATTCCAGTATCATACTGTTTTGATCACTATTGCTTTGTAATATAGTTCAAAAATCTGGAAGTGTAATTCTTTCTTCTAATGATTACTTTGGCTGTTTGGGCTCTTTTGTTGTTCCATACAAGTTTTAAGATTTTTTTTGTTCTATTTCCTGGAAATAAGCCTGTGGGATTCTAATGGGGATTGCATTTAAACCTATATATAGCTTTGGGTAAGATGGCCATTTTAATGATATTGATTCTTCCCAGCCATGAGCAGGGGATGTCTTTTCATTTCTTTGTGTCCTCTATTTCATTTAAGAAGACCTTGTAGTTTTCATTGTATAGATCTTTTACTTCCTTTGTTAGATGTATGCCAAAGTGTTTCATCCACTCAACTTCCATTTTATATGTTGGAGTTTTCTTTTAGCATGTCGTTTGCATGTAAAATGCAACAGTTTTTTGTGCATTGATTTTGTAGCCTGCCATTTTACTGTATTCATTGATGAGGTCTAAAAGTTTTTTCATAGAGATTTTGGGATTTTCAATATATATAATCATATCATCTTCAAATAATGAGAGTTTTACTTCTTTCTTTCCAATTTGGATTGCTTTTATTTCCTTTTCTTGATAATTGCTCTGGCTAAGACCTCCAGTACAATGTTAAATAGCAGTGCATGAGAGCGGACAACCTTACCTTGTTCCTGACCTAACAGGAAATGCTTTCGGTTTTTCACCTTTGACTATGATGTTGGCTGTGAGTTTTTCATATATGGCCTTTATTATCGTGAGGTATTAGCCTTCTATTCCCGTTTTGTGGAGGGTTTTTATCATAAATGGATTTGGATCTTATCAAAAGCTTTCTCTACACCTATTGATACGATCATGTGGTTTTTTTTATCTCTGCTCTTGTTGATATGATGTATGACATTGACAGATTTACATATGTTGAAACATCCTTGCATCACTGGGATGAATCCCACTTGGTCATGAAGGATAATCTTTTTAATACATTGTTGAATCCAGTTTGCATATATTTTGTTGAGAAATTTTACACCTATGTTCCTTAGAGATATTGGTCTGTAATAGTCTTTCCTGGTGACATCTCTGTTGGTTTTGGTATCAATGTAATGTTAGTCTCATAAAAAGTATTTGGGAGAGTTCCCCGTTCTTCAATATTTTGGAAGTGCTTGGGAAGAATAGGTGTTAGTTTTCCTCTGAAGGTTTGGTAGAACTCATTGGAGAAGTCATCTTGTCCTGGGCTTTTATTTTTGGGGAGGTGCGGGATAACTTCTTCAATTTCTTTGCTTCTGATTGTTCTGTTCTTCTGGGTTCAATCTTGGTATACTACATTCTAGAAATCTGCCAATGAGTTCAAGATTGTCCATTTCGGTGGCATAGAGCTGTTCATAGTAGTCCCTTATGATGTGTTCAATTTCTGTGGTATCTGTTGTAACTTCTCCTCTTTCATTTGTGATTCTAGTTACGAGAGTTTTCGCCCTTTTTTTCTGTGTGAGTCTAGCCAATGGCTTGTCAATTTTGTTTATTTTTTCAAAGAACTGACTTTCAGTTTCACTGATATTCTGGATTGTCTTTTTGTTTTCTATTTCATTTATTTATGCTCAAATGTTGATTATTTTCTTTCTTTTGCTGATTTTTGGCTTTAATTGTTCTTCTTTCTCTAGTTGTTTTAAATATAGAGTTAAGTTGTTTATTTGCAATATTTCTTGTTTCTTGAGATAGGCCTGGATTGTGACGAACTTTCCCCTTAGTAACACTTTTGCTGCATCCCATAGATTCTGGTAGCTCATGTCCTCATTCTCATTTCTGTCTAAGTGTTTTTCAGGTCCCTCTTTTACTTTCTCTTTTACCCACAGTCCTTCAGGAGCATATTGTTGAGTTTCCAATTGGTATGAGATGTTCCAACTTTCTTTTTGTGGTTGATTTCCAGTTTTAGGCCATTGTGGTCAGAGAAGACACTTGGTATGACTTAAATCTTTGTAAATTTGTTGATAGATGTTTTGTGTCCCATATGATGTATCCTTGAGAATGTTCCATAAGCGCTTGAGAAGAGAGTGAAATCTGTAGTCACTGGGTGAAGTGATCGGTATATGTCTATTAGCCGTATCTGTTTCACATGATCATTTAAAGTGGCTGTTTCCCTGTTAATTTTCTGCCTGGTTCATCTGTCCATTGTTGTAAGTGGGGTGTTGAAGTCCCCCACTATTATTGTGTTGCTGTCAATGTCTCCCTTCAGGTCTAATAATACTTGCTTGATATATTTTGATGCTCCTTTATTTGGAGCATATTTGCATATATGTTAATAAGCATTATGTCTTTCTGCTGGATTAATCCTTTAATCATTATATAGTGTCCATCTCTGTCTTTTGTTATGCTTTTTAGATGGAAGTTTGTTTTATCTGATATGAGTATAGCTATTCCTGCTCTTTTGTGGTTGCCCTTCGACTGTAGGCTTGCCTTCCAGCCATTGACTTTGAGCCTTTGTTTGTTTTTTGGAAGAAGTTTGGTTTCCTGAATGCAGCAGAAGGTTAGGTTATGCTTTTTAATCCATTCAGCCACTCTACATCATTTGACTGGTGACTTTAGTCCATTAACATTTAGAGTGATTATTGATATATAGCTACTTAGCGTCATTTTATAATTTGTCTTTTGTGTATTGCTCCAGATGATGACTTTGTTCTCTCTCTCTTTTTAGGTTGGATGAGTGCATTATGTTTTGACTGATTTTGCCTTTTGTTTTCTTCTTTGCTTTCTCCCTGGGGATGTATTTTGAGGTTACCCTGAAGGTAGCACTCACAGTTCTATGTTTACTACCTAACTTTATTTGAAAGCATATTAGTCTTCCACTCATTCTAACTATCCACATTTTTGTTCTCTTCTCTTCCTCCCTACTTTTAACATTTGCTGTTATACTGTTTTTCTGTGTGATTTCTTTATGGTTTATAGAGCATCCTTTAATATTTTTTTTTTAAATCTGGTTTTGTGGTGATAAACTCCTTTAGCTTTTTCTTGTCAGAAAAGGTTTTTTTTTATTGTTCCTTCAGTTCTGAATGATCATCTGGCAGGATATAGTATACTAGGTTGAAAACCCTTTTCTTACAGCACTTTGATTATATTATGCCATTCTCTTCTGGCCTGTAGAGTTTCATTGGAGAAGTCTGCTGACAATATTATGGGTGTTTCTCTGTATGTGACACATTTTTCTCTGGCTGCTTTTAATAATCTTTCTTTATCTTGTGTTTTTGATATTTTTATGACAATATGCCTAGGTGTATTTCTGTTTGGGTTTCTTTTATTAGGAACTCTTTGAGCTTCCTGGATCTGGAGGCTTGCTTCAGTCTTCAAATTGGGGAAGTTCTCATTTATTATTTCTTCAAATATGGTTTCTGCCCCATTTCTCTCTCTCTTCTGGGAACCCTGTGATGCAAATGTTGATCCTTTTGATGTTATCTCAGAGGTATGGAGTGCTGTCTTCAATTCTTTGAATTTTTTTTTATTTCTTTGCTGGTTTGCTTGATCGTGTTCTGTCCTATCTTCCTGATCACTGATTCTTTTGGAAGCCTCATCCATCCTATTTTTGAGTCCCTCTACTGAGTTCTTTAACTCAGCCATCGTATCTCTTACCTGTTTGATCTCTTGTTTTACTTCTTCTCTTCACTTCCTGACATTCTCGTTTACTGCCTCTGCTGATTTCTGGATTCTCATGAGTATGTTAATCACCGTTACACTAAATTCCTCTTCAGGTAAGTTATGTATGTGCTGTATCACATTTTCCCCTGGGTTTTTGATTGGATCCATCATTTCTCATGTGTTTTTCTGTGCCTTTGCTCTATTTGGCATTTGTTAATATTTCTGAGGGTTCGGTTTCCCTGGCGTTGCATAGGTTTGACTTGCCCAGGATTAGCAATCAGACTGCAGTTTCCCCTCTACCCACAAGGTGGCGCTAGTGGGTAGCACTGAGGCTTGGGACTGCCTTTTCACTTTAATCCAGGGGGTGGGGCCCCAGATGGGCAGGATTTCTGGTGGTTGGATACTCAGTGGGCAGGATTTCCGCTCAGTGGACCCCAGGCTCTAGCATGAAATGATGTGAGCGAGGTGAGCAATTTAGCGGATTTCCGCTTATGGTTGCACCCAGTGCAATTTCACCACAGGCTCCAGCTCAACTCCCGGTGCACTGGCTCTCCTTTCACCCCCTCCCAAGTTGGCCCTCTGTGTCTCTGCATCTTAGCCCCACTGGGCCTGCCTCTTGCTGCCTCCACATCTGGTCCCAAAATGCCTAGCCTCCACCCCACTGCACATCTGGAGACTCCCAAGCTGTGTATCAAATTCAAATCTGCAGCTTAGCTGAAAAACCCACTGAGTGCTCTCACCCACCATTAGTCATCTGCTATTCTGTCTCCAGTTGAAGTGCCAGTTGTTTCTTGGTGTTTGTAACAGGAAAATAGGTGGGTTTTTTTTTTCATTTTTTTCAGTGTCTCTGGGGAGTGACCCAAAAGTGTGTCCTATTGAGTCACCATCTGGAAGTCGATCAAGATAAATAAATTTTAACACAACATTTAAAAATGAATGCAAGCAATCCATGATGAACAAAATATAATTCAAAATAAGGACAGTGTATCACTGGGTTTCAATAAGGCCAGCATAGCACTTCCTGATCTGAAGACTTTGATTGCTAAAAAAAATTTAGATATGGCTTATCTTATCCAACTTTCATCTGGAGTCTTAATCTTATCTATGGCACATGGCTGTCTAGCCCCCACTGGCACACTACCCAGGATAGTGCTAAATTCCTCTTGAGACAGCACAGTTTTATGACACTACTCCTTCTATTTCATTTCTGTGGGCCTTATTTTCAACAGTTTCTTTAACTAAATTTTATAGGACATGGTGTCAACTCAAAAAGTTGTGAAGTTGGCTAGTGTCCATCCTAAAGATGGACACAACAACTGATTTTCTTTTGGTGTGATATGAGGGGATTGAGGACAGATACTGTGAGGGAAGAAATTGCAAGACTTTTCTTCTTCCTTGCAGAGCTTAAAAATTGGCTTAGAGAAGCCAATTCTCTAAGACAGTACAGCTTATGATTTTTTTCCTCCTATACTACCTACATGACATACCTAGATTGTCATATATAGGTAATTATGATCTGAAGTGAGTGTGAATTATGATTCTTGATGATACTTCCCTGTGATTTGTTGCAATATAAATAATGGTGATTTATCGTGGCTTCACCAACTGCTCTGCTGGTGATGGATCATAATAGTAGATCATGATAATTATGAAATCAGCACAGAGCTGTTTTCCTCTTGTAATTCAATTGTAACACGGCCGCCAAGGCTGCCGAACATCATAGCCTGTCTGCTGGATCCTGGATTGTGTTCAAGAAGGGTGCTTTGGTGTTTCATGTAATTCACAGCAGTTCATCTCTAATAATTGTCCAGGTGGTTGTAATATTATAGGTTGATGGGATTTTACTGGTAAATTTTTATTCTAAATGCAAATTGAAATTCCAGAAATTGTCACTCCTAGATCAGAGGAATTAACAGGGAAATGCTGAAAGTCTGGGAAGGTCCACGCTGGTGACAGAACCCAGATCCCTCTCCCCTCGCTTCTGGAACTCCCTCCCTGACTCACGTCTGGGTTGTGTCATGCAGATCATGTCATGGTGTTTATTAATTTTTCTGATTTACACGGAAGAACTTTTTCTCCAAAGAACGTAAGTTATCTGTCATTAGGACTCTGCTTTAAGTAACTCTAATCTATTAAAACGTTATTCGTTTGGAAGTATATTTCATAAACTGAGTGCAAAAATTCATAGATCCAGAAGTCCTATTAAAAAAAAAATTACTCATGGTCAAGTAACTTTGGAAAACACTGTTAATACAAATGAAAAAATGGGTATAAACAAATACATAAAATGTATGTTTTTAAAAAGATGTGTGAAATAATGTTCTTTACCACAGAACTTCTTTTTTTAAATCTTATTGAAAGAATATTATATCAGAACATTAAGTTTAAGATGTGCATCACTGTAAATCAGCATCTGTATGTCATACATGCAGTTTACTACCCACAGTCCAATTCTACCACAAGACTTCTTAGGGACTTCACTTTGATAATAGTCACAGTGAGTATCAGAGAAGAAATGGTATATGGCAGTTCCTTAACTACCCGCAGTTACTCTGTTAGTAGACTAAAGATGGTCATCAATTCTTAGCCCATTCCCCATCCAGAGAGACTCTAATTTCCAAACTGTTGAATCTGAGATGGTTTCATGACTTATTTGACCAATGGATTATGGCAGAAGTGACACTATAATTTCAAAGTTGGACCTTAAGTGTCCAGAAGCTTTCATCTTTTCTACTTGAAACAATCCTTCTTAAAACATGAAGCTGCTATGCTGATAAAGAGCAAGTAGCCTCTTGGAAAGGCCTGAGGTGAGAACTGAGGTTTCTCCACTGTTAGCTCCCACTGAGTTCCTAGCAGCCAGTCAGAATGAACTACCAGCCAGGTGAGTGAAGCCACTTATGGGACTTCCAGCCATCTCAGCACTCCGCCAACACCACAGGAAGCGGAAGAAGCTGCTAATCAACTAATAGAATTGTTTGTATTTGAAGACACTGAGTTTTGCATTCGTATCTCTGTGCAATAAATAGCTTTAACCCTGGTTCCTTGTCCTTAATTTGATTTTTTTTTAAAACGGAATGTTTTCAGAAGTCATTTTCTTTGTTTATTTTTTTAACTTAAAATAGTTTTGTTGAAAGAATACTGCATTGTAACATTATATAGGTTTAAGGTAGGTATCATTGTAAATCCACTTCTGAATATAATACATTAAGTTCACCACAATTTCAGTTCTTCCTTCACTATACAGCTGATCCTCTCTAACCAATTTGACCACCCCATCCCCACTTTCTTCCTGCAACCACTAATTTGCTTTTATTGACTCAAAGTCTGTATTTGTTTGATTTACTTCATTTGTTTGCTTGGTTTCTCTGTATACCGCATGTGAGTGTTATCATACAATGTCTGTCTTTCTCCTTCTGCCTTATCTTACAAAGGAATAAATCCTTCTATGTCTATCAATGTGGCTGCAAATGACAGGATTTGATCTCTTTGATAAGTGAATAATATTCCATTATATATATATGTTTATATATACATATACAGGTATAAATGCATATTAATTTACACATATTATTGTATCCACTCATCTCTTGATGAACACCTAGGTTGTTTCCAACTCTGGGCTATTATAAATAATGCTACAATTAATAGATGGGTGCATATATTTCTGTGAATTAATGTTGCTGTATTTTTAGGGTAAATACCCAGCAGAGGAATAACTAAATCCTATGAGATTTCCATAATGATTACACCATTTTACACTCCCACCAACAGTGTGTAAGAGTTCCCTTTCCTCCACATGCTCACCAACAATTGTTTCCTGTCTTTTGAATAATAGCCATCCTCACAGGTCTGAGCTGATTATCTCATTGTTGTTTTGATTTGCATTTCCCTAGTTGCTAGAGAGGTAGAAGATCTTTTCTTGTGCCTATTGGTCATCTGTATGTCTTCTTTGGAGAAGCATCTAATGAAATGGTCCCATTTTTTAAATTGGATTATTAATTTTTCTTTTGTTGAGTTTTATGAGTTATTTATAGGTTTTGGATATTAACACCTTGTCTTTTATATGATATGCAAATATCTTCTTCCATTCAGTAGGATGTCTTTTTATTTTGATGAGATTTTCTTTTGCTGAGTAGAGCTTTTTAATCTGATGCAATCCTACTTGCTTATTTTGAATTTTATTTCCCTTAACATTGGAGTCTGGTTCTCAGACATCTCTTAGGTCAATGTCAGAGTGTTTTGTCTGTGTTTTCTTCTATGTATTTTATAGTTTGTCTTAACACCACCTTTTATTAAAGAGACTGTACTTGCCCCATGGTATGCTCTTAATTCCTTTGTTGTAAATTAATTGTACATGCATGTGTGTATTTAGTTCTGGGTTCTCAATTTTATCCCATTATCTATATGTATGTTTTTATTATAATTTGCTGCTCTGATTACTATTGTTTTGCAATATCATTTGAAGTTAAGGAGGGTCATACTTTCATTTTGTTCTTTTTCCTTAGGATTATTTTTGCTATTTGGAATCTGTTGTTGATCCAAATGAATTTCATGATATTTTGTTCTATTTCTGTGAAGGATGTCTTTGGGATTTTGATGGTGATTACATTAAATCTGTATGTTAGTTTAGGTAATATGGCCATTTAAAATGTTAATATTTCCAATCCATGAGCATGAAATACCTTTCCCTTTCTTTGTGTCTTCTATTTCTTTTAACAATGTCTTGTAATATTTGGAGTCTAGTTCTTTTACTTCTTTTATTCCAAGGTATATCATTGTTTTTGATGCAACTGTAAATGGGATTGTTTTCCTCAGTTCTCTTTTTGTAAGTTCATTACTTGAGTATAGATACGCAACAGATTTTCAAATAATAATTTTGTAATCTGTGACTTTACTATATTAATTTGCTGTTTCTAGCAACTTTTCCTGGAGTCTCTGGGGTTCTCTATATTATCACATCATCTACAAATAATAATGGTTTAATTTTTCCTTTCCAATTTGGATAAATTTTGTGTCCTTTTCTAATTGCACTGCAAAACCTTCCAACACTGCATTAAATAGTGTGGAGAGTGGATATCCTTGCGTTATTAATGATCCTAAATAAAAGCCTTCATTTTTTTCCCATTGAGTATGATGTTGGTTATGTTTTTGTCATATACGGCACTTATTATATTGAGGTATGTTCCATCTATATCCATTTTTGGAGAGTATAACATAAAAGCTTTTTCAGGGTCTATTGAGAAGATTATGTTTTTTGTCCTTCCTTTTTCCTGAGGTTAGTGTATCACATTTATTTTCATATGTTGAATCATCTATGTATTCAAGTAATAAATCCCACTTGATCATGAATATGTTTCTCTTAATGAGTTGTTGAATTTAGTTTACTAGTCATGTTGAAAATTTTTGTACCAATATTAATCAATGATACCGGTCTGTAATTTTCTTTTTTGGTGGTATCTTTTCTGGTTTTGAAATCAGAATAATGTTAGCATGATAAAAAGTATTTGGAAGTTTACCTTCAACATTTTTACAATATTTTGAGAAGAATTGATGTTAATTATTTGAAAGTTTGGTAGAATTCTCTAGTGAAACCAATTGATCTGGAGTTTTGTTTTTTGGGGAGATTTTTGATTATTATCTTAATTTCCTTGCTTGTGATTGATCTGTTCAAGATTTCTATTTCTTCCTAATTTAATCTTGAAATGTTACATGTTTCCAATTTGTCCATTTCTTCTAAGGTTATTCAGTTTGTTGCTATAAGGTGTTAATATTATTCTCTTATGATCCTTTGTATTTTTATAGTATTATTTGTAATTTCCCCTCTATCATTGGTGATTTTATTTATTTGTTTTCTCTTTCCTCTTTTAAAAAATCTGGTTAGAGCTTTTTCTATTTTGTTTAACCTTTCAAAGAACCAGTTCTTCTTGGTTTCATTGATTTTTTGAATAGTCTTTTAAATCTCTATTTTGCTGATACATGCTCTAAGTTGCATTATTTTCTTCATTCTACAAGATTTTTGTTTTATTTTTTCTTCTTTTTCTAGTTCCTTTAAATGGAATTTTAGATTTTTGTATTTGTAATTCTTCTTGTTCCTGAAATAGGATTATATTGCTATAAATTTCCCTCTTAGTACTGTTTTTGCTGCATCCCCTAAGTTCTGATAAGTGATGTTTTCATTTTCGTTTGACTCTGTGTAGCTTTTAATTTCACCTTTGATTTCCTCATTAATCCAATAGTTGCTCAGTAACATGTTGTTTATTCTCCACTCCTTTGAGATTTACCCCTCTTTTCTCTTTAGTTGATTTCTAGTTTGATGCCATTGTGATCCAAAAAGATACTAGAAATGATTTCATATTTGTAAATTTATTGACATTTTATTTGTATACCAATATAAAGTCTATCCTTGATAATGCTCCATGAGCCCTTGAAGAGAATGCATAGTCTATTTTAGTATGAAGTATGCTATAGAAATCTACTAAGTCAGGCTCGCCTAATTTGTCACTTAAGGTTATTGGGTTTTTGCTGCTGTTGTTGATTTTATGTCTGAATGATTTGTCCTTTATTGTGAGTGAGGTGTTAAAGCCTCTTACTATTATTGTGTTTCTGTCAATGTCTCTTTTTAAGTCTGTTTAATAGTTGCTTGATATATTTGAGTGCTCCTATATAGGGTACATATCTATTAATAAATGCTAAGTTTTATTATTAGTTTGATCCCTTTGTAATTATATAATGACCATCTTGAATTTTGTTACATTTTCTGGCTAATATGAGTGCAATAGTTTCTGCTTTTTTATGATTCACCATTGGCTTGAAGTTCCATTTTCCACCCCTTTACTTTAAATCTATGTTTGTCTCTATATCTTATGTGATTCTCTAGCAAATGGCATAGGGGTGGGTTTTGCTTTTTAAATCTATCCAGCGATGCCATGCCTTTTATTTGGTGAATTCAGTCCATTTACATTCAGTATGATTATTGATATTTGATGACTTGCTATTGCCATTTTGACTTTTGTTGTCTGGTTTTGTTTATTCATTTATTGCCTCGTTTGGTTTTCTATGAACTTTCTTCTTTTTGATTTAGTTAAAAGAGTAACTTTTAACATTTCATAGAGGGGAGATAGTGTGGTAGTATATTTCTTCAGCTTTTATTTGTCGTTTAAAACTGTTATTTCTCCCTCATATCTGAGAGGGAGCTTAGCCAGCAATTTGTATCTTGGAGTATTTTGAATACATCATTCTATTGGCACATAGAATTTCTCTTGAGAAGTCTGATGATAACCCAATATAATACCTCTATATATTATTTGCTTTTTATAACTTGGTATCACAATTAATTCGCTTTAGTGTAGGTCTTTTTGCATTTAGATAGCTAGTAACTGTTATCTTTATTAACTTTTATGTTCATTTTCTTCCCCAGGATTGGGAAGTTTTCAGTAATTATTTCTTGAATTTGTTCTCTCCTTCATTTTCTTTCTTTTCACACTCTGGGATACCCATTGTTCTTATGTTGCCTTTCCTCATGGAGTTAGATAGCTCTCAGAGTGTTTCTTAACTTTTTTGTATTTGATTTCCATCTTCATCCACTTGGCTCATTCTACATTTCTATCTTTCAGATTACTGATACCTTCTTCTATTCAATCAATTCTGTTTCCATAACTTTATTTTATGTTCTTGATCTCATTTACTCCTGTATTCACCTCCCTGAATTTGTTAGTTTCTTTCTTAAAACTTCATTTTGTAACTTCTCGTTTATTTTATTCTTGAGATTGTTGATTTATTTTGCTGCTTCTTATACAGCTTTGTTGTATTTTTTTCTGAATTTTCTTTAATTTCTTTGTGTTTCTTTTATGATGCTACTTTGAATTCTTTATCTATTAAAAAGATATAACACTACTCATGTCTTCAAAATTGGTTTCTGATGAGGTGTCACCTCCTTGTGATGCTATGCTAGCTTAAGATTTTGAGCTCTTTCTCCCCATGGGATCCTTGCAGCTGAGCTGCTTATTTTTTATATTATTGGCAGGTGGTGCGCTTGCATTTTTTTAAAAAATATTTTTGACCCTTGCAGACTTCTGTAGTAAGTACTCCTTACTGAGTCAAGGAGGTGAATGATGGCTCCTTGGTAGATGGTGGTATACAGGGTGAGAAAGTAGCTGCTATTGTGGTCTGCAATGGATGAGGGAGCCTATTTTGGGAATTACTGGGATGAATACTCTTCTCAGGGTTCCCAGAACTGGGTAAAGCATTTTAGCTGCTATGGTAAAGACGGTTCTCTCCACTAGAGCATTGGTACAAAGTGGTAGGTGAGGAGGAGTGCAGTGCACTTCGTTGTGTTCCCTGCTGGGCTTTTGACCTATGTAGGGACTTGGGTCCTGGCCTCAACCCCTCCTCTTTGGACTTTTCTCAAGCCAAGCATGTGTCCCACCAGCAATCCATCTCCTGTTTCCCTGGGATTTGAGTCTGGGACTGCTGTCCTGGCAGTTGGTCCTGCTGGTAGCTTCTGCTCCCACTGCCACTGCTGCCGTCCCAATGCTGCTACCACACATCCTCCAGATCCAACACAGACATTTAGATGTAGGATCGCTCAGGATAGCCTCTCCATATAGTCACTGTTGTTCCTGAGTTGCTGGGGCACTGTGGGGTCCCTGCCATCGTTGCTTCCCAGGGAGAAGTTTACTGTGAAATGTGATGTGAAATAGGGAATGATCTAGCCACCATTTTCTCTCTCATCATCTGACATTTTTCAAGAGAAGACTGAATTCTCAATTTTCAAGTGACATATCCCAGTTTAAAAAATTTCAGTTTTAATTTCATATATTGAGTTATTTATGGCAAGACCATTGTAAATTACATCTTCACGATACATTATTTGTTGCAACCTTTTTTCTCCATGCCTTAGCACTCACCAAGAGTGCATGCTCCTGGAAAGATAAGAGAACTAAGTATTTTTCTGCAAAGCTTACAGCACTTTTCACAGGATGGAGATCATGGCAAGCAGTCAATAAAACGGAGAAATAAAGTAAGCCTTGCTGACAAATGGTAGAACTACAACAAATGCTGTAACAGCAATTGCACAGGGCATTGCATCAATTTAGATTTGTTTTCAAGGATGTCAAATGACCTCACCAAACTTTCTTTTAACCAAAGTTTGTGATTCCACAGAAACTGCCTTTCTAAGCCTGATAAGTTAATTTAAATGAAAGTCATCCCAACAGTCCCTGAGATGCAGGATCCTGATGCTGGAAGGGATGTTGCAGGACTGTAGGCTTGGATTAAAAATACTCACTCAGGATCTCACTGTCACTGAATGCCATACACATATTAGAACCAGGCAGTAGTGCTCTTTTCACTTTTAGTGGTGGTCTCTTTGCCCCTGGAGGAATTGTCCACCATGTCTCTTCATTCAAAGCTAGCCTTTATGCTTTTCCAGTAGCTAACGTTTCAGTGTGTCCCTGGGCCGAGTGAAGTCAGTCAGCTGTATCCTGAGTGCCCCTCTAATGTTAAGGAAGAAACAAGTTTCTTATCTACAGCATCCTCCCTCCCACTGGTCAGTCACATAACCTGGTTAGGAATGGGGAGTTGTTTATAGGAGCTGAGACTTTCAAACCACTCACTTTTTACAGCTGGTTCCTCCTACCAGTGAAAGCAGCAGTTGATAATGCCTCCCTGAAGCACTGTGTTAATGATTCAGAGGCTGAAGTAGATCTATGATCCATTACTACTGTCTGCCATGAGCAGGGGCAGGGGAGTAGTAGCATATGTGGCAACTTACATTCTTGCCTTTCTCCTTGTATGGCATCAGAATTTTCTCAGGCATTCTTCTGAGAATCTGGGGGATGCAAAAATGAGAAATGGGTGTGTGAAGACTTGTGGTGGTTAGAGCACCTACCACTCACAGAAGGAATTTCTCCATCTACCCCGGGGTGTACACTAAGCAGGTTGTGCAACCCTTCTGCTTCCACCCTCCCCACTTCCCAGCAGAGCAGCTGACCCAGTTCCAGGCTACTGAGATCCTGACTAATTGTCAGCCCCTCCAAACAGACCTTCACTGAACCTTGGAAGCAGAAAAATTCAGAAACAAAAGCAAGAAAATAAAAGAGCTGTCAGAAAGAATCTACACAGAACCTTGACGTTGTGCTTTCATAACAGAATAAATAACTCCTTGAGCAATAATTTGTTTGCAAGCTGTTAATTAGCAGCATAATTAATTTCTGCAGATTATAAATAACAGAGCACAAAGAGGCATTCCCAGTAGAGCCAATGAAAAATTACCTAAGCCGATTTTAGAACCAAAAATAGCTCACAATGTAACATATTTAAATGGACTCTATAATCTGGATGGTGCCCCTTCCTTTTCCTATGGGTTAAAAAGGAAGAAAGAAGGGGAAAAATATCCTCAGAAAATTCAACGACTATGCGCTTGTATCTGAAGTCAAAAATTTATTGGCAAAAAGCAGAGTTTCATTAATCACCCTGTTCTCTCTTATGCCTGGCATGTCAAGAAGGAAAAAAAATTCTGTTTATCTCTGCTTCAAACAAACAGCCGCATAAGTAGATTATTCCCAACAGAAAGATTTTCTCTAAACTCTAATCTCAGAGCAATCATTCACTACTCTAAATGAGCAGTTACTTAAAATGTTAAGAAGAAATGCTAATTAGCTCAAGGAAAACTCTGCCAAGTATTTAATGTTCAGAAAATAAGATGAAGATAGGAAAGGTCTCTCACCTTTTGCAACCACCAAACCATTGTTATATCTTATCACTTGGGTGTCTCTCAGCCTTAGGATCTGGACGGTGGGATGATGGCTGAGTGGTACAAATGGATCTCTAGGTTGAGAAACCTGAGGGTAAAACTATTTTGGATGTTTGAGGAGGAAGATCCTTTATTTATTACTTGGATTCTTTCCCCAAAGAAGTTAAATACCTTACCCAAAGACAAAAAAAGTGATATAATGAGGGTAAAAGAGACTAAGAAAGACCAAGGTGGATAGATGATGAAAGAAAACAACATAAGGGGAATGAAATAAGAAAACAAATAGCAGACTGCAATTTAGCATCACTTAGCTCTGAGCTTCCTAGTAGCCAAAGAGAGAACAACTTGGTGCTAAAGAGTGGGTATTATCTGAAAAGAGGGTAGGGAAAAAGCTAGCTGGCATGGTTGGTAAGCAGTGCATTTGTTTTTAAAGGTGTGGACTCCAGGACCAGGCAAAGATGAGCTCAAGTTGACTTTTCCACAAACAAACTTGGGCAAGCTATTTAACTTTTCTATGCCCCGGGATTCTTCATTAAAAAAAAAAAAAAAAACTGATGAAAAAAAAAACCCTTTTTGTTTGAAATAAGTTTTGAATAAGTTGTAAGAATATTACATAGACTTCTCTATTACTCCAGACAAATTTCTCCAATGATAACATCATATGTACATTATCAGTACTAGGAAATTGACACTAATGTCACACTATTAACCAAACTATCGGCTCTATTCAGATTTCATCTGTCTTCACTTTGACTTTTGAAATTATGTAAAACAATAATAACAATAAGCAATAATGTAATGATAAATAGATAATAATAATGATGCTTAACCACAGGGTATTTATAAGACTACATGGCATAACACATATAATTGCATAACACAATCACATAATTTGTACTCACAAATGGTAGCTACCACCTGTCCCTTTGTAATAAATGCACTAACAAGAGGAGGTTATTAGCCACAGCAGCGACACTGTTTTCTAGACATTAAGCATGTCTAATCTTTTGTTATTGGCCCAGACTTCCAGTTTGTCAGGTATGACAAAAGTTAAACTTAAAGAAGTTCCATTTAAGAATGAGGAAATGCAGTCTGGCACATTTAATCGGGGTTCTGGTGATAAAACAGAAAGAATTGAAGCATCTTCATTTCTGTTTCAGACAGTGGTTTATTTTCTGCTTCCTCAGTCACCCAGAAAGTAAGAGCTCCTTTCTCATCCCTCTGATATAAAAAGAACAAAATGCCTAATTATAGACAGTGCTTTTCTAAGATCTGAGCCAATTCTGCAGGGGAACTGGGTGTGAGTTGGCAATTTTATTGTTGCCTCTTGCATGTATTTTGAACATTTCTGCAGACGTTTGTGCTATTCTATTCCACTCCTTGACATAGCTAAGCTTTTCATTATATGTGTGTATTAAATGACACTTGCTAGGCACTGTAGGAAGCACAAGATGAAAAAGAGATGACTTTTATCCCCGAGGATCTTATATTCTAGTGAGGTTATGACAAGGTGACAAGGGTAAATATTCCAATATTATTTCCCATTAAATTTATATACTTAACTCTTAAGTAACAGTGCCTACAGCACATAAAGTGACTATAAAAGGATTAAGTGATCTAGAAGGTATTGCCCTGAAGATTCTGCTTTTGAGTAAAAATGAGAAAAACATTTATTCATCTATTAAATATATGTTGGGTATATACTATGTGCTAGGTAATTTCTATGCATTGAGAGTTCAGCCATAAGCAAGATAGACAATATTCCTGCTCTAATAAAGTTTATCTTCCAATAGAAAATAGAGAAAACTAAATAAATTAAGAAAGCAGAAGGTTATCAATAGGAGATAGGATGTGACTGGAAGAAAATTAAAATGTAAGCCTGCTCTACAGGCAAAATTTAAGTTGATACCTGCTAAATGGGTAAGATACAGTTGTATGTAGCTATAGGGGAGATAGGAAAACATGACGGAGGGACCAGCAGAGGCTAAGACTGAGATGCGATCCTACATGAGGTAGTGTGATTACAATACTTTGTACAATGTAGGCACACAGGACTGAGTATTGACTAAAAGAAGTGTAAAGTGTATAGAAGGTTAGAGACAAAGGATGGTTCCAAGGATGGTGGTGAGACTGAACATCCCAGAAGACAACATTTCACTTGACTTTGAAGATGAGATCTCCTCGATAGATGGAGAAGCAGTGGCCTTTACTGGAGAAATAGAGTGAACAAAAAGCTTGTTGTGAGGGGGTTCATTTGGGAGACTGTGAAAATGAGTTATAAGAATTGTGAGGGCAATTATTGGGGCTGAAGAGGTAAGTAAGCATCTATTATTATTAGCATTCTCATTATTATCAAAAATAAGATTCATTCTAGCTACCACCATTGTTTACTATTCTTAATATTTATTTTTAAGGAGAGAAAAGAAGGGAGAGGAGGAAGAAGCATTTAAAGAATGAAGCAAGGGGATAAGGAAATATATTTATTGATTGAGTTGTTCATTTTATTTTTTTACCCCAACTGGGTCATGGACTCAGGTCCTTGGTCTGTATGTGATTCACACCCCAACATCTCAGCTACCTGAGTCACAGGACATGCCCTATTCTTAATATTTAATGCTATTAAACATTTTTTAAAAGTTTTGCTATATGCCAAGGACTGTGGTGGGCATTAACCATCATCTCATCATTATCACCATTTTATTTCACTATTGAAGAAATAGAGGCTCAGAGAAATTAAGTAAACTGTTCAAAAATCACATGATATAGGTGATAGAGCCTGGACAAGAATTTATGTCTGTCCAACTTCATAGTTCAAGATGCATTCTATGAAAATATATTTTTAAAATATATTTTATGACTATTGTTGAATTTCTTTCCCACAATCATTCACTGAGATCCCAGCAGCTT
This sequence comes from Solenodon paradoxus, assembly GCA_004363575.1. Taxonomy (NCBI): domain Eukaryota; kingdom Metazoa; phylum Chordata; class Mammalia; order Eulipotyphla; family Solenodontidae; genus Solenodon; species Solenodon paradoxus. Next base: position 174,842 of record RJWH01000168.1, read on the forward strand.
TGGCAAATGTTGACTAAATTTTATGGTGAAATGGGTACAGTGCCTGTTAGATAACTTTAATATTATTGTTAGTGGCAATGATTTCATCCCGTCTTTTCCATAATGTTGCCCAGAGTCAGAGGTGGTGATGGCAACGGGATGTACTGGGGAGAGTTAAATGGTGTCAGATAGAAGAGCCAGGTTGTACTGAGCTCCTTTCCTTACTTGCCTCCTCCGCAAGGGTAGCACTTGTCTATGGTGGGAAAGCACGGCACCTCCCACTGATGCAGCATGTGGTCCTGGAGTAAGTTTTCTCTGTGCCAAGCAAACTGGATCTTGTACATATTCAGTACATGGCTGAGATCAACCCTTGATATGGCATGGCAGTTGCCTTTAACAGTGCCATGCTTTCTGGGCATAGGTCCAAAGTCATAATGTTAAAGTAAAAGCGGTGTCTGATTAGAATAGAAGGGTAAAAATAGCAAGCTAGTGTCTTTCATCATACTGTGCCCACGACCTAGCTAACATCTCAGCCCACAGCCACAGTTACATCCATGGTATTCGGTACCTTGTCCATATACATTGCTACTGTCTACAAAGGACAGTGAACAAGAGAATAACAGATACCGCACACTCTTAAGACTTGGGTTCTGTCTCCAGATAACATATGCACAGCAGCAAAGCACAACATCTCTGTAAACATGACACAAATATACTCAGTAAGTTGAAGTCCTTTTCCTTTTGCAATCCTCTCCCTACCCCATTCTTCTTGGCTCTGGTGCTTGCTTCTTTTATGCTCTTGTACAACCCATTCCCTCTCTGAACTTCATTTTTACCATCTCTAGATAAAGACTGGCCAGGGATGACAAACTGTGTTAATATTGCTTGCCAACTCAGATTTGTTTTTAAGGGACACTGAATAAAGGAGAAGTCTGGAGCTATGTCCAGGCTTAGAAGGAGAGCTCTGTGATTGATTAGTGATGTCTATAGGGAATGTAGGGAGAAAGATTATGAGATTTTACCTGTTATGTATTGACTTGGTTTAAAGTTTCTGCCATATTTAATGTTTTCCAATTATGTCTGAACAATTCATCAGACATACAGAAAAGTAATTTAAGCTACCATATTGGGGGTGAATGAGTAGGTTTATCTGGATATTTAAGAGTAGCATGTTGTTATGGCAACGTGAACAGTTCGAGAACAATACAGGCACAATGCAAGGTTTGGCAGCTGTGGCAGGGGATGGGTCAGGCTCTCACAGTCCTTGCAAATGCTTTTCTCCTGTGACTCTGGTCTTGCCAGCTGTAAGCACTACACAATTACCCTACCTTTCAGGCCTACCATGGAAGAAAAATGAGTGAAGATCTGGGTCTATGTTTGGTGTGGGTGATGAGACGCCTCCACTGTGGTTAAAAGTGGTGAACAGCATGGGAGGCAGAGAGAAGGAGGGTGAAGGGTGACCTTTAACCGGTTCTGATTCATTCCTGCTCTTGACTCTAAGCCTGGGCAGCACAGCCCTTTCTTGACTCATTATTATTTAAAGCTGCAGCTTCTTCTCTTCATCATTTTCAGTTCACATTTGTCATTATCTTCTCCTGTTTGGAATTAAAAAAAGCTTTCTTTTCTCTTTTGGACTTTTTCAGGGATCCAAATTGTTCTCAGGAATGCTGTGGGGGGAGTTACAGACTTCTGAGCAAATCAATCAGCTTTTTTATTCTTCTCCATGACATGCTCCATTGCGTGAGGGTAAAAGTATGGAGTCATAAAGACCTACTTAGTATAATATATATTGGCCATTTATTTATTACATATAGATGTAGATACATATATTTCACATAGGAACTTATTAGCAAATATATACATTTATTTCTTATATGTGCTGCATATTTTCCTAAATGAGTATTTATTTAGTTTTGTAGATTGTATCTTCTACAACATCAGATTAATTTAAAAAAGACAAATAACCCAATAGCATTTGTTAAAGAAGAGGGAACCCAAATGGCCAGTAGATATAGGGAAAGATGCCTAATTCACAACGTATCAGTCACATTTCTAAAATAAGAAGATATAATGCAAATATTTTAGATGTATTACCACCCAGTGCTGGTGAAGTGCCACAGAAAAGGAGACACTCACACACTGCTTATGGAGATGGAAATTGTTGTATCATATTGGCAGTCTGGTAATATCTCTTTAAAGTGAAACACATAGATAATTTGGCCCTCCAATTCCATCCCCAGGAATTTGACTGCTAAATAAAAGAACACACCAGTATATGACATTGTGTTTCTTTTATCTGGTTTTTGGGGGAAGATGGGGTGAAAAATATCAGACAAACTAAATATCAGGTAACAAGAATGGCTGAACGAATGAATAACATGTCCACAGTTTTAAAATTTTTCAACCAATAAAAATTATGTGTTAAATTTGTATCATTTCGCTTGGAGATATTTACATAATTAATTATTCCATGAGACAAGCTAGTAGCAGAGGTAAGTAGAGAGTATGGGGTCATTTTTATAAGAAAAAACAATAACAATATAATTCTAGATACATACGTTGATGCCTATGTACATATGCTTGATCATGAAGTAATGTGTGAAAACAAAAACACTAAGCTTTTAACATTGTTCATTGAGAGGTGGGGTGGAGGAATGAAAAGTAGGAAGAGAAGAAGAGTGGAAAGGGGGATTTACTAAAAGTTAAATTATATAATAGAAACAATGTTTATAATAAAATCATATAATATGATCCATATTTGAAAAACAGTGCTCTTGCTTAGGGATATATGAAAAATGGTCATTAAAATGCTAATTGAGATTATCGCTGAATGGTGGAATTTCATATGATATTTTTACTTTCTTTATACTTTGTTTTTTTCATAATGTGGTTAGCTAATGCCATCAGGATTGGTCTCTCTTTTGCCATTTCTGAATTTTGCCTTTTGTTGTTTTTTCTTTCCAGTTTCTTTTCAAGTGACACTAATATGGCAAGATAGCCCAAATTATATTCTGTCACCTCAGGGAGCCTATCACAAAATGCCTAGCCTGTAATAGTTCCAATGAACAGTTATTGGTTTGACTTTGTTTCACAATCCACTCCTGAAGCAATAACTGTTCCTGAGTCATAGAACATGCTAATTGTTCAGGGTTTGGTCACATGCCCAAGCCATTCAGACTGAGAATTGAAGAGAGCACTTTCACAAAGGAAATTCTATCTACTCTTACCAGAAAATAGGTAAATGACAAAGTGACAGGGGATTGTTATCAGAATACGTTAATTTAGAGGGGATTTGGGGAAAGAGTTGAACAGTAACATAAAATACTGTGGTGAGGAATATAGAGCAAGGGTACTTAATGTTTAGTTGAGTAAAAAGGAGAGAGGAATAATTAAACTTAAAACTTCTATTTCAAAGTTATCTATATATTGACATGTTATATGATATAAAGTGGTTTATTAAAGGCATAGCAAATTTGAGGAACCAAGCTGGGATGTTGCATACTGGGAGAAATGCTCCATCCAACATATTGGTTATTCCAGTTGGAATCTTGTTTCTGCCACTGTCTTAGGATCAGCACATAAAATGAGGGAGAGAATAGGAGAAGCACTGACACTACCACAGAAGAAAGGAATGCCTGCACCATGCTTGCTAGGAGAGCTCAGGGGCCTCAGCTTTGTGATATTTACTTTAGCCTTCTAATTTCCTACAGATAGAGCTACTCAATGCAACAATGCTACTTATAGGCTGATAGCTGCAAGAGAGTCTGGAAAATGCTATCTTTAGAGTTGTAACTTCTACTATGTAGAATAAATGCTAGAAAAGTTTGGAGTAGTAGTGGGTGCATTTTGCATTTTTGGTCATTTTCCACTCCATTAGTTACTAAACACTATATCTATTCTTTGTATCCACTTACATTTCCAAAAATTAAAAGCCTCTTTAACATGTTCTTGAGCTTAATATAATTAGATCTGCCTCTTGAAAAACAACAACAAAAAAGCTCCCTTCGCTTACAAAAGAGAAGATCCAAATTCTCATCAGTCATTGCATTCATTTCTAAGTGGTGTTTTCTGGTCATAATTCTATCTTGATACTTGTAAGCTATAGTGAAATTTATAAAGGTAATTACTATGAAAATATACCACATAGAATAATAGGCAAAAATAAAATTATCTTATAAAAATGAATATCTAGATAACAGAGCAAGGGAAACTATGGATAACTTCTTTAGTTTTTGTTTTTGCAATATATCAAGAGGTCTTGGTTAGTATTTAAGACTTCTTGGCATGTCCTGGTGGTACAGAAGATAAGTCTACCACCTCCAGCCAGTACAACCCATGTATATTCCAAGGACCTGAGTTCGTGTCCTGGGGCTGGGATAGGCAACCAAGATAAATGACTAAATAAAAATAAATGGAATGCTTCTTCCCTCTCTCTCTTCCTGCCTTCCTGCCAACTTGCCTTTGTTCTTACCTAAAATTTTCCTTAAAAAACAAAAGAAAACAAAACTTTTCTTTGCATCCCAATCTATATTCCTTTTGCTTCAGTCAGCATTCAACTTGTTGGGGCATATCAGGTCTATCATTTATGAGGATTCAGCCTTGGTAGTGCTACCAATTTGGTGTATCTATCACCTTTCATTAATTTTGATCACTGGAAATGGCAGCACTGGGAACTTTTCAGTTTCCCTCTGATTTTTTAAATTCTCATTATAAGACAAAATACCCACGTTCTCCTTCACAGTAAGGATTGATAATCTAGTTGACACTTTCTTTCGGAGAACATAAAGTGACCAACAGGAAGTCTCAACTTTATATTCAATGGAACAATTGTATCCTTTGTAGAATACATATTCTTCCTTGGAGTATCAAAGCTCCTATGTCAGCAAAGTCCAGTACTGTGATAACAAAAAGAGTCTCTCTCTTCCCATCCTTGATTTCTTGCATTCTAGAATGGCACCATAATATTAGTGTCTCATTTGCTTAGAGCATATAGTACATTCTATAGGACAGTCATCCAGTATCTCAAGATGATGTCTCCAAATGCTGATACTTTACTATATCACTCCATTATTCTGCAAGACCAAATTATAAGTGATGAGGTATATAGAAATACAAGTAAGTCCCATGAAAATTAAATGCTGCCTTACTACTTTTTCTATAAAATAAAGGGACAGTCATCTGTGTGATACTGATTGTGAACAAAGCATTTTGTGGTTTTATGTCTGATGAAACTGCAGGAGACATGGTGAACAACAAATAAAAGAATCACAGAGATTAATTATCTATTCTGATAAAGGTAACTTACTATCCCATGGAAGGGGATCTAACATAATCAGCTGCTACTAAGTTTCAGTCTATTCTTTAGAAAATGATATAGTATTCAGGATACTGGTATACTGAGTAATGGTCGTAGTCAAGATCTGCTTTGTTATTGAGTCTGTGTATCACCCCTGTTTTGTCAATATGACCACATTTTCCATATACCCATTCACTGGAGTATCTGGAAATGGGTTGACAGACATCATAGAGGAATGATTTGCAACATGATCATTGAGCACCTGCTACACAGTGAAGTCTTTTTCTGACTATTCACATGGGACACTCTCATATTCTGAACTTATTTAGGTTGATCAGCCTTTATGAAAACCTCCTCATTACCAATTCTCTAATCTTATTCTTCTCCAATATACAAACCTTGTGTTATGAGACTGGCTACTTAAAATCCTACCTACTGGAAAATTCTCCTTTTCACCATTGTCTTTCAAGGTCATTCTTGAATGGTACTGAAATCCATTTCTCACTGGCATCATAAATCAGGCACGATTTTCTTCCTCAGTCAATTGATCATAGAGATCCCCCTATGAGTTGTGGGACTGCGGTGTGGTTGGATGCTGGGAGTATGAGTCTCCTAAAATTAACGTATGCCCTAGAGATCTGCTCCACCCAAATCTCTATATCTTATATCTTCTTGATGATGGACTGCTGTAGGACCTGCCTGACTTTACAGTTTGCAGGATTAGACAACTCTCACTTCATGATGGATAGCTCCGTTTTCATGGCTTCTTGGCATTCGGTTGCTTTGAGAAAGAACTGCTTCTTAACAGGAAAAAAGAGCATGTTTTACTACCAATTCTGAAGGGCTGAAACATGATTCTCCTAATGTTTCTTGCCTCAAGTCTCATATGGCAGCCGGATCAATCACAAATCAAGCATCATTAGATTTGAGGGATCATAAAGACCACCTGGTGGAATTGAACCAACTGGAGAGTCTTCACTTGCTGTAGATTTCCCTATAAATTGGCAGTCTGATGGGTTACTTAATAATTGCTTCTGGTGTTTTCTGCTAATTGGGATAGAGAAAAATGCATTAGACTGATCAATATCTACACACTAGGTACCAGAGGCTGTATTGATTTGTTCCAGTTAGAAGACTACATCTGGAATAGTACCTGCAATTGAAGTCAACACCTAATTAAGCTAAGAGTAATCCACTGTAATTTTCCAAGATCCATCCGTCTTCAACCCAGATTAAATAGGTAAACTAAATGGGATTGTGATAAGGTTGAGATTCTAAGAATTGACTTGTGCTGATCATTGCATTCCTATAGGGATTGGTATTGTTTTTCGTTTACTATTTTTGTGTGGAGCAGGGCTCTAGCATCTTCCCTTTAATCCTTATTCATATCTCTCACTCTACAAGCATTCTGAGAATATCTATTCACAGCACAAACACAGAAAACAGTAATTAACCAAATCCTTTAAACCCACTATCAAATGACTAAGGCCTAACTTCTACCAGTCCCAAACTGACTTCTGGTCCACAATTGGGTTGTGAGTTTCCAGTAATTAGATAATTCAGAAGTATATAAACTAATGATTCTTCAAAGGTCTATATATCTCTCTTCTCTGTAGTTATAATGGAAAAGGACAAGTTTCCTTTGGGGAAGACTAGAAGGTAGATTTATAACATACACTTGTGATATTGTTTCAGTCTCCTCCTCCTCTTCCTCCCCCTCCACCTCCCCCCCTCCTCCCCCATCCCCCTCTCTGTGTTATCAAGAGATCTGGGTCAATATTAAAGTCTGGTCTCAGAACTGGATCAGAATCATGCTCTTCAGTTATGCTGATGCAAGTCAAGCTTCTATTTACAAGAGGTTTTGTTGATGATTCAGATCAAGTTGAACCTTAGCCAGCTGTCTTAAGGACCCATGAGAGAGATTCCTATGCACTCATTTGATCACCTTTCCAGACTCGTTCTCTATTACATAATCATGCTCATTTGCTTTTGGTGGTTTTATCACCCTATCAAACCCACTGAAATTTGAAGGCTCTTTTCAGTCTCAGCATCTTGCATCACCTATTCTGGTTACAGCCATTACAGCGCATTTCAAAGCTCTACCATTCCTCTCATGAATATGTTTCTCAATGTTTTGGTAAAGAATTCTTTTTGAATGTTTTCAAAAGTGGGTGAGTGACTGGAAGCCAGCAAGTTTAACCCAATATTCCTTTCTCTCTTCACCTTGGAAACTTTCTTCATGTATTATGTCACATTCCAAAGAATGACATAAATATCTACTTTGTTTGAAAGAAAGCTCCAGTGAGTAAAGATTTCTATCAACTCTCAGCTGCTTGAATGAGGGCATAAATTTTAGAATAGCTGGTATATAAGTCAGTGTCACTAAATTTAGCTTCATGAGGATTTATGCTACTTCCTCTTTCATCTATTATCTTCTCCTCTATGTTTCTCAAGAATTGCAGACATAATTTAGCAAAATATTACACTTTTATTAGTGTTTCCCTTTTTTCCTGGTTTTATCCTACCACTGATGCCCCAGGGCATTTTGAGATCTGATCTGAGTGTTAGTCCTGGAGCCTGTGAAAGGTAGTACATTGAGTCATTTGAATAACTGGGATCTCTGTTGTAGCAGTTTCTTTAAATGAGCCTTTATTAGTTGTTCTAGCAGGACAGTTAGCTTCACCAGGGAGAGAAAGAGAGGCTACTTCTTTTGGCAATAGGAAGTCAGCTTTGCAAAGTTCTTTGAATTAAATCTTCTCAAATATCTTTTTCTTAGTGTCAACATCCATATCATTTTTTAAAATTTATTCACAAGAGACAAATAAAGCTGTTTATTCAACCTATGCTGATTTTTTTTTTAGGGACCCACAGGACTGGACACAGCATCTTATTTTTGTAAAACCCACCTGGTATTAGGTTAGTCATAGAAACTCTGATTCTCTGCCTATGCCTTGATTAAAGATTTTGAATCTTGAACCTACCTTTTTATTTTTTAAGTTTGCCAGCAGGTAGGAATAGCTGATGATTTTGGTTATCTATAGCTGTGTATAAAACCATTCCCAAAGTTAGTGACTTAACACAATAGTAAATTATTATCATTCACTCTTTGGTACGCTGATTGAATTTAGTAGTGACTACTGAAATGACAATCATCAAGGGTCAACAGGGGCTGGAACATGCAAAGGTAGATGATAAAAATGATTGGTCTCCAATGCTGGATATTAGTTGAAGATTCAGCTGTGGTTGTCAGTTGGTATACCTTTGTTCTGCTCTCTGCAACCGCTTTTCATGACTTCTTAGTCTTCCCCACAGCATAAAGAACTGTGTAATAACACAGCATGGTGACTAGATTTCAAAAGGGGAGTGTTCTAAGATGCAACAGTGGATATTGCAGTTTTCTTATATTCTAGTCTCTGAAGTTGCACAGAATTTTCTTTATATTGCTTTTCATTGAATTAAATAAGAGGATAGCCCATGTTCAAGGGAAGAGAGGAACAGAAAGTGAGTGACAATTTATGATCACCTTTAATTCACCACACCAATCTTCTTCCCATCTTTTCATTCCTTGTGTCTTGCAGTCGTCTATAGAAGCAGCCACACAGTCCTTCAAAATGTTAAAAGAGTTCCATCTTGTAATGTTAACTGAATCTGCATTGATTTCAAATTCAACTAGTTTCTATAATAAGCCTCATATTCTTATTTTCTTGAAGATTGATTGCCTATAATCATTACTGTATTACTTAGGGTCTTTAATTACTTAATTGTGCAGACAAAATAATGCACTCTAACTAGTTTAAGCAGAAAAGGATTTATTATAGGCCATTAAGTCATGTACAAGAATTTCTAGGAGGTCTGGAGAAACAATATTGAATGCTACACAGCCAGGAGCAAAGGAATCAGGAGGAAAATCCAGTCACAGGTAAGATACTTCCACGGAAACTTTACTGCTGCTGTCTAGCACTTGACTTTCAGAAGCTAGTGATCAGATACTAGAACTAGAATCACAGCTTTGGCAGAAGAACTAAATGTCCCTGCCAATGAATTTGCAGGAGATCCTCATGGATCTCATCTCTACGTCCCTTCTGAGCATATGTGGCACTCCACCTGCAAGGGGACAGCTTTTAAACCATAATCTTGTTTTCTAGCTTCTAGAATGGGGTTCACAACTTTGACACTATTAACATATTAAGCCAGATATTTTGTTGGAGATTTGGGGAGAATCCTATACATTGCATGTAAATCCCTGGTCTCTATCCATTTGAGGTCAACAGCACTGACCTGTATCTCACCACTTCCCTCCATGTGATGACAATCAGAAACGTTTCCAATCATTGTCAAGTGTCCCCTGGAAGGCAAGATTGCCCCCCGATGAGACGAAGTACTCTAGTGTAATAAAGGCATCAGAGAATGGAATAGAAATGGAACTAAAGTAAGCTGCCATACTCCACAAAATAGGTTAATGGGAGGAAAGTGTAGGAGAAAAATAAATTCCATGATAGCTCAAGAGTCAGTGACACAAATAAAAGCATCGTTTTACACATAGTAGTACCTATTGCCAATGTGCAATGAAAAGGTCTAATTAGTAGTAAATGAGATAGAGGTGAATACTAAGGCATTTTTTTTCAACAATATTAACAACTGGGGTTTAGAATAAGAGAGGTTATCTCAATATGTTGCCTTCAGATAGACTCACATCAGAAACCCCCCTACCTGAGACATTGTCAGCTTTCCAGGGCTGGTTTGTACTATACATGTGGTGTAGGGTATCATTAGTCTGCCTTTATTTCCCTCTATTTAGTCTGAGTTCATAAATACCATGCTGCTATCAGTATTATCATGCAATTCTCTACCCTCCATCCTTAATAGCAGTTATTTCTTGAATCTAGCTTCTATTGGGAACCTTTTTAAAAATTGACAAACCACTGGAATAGAGGAGGAGGGAAGTGTCTCTATATCATTGTGGATAAAGGGTGTTTATTCGATGCAGCTATATGGATGTCAGTCCCATGGGAAATTGATTTGGATACAGAAATCCCTGGAGAGAAAGACATGGAAGAGACAGTAATGTTATATTGTGTTAAAGCAGTTGGTGAGAATGCAGTTGGTCATCCAGTTTTAATCTTTACATTAAAACAAGGCTTGTGATGGGATAGGAAATTGAGTTTAGCTGGGTTTAATCTACTCCTTCCTGATGCACTGGTTGGTGCTGGTCTGTTATCATTAGCTCAGGCCTATGAAATATAAAAGCAAGATAGAAGGTATTGGCTTGCCATTAACAATTATCAATTATTCATCATAACCTCCATTTAGTGAGAGCTCACAACAAAACAAGCATTGGTTGAACTTCTTTATATACATTATTTCATTAAATGCTTGAAATAACTCCATAAGGGATCTATTTTCAATATTTCCATTTACTTGGTAATGTTTTGTCATCAAAGTCTCATAATTGAGCTAGACTTGAAATCAGATTGATGTACTAACCACTATGTTTACTACAGGGGGAAGCCAGAGTCTATAATCTCTTTAATCTTCAGGTGGTAGTTTTCCAAAGTGGCAGGCCTATAATCACCAACTTCAAGTCCAGCTGAAAGAGGGAGGATTTCTCAGTGAAACTTTATTTCCCACAAAAAGTCCCATCTTTGTTTGATTTCTGCCCGTTCTTAAATAAATTACTCGGAGAGTCAAATTACGGTGCTCGACTATATCCAGAGGCGAGCTAAGTCTTCACTCTCCTCTAGCATCATGAAAACTGAGAAAGGAAGTGCAATTTGGAGTTCTTCAGCACCCCACTTTCCCTGAATCCTAGTGTCAGTGGGGCTCAGTGGAGGTCTGAACTTCCACATGCATCGGCAGGAAGGAGACTTAATGAAGTGGTATAAAGCATGAATCATTAGCACTCTGGTTCCTACACCTCTTTCCTGAGTCCCCACACCGAATTGTCTTCAACAAGGTGAAATGAGGTATTGACAGGTAAAGCGAACTGATACTTCACTCCCTAATCCTCCTCAGTAAGGACTAGTAGGTTGCTGAACACACTGTCTTACAACAACAACAAAATGGTCTATCAGGCCCCTACCTTGTATCCTCCAACCCCACCATATTTGTAGGGAGCTGGGTCTATACTCCAACTTGGAGGTAATGTGTTGGTGGAGTTGGTGTCCCAATTTTCTGGAAAGGTGTCAATGGTCTAAGGATTGACTTATTCTTATCCATCACCCACAAGGTGGTGTAAATCATTTCTGCATTTTTGGAGAGCGATGTTAGCAAAGACCAATCAGAAGCTGACCCATACAAACCATCCAGCCAACATACTACATCACAGCAGGAAGACTTCCTGCTTTAAAAAGATGAAACAAAAACTAAAATATTCCAGTATAATATCCCAAATGTCCTGGATACAGTAAAGATCCATTCATCTTACCAAGAACCAGAAAAATCACTACTTAAATGAATAAAGATAATCAACAGATTTCAACACCAAGATGAATCAAAATTATCTGACAGAGATTTGAAAGCAGTCATCTAAACAATGTTTTAACCAGCAATTATGAACTAATTTGAAACAAATGGAAAAATAGAAAATCTCAGCAATAAGGTTATTAAGAAGGAACAAAATGGAAAGACAAGAACCGAAATATAAAATAAATGAAATATAAACATTCACTGGATGGGCTCAATAGTAGAGCAGAGATGACAGATGATAGAATTAGTATGATTATGAATTTATCCAACTTCAACAACAGAGAGAAAATTGACTAAAAGAAGGTGAACAGAATACCAGAAACCTGTGGGACAGCAAAAGAGCTGACATTTGTGTCTTTGGGGTCCCAGAGGAGAGGAAACAGAGTAGTGAAGAAGACTTGAAGAAAGAATGACTGAAAGTTTCTAAATTTGGCAAGGTCATAACCTGCATATTCAAGGCACTGAGCTAACTCCAAATGGGTAAAATACAAAGAAGTCAATGCAAAGACACATCATAATTAAATTTCTGGAAAAAAATGACAAAGAATATATCTTAAAAGTGGCTACTTGAGAAGGCATTTTATCGGGGACACCGAATCCAATGACAGTAGATTTCTCATTTGAAAACATGGAGGCAAGAAAGAAATGGCACCACATTTTTCAAGTACTGAAATAAAAGAACTGTCTGCTATGAATTCTAAATCCAGTAAACTACATGGACTTAGAGGAGAAGGGGAAGCTACAGACAGAAAACTCTGTTCACAGTAGAGTGGAATATGGCTACTGAGGAGATTAAAAGAACACACCATCTCTCAGAATATAAAGAGTAATTAAAACCATTTTCTACCACCACTGAAATATTTTTCTTTGCTTTATGTTTTTAAACTTCTGATTATGATTGTCCCTGTATTCTTTTAGAAAAAAGAGGTGGTGTTCTCTCTTACTGGCAAAGTTCAAAACGTTTGTCATGTTGGTTTTCCTGGTGTGTGAAATCATCTTCTTTGCTTTCACTTGGAAGTAGTTTCTGATCTAAACTGAGTGTAAGGACTAAACTCGGAGTGCATGTGTCTTTGAGGCATGATATGAGGCATTCATGTGAAATGCTCATTGCATGGCAGTGGCCGGGACTTGATTTCACCATTTAGCAGAGATTCTAGAAGAATTCTCTTTAAGTGCCCTCTTACTAATACAACTCAGTCATGTATCATTGGAGTCATGCTTATTGCTACCTGTCAATATACAGTCATGCACGGCGCAATGACACTTTAGTTAGCCACAGACCACAGATATGACAGTGGTCTCTGCAGGCTATGCTATGTTGTAAAGTGTGTGGTAAGGCCATACCAGGTTTGTGCAATTGCAATCAGTGAGATTCACACAATAAGATCACCTAATAAGATCACGTTTCTCAGAAGCATCCACATCTTTAGGCAACCTAATACCACTTCCTATGACTGCTAGTGTCATCCTGCTAGTTTTTGGCAAAAGGGTAGTTACAGACACGTTTTTTATATTTTTGGTGTGATGAGTGAACAAGAAGTCAGTCACAAAAACTTAAACTACATAGAAATAAAAATTGAATTTACATGAGGAAAAGTTTCTTGAACTATATGACATACAAAATTGACTCCGAATGTGTAATGATTAAAAAGACTGGATCTTAAAATCCCCAATTGAAAAAGAATATTTCATACTCAGTAAATAAAAAATGATGCTTGTTAGTTTATAAGTCATTTGAAAACACTGATCATATTTCTAAAATCTATGCATAAGCTTTTGAAAAAAACGCAGTTATTGTTTCTCCGAATATAAGAAGTAAGTTTAATTATTCATATGATTTGCAATTTTGCCCTAGGTTTTTGTTCTGATGTATCTGTTTATAGTTTAAAGCACAGTGAAATATATTTTCTCTTTTGAATGTGTATTAGATATAAGGATGTCTGTCCTTAATCTTGCATTAAGGGGATGCATTTTGGGTATGAACTCTCTGAAACTTTGTTTTGACCACCAAAGATTGCATTAGCTAACCAAATTTTACTGAAACAAGAAAGTGAACTGAATTGGGTCAAATATTCATATCAATGACACCAAATTATTATCAAGATAAGAACTTTGCTATTCAATGGGAGTAGGTATTTTGTTATTGAAGATACGCAAAACTGTTAGTTCTTCTCATTCCCCTCAATGCTGGAAGCATAACAGATGGGCTAAAAGGGAGGAAGGAGAGCCTCAGAAAACAGATAGAAAAGGTGGAAGCATTAATAGGCAGGAAACACAGGGAACTCTATCATTTGAGCCTAGATTGAAAGGTCCCATCAATGCCCGGTTTTGTTCCTGTAAGTTTCTAAGACACTTTAACCATTCCAAGTTTTATTTAATGAACTTTATCTCATTTAATATTCTTCATATTCCTTAAAAAGATTGCCATGTATGATTGCACCCATTTCTCTGATGAGCAAATCATTGCACAGATTTTACATGGTCCAGATAATTGGCATTTAGAACTTGAAGCTGTTCTAATATTCTACTGCCTGTATCATTTAGATCTTTTCTGTAGACTTAAATCTCCATGTGACTTAATTAATCCCCCCCACTCCCCATCCTGGCCCCTCGCTGGCAAGGGGCCTCCAAACAGACTTTGCCACTCAGTGATGAGGACGTAGTTCTGTCATGACTAAACGGAGCTTACAAAGAATCATTGAAGAGAGGCCCTTTTCACTTGGGAAACCACAGCTTGAAGGCTCAAAGCTGTGAAAGATAAATTAACCTTCCCTCGGACTTCGTCCAATCTGCCAGGCAAACTGGAAGTAATTATTTTATGTGGAATGCTTATTGCCATTGCAGTGGCAGGGACTTGATTTCACCATTTAGCAGATCCATCTGTTCCTTCCTTGGCAGGCAGTCTGATCGCATCTCACCTGGGGCTGAAACTCTTGGACCTGGATTGCAGGGCACGTCTGAGGCCAAGATATGGGGTACAGGGAGAGTGAGAAGAACCTGGCTTCTATCTCCAGGTCAGCTGTAGAGATGGAAATAGGTGTGAAGCGATAAATACCCTTAGAGACATGTCAGTATCAGAAGAGTTGATCAGATAGCACGTATTCCGAAAATCAGCAATAATGCACTGCTGTCACAGCACAGACCCTGCTTCTACCACTTGCCAACTCTATGATCGTGGCCAGTTACATCACCTCTACAGGCCTGCATTTGCTCAATTTGAAATGGGCATTATAACACTTATTTGACTGAGCATTGCATGAAAATGGGATAAAGTGCTTAGTGCATAATAGGTATTCATTATGCTAGCTTTTGTGGTGGAGGTCGGAGCCTAAGCCTAGGGGTGGTCAAACAGGTTTCCTTGAACTTTCAATACTGCTTTGTCTTTTCCACTCCACACCCACCCCATTTTGCAGCTGTGTCTGCCTCACTGGTCACAGTTGGTTGGTCTAGAATTGATGGTCTGATGAAGGGAGAGTCCGTAAGAGTTCTTCCCAGAATTCGCAGAACTGGACTATACCTTCCGGCCCTGGTGGCTGAGGCTGTAAGAAGTAAATCTTGGGAAGATTTCTGGCATGTGGATCAGAGAAGACAAGATGTGGAAGGCTTTGGATCAGTTAAAGTTGTTTACTATTCCCTTAGGAAGCGATGTGCATTGGTGTAAGTTTCTGAGCAGGGGTGTATTATCTGAAAGCCAATTTCAGGGAGTATTAGAGCTCTTCCTTCAGCCCTGAAGAGTTAGTTTCGTAGAAAATACCTGCTTTTTTAGTGATGTTGGAAGTCAGTGTTGACTGTATGTGTTGCATTTGTATTTAGGTTAAGTAACAGCTGCATTCTCCACTGTCTAGCCTGTTGATAGTATTTTCCCTTTTATAGAGAAGTTTCTGACATCCTAGTTGTATCTTACCTACCTCTGATTGACCCAATAGAATTTAGAAGACTAGATAATTACCTCTTATTTCCTTATGGGGAGACATTGCCAACAATTTCTATTTAGATCAGGAGCGATTTGGTGTTCATTACTACATGGTGGCAAGACATGATGAGCACATATGAACCATCACTTAAGTTCTTGCTGAGATGGTTTTGTTATCATTATGAGGAATTCACACTAAAAAAACCCTTACATCTTCATAAGGAACTAACCAGTTGTGACAAATGGCATGCCACTGTGTTCCTGGAACACTGATTTCTGACAGAGACCCTAAAGAGAAAAGAAACAGTTCCGCCATTATTCTGACTTTTATGTGCCAGGTAGCCTGGCCGTTGGTGTCAGTCTTGGCTTTGTCACTATTTCTCTATCTACCTCATAATGTTGTTGGGAAGATTAGGTAATGGAAGCCATCAGTGAAGAGCCTGGCACAGGGAAGCACATGACAAATGACAGATTCATTTTCCTTTTTGGTGACAACTCTAGAAATTTGCTCATTTTCTACTTTTAGCTACATCACAAATTTCCTTAAGAAGGGATGGTATCTTCAGAAGGCATCTTCTGAAGTCTTGGATTATTGTTCAATCCTGTACTATTTATTCTTTCTTTCTTTTTTAATATTGTGTCTGCATGTGTGAATTGTGATGAATCTTTTCAACTGAGGAAATATTGATTTACAACACAATATAAATTTTAGTGTGGAGATTCAGTCTTCAACAAATATATACCATTCCATGCCCACAACCAAAGTGCTAATAACCATCTGCCACTGCCCATCGGACCCCCTCTAGCCTTTGCACCTATCACCCTACCTTCTTCTGTGGTAACCACAGGTCTGTGGTCTGAATCCAAGGGTGAGTTGTTTCATTGTGTTATTTGTTCTTTTGCTTTGTTTCTTTATATCCTGCATAGGAGTGAGATCATCTGACATTTGCCTTTCTTCTTTTTACTTATGTCACTTATCATAAGTCCCTCTAGCTCCACCCATTTTGTCACAAAAAGATTTCTCCTTTTTTTTAATGGTTGAGTAGGATTCCATTGTATATACTACACAGTATCCAGTCTTCTTAGGATGGACATTAGGATATTTCCATTTCTTGGCTATCGTAAATAGTGACACAATGAACATAGTCATATAGTTATTCTATTTTTAACTTTTTTGAGGAATCTCCATACAATTTTTCAAAGTGGCTGCACTAATTTATATTCTGACCAACAGTGTACAAGGGTTCCCGTTACAGTCTTGTTTCCTGTCTTTTGTGTAATAAGCCATTCTCACAGGTCTGAGGTGGTGTCCCACTGTCGTTTTGATTTTTATTTCCCTAATAGTAGGAGATGGTGAGCACCTTTTCATGTGCTTGTTGCCCATCTGTATGTTTCTTTAGGGGAAGTGTCAATTCAGACTTCATGTCCATTTTTTGATTGATTTGTTTTCATGTTGTCGAGTTGTAGAAGTTCTTTATATTAAACCACTTGTCAGATGTTTGATGTGCAAATATCTTCCCTCACTCAGTTGACTGTCATTTAGCCTAATTGTTGTTTCTTTCAGAAAGAAAACTTTTTAGTTTGATGAAGTCTGGATTGTTTATTTTTGTTGTTTCCCTTGCCATTGGAGTTGAGGCCCCCAAAGCATCTCTAACACGTAAGTCATGGAATGTATTGCCTTTGTTTTCTTTTATGTATTTTATGCTTTAAAGTCTTACATTCAAGTCTCTAATCCATTTTTGATTTTTTTTGTGTATGTGTTAGAACATGATCTAGTTCATTCTCTGCATGTAGCGCTCTAGTTTTTCCAAGACCATTTGTTTCAAAGACTTTCCTTCCTCCATTATATGCTCTTAGATCATTTGTCATAAATCAACTGACCATATATATGTGAGTTTATTTCTGGGTTCTCAGTTCTATTCCACTGCTCTGGGTTCTATTCTTATTCTAGCATCATACTATTTTAATTATGATTGCTTTGTAGTTTAGCTTGAAATCACAGGACTTTTTAACATATTCATAGATTAATTCAACCACCACCACAATCAGTATTCCATATCTCCCCCAAAATCCCTTTGCAATGCTCTTTTGTAGTCATATCATCCCTCCATCCTTAGTAACCACTGATCTCTTCATTCTTAAACTTTCGCATTTTTCAGAATGTTATATCAATGGAAACGAATACTTGTAATGTTTCAAGGCTTGTTTTTCACTAAATCTTTGTGATTAATCCATGTTGTCATATTAATCAATAGAACATTATTTTTATAGATGAAAAGTGTTCAATTATTTGGATGTGCCATCATTTATTCATTTGACTGCTAAAGGACACTTGTGTTGTTTTCAGCTTTCAGCTACTACAAATAAACTGGCTATGAACAGTCCATGATCAGTCCTTCCTTGGACATATGCTTCATTTTTCTTGAGTGAATACGTGGAGTAGAATGAATCATAATAGGTGTGTTTAGCTCCATAAAAAACTACCAGATGGTTTCCCAAGTGACTGTATCATACTGCATTCCCACTAATGATATAGAATTCCATTTTATGAATATAACAAATTTTATCCCTGTATCAAATGATAGACATTTGAATTGCTTCTAATTTATAGCTATTATAAATAATGCTGTTATAAACATTCATATACAAGCTTTTGTGTGCCCATTTTCATTTTTTTGGTTAGATTTCTCTAAGAGTGGAACTGCTAAATCACATGAAAATTCTATGTTGAACTTTTTGAAGACATGACAAAATATTTTCTGTAGTGACTGCACCATTTTATATTTTCATTAGCAATATATGAAGTTTCAAATTTCTCCATATCCTTGCAATACTTATTACTGTCCATCTCTTTTGATTATAGTAATCACGATGGATGTAAAGTAGTATTTCATGGTGGCTTTGATTTGTAGCTCCCTAAAGATTAATGATGTTGGATATTTTTTTCATGTGCTTATTAGACATTTGTAGGTATTCTAAGAAATGTCTATTCAAATATTTTGTCTATTTTTTAATTGAGTTATTTGTCTTTTTATTGTCATATTATAAAAGTTCCTTATGCATTCTGAATGCCAATCCTTTATCAGATAAATGAGTTGCAAATATTTTCTTCTAGATTTTCTTAGCTATCTTTTCATTGTCTTGATCATCTCCATTGAGACTTAAAAGTTTTAAATTTTGACATTGTTCTATTTATCTATTTTTTGTTGGTGATGGTTGTGTCCTTTTGGTGACATATTTAAGAAATCATGGCTTAATCCAAAGTCACAGAGATTATCTAAATTTTCTTTTAAGGTCTTACAGAGTTCCCTCTTATATTTTGGTTTATGATCCAATTAAAATTAATTTTTGTATATGAGATGACGAAGTGATTCACTGGATGATTTTGCATGTGGAAGTCCAGTTGTTTCAGCATCATTTATTGAAAAGACTCTTCTTTCTTTAATTGAATTGTCTTGGCATACTTGTCGAAAATAAATTGCCCATAAATATATGAATTTATCTCTGGACTCTCAAGTCTATTCCATTGATATATAGCATATTCTTATGCCAACATCAAAGAATCATGGTACCATAGCTTTATAGAAAGTTTTTGAAATTAGGAAGTATATTTCCTCTAAACTTTTTTTTCTTTTTAACATTGGGTTAGCTCTTCTGAGTCCCTTTAATTTGCAGATGAATTTTAAGATTAGGTTATTAATTTATGCAAAAAGGTGATCTGAGATTTTGATAAGGATCACACTGAATCTGTAGTTCATTTACGGAAGTACTGACATGTTAAGGATATTAATGTTTTCTAATCCATAATCATCGAATGTCTTTCAATTGTTTTAGGTTTTGCTAAATTTCTTTGAGTAGTGTTTCACAGTTTTCAGTGAATGAGTTTTGTACTTCACTTGCTAAATTTATTCCTAAGTAGTTTATTCTTTTTCATGCTATCATTAATGAAAATTGTTCCCTTAATTTAATTTTTATATTGTTCATTGCTGATATATGAAAATACACCCTGATATTTAAAAAGTATTTATTTGATATCCTGTAATTTGAACTCAGGTGTTGTAATGTATTTTTTGTGACTTATTTATCTAAAATATCATGTCATCTGTAAATAGATATTTTTATTTCTTCTCTTTCATTCTGCATACACTTTATATCTTTTTTCTTTTTTTCTCCTTCCTTCCTTCCTTCCTTCCTACCTTCCTTCCTTCCTTATTATTCTAGATCAAGCCTCCAGTACAATGTTGAATAGAAGTGGTTTAAAACAGACATCCATTCTTTCCCCACTAAGCATGCTACTAACTGTTGGTCTTCTTCCACTGCTTTTTTTTTTTAAAACATGGATAAGCATGTCTGTGTATAGAAAATATTTTATTTCTTCTTTTCAAATCTGCTTGCCTTGTATTAATTTTGCTTGGCTTAGTTTACTCTGACTAGAACTTCCAAAATGATATTGAATAGGAATGGTGAGAGAGAGACCATCCTTGACTTGTTCCTGATCTTAGGAAAAGAAGCATTCAATCTTTTTCTATGATGTTATTAGCAATGTGTTTTTGGGGATACCTTTTATCAAACTAAGAATGTTTATCTCCAAGATGGATGAAAATTTTTATTTCAAATAAATGTTAATCTTTCTACTATACACTATAAATTAATGTTTATGTGACTTTTCTTCTTTATTATTAAAATAGATTTCATTCAACCATTTTCATGTGCTAACCTAGTACTACATTCGTGGAATAGACCTCATTTGTCACGGTGTATTATTCTTTTTATGTGTTGCTGGATTTGATTTGCTAACATTTTTTTAAGGACTTTTCTTATTTTCTTGAGGGATATCATTTTGAAGTTCCTTTTCCTTCCTGTTTGGCTTTGGTATAAGAATAATACTAGTTACATAAATGGGTTTGGAAATATCCCTTCTCTCTCTTTTAATGTCCATGCTTCCTTGGTTTACCTTCATTGTTCGTACTGAGAATTTCTGTCTTCTTTCTTATTTCTTTCCAGTATTGTTAGATTTTAATTTTAAGAGCTTTTCAAAAAGTTTTTTTTATTGATTCTTTTGATTCTTTTATTTTTGAATTTCACTGATTTCTACTATGTTTTCATTTCCTTCCTTCTGCTTGCTTTGGTTTTATTTTGTTGTCTTTTGAATTTCATCTGGCGGAAGCATAAATTGTGAACTTAAGAGTTTATAAAATGTTCTAACATATGTATGAATGCCATAATTTTTTTCTCTAAGTCTTGCATTAGCTGCTTTTCTCAAATTTTTAAATATTGTATTTTCATCAAAATATTTTCCAGTTTCTCTTGATAATTGCCCATATATTCTTTAGAAGTGTGTTGTTTAACTTTATGCTTTGGGAGATTTCCAATGATCTTTTTGCTATTTATATTTTAATTTCTTTATGATTAGAGAAATATTTTATATGATTTCAAATTTTTTGAATTTGTTAATGTTTGTTTTATGACCAAAGATATCATCTATGTTAGTGAGTATTCCCAAGGTGCTTGAAAAGAATATATATTCCACTATTTTGTGTAGTGTTTTATAAATCTCAATTAGTTCGCTCTCATTTGCTGACAGTTCTGTTTGTTTCTTCTTATGTAATAGTTGGCTTTTCAGTCTACTTATTTTCTTGTCGTTTTTGATTACTAATGAAAGAATACTGAAATTTCTAACTTTAATTGTGGGCTTGTCTGCTTCTTTTAGTTATGTAAGTTTTGCTTCATAATTTTTGAGAGCTTTTTGTTAAATGTGTCCATATTTAGGATTGTTGTGCCTTCTTGGTGAATTTGATGCTTCTTTATTTTTTGTAATGTCCTCTTTCTCCTTAGTTATTTTTGCTGCAATAAAATATTTTTGTCTAATATTAATTAACCTCTCCAGATTTATGTCTAATATTAGCTAGACATGGCATTTCTCTTTCCATCATTTTTCTTTTAACCTATTACAGCATACCTAAAGTGAGTTTCTTGTAGGCAACACATAGTTAGCTGGATCTTGCTTTCTTTCTATACAGTTTTATTAAATCTATGTTTTAGTTAGTGTATTTAGACTGTTTGCATTTAACAAATTATTGATTTATTTGAAATTTGTTCTACCATTTTATTGTTTCCTCTATTTTTATTCCTTTGAATTCTCTTCCTGCCTTTTTATTATTTAAATATTTTTGTATTTCATTTTTATTTATTGATCTTTTACTGTATCTTTGTATACAATTTTAGTATTTTTAAGGTGTTAAAAGTCACATTTCTTATGGACTACTCAGAATTAATATTTTCCTATTTCAAATGAAATGTATAATGCCTTCTACTAGCTACCATGGATGACTTTGTCTTTATTTATTTACGTTGTTTTTAATAGATGCTTCATCTGTATATTTAAAAATTCTATCTGAAAATGTTATAATTTTTGCTTTTAAGTTTCAAATCTATTTTAAAGAGCTTCAGAGGAAAATTTGCTAATTGCATTTACTTAGATATTTGCCATTTCTGTTTCTGGTATTTTATGATTCCTTCTGGGATCATTTTCTTTTAGTCTGAAGAACTTCCTCTAGTACTTACTGAAGAGCAGATCTTCTGAAGATTAAATCTTTTAGTTTTCTTTTACCTCAGAATGTCATTATTTCATCTTTATTTCTAAAAAATGTCACTGCATAACAAACTCTGTAGTTGAAAATCCCTTTCTTTCAACAATTTAAAGGTGATGTCCATCACCTTCTGAATTCCATGGTGTTAGGTGAGAAACCTGCGGTCGTTAAAATTATTGTTCCTCTGCATGTGATGCTTTGCCTTTCTCTGGCCACTTTCAGAATATTTTCATTGTCAACTCTCTGCTGCAGTCTTATTATAATGCATCCATACATGGATTTGTTTTATTGTATTCTGCTTGAAATGTGCTGTCTTCTTGAGGATATTAATTTATGTTTATCAACCAATTGAAGGAGTTTTCAGCATTACTTATTCATTTTTTGCATCACAGTGTTTATTGTCTGGTTGCGGGGCTCTACTGACATAAATGTTAGAACTGTTGTCCACAGATCTCTGTAATTCTTTTTCTTCACAAGCTTTTTCTTCTCTGTTATTTAAATTAATCTACAACTTATCTTTAAGTACTAACTCTTCTATCATCCACATTCTGCAATCAAGTCAAGCAATCTACTCAGTGTTTTATTTCAATTATGTGCCTTTTAGTTCATATTTATATTTGTTTCTATGAAAATATTTTCTGCCTTCTATGTATTGGCTGAGCTTTTTGAATTATTTCGTTTTTTGAGATGCTTATTTACTCTTACTTTTTGGAGCGTGGCAAAATCTTTATCTCATAATTCTAGCATAGACATAATTTTCTGGTTGATGTCTACTGATTGTCTTTTCAGTTTTCAGATTATTAAGACTATTTATCATAAAAATGAGTCTTTTGGAGCTCTTCCTCTCTGGTATCCATATGTATATCTGGTTTTCAAGATTCCTTTGAATCTACCTTGGGAGTGACTGGAAGGGATAAGAGGAAGCTTCTTCTAACTAGTAGACTAGTACTTAGACATCCAGTTTCCTTCTCTAATATGCCTGGTGTCATCTACTTTTAAGAGTCCTCAGGTATCTGCTCCATGAACGTAGTCCAGGGTTTTTAGTTCCATGAGTGGAAGACACGGAATGGACTTCGTCTACTCCATTTTGTACAGAACTTTATTTTTAACAGTGGGGGGAAAAAAGCATTTGAGACTTTAACTAAGTGCTCTTCCCTTTTAAAATTATTAAAATTTCATAGAGTTGTACAAAATCACATGGACCCTGGAGCCATATGCTTGGATTCAAATTTTGACTTTATAACTTTGTAGATGTGCAACTTCAGCAAGTTATTTGATCTCTGTGATTCAAAGAG
This sequence comes from Solenodon paradoxus, assembly GCA_004363575.1. Taxonomy (NCBI): domain Eukaryota; kingdom Metazoa; phylum Chordata; class Mammalia; order Eulipotyphla; family Solenodontidae; genus Solenodon; species Solenodon paradoxus. The sequence goes on from RJWH01000168.1 coordinate 198,380, forward strand.
ATATTTTTGATAAAAATAGAAATATTTTTTGATAAAAAGAAGTTATCTTCAAAGAGATATCACATGAGTTTATATTTATAAAGAATTATAACTCTGCCTGCCATATAATAAGTGATATCTAGATATTTGTTATATCAACAGATGTCTTTTGGACCCATAAAATATAAATATCTTTGATGGAAGGGGAGTCCCTTATGTGTTTATCAACTTCCTTGGTGTCTAACTTATCATTTTGTTTATAAAAGGCTATATACTAAGAGTAAAAAGATCGTGTGCATATATGAGAATGATTAGAATTTATGAGGTAAAATATCTAGTCTAATATCAGTTACGTGTGGAGAGTGATATAAATTTTACCTTTCCCTTCATTTAAAATAAAGTGTACAATGCCTGAAGTATACTATTCTTATGATCATAGTCTTCTTTATCCATTATCCATCAATTCATCCTTTTATTTGTTTATTAATTTTTTATCATTTTTTTTTTTTAAATATAAAGTATTAATACCTACTTTGTCTCAGGACATGTGTTAGGTGCTAGGGAAGTAATGACAAGCAAACTAAACATGATTCCTGCCACATGGCCGGAATGGATCTTACTAATTAAGCAATCATCTGAACATATAATTAGAAACAATAATGAGTATATTGAAAGAAAGACAAAGGGTACTTCCTGAACACATAGTAAAGAGATATGATCTAATAGTTCAGGAGGTAGTTGATGGAGGAGGATGGTCAATGATGACATGAGTTGAATCTGAATAATGACCAGAAACCAAATTGGCCAATGATGGGGAAGGAGAGGGTAGAAGAAGGGAGGAATAGTATCCCTTGTAGACTGGACAGCACTTTCAATGGCCTTGTGATGAGATGAGAGTGTGGCATGGTCAGAAATGAATATGGTTAGCAAGGTGGCTAGTGAGAATTCAGAGGAGAACCACACCAGAAAAGGGTGAAACAATATTTGGGGTGAGTGGATTAGTTTGGGTCAGGTCTGTTAAGCTTTGTGAAGGACTATAGTATAAAAATAAGATGGAAGAACTAAAAGTTTTTAAATGGAGTAGAGAATTGGAAGGGGACACTGATGTCATCAGAAACACTATGGAAGATGATACCCATAACCATTCCTACGCAGGGAGTGGCTTGAGGGTTATAGTACTCCAAGTTTAGGTTTGCCTAGATTGAATGTCCTCCATGATTACTACCTCTGGGCTTTTAGGGGCGCCATTAACCTTTCAATGATGAAAGTAAAAATGCTGTCATTAACATTTAGAAAAAATGGTGAAATTCACTGTCTTATGTTGTCTCCGAAACTTGTGGATGTATTTTGTTGGTTTAGATAAACCATTTTCTTCTGTAAGCTAGGATCAGAAACTATTGGGATCAATTCTCTTGGTGGTGGAAGAATGAAACAGATCAACCAAGAGAAGTACAAATGGAAGATGAGAATTCCCATGATATTTGAAGTTTTGGACCCATGAATCCAGATTCCATTTCTATTTTGTCTATGATACTTTTTATTTCTAGGCCAACAGATTTTTGTGTGGTATGCTTAAGCCAGCTTGCAGCCGAAAGAGTCTTGCCTAATACATTCTTTTGGGACATTATCGGGACCAAGTTTGACTTTGGCTTCTAATTAGTTTAACTCAGGGATTAGCTGGAGTCACACTGTCCTTTGGATTTTAATAAAATTTGACACAAACTCCCATTGTCATGTGAAGAAGCAAAGGCAGTATTTTCCTCTCAGAGATTTGTGTTTGTGTTTAGGATGTGGGAAGGAGGAGATAGGGGAGCAGGAAGGTAGGATTGTGTGAAAGTTCTCATCTTATCCCCTACTGCTTTTCTCAGTCCTAAATTGCTTTGAACTTCCTATACACACATTTCTAATTTCACTGTCCCTTTATAGACTCTCCACTCCAGATAGAGTCACTTAAAATAAGAGTCTCCTCACTGAGGAAAACTCCCTACTAGCTGCTAAGTAACAGTTATTATTTTTTCACCACCCCACTGTCCGTTTTTACCTTGTTTGTTTGTGTCTGCTTTATTTTCTATCATTTATTTTACCCCTTTGCCTCAAATACAGCAAAAATCCACCAAAAAACCTAAAAACCAAAACCCTCCAGGCATAGATTTATTATGGTGTGCTTTGCTCTCATTGAGCAAATGCCTTTGAAAGGATCATTTTCACTCATCTACTGGTATCTGGGGAGAGGTCCCAATCCTCCCCGCACAGCCTTGCAGCTCTAATTCTAAGGTACTAAGTTGGCACCAGCTCTGAGCAATCCCTTTTGTGTCATGAAACCCTTCTCCTTTCCTCCCTCCCCTCATGCTCAGTAGAAACTTTGGCAAAAGAAAGAAAAGAAAAGAAAACAAAACAAAACAAAAGCCCAAAACCTGACTGGGCTTCAGGTCTTCTCTTGCCTTTTCTCCCAGGTCTCATGTTACTTGAATGAGGGGGCTCTCTGCTGATTGAGCCTCCTGTGTTCAACTGTTTAAGCTGACAGCTTCCCTTTCTTCCCCAGCCATGAGAACGCTTTTGGGGGCTCAGCTGGTCCCCCTCTTCCCTGGCACCGATCCCTCTGTTCGGGTCAGCCCGAGAGGTATAGGATTGCTCAGCCTCCTGGAGCCATAGCAGTGGCTCTGGCGCTGCTGTTCCTCTACTGTCCTCATGTACCTTGGTTTAGAAAACGCTAATATTTGTGGATGGCCTTCTCTCCTAGGCCTGCATTTCTTCTTAAAGGATACAGGAGAAGAAAATGCAGGGAAGACAGAGCAGTGAGATACACCTTCTGTGGTACACACACATGACCTTATGAATGTCAGTAGTCAGTTAGATTTTCCTAACTACAGCCGGGGAGAATACCTGCACGAGATAGATGAAGTCTGCAAATACCCCTTCACTTTTCCTTCTTGTCTTTAATCTGTAAAATGCAAGCACTATGTTTTATTTTCACATGCTATGAAATTCCTAGCTCATATATTCCACATGCACAGCCTGAAAAAAAATGTTGAATTTAATCTGAGGGTTGGGGCCTCCTTTCAGATCTCAAGTATCTCTAATAATGTTAATCATAATAATTAATTATTGTTGACACTATTACTATGTACTGAGCACTTAATTGCACACCAGATACTGGGCTATATCCTCTGCCTTGAATGTCTCAATAATCCTTTGAGTTAGATGTGATCATTCTCTACATCTTGTAAACAGAGAAAGAGAGGTTAAGCCATTTAATCTCAGCAAATTGGAAGTGGAGTCGGAATTTGAACCCATACTACATCCACACACTGTGCTGAATTACATACTGTGCTGATGCATGCCATGAATCTATTAGGGAAGTAATTATGATTCTTAGTGGCTATTAACGAGAAAATGCAGATGTCTGCAAGGAGAAGCAAGGAGATTTTTTCTTCTTTGGATATTCTCTGAGTTTCCCTTCCCCCATCTCCCCCCACCTCTCTTCCTACAGCCTCTGATTTGCCTGTTTTCCCCACTAAAAGTCTATTGTTCGAATTAGTTCTCTCTCTTTACATTGTTTAATTTAGATCATTTGCTTTCTGTTTCTATACACCTCATATGACTGATAATCATACAGTCTGTTTTTCTCCTGATTTATCTCACTAAGTATACTTTTCTCTAAGTCCATGTGTTGCTACAAATGGTAGGATTTCTGCCTTTTTGATGGCCAGGTAGCATTTCATTGCATATATATGCCACATGATCTTTATCCACTCGTCTGTTAATGGACATTTAAGTAGTTTCCAGCTTTTGGCTATTGTAAATATTGCTATGATGAACATGGGGGTGCATATGTCTCCACGAATAAGTGTTGTTGTATTTCTATGGTAAATATCCAGTAGAGGAATAACTTGATCATATGGACTTTCCATTCTCAATTACATGAGGAATCTCTAAACTGTTTTTCAAAAATGGTTGTACCATTTTACACTTTGACGAAAGATGAATAAGGATTCCCTTTTCTCCGCCTTCTCTCTAACATTTGTTTCTTTTTTTTTTTTTTGGATGATAGCCATTCTCAGAGAAGTGTGGTGATATCTCATCGTTGTTTTGATTTGCATTTCCCTAGTAACAGGAGAGGAAGAACATCTTTTTATGTAACTGTTGGTCATTTGTATGTCGTCCTTGCAGAAATGTCTATTAAGTTCATCTCTCCATTTTTTAATTTGATTGTTTGTGGGATTTTTGTTGTCCAATTTTATGAGTTCTTTGTATATTTTGGATGTTAATTCCTTGGCAGAGATGTGAATATCTTCTCTCATTCAATTGGATGTCTTTTTGTTTTGATGTGTAGAAGCTTTTTAGGTTGATGCAGTCCCATTTGTTTATTTTGGATTTTATTCCCCCTGCTATTGGAATCTAGTTCCCAAAGATATCTCTTAGTTCAATGTCCAATTGTGTTTTGCCTATATTTTCATTTATATGATTTTTGTTTCTGACCTTACATCTAAGTCCTTAATCCATTTTGAGTTAATTTTTGTGTTTTTGTGTTAGGTAGTGGTCTAGTTTCAGCCTTTTGCATGTGGCTGTTCAGTTCTCCCAGCACCATTTATTGAAGAGTCTATCCTTGTCCCATTGTAAGTTTTTAGCTCCTTTGTCAAAAATTAAATGTCCATATATATGTAGATTTATTTCTGGACTTTCAATTATATTTCATTCATCTGTTTTTCTTATTTTATCCCAATACCATACTGTTTTGATTATTATTGCTTGGTAGTAGAGTTAGAAGTCAGGGAGCATGACGTCTCCATTGTCGTTTTTTTTTTTTTTTTCCATCAGGATTGTTTTTGCTATCCTGGGTTGCTTGTTTTAAATAAATTTTGTGTTTTTTAAATTCTATATGTGCAAAGAATGTCTTTGGGATCTTGAAATCATGTGGTGTTTGTCCTTTTTAAAAATTTATGTAGTGTATCACATTTATTAATTTGTGTATGTTGAACCACCCTTACATCCCTGAATTAATCCCACTTGATCATGGTGTATGATTCACTTAATATGTTGTTGAATTTGGTTTAATAGTATTTTGTTGAGAATTTTTGCATCAATATTCATCAAAGATATCAGTCTATAATTCTCTTTTAAAATGCTGTCTTTATCTGATTTTGGAATCAGTGTAATGTTGGCATCATAGAAAATGCTTGGAAGTTTGGCATCTTCTTCAAGTTTTTAGTACAGTTTAAGAAGGATTGGTATTATCTTTGAATGTTTTGTAGAATTTACTGGTGAAGCCATCTGTTCCAGGACTTTTGCTTTAGGGAAGATTTTTAATTGCTGTTTTAATTTTCTTGCTTATGTATGAGCTATTCATGGTTTCTAGATCTTCTTGATCTAGTCTTGGAATGTTGTATGTTTCCAGGAATGCGTCCATTTAGTCTAGCTTATCCAATTTGTTGCCATATAGTTATATATAATATTCTCTTATAATCCTCTGTATTTCTGCTGTATCTATTTTAACTATTGCTCTTTAATTTCTGATTCCATTTATTTTTGTTTTTTCCTCTTTTTTATGAGTCTGCCTAGTGAGCTGTCTATTTTGCTTATTCTTTCAAAAAAAACTAAACTTTTACTTTCATCGATTTATTGAGTACTCTTTTTGATGTCTATATCATTGATTTCTGCCCTTGTTTTATTATTTCCTTCCTTCTATTGGATTTACATTTCTTTTTTTCTTTTTCTTTTCTAGTTCCTTCAGGTGAAAGTTTAGGTTTTTTATTTGTGATTCTTCTTGTTTCTGAGGCAGGATTGTATTGCTATAAATTTCCCTCTTATTTACTCCTTATGCTACATCTCACAGATTTTCATATACCATTTCTTCATTTCCATTTGGTTCCAGGTATTTTTAAAATTTTATCCTTGATTTCCTCCTTTACCCAATGGTAGTTCAGTAACATGTTGTTTATTCTCTAATCTTACACTGTTTTTCTCTTTTTCTCCTTTTGGTCAATCTAGAGAGGTTGATGCTGTTGTGATCTGAAAGCATGTTAGATATTATTCAGTCTTTGGAAATTTATTGAGACTTGTTTTGTGTCTCAACATACATTTTAGTCTATCCTTGAGAATGTTCCATAAGCTCTTGAAAAAAAATGTGCACTCTATCATTTTAGAGTGAAGTGTTCTCTCTCTTTATCCCCCCACTCATTGTGTGTGTATCTATGTTAAGTTCATCTTTTCTATTTTGTTGTTTAAAGATCTTTTTTCTTTATTGATTTCTGAATGATAGGTCTTTTACTGAAAGAGGAGTATAAAAATCTCCTACAAATATCAGTATCTCTATTTAGATCTGTTAATATTTTCTTGATATATTTAGTTGCTCTTCTTTGAATACATATATATTAATAAATGTTATGTCTTTCTGTTTTGTTGATACCTTTATAATTATATAATGACCATCTTTATCTTTTGCTACCTTCTTTAGTTGAAAGACTACTTTATCTGAGATGAGTATAGCAGCTCCTGACTTTTTAGATTTATCATTGACTTGGAATACCATTCTCTATCTATTCATTCTAAATCTGTGCTTGTCTCTGGATCTTAGGTGAGTTTCTTGCAAACAGCATATAATTGGGTTTGTTTTTTAGTCCATTTAGCCACTTTGCCTCTTAATTGGTGAGTTCAGTTAGTTTACCTCTAGAGTAATTCTTGGTATTTGAGGACTTGCTACTGCCATTTTGCTTTTGTTTTCTGGTTTGTTTGTTTTTTTACCTTGTTTATATTTTTGTAAAATTTCTTCTCTTTGATTTAGATAAGAGTGTCACTTTTAACATTTCTTATAGAGTAGATCTCGTGGCAGCAAAATCTTTCAGCTTTTGTTTGTTGAGAAAAACCCCTATTTCTCCCTTAATTTGAGAGTTTTGCTGTACATAATATTCTTGGTTAGTACTTTTTATCCTATAGCATTTTGAAGACATAATTCCATTCTCTTCTAGCCCGTAGGGTTTCTGCTGAGACATCTGAGGTTAGTCTGATGGGAGCACCATTGTATGTTATCTGCTTTTTTCCCCTGGAATTTTTTCTTTATCTTGGACATCCATATCAAGTATAAATTAAGATAGGCTTCTTCATTTCCACAAATGAATGTATTGGTGTAGGATTTTTTGTATCTATATAACTGGGTAATTGGCTGTATGTTCATTTCCTTCCCTAGGTTTAGGAAGTTTTCAGCAATTATTTCTTTAAATATGTTCTCCGTTCCCTTCTTTTTCATTTTGCCTTCTGTGATACCCAGTATTCTTATGTTGCACTTCCTAGCATTGTCAGATAATTTTCTGAGTCTTCTTCTTCTTCTTTTCCTCCTCTTCTTCCTCCTCCTTCTCCTCCTTCTTGCATTTAATTTATCTTTCTTCTTCTACCTGGCTCCTTTCGGCATTATTATCCTCTAGATCACTAGTCCTTTCCTTCATTTGGTTTATTCTGTTCCCAAGTCTTTCTACATCATTCTTAATTTCATTTATTATCTCTGGAACTTTAATTTCTGCCTTCTGCTCTTTGATTATATTTTTGAGGTCACTGACTGTTTTTTGGAATTTTCTTTTAACTCTCTGAATTTATGATTGCATCTTTGAATTATTTATCTGTTAAAAAGAACCAATCTTCCATTCCTTCAAAATTGGCTTCTGTTGAGCTGTCATTTTGTTGTGTTTCCATATATTGAGGTTTTCACGTGTATTGTGTCCCCCAGACCCTATGGGATAGGTTCTTGTTGATCAGGTTATAATTTTGTGTTTTACTGTCATGGGATGGTCTAGCTTTGTTTTATACTTTGACTCTTACTTCTGTAGTATGTTGTTTTCTGCTGTGTCAGGAAGTGAAGATGGCTACCGGGTGGGTTGCAGGGGTTTGGGAAGCAGGGAAGCTGTTATAGCCTGGTTTAGATTGGGGGACTTATTTTTGCTGGTAGCACTTGACTAGCTGAGGCTGGGAGAACTGTCTCTGCTGGCCACACTTGGGCTTGCTGTCCTCCACCACCAGAGTGCTCCGTCACTAGAGCCTGAGTTCCAAGGTGTGGGGCAAGAGGAGTGCTGGTGCCATTTACTCCTCTATCCTTCTGATTTTGCTGCCCCCAACCATCTCCTTATAAGCTTAACTCAAGCCAAGAGTCTGTTGAGGTAGCAATCCTAGTTCCTCCCTCCCTCATTTAGCTTAGCCTAGGCTTGCCGCTCTGGCTGTCTGAATATGTGCTGCTGGAAACGAAAACTGTCACAGTTGCCATTTTTGTGAGTGGTGAGGATTCAATGTATCTTTCTTAACATTTGTCTCTTCTTCACCTCCATTTTGTTTGGATAGTTCTCATAGTTCTCCATTAGCACTTTTGGACCTGTCATTATTTTTTAATCTACGGTTGTTCCACTGTCCTTTGTAATCAACTATTTATGCAGCTTTGTTGATTCCTAAAAGTAAGCACAACAGAGCTATATGTTATCGTTGGTTTAACCTTTTTGAGGACATGGTTAAGCACTAGGTGATAGAAACTCAGTGTAATAAGTTGGGGTTAATGTGAGGCTCCTCTCCTTTGTTTCCTTCCTCTCAGAGACCACTGTCCTCTGTTGACTGATACCCTTTACCTTAAAACCTATTGTTTCTTCTTTTTTTCTGCATTATTGTGATTTGGGAACAAATGCCCTTGAAATCTTGGATGGAAGTAAAAGACCTGAAGACCTGAAGGTTAATTTTATTTTTTAGTAAGAGAAAAACCATATGTATATATATATGGAGAATTTCTGTGGTGGTAAATTCTGAGGTAGCTGGGACAGACCCATCATTTATATCCTGAGCTGAGGCATGGAAAAGGGGGCCTAGGATGTGGGTGAGACAGAAAGGGATCCCCATGTTACAAGGAAGAATAATTCATCCTGAAAGTAAAGATATGTACCTTCCTTTTCTACTTTCTTCTGGAGAATAGGAACAGAACATGATTTCTGGATTAGGAGAATGCTGAAGACCCAGGGAATGGCAGATGGTTTCTCTTATTAAGGGAAGGGCTAAAGGTTTAGAAGAATTGGAAGTTCTCCACTGCCTGTGGGACTGTCCTTCCCTGTCCCTGATTCTTCCTGTTAGAGTGAGACATGTACAAGAGACTAAGAGGCTTGGGGTGTTCTATTTTAGCTCCTTTAGTTCTTCTTCTGTGACTTCCTGGAAGTCACACACATTAGTAGACAGACTGATGGCAATGGAGAGAAAAAAAATACAATTAGTATTTAAGTCTCAGTCTAAAAGACAGAAAATCACAAAGTTGAGGGTGAAAATGAAAAAGGAACAGAGCAAACCAAAGCACATGCTCTCATATCCCATCGAACCAGTCACCCACTCCCTGGACAAATAAAACAGTTAATCTGGTCACACTACTTGTTCTATTTATGTAGAAGGACCAATTTTTCTCCAATGACTGACAAAGCTGCTTTTTGCTGAAAGTCAGCATCCAAAGCATCCAGAGATTCTGAAGTACCACAGAGGTTAGGCTTTCAATCTCTGGCTGCAGTTTTCTTAAAGGCATTCGAATTTGTTCTAACAACAGGGAGAATTGTAGGATTGCTTTCTCGAATTCAGTCTCTGAAACTTGGAAATAAGATCTCTACCACTATAAAGAATTTGGAGTTGAGATTTATAAGCAGATTCTCTACAATTTCTTGACAAAAGGTTAATTTTTAATGAGTGACTTACAATAATAGGAAGGGTTACTAATATTATGTGATCCCTTTGACTTCTATTTTTCTCTTGAGATGACTTAACACAGTAGTTAAGGTCGCATTCATTAAAAAGATAAAGAACATTTTAAACTATTCCAAAATTAAGGTGTGTGAGATTAGCGGTAAACTATTTAAATATGGATTGACTAATCCTTCAGAACTCTGGGAGTTAAACTTGACACAATATCTGAGTAGTCACAGTACACAGGACAATTACTGATGACAGCCCATTTATGGTGCTAATGGAACAAATAATGATTCTGTAAAGTTTTAGAACAGATGGACATTTATTTCTTTTCTACACAGCCAGTGCTCGATAAGAGTAAATTCATTTTCATCTAACCAGGGAATTTTGTTTATAACAGGAGAAAACTCATTTCTCATAAAAAATAAGAATTAGGTTGTCATTGACTTAGAGGGCCTAGGAAAGTCTCAAGCAAACAGCAGACACTATTACAGAATTATCAAATAAAAATATTGTTGTCTACTGAAAATCATACTATCTAATATACCTGTAAGAAGAGCAAAATGGTGGCTTGCATGTAGTATCCTTTCTGTTTATAGAATGTCTTATAAAATCAAAAGACTCCACTTAAACTCCAGATTTTCAGTTTATCTTTGATAAGGGAAGCTCCTGATTAATAAACATGTTCTCCTTCATTCACTTACCTTACCCATAATTCACTTGAGTTTGTACCTCTTCTCTCAATATATCATCTTTCCTCATTTTTTCACCAGAATCTTCTTATAAAGATAATTCCTAGAATATTGTGAGTAGTGAAAATACATCATTGAAACAGTGCTGCTCACAACAGTACTTTAAACGTTTCCCGTATCTTATAATGATCTACAATAGTGTCCACAAGAGGAGTTCCGGTCAAGATGGAGCCAGTAGAAGCAAGACACACGTACTCCCCACAGAGCAACTAGAATACACCTGTTCTCCAGGAACAAAACCTGAGGAAAAGCAGGCGCAGAGGCAATAGAGGGGCAGCAGAAATATTAAACTCAGAGAGCGGGCAAGACATCAGTGTTCAGACAGACTCTGTGGATTCAGGTTTCAGGACAAGGCAGAGGTGGTGGGGCCACGGGAAGAACCAGGTCTCCAGGGGCTGAACAAACGACAGAGAGCCCATCCAGTGGGACCAGGACATGGAGTTGGGGAGGGGAGGGTTGTGGCACAGGCAGAAGGAAGATCAGTGACCCAGTGGTTTGAACAAGAGGCCCAGGGACAAAATTACACTAGGCATCATCAAAACCAGAAGGCAACTAGGGGACTGCCACATCCACACCCCCACCCACCATATAGACCCAGAACAACAGAACTCACCCACTGGGAATCCCACCCCCAGATTGTGGGCCAAAAGCAAAGTGCTAATTATGGTTCAGAGCTGGGACATAGGGGAAAGTACTGCATTCCCCACACAAACTCCAATCGCATAGGCTGAACTCTCAGGCCCCAACAGTGAATCCACATAGAGCTTAACTAATCCAACCAGTGGTGATGACAAAAAATTCAAGAAATTCCATGTTCAAACCAGGATCAAGACTTAACTCAGTGCAAGTCGATACCCTACACGAAACCATCACTGCAGCGAAACCTAATCTACAGAAATGTAAACATAATGCCAGTGTTGTAAAGGGGATGATTTATCTTTCTTTTCAGCTGCATAGAATTCCATTGAGTATGTATACCACAAGTTCTTTGTCCAGTCATCTGTTGATGGACACTTACGTTTCTTCCATGTCTTGGCTGTTTCGAACTGTTGTGCTGTGAACATAGGTGTTAGATATTTTTTCTGATTAGAGTTTTTGTAGTCTCAGGGTATATGCATGGAAGTGGGACTGAAAGAGGCTGCAACAATTTAAATTCCTACCAATAGTGTAGGAAGTTTCCTTTTTTCTCCACAGCCTCTACAAAACTTCTTGTTCGTAGTCATTTTTATATAGGCCATTCACACGGATATAAGGTGAAATCTCATGTAGTTTTTTATTTGTGTTTCTTCAATGATAAGTGATGTGGAACATTTTTTCATGTGGTTATAGGAAGGACATCTCTGTGTCTTTTTTAGTAGATGTCTATTCAGTTCTTCTGCCCATTTTTTGAGAGGAGAATTTGTTTTAAAACTATTGAAATGTATGAGTTCCTTATATATTTTGGAGATTAAGCTTTTGTCTGATGTATGCAGTATCTTTTCCCATTCTATGGTATGCCTTTTCATTTCAGTGGTGGTTTCTTTTGCTGTACAGAAACATTTTACTTTGATATACTCTCAAGTGTTTTTACTTTGGTTTCTTTTGTATAGGTGTTCCTTCTGCAAAGACATGTTTGATATTGATGTCATGAAGCATTTTTCCTACATTTTCCTCTATTTTATGGTTTCAGATCTTATATCCATGTATTTGATTAATTTTGAGTTTATTTTTGTGTATGAAGATAACATGTAAAAAAGTTTCACTTTTTGTAGATATTTGTCCAGTTTTCTCAGCACCATCTATTGAATAGATTTTCTAGAAGGATGAATTTGGTGACTCTCTATATTACGCAATGGGAGAAAAGTAAGGGAAATGCAAGAGAAGAAATTGATGTTTCCAGTAATAAAAGGTTTAGGAAAACAGACAACAGAAGAGTAGAGATAGAGGAAATACAATGAAGACATCAACCGAAGCAATTATTAGAATCTAATATTGAAGTCCCAAACTTCTTTCAGAAGTAAGGTAGATAAGAAATGATCAGGGGACAGGATTTCCAGTCCTTTCCTTTAGATCCCTTGGCAGCTTGGTTTAATAATTACTGCAGATCCTTCTAGGATTGAAAGAAAAATAAATCACCCCTTAAGTCTTGTAGCTCTTAAAGCTTGGAGTAAATGTGCACCACTTCTCTGTTGAGAATAAGTCATTAAGATTCTATATCCTATCTACATTTAAGGAAATAAAAAGAAGTTATTTAGTCTTGAAGGCTCACCTCCATTCTGGATTCACTTCCCACCTCATTTTCCTGATTGGGGACTAGAGAAAAGGTGAATCCCTTTATGTCTGTTGGTGACTTTCCCTAAAGAGGATGTGACCGGAAAAAAAATGTGGACCCAATATTTGCAGAGGTAATTTCTTTTTCTCTTTTTCCAAGCCAGAAAAATCACCTTTCTCTCTAATTCCCTTGTGCAAAGGTCTCTGAGGTTGTGTTTTTATCTTGGTATCTGGAAAACATTTGGCTAATACTAAGTTCTCTACACAGATGTGGGGCATTTTCTATAAAAGACACATGTGCAGCAACCCCCATCCCCTGCAAATCCCTCCGCCCCAGCTTCAGCACACATTTCCCCTGGTGATTTCCATCCTGTTAGAAAGACTCTAAAATAAAATGAAAATGTTTTAGGGAGTTGACAGAGAGGACATTCTCTTTTTCTCTCTAAAATGCAGATCTAACAGAGGCTTGGTGTGGGTGAGGGTGTGGGTCCTAAGTTGGAGCTCTTGGTCACAGGTGTGCACTTTCATTTCATCTTCCTGCCAGTTCACAACCATCTGGCCTTGCACTCTGCTTTGGCCGTTGTGTGCCCTTTCTCAGCCAGATAAACATTTTCAGGTGCTTTTCAAGTACATAGAAATCTGTTTGGATGCATGAAAGCATGTGTTTGGGTGCCATGTAAAGGTTAACTAAGTTTTTGGAAATCTGTTCCTAACTGTAGGGATCAAAATGACTGAGTATTCATTTATAAGAACAGAACCCTCAACCATAAAGAGACATGACAAAAGTGTTCATTCTCTCAAAAAATATTTGACCATATCCTTTCTGTCAAGGCTGTTGTAGGTCTTTTAGATACAACTGATCAAAACAGAGAAAATCCTGCCCTTGATCCTACATTCTGTTGATGCAAAGAGACATGTTAAACAATTTAGTAAATAAAATATAAAATATATGCGAGGGTGCTACTTAAGAGAAAAAAATCAGGAAGGAAGGAACATGATGGGGGTGAGAGAATTCAAAATAGTAGGTAAGGAAGGTTCATGATAAGGTGATATTTTTAGGAAATATCCAAAGGAAGCCATAAATCAAGAGAACATCAAATGCAAAGTCCTGAGATGACTTGTTAAGAAAAGCTAATAAGCCAGTGGGATGGAATGAACTATTTCTTAAATTGCTGTTTTTTACTATCTGTGGAGAATATTTCAGATCTGACCTCATGGATGATGATCAGCAGTTCCATACACCTTCTGGATTATCACTGTCCTTAGACAACATTTGGAGAATCTAAGAGCTCGAATCCCCAGCTACTCTAGTTAAGTAGGTTTGGGGCGATGACCAGTCACCTGTCTTTGTAGAGAGCGTGCCCACATAATTTAGATAATCTGTCAATCCAGGGATTAATCCTAGATCTGTAGGTCCAGTCCATCTTGACCTCCAGCTTTTCCTGGCTGCAGCATCTGTGGATCATCTTTTCAAGACAATGAAACATTGAGGTCTATATGATTAGTGTTGGATTAGTTGTGTTATCAGTGGGAAAAAGGCATAAAGATGATAGACTAATGTTTTTGTTTTATAGTTAGGACTTGCAACACAGTGTAGTTTAAAGCAATTTCCAGTTGCACTACAGATATGTGTAGTGTTTTGCTTTCCATCCATGAAAACTGGTCTTTGTCTTTAGCAAGTTTTAGTTGTTTTTTGTTCCATATTTCCTTGCATCCAAGGAAAGATCAAATAAGCTAACTGTAGGTAGAGGTGTAAATGGGATTCATCATAAATTAAAACTTGAATACTACTTGGAATATGCTATTTTTGCTTTTTGTTGTTCTTTGTTTGCCTTGTGCTCCATCATTTCCACAAAATAGAAAACACGACTACCAACAGCTCTTAAGTTTTATACCTAAGAGTTTCTGCCATGAGAGTGGGTTTGATTTCTAATCTCTGTATCGCAAGTCTAACAGGTTTCCATGGAGACTCAGTGGTATGTTCCTGGCCCACTATCTCCCATTGAGTGGAATGAACATGGTCAGTGTCATATAAGAGCAGCCCCTCTGTAACCATCAATGAGGATAGAGGACACTTTCTAGAGAAGTATGGGGTACTAGCTTCTTAAAATGTTCACTCAAAAGCTGGAATTTGCATTGAAACTTTTCTTTTGAAATTGATTAAAAACTATGATAATATAACACCAAAGTCCTTAATTTTAAATAAATGGTCCTACTATATCTGATTCCCAATCTACAACTCTATTACCGAACATCCTCCCTGTGCTCATGCCATTCTTGCCACACTAGTATTTCCAATTACCACTGCCTGCACAGTCTAGCCCCAGAAATCTATATGACTTACTCTTTCACTTTGCTGACATATTATTTCCTCTGTGAATCATTCCCTAACCACCTTATTCAAAACTGTGCTTCTTCCACCCCAAAGCTCCCAATACTGTGTAGTAATTTTATCTACAGCTTTCAGTACCATATGCCATAGTATGTCTTACATTTTTGCTTTCTCTTATTCATTACAGCCTCAGCTCCATAGAGTCAAGGAGTTGTGTCTTATCTTGATCACTGCTGGAACCACAGCACCAGAAGCCACGCCTGAAACCTAACAGACACTCAAAAACAGTAGATGATTATTAAATGTTATATTTATACATTCTAGATAACTATAGTTCTTTCACATTCATACTTGTCTATGACTTTCAATGATTAAGAACCCACGTAGAAAGCCCCACCTGAGCTTCCTTTGGATTGAATCCAATGATGATTCCAGAAAACAAACAGAAGAGCGGGAGGCTGGTGTTGGCAGAGCAGCTGCTGAGTTGGGAAGAGGGCAGCATCTGTATTACTAAGACACAGCAGCATCCCTGGGGAGAGGGTAGCCCTGAGGCTCTGCAGGTCTTTTCAATATCTTGGATTAAATGAACTGTGAAATATTTGTTTTATTAGAAGGACTTGGGTTTGTTTCTGAGGTCTTAAATTGTGTCTATTCTGGGCAGCTGATATGTAGCAGAGTGGAGCTTGCACAATGTTTAGAGATCTTACAGAAACTCTCCCATCATTTGGGGCTTGATTTCAGAGGCCCCATTAATTTCTCCTTCAAGGCCAGAAATATCTTTGTTGGTAAAAAACACTGGGAAAGTACATGTTTACAGTAAACAAGGGAATATGGAGACCGGCAGCCTCATGTTGCACCAAGTGCAGAAGACTCTGGAAAGTCTTTTTTTTCCTGAATGGCTGCAGTCTATAGAATTGCAGATTGGGGCATATGTGTTCCATGACACTAGGACTGGGAGTTCAGGAGGAGTCTGTTTCTAAAACTGATAGAAATTAAAGAACTTTTATAGGATTTGAAAGAAAAGCCCTACGTATGTATAGATGTGCTGATTCAATTTCACAGCATCTCCTGCCCAGTGTGTTGCTGTTAAATCACATTTTCCACCTGTGTCTATGAAACCTATGGGTCTCTGAGGTTCATGAGGGAAGTCCAATGCTTTCTGAGTAGGGAATGATAAAACCAAAATCTCATGGTGAGTTCCCATGGTAAATGGAGTGGGAGTGTCCACATTCTTACTATGAATATTGAGCTTCTTTTTGCCTGCTGTGGATTTGTCACTGGGGTATGTATGTATCTCTGTGAGTTCATGTATTTATGTGTGGATGGATGTGTCTGTGTGCATGATGGTGTGTATGTGGACATGTATACTTATGTGTATACATACATGCATGGGAGAAGTTCAGGAGTGTATCCTCCTCTCCCAATGGTTAAGTGTTTTACTGGGAAGGAAGAATGAATGAATCAAGGTGAATTAAATTGGTGTGTGGGAGGTAGGGTTGAATTTTTAGTCTTATCCAATTTTAAAAACTTTGCATCATTTTTGCTACCAAAGCATAGTCATGAATTGTTTGTGTAGATTTTTTAATGCAAAAATTACAACTGACAAGTAAAATCACTAACCTGTGATAAATTGACTGTTATTTCCTTTCTGCTCTGCTCCATTTCCTACCTACTGTGAATGGTCAAAATGGTAATGGATTGGGAAGGGGACTTTATTCACATCATGTAGGAGTCACTGTTTCTCCAGTGTCACTGACTGACTTTCCTGCATTACATACATGTATTACTTTCCTGCTGCCCAGTACACCTACAATGTGGTCTTCCCCAGTCCCTATTATAGTCATTACCAAATTTTGTCCATCCTTTAAGACCTATCTTGACCTATTTTGACCTATAATTACCTTTATGAAGTTTTTTCCATCCATCATCCATCCATCCATTCATCCCTCCCTCCCTCACTCCATTCATCCATTATTTAGTGAGTACCTACTGGAAATCAAACACTGAATGAAACTTCAGGTAATGCAGGTATAATTTTGAAGGCTACCAAATATTGACCAAGATTGTCCTTATTTAATGTTGTCCCAACATCATGCCTGGTTGAAATGCTGTCCTGGTTTAAAATCAGAGTTTGTCCAAAGTTCACTTGAGCAAACATGAACCCGACAAGCTAGCTCCCAATAATCAGGTAGGGGTACGGGTGTTCCCAACAGGGGTGTTACATCACACTACTCCCACCCAGTGCTTGAACTCCCCCTTCCTGCTGCCACTGAGCCTGGTAATATTCAAACTGGCCTGGTTTCAATTAAAAAAAATTATGATGTCTTATTATAAAGAAAAGACATGAAATATATAATCAAGCAAACAAATTAACACAATATTTAAAATTGTAATGGATCCCAGAGAAATACCTTTTGATAAAGCATAGTGAAACAATAGCTAAATTAAATAGAGATGTATGCCCGGGTGGAGTAGTGGTTAGATCGGCCGCCTTTGGCTGTTGTAGTCCACATATATGCCAAGGATCCCATTTTGTGTCTCGGGACCAGAGAGAATAACCAAGATGTATAGCTAAATAAAATAAATGTAAATGGTTTTCCCTCCTTTCTCTTCCTGTTTGCCTACCTCTGACTTCATTCCTGCCTTTATCTTTCCTTTAAAAAGATTAATTAAATAGGGTAGTCAGAGATGGTATTATCTATGACATAAAAATAGAAAAAAAAAATTGCATCCTGGTGGACTTAAAATTAAATCTCCAGGTTTGCATCCTGGGACTGGGGAGATCAACCAAGACAAACAACTAAATAAAAGTGTTCCTTCCTCCTCCATCTTCCTGCCTGCCTACCTCTGCTTGCCTTCATTCCTACCTGTAACTTTTCTTAAAAAAAAAAAGAGGACAAAAAAGTTAGAGATGTTGAAGGATTAAAGAGGGGAGTATCAGGATGCTTTCTAGAGGGAATAATACATAGGATCTCTTCTGCTTCTGAAATCCTCAATATTTTCTTACCACATTGTTCACTGTATTTATGATGTCTGTACCCGTAATTTTAAGTTTGAACCTTTTGCTTTTTAACTTTTAGTTGCCTTTCATGCAGTAGAAGTTCAATAACCTGAGTCAAGCATCTGATGAATCCAAAGCAGGAAGAAGGAATTTATGCATATTATCTCAAAAACATTTAAATTTCACTCGTATATAGATATCATTTCAAAAATGGTCTTCAGGACTGAATATTAAAATGATTTCACTTTTCTAAGTATCTTCTCTTGTCGATATTTACTCTGAACCAGTAAAGAAAGGTCACTATTACTTACAAATCCAGTTCTGGTTAGGTGGAATCAATGCTAATGCCCAGATTGTTCTCTTTGATGTAATAAATGAACTATATAAAATACCCCAGCCTAAACGCTCCTCTCCATGTTTCTAAATTGAGTTGTTATTTTGCCAACTTAATGAATTGTCAATCATCTTGATATTTTTTCCTAAGGTCAATCTTGAGGCTTAGAAAGGTTTTTATTTTCCAAATCAGAAACCAGAAAAGATCTTTGCTATTTTCCTCAGGCAGCATCTTCAAGACTAAGGTACCAGAAAGAACAACTTTCATTTCAGAAACATATGGTGGTCTGAATAAGATAGAAAACACCTTACCATATCTGGAAAGTCATAGGAACTTAGAAATTATTTAGGTCACATCCCTATGTAATGCTGGAATTTGTTTACAACAGCCCTAAATGAACATATGTCTCACTTACACATGAATGGCTCCCTTAATGAAAAACTTGGTGCCTTCTAAGAAATACCATTTTGTGTATTAGTTATCTCTGGTTACTAGACATTATTTCTTCATAACAGTTTTATTCCATGAACTTTAATGAGACAAAACCAATGTTTCTATCATCTTTTCAATAAGTCTAAATATGCTCACTGAAAAGGTAAAAAATCATTTGTACCTATGGCCCAATTAAATTGAGGCTTGAATCAAAATATTCAAATTATGTCTCCACAATTTACTTGATGATGGGTAAGTTTTACATTTCTGGGCCTTAATTCCCTCCTCTATAAAATGTATCAAGTACTGACCTCACTGAATAATTGCGAGACTTAAATAGGAGTATGTGTGTGAAAACAGCTGGCATATGCCCAATATATAGTAGGTGCTCATTGCATTTTCTTTGTTGTCCCATTTTTTTAATCTCAAGATTAATGAAAGAGCCTAAAGCTAGCTACTTATGTAAGAACTACATTTGTCTACATATAACAGAAAATTCAAATAACATTGACCTTATCATAGGATGTCTAGGCTAGGTTTGGTAGTTGATTGATCTCATTGAGGATGGGGCTGATTTCTCTGCTCCACCATTCTTAGCATCACTGGTCTTTTTCCTCATACTTTCTGCACAATCCTTATAAGATGGCTGCGGTAGCTCCAGGCATCGTAGATGAATTCAAGGCAGGATGAAAGAGGGAGGTGTGGCATCTGGAATTCCCCTTTCACTCCCTTTGCCTTTCTCAGAAAGCAAATAGCATTCCCTGAGGTATTCTTGCAGAATTGCACTGTGTCTTTCATTAGAGGGAATGAAAGGGCCATCCCTCACTGCCAGGAAAATGATGTAGGCAGGTGGGAAGGAGGTTGGGGTGACTATGTATTAACCAACTAATGAGGCTACCACTGCAGTAATTTTCATGACTCCCCCAAATTGTCACTTCTCCAGGATTATTGCTCCCTGTGACCTCAGAGACTCTGGAAATGACTTGATTTGCATAATTCATGGCTCCTTTGATCTCCTTGGTTGGGTTAATTATGATAAGAACCAGTTAATCACTGTACCCCTCAGAATTCAACCAGGGAGCAGAACCACTACGAACATTGTGGACTAGGGAATTGATTGCCTGATTAGATCTTAGAAAATGTGGGAGGAGTTAGAGAAGTCAAGTCTAGAAAGGGCTTGGAGGGTCAGAGAAAAGTCATTAACCAGTTATCCCAAAGTGATATCCAATCACCAGAGGGGGGCCATAAAAGGGATATGGTCAAAAAAAATTTCTGGAAAACTGTTCCTCTGTGTCTAGTGGTGAATGAGGGTCACTGCTGGTCAGTTGGGTCTGTGGTCACAAAGAAGATAGGTTCAGGGGGAAGCCAGGACAAACCGAAACCTGTTTACACATCTTTGTTACTTCATCTAACCAGAATAATCCCCAGAGTATGTTAATAATAATTTACACAGGCTCAGTGTAGCTTTTCTAGACCCAAGGTATATCAAGCATGGGGTAAAAGAATAAGGCTGTGCAATCAAATAGACTTTGTTTATTGTAAAATTTTGTTCATTTTTACTACAGCAAGAAACACTTTTAGGGAGAGAAGATTTTCTGAGGGTCTATCAACTGGTAAAAACAGGGCCCATTCCAAAGGTAAAATAGGATTAGCATGAGTATGAACATAGGTTGCTTCTGTGAATCCACTAGGGGAAGGAAAAGCAGACACCTATATTGTGAGGATAAAGAAGAAAGAAAGGGCTAGAATATTGAAGCAGAAACTGTGCCCTAATCATGTTCCTACTTAAGCCTTCATATATCCACTGTTAATACTTGTTTCTTTAACTTCTGTTTCAAAATTCCCTGATAGAAGTTTTTCTGCTAAGTGTATTTTTCCTTTGGAATTAAATCTTTTATCTCTGTCTTGACTTGTGTATCAGTAAATGTTTAGCAGTATGTTAACTGTTATCTTTTGTGTACTAAAGCACAAGAGTGTTTAGAATAATTAAATCATGGATGTCTTCTATACCCATCTTAGTGCTGATATTCTTTTCATCTAGGTGATAAAAGCCAGACATACATTAATCCACATCAAATTGTCTTATGATAACTTGAAAAATTATGGGAGAATGCTATCTAATCATGAAAATAAGTTAAATTCTTCCTTCCCTATAAGTAAGAGGGTTTTCTTTTCTATTTACAAAACAGACAGATCAGTGAGTGGGTCATTTTTTCTGTTCCATTATAGAGCACATATGAGTATTTATTGTTTCTAAGATTTGTTCTTTAAGGCCAATTTGTCAAAAGGACAGCCTGACCCATATCTTCTCTGCATGGCAAACTGAATGCCAAACAAATGTCACCTTCATTCCAAAGACACCATTCTATTTTACTTAGGTAAAGATGCCGTTGGCCTAACGTAGCAACAGGAAATTGCCTGATTGGAGTACCTTCTGATGGCAAGCTTATTTCAAGACCTTCCTAGAAAGGTAAGTTTTGATGTCAGTGTTAAAACATAGGTCCAAACTGAGTTCCAATTATTGTTATCCAAATGGGAACATTTAAGTGCAGAGATTTCCATTGTAAAAACTGTAACCTTACGAAAAGTTACATTTAAAAACACAACACTACTTAAGGGTATATAGGAGAACCAGCATTGTAAATTCCATATTGCTCTGGACTTGGGGAAATAAGCAGATGGAATATATTGGAAGGGCTGAGGGCACAGATGTCTTCTTGGCTTGGGTTCAGAGTGAAAGAAACCCATTTTGTATCTGAGGATAGGAAAGATCCAGATACACAGAGTACTAAACAATCAACTGCAGAAAGGTTTAATAAACTATTTTTCAAGACAATCATTATAATATTTAAGCAACAAGTTATTGTTTGGGAGCATATAGTTTGATTCAAATATTTGTTCTGAGTGGGGAAAGTTTTCTAATGGTGATTAAGCTACCTTGTGTTCTTAGAGCTTCCACTGCTATTCCTCTGGCCAAAAGAAAGCTTAGCCTATTGAAAACCCAAGCCTTTAGTTCATTTCAAAAATTGTCTCCATGATGTTTAATAAACTGGGCATGAGTGTTTACTGTTCAGCTGCTAAACTCCGTTTAGGACCCATATGCCTAAAGCAGAAGCCACGAGAGACAGTTATTTCTATTGTTTAGTTCTTGTTAAAAAAGTCATACATACTTCTTATAGAAAATGTAAGAAAATGCAGACAAAAGAAAAAGGTGAAATCAGCAGAGATCCTTCTATCAGAAAACAAAACTAACGTCCTATATAAACCTTCTCAGTTACATTTCGAATTTTCATGTATTCTTTTTCACATGCCTATTCTCTTGCAGCAATATGTTACAGGGTTGGTCCTTGTCAATAAAGATCGATGTAAATTGCCAACTTTAATGGAGGCCCATAGTTTATCTAATTTGTACTTTAACATATACACCATTTGTAGATACTGCTTATTTAACTATTTTTATCTATTTATGTATGTATGTATCTTTCTGTATCTATCCCTGTTATCTTCTGTCATCAATAACACAGCAATGACTATCCACATACTTCTCTGTGTACTAGTCTAATTATTTCCTTGGGTTGAATTCCCAGAAGCAGAATTGCTGGATCAACGCGTCTGCACAAGTTTAACTTTTGATAGGTACTGCCAAATCGCCTGCCAACATTTCATACCCATTATACTCCCTTCAACAGGGTATGAGAGTGTCTTTTCTCCATATGCTCCCTTACACTGGGTAATATCAATCCAATTAATCTTTGCCAAGCTGAAAGGCTAAAGCAACCTCAGCATCAACATTTGTTGTTCTTATTTGAATATTTAAGATTATTATTGAGTTCACACATCTTGTTACATGTTAATTATCCCTCTGCACAGAGCATGAATTTCTCAACTAGCACACCCATTTATTGCATTCATGCTTTCATTGTATTTTCAAAAGAAGTATCCGTCCCGGCATTTAGTTCTTCCAGACACTAGTGAAAGGTATTAGTTACTACTTCTCCCTCAATGTGTCTGGAGAATGGGAGCAATTGAAATTGGAGCACAGCCAGGAAGAAGACTCCTTTCTTCTATTGCAGAGTTCAAAAGGTTATGTGATTATATGAATATAGGAAGTTTTGTGTTTGCTTGGAAGTTGGGTTTTTGTTTTCTTTTTAAATTTCTGTTCACTTCTCTGGTAAGCTACCTATAAAATGACCCCCAATGACTGCCACTCCCTGGTATTTTCACATCTTGTATAATCTAACCTTGAGTGTGAGCATGATCTAGAGACTACTCTTCCAACTCATAAAATATCATTGATGTGATGGGACGGTAGTCTCAAATTCAAGTGACAAAAGGACTCTGGCCTCGATCTTGCTTGCCTCGCTCTGTCTTGTCGTTGTCTTGAAGCCCTCTCTGGGGGAAGCAAGCCGCCATGTCTGTGGAGAGTTCTATGGAGCAAGAAACAGATGTCTACCACCAACAGACAGCAAGGACCTGGGGCCTGCTGACAGTCACTGAGCCATCTTGGAAGCAGACCCTGTCTTAGTTCAGTCTAGACAAGACAGCAGTGCCAGCCTCAGAGTTACAGAACCTGAGTCAGAGGTGCCCAGTCAAGGGCTCAGATTTGGTGACCCTCAGAGACTTCGAGAAAATAAATGTTGACTGTGTGAAGCCACAAAGTTGTGGAGTACTTTCTTATGTGTCAACAGGTGACTGATAACCTGAGTTATTTCTTGGCAGTTAGCACTGAGTGTCATGTGCTCTGCCTCCTGCTCCTGCTTCAGCCATGCCCCACCCCTCCATTACCACTCATCCCACCTGGAACTTGGAGGCTCTTGTCTCACTGGGCTTGGCCTATCCTAGCAGAGGCCAAGGGAAAGCTATACTCCTGTTTTAACCCTATCTTTCATTTTCTGCCTTCTGGTGCTTTGACATCTGGGCCTTGCTAGCCTTGGAGGAGCTGCTCCTCCAGGGTGAGCCGGTTCCTCGAGATGTCAAACACGGGGAGAACCAGCTCCTTTATGGGCCTGGCACCCTCCAGACCACAGCCTCCTGACCAAATCACTCCAAGGCCAGATGATAGACTGCTAGGACAGCTTCTACACCCATATCCACTGAAATTATTCAAAATCATCACATCCCAAATGTGCTTATCCTGCCACACCTATTCCTTCCCACAGAAACCACAATAAGGACTCTTGCTCCCCGTTTCCCACAGACCCTCTGCCTTCTGAGGGACCCGGGTGCATCCCTGTATCCGCCCTCCCCTTGGAATTTGTAAGTATAACACATTCTCTTCTTCAGTGACAATTGTCTTCTGAGCTGTTGTCCTACCATACCTATAAGGACAAAACACATTCATGCAGCTTAGTTCCCCTGTCTTATTCCCTGTACCACCTCCTCGTCACACCTTGTTGAACAGCTTGGACAAATGCAAGGCTTTGACAAAACCACAGGCAAACACTGTTTCTGCGGAGACTTATGCTAGCTACAACACAACAGCAAGAGAAAGGCTTTTGTAAGTGCACTTGACCTGTGCAGATTCCTTGCATATCAATAAGCACATTAGAATACCTTCTCCTTTGTTTATTATAACTTTCAGATTCTGCATTAAGCTCACCAGTATTCAAGAGAGGGGGCTCATGAGAGAGCAAGCTACCTTGTGATGGTGACCTAGAAATGCAGAGACTAATCTAAAGCTCTGGAAGTACTACTTTTTTTTTAATGATAATTGTATTGTTTCTTTTGTTTATGTTGCTGCATGCATTTTAGGATATTGAAATTGCACCTCAGTCTGTGTGCACATCACACCACATTCTCCAGCAGTCCCAGTGGCCTCCGTCACCACCTTGCTCCCTCTTTCCTCCTTCCCCCCAACCACGCCCTTTGTAGTCACTGTCTTGTGTCCTGTAAATTCTATTGAGATGTGTCTGTTTGTTGTGTTTCATTATATTTCACATACAAGTAAAACATTCTATATTTCTCTTTTTCTTTCTTATTTTGCTTAACATGATCCCCTCCAGTTCCACCCAGGTTGGAAATACTGCTTTTAAAAATCAACATTTTTGCTATCCACATATCTCTTGTCTCTTTCCCCCTACAAATAAGAGGAAAAGAAAGATTACTCTCTCTTTGTTAGGTTAGCTTTCCCATTGTTTTAGTTAAAGGATTAGATCAGCTGATCTTTCAAACTTCCATTTAGCCTTCAAGTTCCACACTTGTTTGTGGATTGGTTCTGTGAAGACTGGAATGTTGATCACAGATGCTTAGCATTTACTCACTTATTATTACATTGTTTGAATTGTTGTTTCCTTTCTTTCTGAAGAAATCACATCAGAACTTGCCTGACCCATAATCCTCTGTCGAGTTCTTATTTTCAAATGAGATGGGGAGTACCTCAGAACATCCTTCATGCAGACTGTCTTCCAGATTTTCCAAGCACAGAGCAGGATGTCATCTTTTGTCTCTAGAGGGATGTACTTTAAAATTATTCCACAAGAAAAAGAGCAAAAAGAGGTGTTTTCCTGAGTTCCAGTTAAATTCTGTTACAGTTTACATTCTGTGAGCTTATTTGTCAATAATGCATTGTATCTAAAGGTGCTTTCATCTACTTGATTTGTTTAGGTCGGGGCGGGGGGTGGGGGGAAAGTATGTAATTTATTCAGTGACTAAACATGGGGGATGAAGGATGACATTTCTTACTCTTTGTTCTACATCTCAATTTTGAGAGGCCACGAACCATGCACTTGGGGGTTGCTAATCATTTCTGATTCTGGAATTGATTTAATAAAAGCTAAGGTATTCTGATAGGTTATATTTCTATTCTATTTTTTAAAACGCTTCCCTTTGTTTAAGGAGCTGCCTCTTAAGGAGCACTCAGTCTCCTGAGTAGTCCTGTGTGTGTAGACCAGCAAACACTTGGACAAGGCAGAGTAGCCGGCTTCTGTCACCAAGAGAAGTTTACGAAACATTTAATTGTTAAGGGAGTCACAGGATTTCACAGATTGACCTTGAAGTTTTAAAAAAGTGAATTGATCCACTGGAACAAGTACAAAGCCAGCTTTGGTGCTAAATGTAAATTGTTAAAAATGGTACGGAATAACATCTGCCTTGTAGGATGCCTTAATCAGCACTGTGAAAAATGAAAGTTTAACGATCTACTGTAGTGCCTTCTAAGTGAAGGGTAAACAAAGGATGAAAGAGTTTCTTGCATGGTTTGTAACTGATGCCATGAAAAATGTCAAGAACCATCTGCCTCAAATTTATCCAGACTGTCATCAAGTATTCTAATCCAGTCAAACGAGATACAACTAGAGCAGCCTATGTAACTTGCTGAAGGCTTATCAAAAGAGTTGTAAATAAAGAAGAAAAAAAACCTCATCCACTGTGTAGCCACAGATTGCAGCCAGCTTGCCTGTGGCTTTGAAATTCAATCCCATTTCTCTAGTCTGACAAACTGTACTAAATAACAAAATGGATTTTTATTGCTCTCAGCCATTTTCACTTTAGTTGCTATCAGGAGATGAATACACAGTTTCCTAATAGAATCAGAATCATGATTTATTTTCGTAAATGCACAGACTTATTTGGACTTTACCACTCAGTCCATGAGTATGTATGGAGCACGGGTAATTAGCTAAGCTGTGCATTTCCATTGGTAAGTGATCACTCATGCAGGTGTGGTTACATGTATGTAGCCTGACAAGTCACATTTTTTAAAAAAATCAAAGCTGCTCTTCATGCTACTTACTAAATCAAATGCTTATAATCTACTCATGAAGCATATAGAGCTCAGGTCATTTGCTGGAGTTTAATCCCAACTCTGCCATTTACTGGTGAATGGTTTTAGGCAGTTGTTTGCTCTTACCTGGATGTTACTGTTTTTATCTGGAAGGAGAGAAATTACAATTACCTAGATCATAGGTAGACATGAGTTAATGTTGGTGAAATTCCTGAAACTTGGACGGTAGCAGAGAACTGGTAATATTCCCCTGATAGCTATGTGTTCCCCCTTGGTTTTCCCAGTCTCCTTTGCAATTGGGTTGGGACCATGTTACTACTTCTGGCCAATGGATTGAAGAGACACATGTCATTTCTGAGCCAAGGTTTTCAACTGCCTATGTACCTCCTTGGTCTTTCTCTTTTTCTGCCAGTGTAAACTTGGAATTGATGTGCTCTAAACAAAATAGTTATAAGAAAGGACCACCGAGCCCTACATTGAACTTCCCATGAGAAAGAAAAAGCATATATCTTTGTTGGATTTAGTTGCTGACATTCAGTGTTAATTTGCTACTGCACATAGCAGAGTTAGGCCTAACATATAAGTCAGTAAGTGTTGGTATTTATAATTACATATATCTTGCTAGCTACTAAGAGATACACAATAAATATGCATTGAAATGACTTACAGTCTTCTCATTATTAGATTCTCTTCAACATTTCTAACTGAACAGGAGAATAAAATGTATGGGGGATATAAAGACGATGATATAAATAACTGTAAATGAAAGAAAATGTTAAAGTTGCAAGGAAAGTTCTACAAAAGGACCTCTGAAAAGTTTGGAGAGGCGATTGCTTATGGTTAAGCTGAGTTCTGGAAATAAAAACCTTTATGGATACAGAGTCCCTATAGTTAACTTTAAGGAAGGGGCCATGTTGAAATCTGTAGGTCTAGGGATATGCAGGACAATCTTTAATCATCTTCCCAAGATGGAGAGAAATAGAACTGACTGATACACACACACACACACACACACACACACACACACACACATATACACACATATACATATATTTCAAAATATATTCATTCATACTAGTAATCAAAATAATGAAATCAAAATTTCAAAATTATAAGCAGTGGGGAAGCAATACAAGATTAATTATTTTGCAGAACAACATGTTTAGAATTTGTTGTAACTGCTTTCTCTGAACAGGGGCACCATCTTGTGCAGGCACCATATGATATGCGATTATCTAAAGTAATTGGCAGTTGACTCATACCATACTAAAATCTTCACCCAAGTTGTGAGCTTATCCACCATTATCTTTACATGTGATGTGTGTATAAGCATGTAGAGGCATGACTGGTAAACGGACCATATGCAAAAGAAACTCCCACCTGGCCAAGCAACTGACTAAGGAAACCATCCTCCCTTTTCCTTTTACACAGTATAAAATCTTTCCTGGCTTTGGGAGCTGTCCCCAGGTCTCCTTAGTTTCTGCAAGTAATATAGTCTTTCCTGCTTGAAGAAAACCTGGTTTGTGTCCTCTGATGCTCACTAAGGGAATGGACTCATTTGGTTCAGATCTGTTCAGCTACAATAACGCTCCATTGAGGAGAGAAGTGAGGAGTGGCATTCTCTGGACCTCCAGGGGAAGAGA
Source organism: Solenodon paradoxus (assembly GCA_004363575.1). NCBI lineage: Eukaryota > Metazoa > Chordata > Mammalia > Eulipotyphla > Solenodontidae > Solenodon > Solenodon paradoxus. The sequence continues at coordinate 226,510 of RJWH01000168.1, forward strand.
AACTTGCTATGTTTCTGAGGATTTGGGCAATGAACATCAAAAGTATTAAAAATGTGCTTACTTTCACCTAGTGATTTCACTAAGATGATTATGTAAAGATGTCCATCACAAAAAGTTTAAAATAGTGAAAAAAAGAAGCCCACAACAGGAAGATGAACCATCCATCAGTATGGAACTGATAAAAAAAATTATAGTACATATGAGAATATTGTATTAAGAATGACATATATATCCACATATATACCTCCTGACGGAAGGAGTCCTAGTGTATAGTTAAATAATAAGAAAGGTTGTTTGAATTATGGACTATATAATTCTGTTTATGTGCTTATAAAGTTATATATTATCTACTTTATATTTTTAGAATGTAGAATTTATACAACTACATAATGTCTATATATACATACATTATGTATGTTTCTTTGGACAATAATCAGATTTATACTTACATAAGTGTATTCCTTTCCAAAATTTCTTTTTTAAAGGAACGGTACAGGCAGGAATGAAGGTGAACATAGGCAGGAAGAGAGAAGCAGAAGAAGCACCCTATTTTTATTTCATTGTCACAATTGTTGTTCCTCCTAGTCCTGGGTCTTGAACTCAGGACCTTGGGTGTGTGTGGGACTGCTCCCAGGGTTTTGAGACTGCTAAGCCACCAGGACATGCCCCCAGGTTTTTCTATGTCCAATTTGAACAGATTATAATTGGTGGGTTAGGTGCAAGATTATGAACAAAATTTATTTTTAGTATTTTTATCTGAACATATTCCCCAAGTGTATATTCACTTAGATAATAAACAAACAGTTTTTTATAAAAACAAAACCAACAAAAATAGAGGGAGAAGATGGGAATGCTCTTCATATTTTGACAGGGATAAAGGTTTCTACTAACAGCCTCCTGCCATGTGGGATGGGTATAATTTCTTGCAACTTGGTTATATCTACTCTGTGTGAGAAGATGAACTGTATCGTGAAAGGACTCTTTTTGCTTATGTTAAGCATCTTTTCTATTTTTAAATTATTGTTTCTTTTGTTTGGGTTATTAATAGAATTTCCAGGATAACAGATTTACATCTTAGTTGTGTGTATATATCATTCACCATCGGAGTTCTAATGCTGTCATCCTAACATTTTTAGTCTCCACCTCTGGTTCCCAGCTCCTTCCCTACTCCCCACACTGTCTTACATACCATTTTGCATAAAAAATACTGCCTACCAACATATTTAAATCTTTTTAGTATTATCTGTCATTTTCTGAAAGTAATTGTACTTCTAGTACTATAAGAAGTCTGAAGTGGTTTGACAGGCCATAAAAGAAAAAGGAAATGGATTGAGACATTCACAGCAGAAGATCAGAAATCTCTTGCCTTGTGCAGTCAGGGCAGAGAATTCTTAGTTTTGTTAAATTTCAAATAACAACAGCTACCATTTATCCAGTTCTTTGTATTTGACAGGTCTTTGCAAAGTATTTTCTGTGCAATATCTCTTTGTATTCTCACCAGAATCCTATGAGGTCAGTTCAATTGACAATTCGGTTTTATAGAAGATGAAATTGAGTTTAATTAACTTATCAATTAAATAACTTACTAAGATGCCATAGCTAAAAAGTGGCATAATCATTGTTTTGCCTGATAATTGAGAGGATCAGATTCCAGGTGGTGGAACAGCTTGATGAATGGAAAGGGATCAGGTTAGGGATTAGATGATCCAGATCCTACTGCTGCAAATTTTTGATAAATATCTTCCCTATGGATTAGAGTAAATATGACAAATAGAATACTTGTGTAATTACACTCATAGGAGAGTAAATAAATAAAAATGATACCTAATTTTAAATTAATTTAATTTTTTTCACACATTAAAATAATCTCATATGTATAGTTTCTCCATTCCTCATATATATGTCAGCACACTGAAAATGATAGCTTTTTATCTCTAGATATAGATCTATACCAACAAGATAGAGAGTGGGAGAGAGCAGTCTGCAGATGAGAGATGTAAGGGTATTTTTGGAAGATTGAAAGCATATTAGACTGGTAATTAATTTACCAGAATGGAGAGAGTTGGAATCTAAGCGCTTGTGGTATGAGAAGACGATGCAACCATTTTTATTCTGGAGATTCATGTGAAAGTTCAGAGATGGAAGGCATTCCAAAGAATACATTTTTATTTATCTATTTAGTTCTTTTCTTCTCAGAGTATTTTAAGCCATTTTTAGAATTTTTACTTTCTTTTTCTTTTCTTTTCTTTAAGGAAAGGTACAGGCAGGAATAAAAGGGAGTAGAAGGCAAGCAGGAAGAGAGAGGAAAAAGGAGCATTTTATTTTATTTTTATTTAGTTGGTCACCTACTTGTTCTCCCTGGCCCAGGACAAGAACCCAGATCCTTGGGATGTATGTGAACTGTGTTCCTTCAGAGGTGGCAGACTCAACCACTGCTCTACCAGGGCACACCAGAGTTCTTGCTTTCTGATACATTACTTTATTCTTGTTTCCTTTTTTCTTGATTTTTCATTTCTGTTTCGAATTTTAAAGTTTTGAGGTTTTCAGATTCTTAAAGTATATTCATATTGCAAGAATTTCACATAATACATAAATGAAGAAAAAAATAAAGTCTTTCATAGCTGTGTGTGGCTCTCAAGCAGTGGTAACCAAAATGGTATCCACTAGCTCATGTTGCTATTTAAATTTAAAGTCATTAAAATGAACTAAAATGAAAAGTCCACTTCCTCAATTACTTTAGCAGCATTTCACAGGCACGTGTGGTGTGTGTTGAAATGTGAATGCAGGTATTTATTGTATTATCATAGAAAGTATGCTGGACACTAGTTCTCTAGGTGCAGTCACTGATATCAGCTTATTGTATAAATTCTCAAAATGGTTTCAATTACACAGAAAAATAATAGTGTATCATATAGCATTAGACTGACCATATTTCCTCAAGATAAAAAGTGGGATATCAGGTTGATAGAAACAGGACAGGGTTTTGTGCCAGTCACTAAGGGGAGGGGAGGAGGTGAAGCAATCAGAGTAGGAACAGAAGTAGAGCAGCCAAGCCAACAAGTAAGTACTATGTGATGCTGATCTGTGGTCACATAATAACAACATGTGGTCCAGAGGGACTTCATACAAACGGCTAGGGCCAGTGCATGGAATTTTGGGACCTTGGGCGAAACCAAATGGGTGTCCCTATAAGCCCTGTTCTAAATGTCTTGTCTAAAACACATGGTGCTTTAACCACTCCAGTGCCAGAAATGCCCAATACCCCCAACAGGGCCAGAGATAATCCCCATAGTACCTGCAGCTCAACCACATAGACATGTTCTGTTCCCTTTGAAGAAGCAGGTGTGTGGGGAATCCTCATCCCAGGTGACTCCTATTTCTTCACAGGGGGCGGGAACAATAGTAGCAGTCCCAGCCCACTGCAGTCAGCAACAGCAAGGGCTGTCTTTAATGTGAGGCAAAAGAGGAAGCTGCTTTTGGGCCCCTTCAACAGACTGGACCTGGGCAATTCACCTGCCCCTTTTGCCCTGCATTATAGGTGTCTCTGGTTTATTAAAAATGGAACAAAACTGACTTTTATTTTAAAATGCCGAGAGAGTGGGGATATATTAAAAAATGGTACTGTCCCATTTAAAACAGTACATATGGTCAGCCTGCACGATGTACACGCATGATTTCAGCCAATAGTACAACTGCTGCTCTGAGAAAGCAGCAATGACAATGGTGCCATGTTCTGCATTTCCTCTTCACAACTGAACTTCTCAGAAGCACCTGCTTAAAAAAATCAAATTATAGTTTAGCATTGTAACAAATTTTTTAATGTAGAGACACAAGAAAAGCACCCCTCACCATCTCGTCTTTTACTAAAGAGGCCAAATCTATTGAATATTTCTGCTTTTATTTTTTTCTTTTGGCAACTATTTCCACAAGTCCTTCTCTAATTTATCACTCAGTCAGTTTCTATTAATTCCCCAAGTGGAAGATGAGGATTAGTCTCTCCCATATCAATGGCTCCCCTTTACAACCTCCACCTAGTGATTGAAATTTATATTATGATATTCTAGTATTGGCCTCTAAATTACATTGTTTACCCTCTACTATTTTATCAACTTCCCCTTGACTTGTAAAAATACAATATCAGCTCCCCTGTTCTCCCCTCAATCTCTTCTTCCCATCTCCAAGTCCCATCTTCTTGCTACTCTTTTACCGGTATATTGTATATTCTGTCTAATAATCAAAGCTACATTCTCTGTGCTCTCTGTAAAGTCTGAAGCTAGTTAGCAACTTTCTATGAAGCAGATTATGTGACTTGAACTAATGGCACTCCAAAGTTTGGCTATTCCAGTCTATGTAGCTAGATTTGGCATTAGATCATCTGATATAAACCCTACTCATGCCAGTGAGGTAATCATTCTGTGTGTGTGTGTGTCGTTATGAATCTATTCCTGTTTTTATGGGCAAACCCTCTTCTTCCTCTAATCATCTGAGGTGGGAGGTACGTGTTTAGGGGCTTTGGAGGTTCCTGGGAGACAAGCTGCAGCAGGGTGAATTCTGATCCCTTTGATTGTATACAGGCCTCACATCCTAGATCTTTGTTCAGACACTGTTTCTCGGGCATGGCCTGGGGGCTGTGGATACTGCTTAGCTTTCTGATCTTCTGGAGTGTAAAAGAATTCCTTGACTGAGGTAGAAAGCACACAGACTAAAAAGTATGGGAAGCAAAAATTTCAGTCCCAGAGATCTATGCAAATGCATAGACATTTATATTAGATAGTCCATGAAAGTTGACACACTATTCATAATTTCAATGATAATATTGGATTGCCTTTAATATGTACTAGTTGAATGGGGGAACTAAGCAAAGCTAACATTGGAGCTTGCTCTCAGACTGCTGGGAGGCCCCCAAGAATCTCATTGGCAGTCTCTTTTGAAGATCAGTTCCCTATGTCCATTAAACCAAGATTAAATTAGTTTGTGGGAGCTGCTTTTAACATTTGCACTATTACATTATGCATGATTCCTGACTGCACATTGCATGAACAAACTCCACTAAGCTCCATTAGTGATTTTTTAGGGCCATGCTTAAGTTGGAAACAGATTGATTTTGTGTGGGTTAATGTATAGCAGGGATGCTGCCATATCTTTAAAAATGCCCTCTTACATTTGATATCAATAGAGAGCACTCTTTGGGGATTATAGCTCATTTTAAAAGGACAAATTATGTAGATTGCATAATTAGAGAGCAGCAAACCCCATAACATATATTGTATTTCAGGAAAAAGAGCACTTTCTCCTCCATGCTTTGGAGAGTCTAAGATACCTTATTCCATGTGTTTCTCACCAGGAGTTTCCCAAACATGGATAAAAGGTCATTCCCAGGATCATTCAGCAAATTAGAACAGACCCCAAAATTGAACGCAGATTTGTTAAATTCTGGTGATAAGAATCAGAAAACTGAAATTCTAGGGTCTTTTGATCATCTCTCCCATTAGAAGCCTTCACCCATTTTTCTGTTTTTTTCTACAGAAAAACAGGGGTCCCAGGATGTTTTAATGTTGCTATATATTTGCTGAATTGAACCCAAAATAGTTTTGCTTTCTTGTTTTGTAGAGAATATGACTGGGACATGAGGTAAGTATTTAGTTAAAAAATCTTTTTATTCAAGTCTACCTGAGACCAAGCACAAAGGAGTAGGGTCCCTGCCTGCAAAGGGCTGAGAGTTTAATGGGAACTCACCTTGCAGGAGCAGTGCTGAGGAAGGGAGCAAAGCGGGGCTGGCGTGCTGGAACCAGAGGAGTATTCTCCTGCTGCCTCTGGGTGGTGATATCTTTGATTGGTCAGGCAAATGAGGTGGTGGAAGGAACCCAGGTAGGAGGGCAGGTATAGGCATATGCATAGGCGTATAGAGAGGGTACAGCTTGGACTGGCCAGGGCTCTATATGCCACCATGGAAGATGGGGGGAGATGAGGGGGGATGTGGGGAGATGAGGAGAGACAGATGACCAGGAGGAACTGCCCTGCCAGGCAAAGGTACTTTCTATGCCTGGGGATGATTGATATTCAGTGTCAGAAGTCAGTCACTTCTCTCGATACCCCAAACTTCACCATCCACCTGTATCACTCTACAAGGCTTTTTCTTTCACCTTGGTCTTAAAGTTCCTTTTTTGTTGCCCTTACCTGGAGGACTTCTGCTGTTGACATTGTCTTTTATGAACTTTTTTTTAATTACAAAAGCAATGTACACCAATTTTTAAGGACATAAGACTATAAAGAGAAAAATTAAATCCCCCCTCTTGTCTATGCTCCCTATCCCTACTGCTAAGGCTCTCATGCATTTTTCTAGACATATTTTATGTGTGAGAGCAGTGTGGTATGCAAATGGCATCAGACAATACACAACGTTCTGTGATTTGCTTTGGTTCATTGGATAGTAAATTTTGTACGTCTTTTAAGCCTGTAAAGTTCTGCCTGTTTGATTGCTGCATTGTAGTTCATGTCTTTAATTTATTTAACCAAAATATCACCCTCTTATTGAGCATTGGAGAATCAAGTTTCTCTCATTTATGTGTGTAAGTGTACACACATATATGCACACATTAGCTATATACCATGCACACTGTAATATGTACTGTACAACCACTATATAATAGCATATTACATATCTGTCAATGTATTTCTATGCACATATATGCATAGATAAAAATTTATAGATATATAATAAGGAAACTAACGAAGATTAGATTCAAACAGGTACATGATTGTCTTCAAAGAAGGGGTGGGGATAAAACCCCAAGATGCTTCAGGTTAGGTTCATCTATAATGTTTCATGTACTTAACATGTTTGTAAAATAAGGAAGATACAGTGATAGTACATTATCCTTTGTGGTTTTCCATATCATTCAATTCTGTAGTTTTACTTTTTAAAAATACATTGAAAACAGCTTGACATAGTCATCCTCTAATATGTACTGTTTTATTTCCTGAAAAGAAACTGTCCATGAGATCACAAAAGAATCCCCTGTAATATTCTTCTCACATTAAACCCCAGTATTAATGGAGGGCTGCTAAGTTTCTAGCTTATTTCATACCGTGAGACCAATGGGAAGAGGGAGATAGGGAAAGTGAGACAGGTAAGTTCCCCTCTTTCTTCACTCTCTAAGAGCCTCCTTGTAGTCCTTCTGACTAAGTCCGGTGTGCCAAGCAAACTTGCTTACTGAGGGACTAACTGGGCCACATTGTGGCGCATGGAGAAGGGGTGGCTCCTCCAGGAACCCAACTCCTTGATTTTTGAACCCATCTCATTTCCTTCTTCCTCACCTTCACCATCGTGGACATGCACCATTCAGATGAAATGTCAGCACCTAATTTGTCACCTTACTTAACACATTCCCATGACCCATGTGATGGTCTTGATGTTGATTTCAGGTGGAGTCCCAGAATTTTTGAAATGAACTATTTCTAGAATCAGGCAACGTGAATGAGTCAAATTCAGATGAAATTGTGGAGTCAAGTGTCTTGCATTCATAATTCTGTTTCTTAAGGACTGTGTGAACTTTAGTGTCTTTGGAAAGAATATTACCTGCCTTCTGTATCTTGAAATGCCATCATCAGGATCAGAAGACAAGGTTTGCAAAAGTGATGTGTAATGCATAAAGTATCATACAAATGATAATTTTCACTGTCAACATGAATTTAGTCCAATATACTGTTGCCCCTCGTTGTCAAATAAGTTTAGTGCTAAAAATTTAAAAGACTGAAAATTTTAGCTAGTTCATTGATTTATTTCCTAGGACTATCCTAACAAAGTAATACAAACAGCATTTAAACTGAGCTTAACCCAACAGAAATGTATTCTCTAAGAGTTCTGCATGTTAGAAGTCAGAAATCAAGATACATCAGGGCCGTGCTTCCTTCAGAGGCTGGAATCCTTTCAGACTCCAGGTGTTGGGTGGTTTGACAACATAAGTCAAATCTCGACTGCTGTGTTCATTGCTGTCTTCTCTCCAAGGGTCTGTGTCTCCAAATCTCTCTCCTTTAAGGGAAACTGTCATTGGATGTGGGGTCCACCCTAATCCTGTATGGATCCTCATCTTAACTTGATTTCATCTGCAAAGATTCTATTTCTAAATAAAGTCATTTCACAGATACCTGGGATTAGAATTTCCAAATATCTTTCTTTTTTTTGGGTGGCGGTGGGTAGTTGTGTACTGAGTCAACTCACAATGGTCATGCTGTTACCAGTATCATCAAAGATCTTTTTACCATTTGATTAATAAAGCTGGTGGGTCACAAGTAGGAATGGATAAATACATTTATTTTTTTTTTGTCAGAGAGAAGGGAGCTAGTGTTCAAAATGCCTTCTCTACTCCGCCACGTGGAGACTAGGCTACGTGCTTTTGCAAAGGAAGAAGAGGGAAGGGGCAGTGTTTAGGTCTCTGATGTCTTCAGATGTCCCGATAAAGGGGCAGAGAATTCCAGGACCACAGGACCTACTTTCAAGGCTACTTCTGTCTAATTGGAATTGTTATGATGCAGAAGGATGGGGATTTAATGTGTCTTCCTTCTTGACCAGTGTGTCCTTTTCACCTGCATTTTATCTATCCAGTTCCAAATGTCTCCACACACACATGCTGGAGGTGAGAAAGTCCAACTGTCATCATTTTCTAATCTATAGTTGTAAATTCCACTGTCCTCTGTAACCTGACCGATTATACAGCTCTGGTGATTCCTAAAAATAAGCACAGCTGAACCGTATGTTAGCCTTGAGGAAATAGCCAAACACAAAGTGACAATGTAAGCTCTTGAAATATCTATTTTATACAATATTATGAAACTACAAGGTTAACAACATGAAGAGAAGTACAGTTCTTATTAATAAGCAAAATAATCTTACTCAAAAATCTCTCTGTTCCATATGCATACTACTTCTCTGTAGTTCAAAATGCCCTGCTCCAAATACGACATAACTTTGTCATATAGTAGTCTTTTAAGTCATGACATGAAATCATCGTTTAAAGAGCTCATTTCAGCATTCTTGTAGCTAAGTAATCGTGGCTAAGGGAAAAGAAGGAAAAGAAGTGTTTTACTTAATCATCATAACCAGCCAACAACCAAGGGAAACACTGTGCTTTTGCTTGTTTTCTAGATAAACAAATCTTAAGTTCAAAAGAATCTAAAGGGTCGTATCTAAAGAATCATAATAAATGGAGAAATATGAGACTCAAACTCTAGTGGTCTGAATCAAAATCACAAGATAACTTTTCTTATCCTCAGCTTAATTATAAGGCAAATACAGTATGTAATAACAATCCCATCTCTTTAGCAACTAAACAACATCAGAGAGATAATCTGAAAAGTGAAAGATCATCCCCCAATCTCTCTATACTTTAGTGCCCACATTTTTGGCTAAGGAATCTCTCACTTAGGATTATTTTCATATGCCTTGAGTCTGAATGACTCAGTTGTTGGGTTATAGCTACCTCCCACTTCATTCATCCATTGAATAAATATCGTTGGATATCAACTATACACTAAGTGTTAGGTTCTAATGGTGATTAAACAAACTCTTACAAACCTTATAGTTTCAGGTAGCTAAAGCATTGGCCCTACTGGGCAAACCAGTATTTTTCACTTTTAGTTTTTGATATCAAGGATGAAATTATTTTGGTCAAATCAACCTAAAATTCAAAGAAAAGTCAAGAAAGAAACAACATGCACACAGTGGATGTTAATATTTGTTCTCATTATTCTTAGATTATTCCTTGATTTATGGAAAGAGGAAAGAGGGGAGGGGGTATCTGAAGAATGGAGACGCTCTCAAGATAACTATTCATGTAGGTAATTGATGGTTGAGAACATCTTTTTTCATATCAGAAGGATGGTTGAAAAAGGAATCTTTATTCCAAATACACAAATACTGACCTACTTTAATAATTCAAATCATACTACAGTTTCACAACGTTTTCAGAATCCTGTATGAAATCTATGACATGCAAGGCACAAAAAGGTGCAGTCTAATTAGAAAGCTGAGAATCCAGCTGTCAGAGAGAAAGCATCCCAGCTGTGTAGGGTTAGAAGCATAGTAAGTCTCCCTCCATAACTCTGGGGAGAGAGGCCTGGCTAAGGTCACAGGAAAGCTGGAGATAGGTAAGAAGTTAGGAAGGCATCTCAGATTGGTTTTTATTCTCCTTATATAGCCCTACGTTAGTGAAGTCACTGAGACCTTTTCTCCTCCCTTGTCTTTTGAAACTCATGAAAATTTTCAGTATAATCCATTTGTCATTAAGGCAGATAAAGCACAGATGCAGTTATCCAAGAATAACATAGCAATGGCCCAATTGTGTCAGGGTCTAGAGTTTTTAAGCTGCATGTAGTTCTCACACCTAGACAAGGTCAGAATAAGTTCCCATCACAAACGTAACCAAGTAGTCATGGATCTGGAAGAAAGCAAATTACTCATATTAACTGCATCATTATAGCAGCAAAACCTGGGAGCAGCCCAAATAGTAATCATATGAGAATTCAGGCAAAATAGATCTATAGGTCTAGATCTCAAAATCTTGTTTTTATAATATTTGACTACCCCAATACAATTATTTATGTATGAGTTTATAAATTAGGTACATATTTAACCATACTAATGTATTTTGCACTTTTAAAATATAAACTAAAATACAAGTTTAAGAAATTAGATTAAAAAAAAGTATGATAATTCTTTCTTCTGAACCACAGTGATGACCTTATAGATGCATAAGATTTGAAGACAAGAGGTCTAATATATAGTATTCACTGAAAAGGGTAAGATATGTAGCAAATTCTGTAGCATAGGCACAGGCAAGCATTTTCTATCTAGGACCAAATGGTAACTATTTTAAGCTCTGCAGATCAGTTTCTGTTACATCTACAATCTACTCTGACCCTGTAGTGTGAAAACAACTATAGATAATATGTAAAGGAATGGGTGTGGCTGAATTCCAAACAAACTTTACAAAAAAGAAGCCTGTCCTTGGAATTCTGCCTGTGGGTCCTAGTTTCCTGACCCCTACTCTAGTAGGATATTTCTATAGAACCCCCCAAAATACACCTAACCTTCTTGAAATTTTCATAATTTTATAAATTTTAATTGATCTTGTTCAATAGGAAAAGAGAATTCACCAAACCAAATTCATGTTGCAAAGTAATAATTATCATTTGTATAGTTCTTTATGGATTACACATTACTTTCACAAACCTTATCTATTCTGATCCTGATGATGGCATTTCAAGATAAGGAAGGCAGGTAATATTCTTTCCAAAGACACTGAAGTTCACACAGTCAATAAGAAACAAGAGTCATGAATGCAGGACACTTGACTCCACAATTTCCTCTGAATTGGACTCATCCACATTGCCTGATTCTAGAAACAGTTCACCCCCCAAATTATGGGACTCCATACGAACTCTACATCATGACCAACACATGGGTCATGGGAGTGTGCTGAGTACTCTAGAAAGCTGAGATAAGGTGACAAATTAGGTGCTGACATTTCATCTGAATGGTGCATGTCCACAATGGTGAAGGTAAGGAAAAAGGAAATGATGTAAAACGATCAAGGAGTTGGGTTCCTGGAGTAGCCACCCCTTCTCTATGAGCCACATTGTGGCCCAGTTGGCCCTCAGTAAGCAAGTTTGCTTGGCACACCATACTTAGTCAGAAGGACTGCAAGGAGGCACTTAGAGAGTGGAGAAAGAGGGAAACTTACCTGTCTGACTTCCCCTGACTCTCTTCCCACTGGCTAAGATTCATCCATGATGAAATTACACTTCAAATCACTTCCAAGTGACTTCATTTGGCCCTTTGTCAGCATAAGTATATAGTCTAGAGTAGCAAGGGAAGGTCGTACTGCTCATGTCTGCTCCACTTGCTGATAAATTTTTAGTAGTAAACTTCTCTCTGATTGTTAAATGGTTTTATAGAAATGGTAGGAAAAGCAGCCATCTTTCTCATAAAGACTGTTCTCAAAGAAACTGACAAAAAGAAAGTATGTTGTGTAACCCTGCTGATGCAATTAAAGATCAAGAGGTGTTCACATGTTAAATGCCTGTGTGTTCTCTGCTACGTGTCTCACTTGCTTTTTCCCATTCAGTCTTTCAAGTCTGAATAAGCACCTACATTTTCTAGATGAGTTGCTGAGTTGTTGGGAAGATAAGTAATTTGAGTAAATCAACCAAGGGAACACGTTGTTGAGCTCAACATTTGTGCCCAGGTTATCTGCCATCAAAATCAGATTTCATAAGCATTGTGCATAATACTTGATTATTATCTTTTTTTGCTGAATCTAAGACAACACTGACTGAAGTCAAACCATGTATGATTAAGATATTAAAAATAAGATAATAAAAAACCAGTGCCAATTAAACTGGTGCACTGATTTTTTTTTATCACTCAGCAGTCTCACATTTCACCTTTTGAAAGAATTCTTTTAAATTCATTTATTATAGACAGAAAAGAAACTGTAAGTGAAATAAATCCTTGCTAGGATATTCCTAAAGCATCTTCACTTTTGAGTGGTGGTTCATCTGGGTTGTTGAAGCCTGCTTATTCTATACTGCTGAGTGTTTTGGTGATCGTATTTTGCTTAAGAGAATCCACCCTTGTTCCAGGATTTTCGTCAAGCAGTTGACACTCATTCTGCAATATCAATGCCTTTGCACAGACAGTGACTATATCTTAACTATTCCTGGATCACAGCAATTATCACACACACCCAGTTTCACAAATGTAAAACGGTGAATATATATATTTTAGAATCTATGAAGAATGGGCATTTGATTCCTAATCATAATCTAGATGTTGTCTTTGATTTGGAGTGAAATATTTTTCTCCATGACCTAGGAGATTTGTGCTGGCTCAATAGGCTTATTTGGGGGGAAATGTAGAAAATCATTCTCTTGCTGGGTTTCAGTAATCCCCAAAACATTCATAAATTGCATTGTTTTATAGGTAAACTCAACCCCCCTCCATTCTTCGTGAGGTATGAAATTTAACTGTTTGAAATAGTTTTCCACTAAAACTCTTGGACTTTTAACTTATGTGCAGCTTTAAATACAATTCATCATCTTATCGAATCTGATATCCAAGGATAGCTTTGTCAAAGCAGAGTCAAGTATAGCCAATCCCCTAGAAACCTCTGAAGAATGAATAAAAGAAAAATGATTTAAAGCTGAAAGATTTAAATAGAAGTTTGAAGTCTTTTAAAATACTGAATAACGGACCCCTTCCTGAATCTGCTAATGCTGGCTTTGGAATATGAATAGAAAAGCAGACTCTGATTGCAGAAATGAATCTTCAGATATTGCCTATTGCAAGATGTATGTCTAGTATTCTGGCCAGATAATAATATATGGTGGTGATCTGAGATTTCCACAAAGAACAGATTCCTTGGATGTTGTAACTTGTTCAGTGCCTCAAACTCCCCAGAGGAAATGCTTCAGATTTTTGTTGAAATTAATTTTTTCCCTTTGAGGATATGGAGAGAGATGACCCTGTCCCTCATATAGCAAAGGGAGTGCATAGGTTTAGAGTTAATTGTATGGTTTTACAACCAGATTGGAATCCCAGTCTAGCATTTATTAGTTGTATGTCTTTGGGTGGGATTTGATATCCTATTTGTGCCTTTGTTTTCTCACCTATAAAATGGAGAAAATACTTGTGTATATTTAATGGTATGCTTACGAGGATAAAATGCAAACATCTGTTAAACCCTAACACAAACTAATACCTATCACCTAGTAGGTGTTTTGTAAACAAAATCTAACATCTATTCTTATGAATTCAAGTTCTTATAAATAGTGTAACCTGAATGGAGTCCTTTATTATGCATCTATCCATTATTGCCTTTGATTTTAAAAGAAAACCAATGAACTAGGGCTGGTTTTCCATCAGCATATCTACCACAAAAGAAATCACACAAAACTTACATGTTTTTCCTACATTTTGATACATGGAGATGAGAATTTTCTGGATGGATAGACTGCCTGTTTTGTGTGTCAATGCAATATGCATATTTTGCTTTCTTTTTGGTCGACTTTAAGTCTGCACTTCTTGCTACATCAGGACAGATGGCACTTACAGAGTTTTCTGGCCAAGGCAACTTGGGACACTGCATTTTAAAGAAATTTTGCCTGGCACCAAAGTCGGAGTTCTCAATGGCAAGATGCAAGCCTCCTCACTCTGGGGCTCTGTTGCTAGTGTGACTCAGCCCCCCTCGAAGGCTGGCTTCTCTCTATTCTGTTACCTTCTGGCAACGTCTTTCTTTCTGCTTTTGATTTCTTATGGAAGGAATAATCTGAGTGTTCAGTATACTTTTCTTTCAGTTAAGCCATCCGTCAACCTCCCTCCAATCCATAGCAACCCTTGTGAAGCAGCAGAATCCTGCCTCCCTACTGAGAGCATGCACAGAGGTCAGGGATATGTGGAGTAGGTATTAAAGGTAAATGCTCTGTCAGCAAATATATGGACATCTCTGAGGGAGACATTATAGGCCTACATTTTTCATTCATGGAAGCCAAATCAGCAAGCCAAAATAAGCACATCTTTTTTGTTTCAGAAATGTTCTTTTTCAAACTCAAAATTTTACCCCAGATTTGCTAGTAGAATATGACCTCCATTAGAGCAGGGACACGTCACTGAATCAAACTTATTTATCTCTGTAGGCCCATGTCTTTCACATAGGCTGTGATGGGCCCTCACCCAATATTCAGTGACTGGATTTGTTTTTTGGGAGATAACTTAGATTTTAAATTAAGATATCAATCAGCCAATTGGAGTGGTCAGTATAATTGTACAGGCATATTTTTAGGAAATAAATACAACTTCTTAAGGAAAATTTCAGTGATTTTAGATAAATCTAGAGAGTCTGCTGTACAACATCATGTCTACAGTGAATGGCATGATATGGTGCTCTTTAATTTTATTTAGAGGGCGGATCTCATGCTAACTGTTCTTTCCACATAACAAGCCTTAACAAAGAATCACAAGGAAAGTCTGGAAGGTGCTAGATATGTCTATTATCTTGATGATGATGGTATCACAGATGTTTGCATATGTTCAAGCTCTTCATATTGTAGGCATTAAACATTCTTATAAGTATTATTTATTATGAAATGTTAATTATTAATAAACAATCATCATTATTAATATCTTATTAAAATGTACAAAAAGAATAGCAGGAGAAGGGATGGAGGAAGAAAACAGTGAGAGAAGAAAAGAAGGAACAGAGAACTCAGTTTCTCTAAGTAGTTAGGTAGAGAGTACCTTCTTGCTTGTTCACATTCTTTTCTGTGGTTCGAGATTACACTTATACTTCCTGAGCCGTCCACACCTTACACCCTCCCTCACCTAATTGCCAAGAAATTCATTCTGGTTTGACAACTCATTGGATCCAAAGCAAATGCAAATGAGTATCTGAAATGTTCTCAGGTCTGTCTTTCTCTTGGAAAATGATAATAGTAATGACTTACCACCATTGAAAAAAACTCAAATGGTAAGAAATACAACAAAATGGAAATCTCCTCTTCTCTTCTTGCCCTTGTGCTTTTATCGCAACCCTTAAAAGTAGCTTATGTTAGCAACTTGCTGTTTATAGTTTCAAGACACTGTTCTATGATGTAATACAGCTATAGGTATATGTGTGTGTTTATGTGCATTCATAAACATTTGCAGAAAAGCTGAATATGTATGTGTGTGTATACATATATATTAGGTATGGATCTCAGGATGCTAACTCAAAAGATACATTTCTTTATTTTCAATAAATGAACAGAATTTTATTCTGAACTTCTATGCTTCCAAGCTGGCAGGAAATACAATCGCAAATTAAAGTCCTTCAGCTCCAAAAGATCGTGCCAAAATCCTATAAGCTCATGAGGTACTACACCATCATGCAGCTTCCTTGGTTCTTGTCTTCATATTGGTTACTGCTGGATGTCCATTGTCTGTTAATACGATCCTTTCCAGAAATCCTTGGCAAGACCTCTGTTGATGTCAAGGATACTTGAATGGGCAAAAGAAATGGTGGTAAAAACAGCCCCCCGCCCCACACCAACCATTTGCTGTCTAAAAAGGCTTTCTACCTATATCACATCAGTGAGAATATTGATGCAGATAACTACATTGCACAAAATAAATACTTATACTTAACCCTCAAAACTATGCTTATATGAACTATTAAGGTACATTTGTTGCTCTGTCCTGTCTTCCTGATAGTAAATGAACAGATTTCAATAAACATAAGCAGAAAGTTTGCGTAAGACTCCCATTTAATTCAGGCTGTGTGTACATGAAGTTCTTCATTAATGAACCCTTTCTAGTGGTGCTGAGAACTAAGCCTGATAACTCAATAAAAGCACAAGAATGTGCAATATGGAGAGAATCATTACTTGAATTACGAGAAAGGCACTGCCTGCCTTGTCAAACCACCCTGGTTATCTTCTCATTATGCCTTTCCCCACCTTTCCTCATCACTTTTTGAGTATATTGATTCATTTTATAATTTCTGTTTTCTTTTCCTTATGTTTGTTCTACTCTTTGTCCTTATTTTCCTAACTGCTGCAGAAGCTCAGTTCGCTCTACTTCACTCCGCAAGGCATGAGGTCCCTTAATGAAACAATTGGTGATAAGGACCTGGACTCCTCACACAATGTCAATAACTATCTTTGAAATTTAACAGAGAAGCCTGAATCTTGTGAGCCTGGAGAAGCCAACTCATTTTGCAATTTAAGCTGATCCGTTTGAGCAATCGGTTTTTAGGCATGGAGGGATGGGAGATGGGTGACCTGACCCGTCTCACATTACATGCAGAACTCAAGTTCCGACTGATTTCCGAGGCTTAAGCGAAGTCAGGGAACTTTCCGTGTTCCAGGACCCACAAAGTACGTGTGCAGTCCAGGAACATTCATCAGATTTTCTTATCTGATAATTCCATTTCTCTTTCTGCTCACCAAAATAGAAAAATCAGTGCAGTCGGGTGATGTCCCCTTGGCATTGCATTATAAGGCATCTAAGGGGAGTTCTCCTGGCCAAGTTGACATGTGCTGTAAGAATGTAGGAAGTCAGTTTTATCTTTCAGCTTCTAAAACTTCTATCAGCTGGACGTGTAGCTTCTATCTGAAATCTCAATTCTCATTTAGATAACAAGTTAACTTTTAAATTTTATGTTAGAGTAGCTAATAAGGCTTGATTTCTATTAAATGAAGTGCTAAGGGATAAGGAAGAAAATGCAAGATATTGGAATCATCTTTTTAGCATACTGTTTCAATGTCTTTTTATTATTATCTACTCAAATATTTTTTATTTTCCTGAGATAGAAGGTTATGTAATTCTGACACATTCGTAGCTCTTAATGCTCCAAAATGACATGTACATCTCAGTTATGATCTCAGATGTGTTTGATTTCCCAATGTTCCTTGAAGTGTTTCTCAAGCCTTTCTACTTGTGTCATGTGAAATTTATGATTATCAACAAAATCTGTATTCTGTTCTTCTGATATCCCCTTGAGTACCATGCTGTAAGGCCTGGTTACCCTTTACAACGCTGCTTCCCATAAACTTGCACCAGTCTTAGAAATGGAACATTTTGTCCTTTTCTCATTGATCTTTGTAGATTACTTCCTATCTCTTATTCACTAGTTCCTTTGAGATTCATGCTACCAGATTATCTGCCATTACCCCTCCATACAGTCATTTAATGTACAACTCATTCCCTATCCCATTCATTGACAATTTAACAACAGCACATCAGAGCTCTCTCATAGTCACATCTTTATCATTTTTAGTAAACCCAACATCTAACAAGGATGATCTATCCACTGCATGGTGTCTTCCCCTCCCTTCTTTCCAAAGGTCTGTTTTCTCTACATTGCCTGCGTTAGGTGTCCATTTCCAGGATGCTTTCCTAGACTTCTAATATCATTCTCATTCCAGGACTTCTGAATTTATCTGAGACATTTTCTCCAGATCTCTGTCATTCTTCCTATCACTGTTAAAACAAACCTTGGAGAAGCTTTTGGAGCCCCCTACCTAAAATAGATCTCCCACCCTAACCCTCACTCCTGTCTGTCTGTCTGTCTGTCTGTCTGTCTGTCTATCTATCTATCTATACTTCTTTATTTTTGTTCATACTTTCATTACCCTCCTAACGGTATGTATTTCCCATCTGTCTCTAAAATGAATGTCCAGTAGGATAGGATTGTCTGTTTACCACCATATTCCTTGTACACAAACTCTCTCATCACACCCTAAACAATATTTAATAATTAGGTAATGAATACATTTTATATGTTTATAGCTATGTACCAGTTTACTATGAACACATTCGGGCCATTTAGTGAATTATCACACTCTTTTAATACTCCTATGGTAATTCTAATATATTAAGGGCATTCCTGGGAATAATTTCCATCAGAATTTTTATATTTCCCCCACTTGAAATTTTTCTGATGTGTTCTAATTAATCCAATCACATTCATAGCCTATCCTGAATTACTTGGTAGATTCCTCATGGGAGCAATTTTGAAACAGGCGGGCCAGCTCTTAATAATATTTCTAGCATAAGTTTTGATAATTCTTCTCATATTGGATGAGAAAAATTACAGAGATCACAAGGGAGTGAGAACACGGGTCATTCTTGTGAATGAGAAGATTTATTGTTTGCTTAATTCTCAAGGAAATACCTTTAACTCCTTCTTAAACTATGGGTCAACAGTTTTTCCTGTGTTTATGTAGTGGCTTTATTCATGGACCTGTTATTTGGCCCCTTCCGGGAAGTCCTGAGATCCTGAATCAGAAACATGCTCTGCTTAGTATACAAAGATGATCTGTTGACCTGCCTGTGGAGAGGTCTCCTGCTGGGTTGTTTCTCCAGATGCAGTTTTCAGTTGTTGCTCACCCCACCCCCCTCTAAAGGCATTTACTTAATCTTTTTCTGACTTTTTTTTTCTCATCAGTGGCCTGAATTTTTAAGACATCTAGCATATCCAAAAATGGAACGGAGTCAAAGAAAAGACTTTCCCCTCTTGTAAACTTAACTAAAATCTACAAATCTGTGACCTCACTAGCTCTCTTTCTGAAGCAATTCTGTAGTACTACTAAGTAAAGAAGCAAGGATGAAGGACTTCCCTGAGCGCTGAGCTAACCTGCTCTGAACACTTAATTTTATATTTGGATAAACCCACATCATCCCTGAACTTGAGTGAGAAGACCCTTTCTGTCATCATCCATATATTTATAACTTTGTCATAGTCCATACCTAATAAATGCTAAAGAACTGAGTGAATGATTAATGGGAAAAATTGGATGTTAAAAAGAATATACTCTTTTTACTGGGAGAGAATGTCCTTATGTTTGGGGGATCTTTGTTCATAGAGGTTTAAAAAAATCAGCCTGGGAAAGTGTTTGCATTAAACATTAATCCCAGGCCCAGACAGTAAATCACAAACTCTCACATACATGCAATGATGAAGAAGCATGCAGATGAGCATCCCTTTTTCCTTATTCCTCCTTATTATGCTGAGAAGGAAAGAGAATGACTTACTGAGACAGAGAAAAGTAACCAGGGAGGATCAAGAGTCAAGATGGATACATTTCTGATAGAAACTGATTGGTATGAGAATGGAACATGAGAACTATGAGAAGAGATAACTTAAAAAAGAAGCAATTGTTATGTAGTCTATATGAGTTCCCTCATTTTGTACTTTCTCAAAACATGTACTAATAATATGCTATTTTTGTTTTGTTTTAACTTGTTACTGTTATTTTACTGAATTTTTTTTTTTTTTTTTTTTTGAAAGGTGTAGGCACTAAGTAGGCAGGCAGGAGTAGAGAGAAGGAAGAAGTATTTTATACACACACACACACACACACACACACACACACACATACATATCTATTTATTTAGTTGCTCATGCTGGTTATTTCCCCATGGATCTGGGACTCAGACCCAGGGGCATGTGCTCTGTGATCTTTTGGAGGCGATTGACCTAACTGCTACTCCACCAGTATATGCCATGGGGTCCATTTTTATGTGACTTGCATAAAGTTGCGCACTACCGAAGCGATAATGGAAATCGATTCCATATATTCAAGTGATTAGAGAAACAGCTAATTTTCCAGGGGATGAGAGAAGACTTCTTAGAAGGGCAGTATTTTACCCAGGCCTTGAAGGATGGTTCAGTAGAGACCAGGAGCAGAGCTTCAAAATGGAAGCAGTGATTACACTGATCAAAGAGCAAAGATCAGGGAGCTGTGAAGACTCATCGTGGTTCTAATCTTTTGCCTGAAATATGTCCTTCGCTCCTAATATCATCCTTATACCCCTGTACTTTCATCTAGTTAACTCTTATCCTTAATGTTTTTGTAGACCTCCCTTCCTCCAATAAGCTTACCCTATTTCCTTTCCATACAACATTATGTAAGGAGCTCCTGGATGTGAATTCCCTGGTCCCCAGGGCTTCTGTTTTCAGAGCACTCATCACACACCGAGGTAAGCTCCCATTGAATATTTTAGTTCCAGCACAGAAGCCTCTTACTCATCATCATGTTGTCCAGCATCTGTCATAGTAACAACAACATAATAGTTGCTTAATGCTTTTCTCTAAGAAACAGTAAGATGTGACAGACAGAGAGACTGGGGTGGGAAGGGGTCGGGGAGGGAATGCTGTAGGGGTGACTCTGAAAAAATCCTGGAAGACAGGACACAGAAGGCACTGGTCTTCTTGGATGTCTTATCGGCCAGGTAAGTTGATTGAGCATCATTTTAAGAAACATTTAAGCTACCCCCTCATTGTAACAGACCTCTTAGAGCTGAGCAAGCAGACGTACTGGGAGGTAACAGATCCAAGAAGTGTGCTCGTTTAGTGGTAGCTGGACTAGCCTTTGTTGATTGTCATAGTGGTGCATTTCCTCCTATGCCATGCAGTTACCTTACAAAGGAAAAAATATAGCATTGTTTTATTTAAAATCCAGAAGTTTGTGATCCAAGATGCATAAATACCAAAAAAAAAAAAAATACATTTTTTATCATGGCTAAAATGTCATACCCCAAAGCACAGCTATATTTTACAGAAGTGACAGCATTTATTTGCCTGGAAATATTAAATATAGAAACCAGTCAGCAAATTTCCCCCCACCCCGGGTATGCCTCATCTTGCTCCAAAATCTATTGTCAATCATAGCTGCTCCATCTCTCACCCACGCACATTTATTTATATTGAATGTACCTGTATGGCTTTAAGCTACAAGAAGTCATAAAACGGGATTTGGAGTAAAAGTTTTCTCCCACTGAACATATAAACTTAATAAAATATTGGCTTGAAACAACAGAGCAAGGGTAGATGAATATATTAATAATATTGGTAAATATATGAATAATCTCTACTGAAAGATGAATTCTTTCAATTTTCTTATGAACCAGAAGGGATGGTGAAAACTTTTGTCTTCACAGTAAATCTTTCATGTTTGCTCAGCTAACACTGATTGACCATGGTGTATTCCTGGGATGAAAAGTGAAGAGCAGTCCTAATCCTTCACTTCATGATGTCACTAGCTGGTGGGTGAAATGAATGATGGTCACATGATCGCAGGGGTAACCATTTGATCCCACCAATGCAGTGTGCTAGAAGGAAGTACACATATATAGGTACCCTGAGAGCACACATTAGGAGATATGTGACTAGATCTTAGATAGATGATAGACAGATAGATAGATAGTTTGATTGATTTAAGAGTAGAAGATATATAGGATCCAAAGATTCCTCTTGAGGCCTTTTGTGAGGTTGATTACTTGAGGACAGTGATACAAAGAGAGAAACCAAAGAAGACTTTCCAAATTGTCTAATGAGAGAGACACTGAGTTTGGATCAGGTTTATGGCATAAGTGATAGGGATTTCCATAAACATTATTTATTTTAATTTATTCTGATAAATAGAAATTCCAGATATATTTTGATGATAGAATAAACAGGACTTGGGGATTGTTCAGATATTGGGATAAAAGACTTAAAATATTATGATGACTTGACTAGTTGTATATTGTAGATTATATAATAATTGTATATTATATAACATTTTAAAATCACAAACTATTCAAGTGAGGCCAAATAATGCATATGCTGAATATATATCCATTGTCCAAATAAAGTGCTCTGTTACTTGCTTCTCTTTTTTACCTTTTTCTCCACCCCACTAAGAAAAAATTTGAAAAAGAATATGACACAGAAGTCGGATGGCAGCAGAGTCTGGCTACTCGGCTCATACTCTGGTTCAGTCTCCATCTCCACAGTTTCTGCGTAATATGCCTTTTTTAAAATATCTATAGCACATGGAGATATAAAATGTTTCCATTTATAACATAACATTTAGCTTTAAGATGTATTATCCTAGAAAATATGTTCACACAGAAAGTCTTTTTTTAATTGTGGGTTTTGTTTTTGTTTCTGTTTTTTTAAAGAAAGATGCAAACAGGAATGAAGGCAAGCAGGCAGACAGGCAGGAAGAGAGAGGAGGAAGAAGCACCTTATTTTGTCGCCATTGTAGTTGTTCACACTGGTTGTTTCCCGTCCTGGTCCTGGTACTCAAACCCAGAGGTATGTGACCTGTGTCCCTTGTCCTTCAGAGATGACTGACCTAACCACTACTCCACCAGGGTGAGCTAGGTTTTTATTTTTGTTTTTTTGCTTACTGGTGAAAGAGGTTTCAGGCTCATCATAAAGAATTGGAGAACTCAGTGGGATTTATCACAGGCACTTTCTCTGTGGGCACTCAGGATGTACTCTCTCTGCTTGCAGCGATGCTTCCACATCCCACAAAACTAAATGAATACTCTGGCCCTGGGACCACTCAGACAGGGCACTTAGCCTTTAGGCTGACCTAACCATGTACCCCTATGATGCCAGCAGGCTTGCTCACTGTGGTGGTGAGTTCCTGGTGAATCCATGCCAAGGTCGACTGCAACCTCTGATTTGCAGTCACACTTCTCCTTTGACTGGACTCATCATGGCAGAAGGAGACTGGGATAGAAGTCCATACTGGGTCCTCTATGAAGACAGAACACTAGAAAAAAAGATATGTGCTGTGTGATAGTAATTCTATGAAATGAATGTTAACTGCAGTGAAAAACAACTGACACTCAAATGAATCAATTATTGAAACTGTACTAGATAAATACTCTGGCCCTTGGAGCACTCAGACAGGGCACTGGCCTTCGGGTTGATGTAACGGTGCACCCCTGTGATGCCAGTAGCAGAGAGATCAAAATCTTTCTAACCCAAGTTCAAGTAGCACTGCTTCTGGTGGTCTTCTTAGTGCCTCTTACCCAGGCCACCTCTCCCCTTAATTCCTCCATCCTGCTGTTTCCTTCAGTCATGACCATACCGTTCTGTGATCGTTACAGGCAGCACGTGGGTAAGACATTAACTAATATCCCATAGTGAGGAAGTTATTACCTTTTCAATTCTCTTTCTCTCCTGTTTAAATCAAGGAAAAAGTTTCAAGCGTGGTGTTAATATGTCCTTACCAACTCTGGGAGACTTATAGTGACTCTTTTTTAAAAGAGCAAGTCTGCCTTGGGCTTAAAGCCTTGCTAGTGTCTAGCTAGAATTTAATAACATTGTTTTGTTTTTCAGACATTTTCTATTTATGGCAAGAGATGTGAGTGTTCCATTTATGTTTGTGATACAACTCTTCCTTTTAAAAATGAATGTATTTAAAGAGAAAGGGTATTTAATGGGAAACACTTACGTAATTAATACTTAAGGAACCCTGCTTATACAGTAAAACCGTGAATAACGAAACCATTTTAGCACTTACACTCTGGGGCACCAATAGGCAATTCTCTGCTATTGTGTACCGTCGAGGTCTGAAGAGCTGTTAGAGAAATATGTGCAGTAAGCAGACTTATGAGAACTAAATAGTCATTTTCAGAGTTTACTGCATGTTCTTCCATTTTCTTTTTTCACCTTTGAACTCCCAGTCAAATGCGGTTCAAGGAGCACTCAACTGAGGAACAAGATTTGCCACTTTTGCCCAATGATATTCATGCTGAACTTCATTAAGTTTGGTTTTTAATAATTTGTTGTAGTAACTTTGCTTTACAAATTAAAATAAACTCACATGTGTAGGGTCCCCATATGTGCAGTTTCTCCATCCCTCAGATATTTGTCAACACACCCAGTCCTCCACCAAAGCACCAAGCGTTCTTCACCATTGTCCAGTGCACTCTCCCCATCCAGCAGTCCATTTCCTATTGGTCACCTCAGTTCTATTGCAAGTGTCCAAGGATTGATTTTATTCATCTGTTCCTTTTTTTTTTTTCTTTTGCCTATTCACATTCACCTATGAGTGAGATCATCTGGTATGTATCTTTCTTTTTTTGATTTGTTTGACTTAGCATCATCCCCTCTAGATCCACCCATGTTGATTCAAATGACAGGATTTCATCTCTTCTAATGGCTGTATAGTATTCCACTGAGTATATGCACCACATCTTCTTTATCTATTTATCTGACATTGGTCACTTAGGAAGTTTCCAGTTCTAAGCTATTGTGAATAGGGCCACAATAAACACGGAGGTTCATAAATCTCTGCAAATTAGTGTTTTTTTTATCTTTTGGGTAAACACTCAGAAGGGGGATGGCAGGATCATATGGGATTTCCTTATTCAAGTTTTTGAGGCATCTCCATACCTGTTTTGCATAGGGGTTGTACCAATCTGTACTCCCACCAACAGTATAAAAGTGTTCCCTTTTCTCCACATCACTGCCAACATTTGTTGTTTACAGACTTTTGGATAATAGCCAGCCTCTCATGTGAGGTGATATCTCATTGTTGTTTTGATTTGCATTTCCCTGACAACCAGCAAGTAGGAACATCTTTTCATGCACCTGTTAACCATCTGTATATCCTCTTCAGAAAGATGTCTCTCCAATTCATCTTCCTAATTTTTTATTGGATTGCCTGTTTTCTATTTTTGCATTTTATGAGTTCTGTGTATATTTTGGATATTAAGCCCTTGTTAGAAATATGAAATGCAAATATCTTCCCCCTTTTAGTAGGTCATCTTTTTCATTTGGTGATGTTTTCTTTTGCTGTGAAGAAGCTCTTTAGTTTGATGTAGTCCCAGTTGTTTATTTTTCTTTTTGTTTCCCTTGATGCTGGAGTTGACTCCCCGAAGACCTAAGGCTGATATCATGGAATGTCTATCCTATGATGTCTTGAAAGAATTTTATGGTTTCCAGTCTTATGCCCAAGTCCATTTTGGTTTATCTTTGTGAATGATGTTAGAGAGTGAACTGGCTTTGTAATTTTGCATGTGTCTGTTCAGTTTTCCCAATACCATTTATTGAAAAGTCTTTCGTTTCTCTATCACATTTTTGACTCTTTTGTCATAGTTAACTGGCAGTATGTGTATGAGTCAGTCTCTGGTGATTCAGTTTTATCTCACTGATCTGTGCCGCTTTTATTCCAGCACCATACCATTTTTATCACTATCACTTTGTGGTATAGTGCAATATCTGGGAGTGTAATCCCTCCAGATTTGATCTTTTTTCTCATAACTCTTTTGGCTATTTGAGATCTTTTGTTGTTCCACACAAGTTTAAATTTTTTTGGTCTATTTCCTGGAAATAAGCTTATGGGATTTTAATAGGTATTGCATTAAATCTGTATATTGCTTTAGGTAAGATGACCATTTTAATGGTGCTGACTCTTGCCAGCCATGAGCAAAGGGTGTCTTTCCATCTCTTTGTGTCCTCCTCTATTCCTTTTAAGAAGGACTCGTAGTTTTTATTAAACAGATCTTTTGCCTCCTTCGTTAAGTATATTCCAAGATATTTGATTTATTTTTACTGATGTTTTAAACAGTGTGGGTTTCTTGATTTTGTTTTCTTCTATCACGTTGTTTGCATACAAAAATACAATGGCTTTTTGTGCATTGATTTTAAAGCCTGGCTGTTTACTGTATTTATTGATTAGTTCTAGTAGTTTCTTGATGAAGTTTTTAGGGTTTTCAATACATATAACCATGTCATCTGCAAATAATGATAGTTTTACTTCCTCTTTTCCAGTTTGGATTCCTTTTCTTTCTTTTTCTTGCCTAATTCTTCTGGTTAAGACCTCCAATGTGATATTAAATAGCATTGATGAGAGTACCTTGTTCTTAACTTAGAAGAAATCCTTTCAATATTTCAATATTTTGCTACTGACTGTGAAGTTGGGTCTGGGTTTATTGTATATGGCCTTTATTATGTTGTATGTAAAATATAACCCCATGCTATACAGGGTTTTTATCATAATAGGCGTTAGATCTTGTCAAAACCTTTCTCTGCATCTATTAACATGAAGATGTGTTTTTCATCCTTGCTCCTATTAACATGGTGTGTGACATTGATAGATTTATGTTTGTTGAGCCATTTGCGCATCCCTGGGATAAATCCCATTGGTCATGATGGATGTTCCTTTTGATGCATTTTTGAATTAGTTTTCCTAATATTAGTTAGGGAATTTTTTCATCTAAGTTCATTAGAGATATTGATCTGTAATTTTCTTTCTTGGTGGTGTCTCTATCAGCTTTTGGTATCAGTGTGATGCCAGACTCATAAAAAATATTTAGATGTGTTCCCTGTTCTTCAATATTTTGAAAGAAGTTGAGAAAAAGATAATACTTTATCTCCAAAGGTTTGGTAAAATCTCATTAGAAAAGTCATCCACTGAAGAGATGGGAGGGGTGAGGGGAAATAGGTAAGGGAGATTAATTGTAATGAAAGGGAAAAAAGGGAAGCATTAGCAAACCTATTGTGATATATGTAGATGTAAATTCACTATTATGTATACAAGATTAACAAGATATTGTCAAACATTATGAAAACAAGGTAATGTTAAAATGTAATATCCTTTCAATAAAAAAGGAATCTATCTGGTCATGGACATTTATTTTTAGGGAGACTTTTGATTACCTCTTCAATTTCCTTATTTGTGGTTGCTCTGTTCAGATGTTCCAATTCTTCCAGGTTTAGTCTTCATAGATTGTATTTTTTCTGAAAATCTGTGTATCTCCATGAGGTTATCTGCTTTGATGGCATAGAGCTGTACACAGCTGTCTTTTATGATTTGTGTTTCTGTGAACTCTGCTGTAACTTCTCCCATTTTATTTCTGATTCTAAATGTGAGAGTTTTCTTTGTGAGTCTATTCAGTGGCTTGTCAGGTTTTTTTATTATTTTTTCAAAAAACCATCTTTTGGTTTCATTGATCTTCTGGATTGTCTTTTTATTTTCTATTTCATTTATTTCTGCTTGAATTTTGATTATTCCCTTCCTTCTACTGATTTTTGGTTTTAGTTGTTCTTCTTTCTCTAGTTTCTTTAAAAGTAGGTTTAAATTGTTTCTTTGTGGTTTTTGTTGTTTCTTGAGGTGGACCTGGATTGTAATGAATTTCCCTCTTGGTACTGTTTTGGGGCATTCCATAGATTCTGGTAGCTTGTATCTTCATTCTCGTTGGTCTGTAAGTATTTTTTAAATTCCTCTTTGATTTCCTCTTTTACCTGGAATTCATTCAGAAGCAAATTATTTAATCTGCAATTAATAAGGGGTCTTCTTGCTTTCTTTTTGTGGTTAATTTATAGTTTAAGCCTCTGTAGTCAGAGAAAATGCTTGGTATGATTTCAATCCTTGTACATTTGTTAAGATGTGTTTTGTGTCTCAACATGTAATCTATCCTTGAGAATGTTTCACGAGAACTTGAGAAGAAAGTGAAATCTGTAATCATTGGATGAAGTGTTTGGTGTATGTCTGTTAGATCTAACTATTTGAAATGATCATATAAAGCTGCTATTTCCCTGTTAATTTTCTGCCTGGTTGATCTGTCTATTGTGGTAAGTAGGATGCTGAAGTCTCTTGCTATTATTATACTGCTGTGCATGTCTCTCATCAGTTCAAATAGTACTTGGTTAATATATTTTGATACACCTTCATTTGATATATATATGTTAATAAACATATGTCTTCTGGCTGGATTGACTCCTTAATCATTATATAATGTCCATCTCTGTCTTTTATTATGATTTTTAATTGAAAGTGTTTTATCTCATATAAGGATAGCTGTTACTGATTTTTGGGGGGGTTGCTGTTTGACTGTAGGATTGTCTTCTAACCATTAACCATGAGCCTGTGGTTACCTGTTAAAAGAAGGTAACTGTCCTGAGTTCAGCAGAAGGTTGAGTTATTCTTTTTAATCCATTTGGCTACTCTTTGTCATTTGGTGATGTTTAGGGTGATTATTGATATGTAGCTATTGCCATTTTGTAACTCTATTCTGGTGTTACAGACAGTGCATTTGTTCCTTTATTTCTCTTCTTAGTTGGGCTGGGTTTGTTTTCTTCTATGCCTTTTCCTGAAGATGTGTTTTGAGGTTATCCTGAGTTTACCATTAAAGATTTTCTTTTTAGTTCCTATTTTTATTTGAAAGCGCATTAGTATTGCACTTATTCTATCTGCATTTTCATTCTCCTCTCTTCCTCTCCACTTTTTATATTTGGCTGTCTTACTGTTTTCAAGTGGGGCTTCTTTATACTTTGTAGAGCTTTCTTTGGTATTTTTTATTGAGCTGGTTTTCAGTGATGAATTCCTTTAACATTTGCTTATTTTAAAAGCTTTATATCATTCCTTCAGATCTAAATCATTATCTCACATGGTATAGTATCCTAGGTCAAAAATACTTTTCTTTCATTACTTTGAATATATTGTGACATTCCCTTTTGAACTGTAGAGTTTCTATTGAAAAGTCCACTGAAAACTTATGGGTACTCCTTTGTATGTGACTCATTTTTCTCTAGCAGCTGTTATGATTCCTTATCTTGTATTTTTGATATTTTGATGGCAGTGTGTCTAGGTTTAGGACTATTTTGGTTCTGTTTGTTTGGAATTATTTGAGTTTCCCGGGTCTGGAAGCTTGCTTCATTCTTCAGGTTAAGAACATACTTAGCTATTATTTTTTCAAATACATTTTCTGCTCCCTTTTCTCTATCTTGTTCTTTGGGACTCCTGTGATGTGAATGCTGTTTCTTCTGATGTTATCCCATAGGTTTCAGATGTTATCTTCATTTCTTTGCATTATTTAATCTCTTTGCTGGTTTTCTTGAATGCATTCCTCTGCCCTGTCTTCTAGCTCAGTGGTTCTATTGGAGGCTTCATTCATCCTACTCTTGTGTTTGTCTTTTGAGTTCTTCAGTTCAGCTACTGTGTTCTTCATCTCTCTCTTTTTTTTTTTTTTTTTTTTGAAGTTCTATTTTTCTTCCTCTATTGTTTTCTTGATTTCTGTGAGTGTACTTATCACTGTTGCCTTCAGTTGGTCCTCAGGTAGTTTGCACATGTCTGTTGTGTTCAGATTTTCCCATGAGTTTTAATTGGAGTCGTCATTTCTCGTATATTTCTCTGTGTCTTTGTTCTGTTTGGCATTCTGATTATGTTTCTATGGATTAGGTTTCCCTATAGTGATGGCATTGTATAGGCTATAGGCCTGCGTCAAGTAAGCCTGGATTTTGGTTTGAACACTGAGATTTCTTGAGTTTTGTGACATCACCAGTGGTTGGGTTTGTTGAAATTCTTAGCTAGACCCTATTTTGGAAACTGAGAACTCAGCCTATGGGATTGGAGTTTGTGTGGGTGATGATGAGCTTTCCCACAGTTTCCCAAATCTAAATGCTGGCAACCACCTTGTTGGCTGCCATCAGCAGTTGGGCTTCAGTCTTGCCTCCACCCACAAGGTGATGCTATGGGTAGCTGTTGGAACTTCCTCACTTCTGGGAGACTCTTTACGCCTCCTGTGGTGTTTCTGCTAGGTGGGCCCTGTGGCTATAGAGCAATATTATAGAAGGGGTCCTGGGTGGGTATTCGCCTGACTGCCTTTTGATTATGGTGGCAACCTGTGTAATTTTCCTTTGGGAGCTTCCACTCAGACTACTAGAGTGCTGGTCCTCCTTCCACCCTATGTCAAAACTCTCTCCCTTGGCTCCATGTCCCAGTCCCACTGGGCAGGTTCTCCTCTGATTTTGGAGCTGCTCATGAGAGGCCTGGTTCTTCCCACTGTCCTAGTTCTTCCACCACTTTTTTTCCCCAAGGCTGGGAGTTCCAAATCTGTGAGGCCATCTAATCCTTGATACCTTCAGCTACCCTTATGGTGGTGATCTCTGCTGCTGTCTCTGCAGCCTACAGGCCTGCCCTTCTACAGTGTCTGTGCCTGAAAAATAGGTGATTTCTGGTTGTTCTGTGTGAGGAGCTCCAACATGTTCTACCAGGTCACCATCTTAACTGTCAACCCATTAAGTTTATAAGAATTATATTTTTGTATTTCATGTCATTTTGTCATCATTTTTATTTTAAAAAGCCACAACATGTAATAGCCACCAATTGTTTGAACATGCTATAAAAAAGATGACAAGACCAAATCTGGACTGTTGACTCCTTGGTATTGACAAATTGACAGTTTAGAAGGTGGTTTAGAGAGTAATATATAAATGTCAAGTCAGGTGATTTAGGGGTGTCCATAGGGAGCAAAATTGTATATTAAAAGGATATTGAACTTTCAGACGTTAGAATGTAGTTTTGTATACTAGAAGATATTTGTGTTGCAAGTACAAATTTAGACTTGATCTTAAGCAAATGCTATTTTATTATTTATGAATTGATTTGTGTTTTCCCCTTGACAGAAATTGAGTTCCTGAAGCTTGGGGACTTTTCTTTTTGTTTTGGCCCCTACGGCCCTGATTTGCAGGGGAAATGTGTATGCTCTTTACCTTTACAGCATCTTTTCTTTGAATGGGCACCTCTATTATCTTTTAGCTAATTGTTCTTGATCCAGTAGAAGTAATTTGTTTGGGGGCCACTATATCCAGGCTCCATGTGTTGACACATGACCAAAACCTGGTTAAGGAATAGCTGCTTTTCATCTATCAGGTTAATTCATTGTGATTGGGCACCTAATCCATGGTAGACCAGTAAGAACCCTGCTTAACATTTTGCTTGAACTGTGAGTATACAGGACTTTTCTTTCCACTCTTAGGTGCGTAGGGTGTTCAACTTGGAATGACCAAAGTTATGATTTAGAGAAATCCTCACTAAGTGTGAAGTTATTGTGGCTTTGAATGATGGATAGATAAGCTTGTTCCAGCCATTCCTACAGACATTGCCCTTGAACTTTTCACTTCTACACACCAGCGACTCTCATCCACCTTTCACACTCCTTTTTCTGTTTAAACTTATTTCAGTCTGCTTTCGCATCTTATTTCTGAAAGAGTCCTCACTAACACATGGCAAGTGTTGTGTACTTGGTAAATACTTGCTGATCTGAGTAATCCATCCAGGTTTAGAAAACAAGATGATGCAGTTTAAAGGGCACTTGGGTGAGAGTCTAAAGATTTTAATCATTCTTCTATTTAACACATTTTTATTCAGTACTTATTTTGTACCACGCTCTGTTCCAGGTGCTAAAGATCCAACAGTGGACACATAAAGTTCCCATTGTGATGGAAATTATATTTCAGTAAGATAATATATAATGTGTCAGGCTGTGATATATTATATGCAGCTGTGAAGAAAGATTTGCTTCTAATTGGGTGTGGAACCTTGAGAGAAAAAACTTTATCTTACTGACCTTCGGTTTCCCCAGATGTAAAAGGGAAGGGCTGCAATTTTTATTTTTTCCTTTTCCTTTTCAATACCGCAAACACTTCCATTTCTTGAGACACTTTCCTGAATCTGAATTCGGTAGCATATCTCAAAATATATTTGTTGGTAGTTGGCAACCCAGGAAACTTTTTATTTTCCTGTGTTTATTGGTATCTTTCTCTATGCATAGTTTTGAGAGCTATGAGTTCTTTTTTGTTCATGTTTCCCAGAAATGAGCCTGATTCCTATGGGATTTGGCAGCTGCCTGCTTGAATTCTCTTGCGATCTGCACATGAAAGTGCTATCTGAGTCTACCTGTTCTGTCCGTGAGCTTTCCTTGAAATCAATGACAGTCTGTTCACAGTCACCTTCACTCAATGAAAAGTTTCTGTTATCTCTGAACTTGAGCTAAGTTGAGACTTTTTCCCCACACACAGTTTCTCAGTTAATCACTTTACTTATCTCAATCTCTGCTCTTACCTGCCTCTTCCTACAAGTTTTCAGAATCCTCAGAACTTCTCTCCCAGTGGAAATGGCCTCCACAGTCCTGTCACCACTGACTTTTAAAGTGGCCCTGTAAATACAATTGTATAATGTAAATAAGCATAAATGATTTCCTGTGGTTCTCAAGTGCTGTTAGATCTTATTTCCATATGTGTCTATTCTTTTTAACAAGTATTTATGGAACATAAGCTATGTATTGTGGTTGCTGCATTGATTGAATACCACTGGTAGGATAGGGTGGGAGATTGGGTTTGGTTTTAGACAACCACTTCTTCTCCTCACCTTCTACTGTTCTGTTCACTGTATATAGCATGCATGCTTAACTCACCAATCCCCACCCCTACCTCTAGCCTCAGGCTGCATCTATAACCACCTCCTTCTGAAACTTTTCTAAGGAGAACTTGCCAGTCCAGTCAGACATCAAGCTCTAAGAAAAAATATATCATTTGTTTTTTCTTAAAGGCTATTTCAAAGACAACTGTGAGTCCATTAGTAGTGTTTCCTCAAGAGTGGTCTAGAGCTTGGCATGTGGTAAATCCCTCATGAATGCTTCCTTATATTTGTGCTCATAGTACTAGATTATTTCAGGCTTAAAGCCTTTGGAGTGTCCATTGAGGGAAGTAAGTTTCCATTTGATCTAAAATTGACATGAGTTTGGTAGGCTGTAGATTTGGGGTCTCCAACATCAGTAGTGCCATTTGTATAACCCTAAATAGCCTTACTTTAATTTGAACCCGTGGAGTCACTTGATCTTTGCCATGCTTGTCTTTGCATAATGTATATTGGAATCATTCTTCTGTTTCTGTGCTCGTGCTATTTGCTGACATTTCTCCTGAGGAGGGAGACCGAATTTTATTTCTCTTAATCTTTCCAGCACCTTGCACACTGTTTTGCATGCAGCAAGAGCCCAGAGAATGTTTTGACAATTGGATTTTTGAATCAGTTGCTTTCTTGGATAGCTGTGGACAATATCCCAGCTTCTTGATAAGGTAAAACCTTATGCTAGTCATTGAATTTCTATCAAAGGCATTTTAAAC
This sequence comes from Solenodon paradoxus, assembly GCA_004363575.1. Lineage (NCBI taxonomy): Eukaryota > Metazoa > Chordata > Mammalia > Eulipotyphla > Solenodontidae > Solenodon > Solenodon paradoxus. Next base: position 259,740 of record RJWH01000168.1, read on the forward strand.
TGGTTATTGATTTTTTTAAAGAGAACTAAATCTACCACTTGATACTTACTTAAAAATGTGAGCTCAGACAACCAATTTCGACTCAGAAGTAAGATGGATCCCTTATTAAATTAATAATATAAATAGAAGAATACATTCCAGTGGGGATTTGGTTAACTTTAAATATGAGCTAATTTCAATAGCTTCAGTACGTCTCAAGTAATTTCTATTATTTTGGGAAGGTTCAGACAAAACCTGTTTTCTCTGTTTGCCACTACCTGATTCAATTATGCCGGTCTACCCTATGTCAGTTCAGACTGAGACTCAGTCTCTTCACTGTTTCCACCCAAATAATTATACTCAAGCATTTTATGAATTTTGAACATTATTGAAGAATTGGTAGAATTGGAAGAGTGTCTGCTTCATTCTCTTGCTGGATATACCAATCTCTTTCCCTTTTGTCTTTCTCCTCCCTCCCTCAGTAGAGAACCACTTAATTCTTCCTGTCTCAACCAAACTCTCCCACCCATACTCATGCCTCCTGCAACTCAGAGCTGTTTCCAGTGCCTTTCCTAAGAGTTCTGGCACAACTATAACAGCTCTGTTTTATGATACAGAAAATGAGTCTCCCACACTTAATATGAGCTTCAAGTGAAGCTGTTAAGTTTTCATTTAAAACTTCACTTCTTAAAGGACGATACTCTAGAAATGAGGAGAAGCTGGCAGGAGCGAAACTCCATAGCACCAAAATGGCACTCTATTTTTGATGAAATATGCTCTGTGGCTGCCTCCTTCGAGTTCTATTTTTGCAGATAGGAGCTGGGGGGGTCTCTGGAGTCTTGCAACATATCTAAAAAGTCATCTATCAGCTGGAAGGGAATTGTATTTACATCTGAGAGCAAGTGCTTTGATGGGGATGCTTCTGTACATTCCACTTGCACCTTGGGAGTGAGTCAGAAACTTGCCATGATAGATTTTATAATGGATTTCATCAAGAGTAGACTGGGTTAAAACAAATGCAGTAACTAGAGGGCCTGTCTTCACTCATCACAAAGGTGTTTCCATTCAGGAATGGTAGAGTTCCAATTCAGAAGGCTAACCACAAAAATCTTATTGCATGCAAGTGTAGCAATGTCTTTTCTCCCCTGTGAATTAGATGACAGGTACTGGGCAAATGCTTGTAAATGATGCTCTGGTAGCAGAGGAATATGTCTGTCCTTGAGCTCAGCATAATACTGATTCATGCTTTTCTGGTGGGAACACAACTGCTCCGCCCAAACTCTTCACTCTACAACCTTCAGGGAGTACTGGATCTCAGCTGCCCATTCCAACTTGCTACAGGTATAGAGTGGGGGATAAAGAGTGTGGAATCACCAAACTGGTCAAAAGGAGTGTGGCTTCAATGCGATCATTGGATTCTGGGTCAAAGCAAAGCTTGTATTTTATCACGGAAATTCTAGGCTCTCTAGACCAGGAGTGCATACCTAAGAATGTACAGTCCATACCTAAGAATGTTTTTTCTTTAAAATTTTTAAAAATCCATTTGGTCACTTCATGTCTTTTAATTGGTGATATCAATTAGTTAACCTTTATGATAACTATTGATAGATATATATCAGTGATATGTATATATATATATATATATATATATATGAAGAAAGTTATAGTGACAGTCTGCAGCAATACCCAGAAAATAGATATCAAAATTCCAATTAAAAGTGTCACTATAACTTCCTTCTTTTATTCTCTTTTGTTTTCAAAACTTTTATGTTGTGTTTCATTTCCCTTTAAATTTTCTCCTTTGCTTTTTATAAAATGGATTTGAGTTTACCCTTGGGTTTACATATAAATTTCCATACTTAGAGACTTTTTTAACTTGAAAGTAAGTTAGTCTATCTAAATGTTCAGTTATTTAAATTTCCCTCCTTCCCACATTTTATATTTTCGGTGTCTTATTGCTCCTAAATGGGATTTATTTTTATTTTATAGAAATTCCTTTTAGTATTTATTGTAAGATTGGTTTAGTTGTGATGAATTCCTTTAACTTTTGTTTGTTTATGAAGCTCCTTTTCACTACTTCAATTCTAAATGATAGAGTATTCTCGGTTGGAAATCCTTTTCTTTCAGAATTTTGAATATGTCATACTATCCCCTTCTAGTCTATAAAATTTCTGCTGAGAAATCTGATGACAATCTTGGGACTTCTCTGTATGTTACTCATTTTTCTTTAGCTCTTTTTGAGATTCTCTCTTATCTTCAATTTTTTCATTTTAAGGACTACGTGTCTTGGTATATATCTATTTGGGTTTCTTTTGCTTACAACTCTTTAATCTTCCTGGATCTGGATGTCTGTTTCCTTTCCTAGGTTAGAGAAATGCTCAGTTATTATTTCTTCAAATATAATTTTCTTTTCTTCCCCTTTCTCATTCTTGTCTCTTTCTGGGACCCCTTTGATGCAAATATTATTCCTCTCAATTTAGCCTATAAATTTTGCATGCTGCTTTTGTTTCTTTTAATTATTTTTCTCTTTACTGGCTTGCTTGGGTGGATTCCTCAGCACTGTCTTCTAACTCACTGATTCACTTAGCGCATCCTTCTATTCCACCGTTGAATCCCTGTATGTTTTGTTTTGTTTTTCAATCTCTGCTATTGCATTCTTTAGCTCTATGGATTCTGTTTGGAACTGCTTCATAGTTTCACTATACTTATTTTAGTAATATTTTTATTCTTCCATTGTTCTCCTGATTTCAGTGAGCATCATAATACTGTTGCTCTAAAATCTTCTTTAGGCAGTTGCATTCAAATTTTTCCTTGGAGTTTTGTTTTGGTCTATCATTTGGAGTATATTTCTCAGTCTCTTCATTCTCTTTGGTACTCTGTGTTTATTTCTATGTGTTAGACTATACAAATTTTCATTCCCTGCCCTGATGTAATAATCTTGTACAAGGGTATCAGGTTTCAAAGCAAAGGCCTAGGGTATTGATCGAGAATGCTGGGTTTTCTTTTATTATGTGATCTCTGCTTCAATCAGAATGGTTGGTGCTCTAACTCAGCACTGTGTTGATGCCTGAGTCCAGCCTCATAGTTAGAGTTGGTGTAGGGAATGCAAAGGATTTCCACAGTCACAGTCTTGAATAACGAGGCACAAGTAGCAAGTTCCAGAAAGTGCAGGCCTAGGGGACAGCAAGCCAAACTGCTATCAGAGGCCACTGGAGAGAGGCAGTTAGGTGTCGTGGGAGTCTGTTGCAGCAAAGTGCACTCCCCTTGTGAAAATATCTAAGGCCTCTAACTGAGCAGTAGCCCCAGCATACATACAATAAGCCCTGGGGTATAGGGAGCGTTCCATCAAGCAGCAGGCAGATACACAAAACTGTTTAGTAATAACCCCAGGCAAGTATGAAGGTGCCATTTAACTTGAACCTTTCTAGTGATCTTCCCTAAGATTGCTCTGGAACTCTCTTTGCAAGAAATTTCTCAACTCTCTGTACTGGGATTGCAGACCTGACTACCTGTCCTCACCCTGGGCAGGCCCTGGCAGCCCAGAGAATCTTCACTGCAAGCTCAAACTGTCTGGTACAAGTGCACTAATGGCTGAGGGGCAAGGCACTTTGCCTCAGGTTTTTGATGCAATATGGTGGCTTCCGGTGCCTGTGCCAAGCAGACAAGGACCTAGGAAGACAGCAGCAGCATCACCATTTACAAGAAGACTATCTCTCTCTCTTATTTCCCATGCTCAAGGCTGGGTTAAGCAAGCAAACGTTCTGTAGTTAAGTCTTTGCACGGCTTATCTATTGGCTCCCCATGTTCTCTGTTCTGTGTTCTTCATTCACCAGAGTCATATTGTTCAGCCAAGAAAAGTCCTTCTATTTTCTAAGCCAGATTTTAGGCACTCATGGGTCAATTCCCAGGCATGGAGGCATGTGCCAAATGCGCATGCCCTTGAGCCCTAGAGGAAGGTCTGTATCACCAGTCCCTCCTACGGACTTCAGGGTGTCGGAACCAACTCTGTGATATATACATGATGAGACTGACTGATTTATTTGACCATTTGTGAAGATGTGTGTCTCTTCTCACTGTGGATAGCCTGGTCCCATTTCTTTCTCAAAAGTCATAGCTGTTTAATGGGTATATTTTTTTTCTTGTGTGTGTCTAGGGGGAGAGGTAAGTTCAAAATCTTAACAGTCTGTCATCTAGGAAAAATCCTTTTTCATTTTTAAAAGTTATAAAAAAAAAAACAACAAATATGTGACAGAGAACATAATATGTGAACTTTAAAGCCTAAAATGTTTCTTATCAAGCTTTCCACGTGAAAATTTTAGCAACCTCTAAGCCGATGGTATTCAGTTCTGACTACACACTAAGATTATCTGAGGATCTTGAAAAGCAAAACAAAATAAACAGATAATTCTGCCCTAAACGAACCTACTAAATTGGGCTCTCCAAAATGTTGTTTGCGATTTTGTAAAATATCACAGGTAGTTCTAAGGGTCACTTTGTTGAAGATGATGCAGACCTTTTACTACTCAAAGCTGCCTCATCGCTCACCTCACATTCTACTACCATTAAGCAGAACATTAGGTTAATGCTGGGTTAATTACTGTCTCTGTTTCAGCAGAAGGGATGTCTGGAGTAGGGCTGAGAAGTGGAAGTCTCCAAGAAAATTTCTGCCTTGTCTGGAAAAATCTGAATTCACTAAACAATTTATATTTTCACAACCTTTCTTCTATCAATGTTATGAATAAATTCTTACCATGAGGCAACCGAAGTGTCTATCCGAGAATATCTAATTATTAAAGCAAAGTTAAGATTTGAATTGGGCATGCCTGGTGCCAGAACCTAAACATTAACCAGTGTGCTTTGCTGTCAGCTTATCACTGAACAGAACCACTAATAACCAGGTATCTGATAGACCATCCTGGGAGTGGATGGGGAAGAATATGTGAAATGTGTTGACTGATATTGTTGTCTTGCGTAGAGTCACGGATGCTGAGACTGTGGGTCCTCCTTCATAACTCTCTTGGAAAGACTGGAGGGCATGTGATGTTTAAGGCTCTCACTCACCTGCGATGTTTATCTAGTGTTACTGACTTCTACCCTTTTCTGCTTATGACACCACATATTTGCTCTTTCAGTTCTGAGGATATAGCAGAAGGCAAGCACATGCTTACTGGAATAAAGGTAAATAGACACTGACTATAATGTCAGTGATACCCTCTGGAGTTGTCCAATGAAGAGGCCTTGATGTTGCCTAATCTGAGGTTTACATAGATTAAAGAATTTGTTCAAATTTGCACTGATTCTCAGGGTGGCATCTGTCTAAGGCCCAAGCTCCTATAATCACCATTGCCTTTGCTGTTGCTAGTTTATGGACCAGCCTGATTTGGAGATGTTCCTCTTCCCCTCTCCATCCACTTTTTTTTTTTTTTTAATTCACCCAGGGCCTTTCCCAACAAAGAGGCCCCAGTGATGCCTGGGGTCTCCTCCAAAGGCCTGGGAATGAGCTGTCCCTTCTCAGGTCCCTCAGTGGCCTAGTCTCAGTTGAAGATTTTCCCCTTTAGGAGGCCCAACTGCTGTCACATTGTCAATTGCTAGCTGGTTACCATGGAAACAAGTCTCAAGAGGGATCTGCTTTTCTCCCTTCTTGAATAAGGAGAAGCACAGGGCTTTGTGAGGGGAAGCACTTTCCCCTTCATGGACAAGAGAAGAACTGGCTTTGGGTTGATAGGACTTAGACAATTTTGCCTAAGGATGTCACTCTTTGTCAGCATAGGATTCTAATTTTTCATTCTGGAGAGCAACTGTCCTTGTTTGGAATATATATCCTTTCTCCTTTTTGATAATTAAAGTTCCTTTTCTTTTATGAAATGATTGTGATAGCATAAGGAACGATTTCAAAGATGTCATCTCTCGGCAAAGCAAAAGGTTTGTTAATGCAGGTAACCATATTTTGAGTCTCAGAATCCTTATGCTGAGTGAAAGAAGTCTTGCAAAGAAAGAATATGCATTGTATAATTTCAAAAGTGATCAAATGGTACATCATAATATCAACAGTTTAGTGTATTTCAGTTATGCCTCAAGAAAGTTGGAACATTATTTGTGGTCTTCAAATTGTATTTTGTGTTTCGTAATTTAAACCATCTGTGGAAAACCAATGCCTAGGAAGTCAAATCTAGGAACCTGGTTGCAATAGTTCTCAACACAACAATGAAAGAGGTGAAGCCTACTTCTCTTATACTTTTTAGATTCAACCCCATGCCCTGATTTCCTGGGACAGGAGGTGATTCTATGAGCTATTGGCCCTAAAGTATCTGGAGACTTATGCAGTTTGTTTCCTAAGTGTGTTTATATTTTATGAAGAATGCCTGGGTGTCAGTCATGTTCAAGCCAAAAGCATCAATTTCCCATGGTGGAATTTTAAGCTCCAAAATATCTAGTCAAAGTAGAACTTTAATATTCTTTGTATTTGACCATTTTGGTCAAATGTCAGAATTAATTATTCCTTTAGTATTTCTGGGATCCTTTATTGTTTTCAGGTTTACCATATTTACCATTTCTGTTCTCAGTTATTATTTTCCTCAAGTTTTTATATAAATGTGTGTATAATTATAAACTCACACATATTTAAAACTACAGTTTTAACCTATGAGGGCAAATATGAAAGGGATAAAGCCTTGAGCAAGACTATCTCTGTAGGCCACACAATAGGTTGCATTTTTTTGTTAATATCAAAGTAAACTTCACCTCCAACTATGTGCTTTAACTCTTACGGGAACTAGAGATACAAACAAAAATAAGGTGTAGTTGCTGAGTTGGAGACACTAATAAATAAAGTAGTAGAGAATAAAGGTCAGTATGTGAACCATTAAAATCAAGTGGGGTATATACAGTGCTAAGATCTGAGTCAGCACAGGAAATAGGATCTGGGGCTGCCCCTGGGCTATCAGCACAATTCCTGGAAGTGATGATTGCTATGCTAAATCTGAAGGACCAGGAATTATGAGCAATATGTGGGAGCAAGGACTTTTCTGCCAGTAGTGCTTTTGTGAGACCAAAAGAATTGATTATCCTATAGTGTGCACAGGTCTGGAGGAGAGATGAACCTGGAGAGATATGTAGGCACAAGATTGTGATAGACCAGTTTCAAGTTACAATAAAGAGATTAGACTTTATCTATGATCAGTGGGCAGCTTTTGTGACGTTTTAAGTAGGGCAGTACAGAAACCAGACTTGAATTTAGAAATATTGTTCTGGCTCCTTGTAGATTTATTTATGGGCAGATAAGATAGCTTTTGGGAATCAAGTTAGGAGGCCACTGTAGCAATTTAGTGACAGACAATGGTGGCCTGAACTTTGGTATGAGAGAAAGGTAGAGGGAAATGGATACTTGTGAAATGTACAGTGCATTAGTCAGTTAGGGCTACTATAGCAGATATCATACAATATATGATTTAAACAACAAACACTTATTTCTTAGAGTTCCAGAGTTTGAAAATCCAGAATCAAGGCACTGACATGTTTAGTATCTGGTGAGGACCTGCTTCCTGGTTTGCGAAAGATCATCTTTTCATTGTCTCTTCACATGGTCAAGAAAGAAATGATCATTCTTATGTTTCTTCTTATAAGGACGCTAATCCCACTCATGAAGACTCAACTCTCATGACCCCATTCCCTCCCAAAGACACTACCTAATAATGCTGTCATGCGAGGGGTTAAGACTTCATCATATGAATTGGGGCAAGTAGCATGTAAATATTCAGTCCATATCATATCGCAAAGATCAAAGCAACAAGAATAGATTCAACAGGTTGATTGGATATGAGTGAGAGTCACAGAGAAGGGATGATAGGAATGATGTCCAAGGCTTCACCTTAAGTACCCATATGGTTAAGTTATGGAAGATGGGTTCAGGTTTAAGTAAAGTTATTAGAGATGATGAGTTCATTTGGGGAACATGTTGAGTTGGAGGTGCCAAAAATGCAGGTAGAAATATCACAGAGAAAGTCAAACTTATATATCTGGCATTCAGGAGGGGAGTCCAGCCTATAGACATAAATTTAGCATATAATGGGACATGAAGCCATGAGAAAAGAGTGAAGTGGTACATGCATGTTGAATTAAATTCTCTGTGTGAGGTTATTATAATCACACTTTTTATGTTTTACAGGTGGCTCTTTACACATGGGAAAATAAATCTCTAATTAATGGTAAGTGTAACTGAAAATCAGTTATTTTTTTGACTGTAGAGAAGGGCATGGCTGACGGGGATAGAAATGTGGAATTTGGAGTAGAGTTACTATAAGCCCTTCAGTTTTTATGTGAGTATATAGTTTTAGATTTTTAGAAAATACACCTTCATTGATGTTCCTAAGCACTTGATATATATCTCCTGAGAACCCTTATTAACTTGGGCTGATATTATGCCATTATGCATCTGCTTCCCCTGTGCATTAAGCCCCTTGAGGCCAGGTACCATGCACAAGTTGTTTCACTTTTGGCATTCAGTGAAGGATTGGTGTGCTAAACTGAATGTTTCATCTCCACAGTTCCCATGGCAAGTTATCTAGCGAATTACTCCTTACTTTCTTATTTACATTTGTGTATTCATGAACCAAATTTAAATGGGGAGGCATGTGTAGCCATCTGAAAGGAACACTTTATTGATTCATCTATAAGGAAGAAGTAAGTGGATGCTCTATAATGCGTGGAGTCCTACATCGAAAGACATGCTCTCACTGCTTACTATAAACCTGGAACACGGACAGATGCTCCATTTTTGATATAAACACCCAGGTTATACCTTTTAATTTGGTCCTTGAGTGTTCTTTCATTTCTTTAACATGACAGAACAAATCTTATTCCTCCAAAATCACCCAGAAAAGTAACCAAAGATAATCATTGTTTGTACCGAATACTCAGATAAACTAATGACATCAGGATGTTGTCCATTTGTGTTTACATCTTAATTTTAAGTCAATTGTTTTTATGTTTATAGTCTGCATTAATTAAGTTAAGGCATTATGAACATGGTTTGCGTTTGATGGGTGTGTTTCATAGGAGCAGAATTTTTGCATGAATTTCTTACTCATTTAGCAGCTGAGAACATGCCATTATTTTATAAGCACTGCTGATAAATCATCTGGCAAATACTTCTCAGTCCTTTAAAATAATTTTTATTTTCTGTGATTTCAATTGTCTCTGCATTTTTCCTTGTAAATAGTTGAAGAGTAAGCACATTTTCAAAGAGCTGTAGGGAGGCTAAGATGCCAGTTGCATTTTAACGATATAGGGCATTATCGTTCTTACTGTAGCCAATTCTCTTTTAAATCATTGCAGTTTCTGCTCTAGCCTCCAGCTATAGAATTCCTTTCAAGCTGGCAGTGAACTTGGCAGGCTGCCAGAAGAAATATAAAGGTGTTTTGGTCCACCAAAGTATTTTGAGTGGTTCTTAGTGATACAGTTTTCTTCAGTACATCTGCAAAACATTTTTCTGAAGTGAATTTTCATGTGAAAAGCCTCCTTAATCATCACCAGCATTGTTTGTTTCAATGCAGTTATTTAAGGGCCCCCCTCTGGGGGCCTACAAAATAAACAAGAGAATCTTCTAAGAGTTTTAAAAGTGGCAGGTGCTGAGGCTGTGCCCTATTCACTTAGTTTATGATGACATTTTTGTGCTAATCTAGAGACAAACAAGAGACAGGTGACATACCGAATCAAGTACAGTGAACAAGAGAAGACCGTTTCTTGACCAATGGGGTCAGGGCTAGATAAGATGTGGTTGAGCAAATGCAAGAAGTAACTCCTTAAACTCTTGCTGTACGCTTTCTGGTTATAAAATCCTGGTATTTAAAGTTTTCTTTTTTTTTTTTTGTTTTGTTTTTAAGTGAAAAAAGGAGATTCAAGATTAAAATATCTATGTCTGTGAATACCAAAAATTAGTATGTAGGTCTGCATGTATTTAGGCTCACACAGATGTGGATTTGCATTTAAAGGAAAGGAATACCATGATAAACATTAAAACATGTGAAAATGACCAATTGTTTGCTATTTTGGTCAGGAATTCTCTCTACACAGTTGATATTTTCACAACAAGCCACCCTATTTCCATGCTAAACATCAACACACAAGATCGAACTTAAGAGAAATATGATTAAGCATATTTGTATATTGTTTCTTCTTTATCATTTGTCATGCATATGTAAAATTTATTTTTCCAGGGCACTTATTTTCTGTTTTAAAAGTTGGATTAGTCATCTATTAGTCTTGATGGGAAGTTGATTCTATTATGTTTTTACAGCAGACAAATTATTAATCACCACCCTCCTATTTCTTTTTTAAAGTAACTACTACTGAGTCAATGACAAAATGAGTTCTATGGATATTATTCTTTCCTTTTTAGAAGCCTCAATTCTTGTAAAAATGAAGCATGCCTATTATAAATAATACTGAATGCATACAAACTTATGAAATCATTAGTCTTACTGTATTAAGGAATAACATTTTGGAGCATTTACACACTACTTAGGAAAAGTTGAAAGCTCTTCATGGAAGCAACACCCCACACACACCAAAAAAAAGAAAAAAGAACCTGATAATGACATTTTATCTAAATCTTTAGTCCTGTTGAGGTACATTTAGATCATTGTGATTAAGAACAGGAAGTTCTCACTCTGTTGTTTGTTAGATCTTCAATGACATCACATCCCCAGCTCGGGGTCCTTCGAGTAGACCTGAATGCTTCCTTGGCGATCAACCTTGGTTTACAAAAATGTGTTATGTACCAAGTGGTCAATAGAAGGAAACATACACTTCTTTCCTGCAAGCATGGCAACCCTAGACTTTCACACACACAGGAAAATTAGACATCATTATGTTACATCAGGAGAATATGAACTTTATTAAAATCAAATGGAGAATCCATGAACCAAACGTAGTGCTTCATCAGATTTGTTTTGAGGCTGGTTTGTGATAGGGGAGACTCTTCTGCTAAAATGAGACCTGGTTGGTTGCTGATGAGTTTTATCAGGAAACTCTCCACCAGCTGATAGTACGTGAGTGGAGAGCAAAGAATTGTCTACTGGCCAGACTGCTGCAAGGCTATACTAGCTATCAAATTTGTAGCATGCTTTTTTGTCTACCGAACATTGTGTTTGCCTCAAAGACTGACTCAGGATGAATCAAAATAGTAAAGCGCTCTGGATGTCAAGTTTAGAGAATGGGCTTTCAGAGTCAACCTCCTAACCTTAACTGAAATATTAATCGAGCAATCCTTCTTTACCCCAGGAGGATACAGGCTAAGATCCCTCTGAAGCTGCAGACGGTACTGAACCCTATATAAACTCTGTTTATGACCAACACAGAGTGGAAGAAAAAACCCAGCTCCTTAAGCTGTAGGACAGTGCAACCAAAATAACTTGTGTTTTTATCATTTTGAAGCCACATTCTCTTCTACCGGTTTATTCAGCAAAGAGCAGGTACTATAGCACTGTCTCTAATTTACAGAAGAATAAAAAATTAAGAGTTTGCCCCCAGGCCAGTGATCCCTAACCTTTTACTCCTGCTGCTACGTTGCTCCAACATGGGTCTTATTTGTGTTTGAACCAAATCCTTATTGAACCTGACTTGTCTTCCTTAGTTTTCAAACACTGAGCTAGGCCTATGGTTTTGATATAACCCACTTGAATTCTTTTCTATGACCTTGGAGAATATTGATTTTTAGATGTTTTAGACAGGTCAGTATTTAGGGAATATATATCGCCCAAGAAAACATCACTTTCAACCTAAATAAGACATTTTCCGTTAATGAATTTTTATAGGTTGCTTTACATGATCTCTTCAGAATTCCCAACTCATGAGCATTTAATTCCTGCATGGTTAAGTGTTTCATTTCAGAATGCCCAATAGAAAAATAAATCTAGAATACTGGCAATTTTCCAAGTGACTCAGAAAGAATCACAACAAGGAAAAAAAGTTTTGACGTCTACCTGAAATATCCAAATAACCGAGACAAATCTGACCTACAGTCATTTTCTGGGGCATGGCTGCTCAAAACTGGCATTTCCTTGCCTAATTCAGTCACTTATTACAGAAGGTCCTTGTTTAAAAAGGCAGTCAGTATGTTTATAAAAATTAAGCACACTTGGTATTTATCCCATGCTAGCTTAGCAAAGTGATCTTGCATCTACTTTCTCACTGGTCCTCACAGCAGGTGCTAAAATTTGGAGGGTATAATCGTCGTACAGGACACTTTCTGACCTGGGAAAGACAGATTGGTTCAGTTGTCTTCACTGGAGAAAGCAGTGAAGGTGCCACCTTGAAAGATGAAACATTGAATGAACTACTTAGGTGGAAATCTAACCCCTTATTTGTATAGATTGTGTTTTATTATCGACACAGTATTTTCACATCAGAAATTTCATTTGATCGTCTTGCATAAAATTACTCAGCAGGAAACTGGAATCAAATATTGAAGATGGGACTTCTAAGACTGAAAGAGACTGAAGAGAAGAAGTAAAGGGGAAACCAATGTCTTAATCCCAGTCTTTCCTGTTGTCTTGGAGTCACCAGTCCATTATACTGACAAGATTATTATGCTGGGGCGGGGCCAATGAAGTTGGCTCTTATTTTATACCTGTTTCTTCTGACCCTCCTCTGTCCTTGCAGGCAGCACCTCAATTGACTTTCAAGATTCAGGTAACCAATTTTCTTGCTGTTTGCTTAAGAGCACTCATTTCGAAGTACATGAAACTGGCTTAGACCTTTAGACAAATCCCTAGGGGATGACTTATGTGCACAGTGGTGAAAGTCGATTTAACAACCATTAATTCGAGTTTCTGGGAATAAACAGTAGCTGTCACCTGCCATCAGAAAATACACAGATAGTGCTTTGTAACCCAAATTGCAAAGTGCCTGAGAATACAACTGAATCAAGGAAAATAACTTTGGTGGTTGTTCAAGTCTGTGTATTGTTTTAACTTTCTGGCCAGGATGGTTCATTTCAGTGTGGTTTTCAGAAAACTAGACATTGGGCTGTGCCTGCCACATTTCATCAGTCATGCTGCATTATGTGCATTAGGAGGCCCTATGAATTCTTTTGGTCTTAGATTTACTGCAAGATGAGACAGAAATCCATTTATGAATCCAAGGGAAGAGACTGTTAAAGATAGTCCCCCTTCGCCAGGGGACAGCACATGCCTTTCTCTCACCATTCTCCTGTAGCAATTGTGCTTCCAAACCCACTCCCTCCCTGCAGATATAAGCCTTATAACTTGTCAAACCAAATTCAAATATTTTTCAAAGACCATGGCTGATTGTAAAATTGTCTTTATTTTCCTAAAAATCTACAGTCAGCAGCGTTACCATGACGAACATAAAAAATAGTTCAACACCAGTGATCTGAATGAGACCACAAGAGAACATCACCTGATTTCCTCAGATGCCTGCAGTCTTAACTCATGTGCAAGGCATGTTCATTGACGTTCTTTTTTAAAATTACTACAAAATATTTAATATGGAATATTTCAAGAATAAAAAAGAGCAAAATATCTGACATAATCATCCAGACAGAGCCAATTTATGTGAACATCTTTCTCTACTGTCTTCAGATTCTCATTTCTAGAATATGATTGTATATCTATGTGTATACACACAACTATATATGCATACATACACACATACACGTATAGGTACACATATGTGCATAAACACATTGATATACATGTATACACACTATATATGGACACATACATAGATACATACATGTATGTATATATACACACATAGATGTATAAATTTATATAATAAATGCATAGAGAATCGGCTGGAGATTATACTAACTAATGCCTTTATTTACAGATACACAATTTGGGGGATATGAGACTCTCTATAATTTGAAAACTTGAAGTCCCAATATAGTATGTCTGCTAATAATTCTTTTAGGAGAACATCCCTTGTTAAATGTTCTAAATTGTTGTATGTCTGGAGACATATTTATCTTGGTTTCCTATTTAAGTAAAAATTTAGCAAAACATAACATTTGAAGTGATTGAAACTGCTTGTACATTGTTTATTCTTTTCTTTTTCCACCTGAATCTATTACTTCACTCCCTCTTGGTATCTCCCGCAGCCTTGCTCTGGCCTGCCATCTTGTCGGGGTGGCACTTAGATTCATCTGCTCTGTGGGAGCTGAAATCTTAGCCACTGCTTTAACTCCTCGCCATCACTTTATTCAGTATTCCGCATTTGTTTCTAGCAAAGAGATATTAATCTTCTTTTTATCTCAGACCATTTCTGTTTTGGTTCTTTCCATGCTCTAGTGCTAGGTATAAGAGCCAATGGGGTTTCATGGTTAGAGTATCTATATCACTCATTTTTTAAAAAAGGAAAAGTGGCAGGTGTGAATGATGGCCAGCAGTGGGAGACAGGCAAGAAGAGAGAGGAGGAGGAAGCACTTTATTTTATTTAGTAGTTTATCTTGTTTGTTTTCCTCAGTCTTGAAATGTGAACCCAGGTCCTTGGGATGTATGTGGACTTCACTCTTGACCAAATGCAGTGGACTTAACCACTACTCCATCATTGTGTGTGTATCCATACCACTCTTAATCGCTATTGAAAAACTGATTTAATGGCCGAAACAGGAGTAAAAAATAAAGTTTCAAGCTAGTGATCTTATAATATTGCATAATAATGTTGGAAATGGTACCCCCTGGTGGAGCAGTGGTTGGGTCACTTGCCTGCGAAGGAGCAGGCCACATACCCCCAGGTTCCAGTCCCGGATCCAGGGGGAAACATCTAGTTTCCATCTAAATCTAAACATCTAAATAAAAATTACACTGTTTTCTGCTGCTTTCTCTTCCTGCCTGCCTGCCTACTAGTCCTTATTCCTGTCTACACTTTTCCTTTGAAAAAAACATAGATATAGATATATAGAAAACATAATCTCTTTAAAATATGTCTTTCACATATGAACATGAAAATGTCTTTAAAATGTTCAAAAGTAAAAGTATCATTTGTTTAAAAAGAAAATAATTAACTGGAGAACAAAATAAAAGTTCATAGAAAATAAATATTTACCAAAATTAGAAATAGAATACAGATAGGACATAGCTGAATAGCGAAATAATAAAATGATCAACTAGTACAAGATTATCTTTCAAAGTGGAAAATCAAAGGGTAAATTTAAAATAATAGAAAAAAAAGATACACAGACTCAGTGTAAGACATGGTGTATCTAGCGAGTATTAGAGCAGTGAAAACAAAGTAATAACAGAACAAATGAATACAATTCTTTCAGATGAAGACATTTTTGAGTCTTTAGATCAAAAAAGCACATCAAATAATAGGCAGGGGGCTGAAAAAGGTACACACAGGTATATCTTTGTGCTCTTTTTGAATTATTAGGATATGTAGAGGAAAATGTACATAATTTTGGAATAAAAAATGTAGTGATCATTGGATGTTTCACCTATAATATAAAAATGCCAGCACTGACAGAGCAATAATTCCACAATTCTTGGGAAAACCTACTTGGTTCTTCATATTCTTGGTTCCTCTCAAACTATTCTCTATATATACGAACAAAAGAAAAAGGAGATAATATAAAAATAACAACCAAGTTCAGGAACCAGCATCTGATTAAAAGAAAATTTTATTTTCAGCGGCAGGTAGGGATATATATCAATAATGCTTAATTGTTTCAGAGAAATGTACGCTTGTTAGAAATCATTGCACAGAACTGAAACTAACTTAAGGAAGTAAGTCTTATTATAAGGATCTGACAGGGAAACTCCGTCATAGACACACAGGGACTAGAAGTTAGAAAGTCAGAAGCCAGTAGAAAGAAAAGCCCCACCACCCTCAGTTTTAGGAGCTATTTTTCCTTCCTTAGCAGTCACATGCTGTCAAACTTTTCTTCCCGGCAGTCTTTCTCTGGGCTGGCTCTGTCCATGTACACATACCCCGACAGTGCCATGATCATGGGTACAAGGACACACCTAGGACTGAGCAACCATAGTCCTGATGACTCTGAATTCAAGTTCTCAGGAAAGAGAGCCGAACTGGTAGCTAGTCAGTCACTGACTGCGTGACTTCGGGGTACGTGTCTCATTCAGCATCAATAAGCTAGGCCGGGTAGGATAAGCTCAGGCAGTCCCATGTGGCCAAGTGAGGCTCTCTCTTCATAGGCATAAGGATAAAAGACATTGCAAGAGGCACGCCCTGGTGGAGCAGTGGTTAGGTTTATCACCTCCAAAGGAACACAGGCCACATACCCCTGGGGTCAAGTCCTGGGTCCAGGGGGAGGCAACCAGTGTGAACGACTAAATAAAACTAAAATCAAGATGCTTCTTCCGCCTTGCTCCTCCTGACTGCCTGCCTGCTCACCTTCATTCCTGCCTGTAGCTTTCCCTTAGAAAACCCACCAAAAAACCCACACAAACATTACTAGGGTAAGCTGGTGGCAAAGACAAGGCAACATGTCCAGGAAGCTGAAGCATAAATGTCTGACTAGCCGTTCCTAACACAAAATCAGGATAACTCAGGATTCTCAATAAAGTGACCTTTTTATGGGAACAGTACTTGAGGAGAAAGTTTTTTCTGATGTCAAATTAAAATGTATCTTTTAAATATTTAGCCAGATGCACTGTCTTCAGTAACTCAGAGAAATTCTATTCTACCTGCTCTGTGGCAGTTCTTCACCTTGGTTGGTCATTTGTTTTCTAGGTTAAAGAGCCTCTCCCACAAACTATCAAGCCTTTTATGTTTAAGTTCTGGAGCATTCTATTCAGTTGATGATTATTTAATCACAAGACAGAAATGCTGAATTTGAACCTCTTGCGGCACATACTATGCAGATTGTTAAGTGCTCTCTCTGTGAGTGCTATTTTCTGGTAGGTAACTTCCAAGTTAATGTATGTGGGAATCAATCCCATGGAATTTTCCAAGGCACACTGAAAGGGAGGCTAGTAAAAGTGCAGAGGGATAGGCTCAATTTTCTTGAAGTTGCTCCATCACTTGGGGGAGAGAGAAGAAAGGAAATGAAACGGGATTATTGATTTGTCCAACTGGGGTGATGAGTGATAGCCATTGGTTTTAAATTATATGCCATTTTGAAAGAAAAAAGAAAGTTCTGGTTTCTCAGACTTAATGACCCAGTGGCTCCAGGTAGTAAAAGATGAGATTAGTCCATGAGATGTTCACCTCTGGAATCTTGTGACCCACGCGATAGCTACAGCAAGCCACTGTTTATTTAGAATGATGAAGTAGCGTCAAGTTTGACTGATGGTCTTAAGGAGCAGTTGTACCATTCAAACTGTAAACTAAAATGCTTTACAAGGAAATGTTCATCCACATAATTGTGTGACATTTAGGCAAAAAACCAGTCTAATCCAAAATGTATTGATCATTTTCTGTTCTGTAGACACAGGGAAGGTGCCCAAGAAGAAATTACAACAAATGCCTTAATGATAGAATTAAAAAAGGGCTAGTGTTCCCAAACCTGCTTACTACAGCCTCACATTGCTCCTTATCTGACCCAGATTTTTAATCCCTACTCTGAACTTAATTTAAGGAGTGGTTCAGTGTAATGAGTTTCCAGCTCTGTGCGGAAAACAAATTTGCATTTTTCCAACTGATTAGTTGCTCTACTGATTAACTCAGCAAGGTCAACTTTTGGCCACTGATGTTGCTATATACACAGCTGATATTTTCCAGTTTCAGAGCTGGGAGGCCTAACTTGAAGCTCTTGTTTTCCTTACAGGACAAACTACAACATTCCAGAAGAGAAGGGAATGTTAGAGAGTGTGTCAGAGGTTATGCACTTTGTCTATGGCCTCAGCACAGGAGAAATTCCCCCTCATCAATTCTCTCTTCCTCCTTCCCACTATAGAGTCCTTTCATGAAAATTCCAAAATGATTCATGACTTTCACTTCATGATTTCGCTAAAAACATGAAGTGAAACAGTTAACAAGGGCCTTGCGTACAAAAGAAACTGGGTTGCAATTCCTAGTTTGACCACTTTCAAAGTTACATAACGCAGAATTAATTTGTGTCTTGCTTTTCTCATCAATAAAATGGGGAATATAATCATTTTCTTAAGTTATTAAGATGTAAGGGATTAGTGAAAATTAATTGCCTTCCGTTTTGAAGTCCTAAGTTAGATATTATGGCTGATTAAAAAAGAAAGCTTAACAGCACTTATCCACATCCTTGTCTCAATTCATGTGAATCATTTCTGCCCTTGAGCTCCAGGGCGCAACAGCCCTGCCTATCATTTCAAGGTCAGTTGAAATACAGCATCCTCCATGAAGTCTTCAAAGATCATTCAGCCCTCAGCTCACTCCCTCTGAATCCCCTTCACTGTTATTTCCTAGCTAGTATCTCCCTAAGTATAAGGCATATCCTACTGGTAGTGTCATGATAACTTTATAGGAAAGAAAAATGATTTGAATAATATTATAGTGATGCATAGCAGTTCTTAGCTTTCAGTAGGTAAGGATATCTAGCTGAAATTTTACAACTGTTTTATTTTTGGTGTTTTCCTTATATAAAGACTAGCCTAAAAATAGACCACCACTTGAGAAATTCTTTGGCCAGACAAATCATTCAAGGGGTTCCAAAATGAACTTGCCTACAAGGCAAATAAATATTTACAAATAGTCAAAAAGATCACCTCAGTTCTATCCACTACTATTACATTCATTTTAATGTTTGTTTTTGTTGAAAAACATACTCGTTTAATTATTTAAAAATAAAGAAAGATTATGATAAAAAAATTATGGAGACCAGTATTCTGCAGGAAGTGATCTTTCTATTTACAGTAGAATTTCCTTTGACTATAGGGTTATTTAAGAAAAAAAAAATACATAGTGAATGATAGACTTGGACTGATAGTGATGAATTTAATGTAGTCTATACAGATGTTGATTTATAATGATGCACACCTTAAACATACATAATGTTACAATGCAATGTAAGTTAAGTAGAAATGAAAAACAATAATAAAAACACTACTTTATGTACAAAATAAAACAAAATTTCATTAAAAAAGAAAAAATAAGTGATTCAATTTGCATTAAAATATTGAGTAAACAATAACAATTGTATTAGTATGTGAAAATGGGTAAAGACAAGTCAACATTAGATTAGCATGCAAGTAAAATCTGAGAAATATTAATGTTTCATTTATGCATAAATAGACTCAAGTAGGAAGTTTTCAAATCTGAGTCCTTCAAATGGATGATTAACTTCTTAGAAGATATGTCTGATATTCTCTTTTAACTTTCTACCCTAACAATCATAAGGATTCATTTACAAAATTGTTACTGATTGCTTAACTGGAGAACAAAGTAACTTTTTATTTATTGACTCAGTCTTATAAATTGGCAGACATCCACAGTGATATAAATCACAGGAAAAGTTAGGCTGTAAACAATTAAGAAAATATATGACTAGAATTAATATATAATTGAAAATTATAATAAAATGAAAAAATGCAACTTACCTGCTTATTACCCTTCTTCCTTACAGGTTTCTCAGTCTTTTCTGGACATAGGCTATTAGTATGAGTTCAGCAATCGTGGGAAAGAAAGGCTAGAACACATTCCTACTGACTATTAGATTTGAAATAAGTTCACCTTTGAGGCGTCACCAACAGGGACTGTCTACTCTGTCAATCAGAGATGAGTGGCAGCTGGAGAGAGGAGAATTTTGATGTGGTGGCCCTTGTCAGCCCTTATTCGTCACAAGAATGATTCTCCACTTTGATTCTTGGGTGTAGTTCTGGTGCCAAAGAACATGAAAGAAACTCTTTGTTAAATGCATGTTGCCCACAAGTCTCATACTTCTGAAATGGCTCCTGCCTCTTCAGCAAGTAGTTTTATTTGGTTAAAATTATGTCTCTGTCTGTCAGGAAGAATTACTGTGCATCAGTTATTCAAAGAGAGTTCCTTATCTTCCATGATCAGATCGCAGTGTTGGCAATACAGAAAGAACGTACTCACCATTAATGCAGCCAGTCACATCCATCGCTACAGGATTCCCAGAGTGCCCTGCTCTAGAGTTAGAAGTGACCACCTCTTCCCCCTTTCATTTCTTTTTAAAATGATGCAGTTAGATCACTGAGATTGATTCTTTAATCAAACCTGGCCTATAAGATGGCCCTCACTTTATAAACAGATAGCTTATCAACCTTTTTCATTTTCTAACATTTAGATGTACCAAAAGAGAATTCACTCTTATGGTATTGTATTTGGTTTCATATTTCACATTAGAATTTGTCTTTGAGCTGGTTAACTTCATGTTGTATGCCGAATTTAAATTATGATAGAAAAATACTTTTCTCTGATGCTGCTGCTGCTTTGAACTAACCATTTGGTGTAGCATAGCAGGAACAAAATTAAAACAGACTTTACAGATTCCAATACCCGTGTTTAACCTGGAAAAAATTCATGGTTTGAAGAGTGAAATTCGATTACACATAGGATATAGATCTATAATCACATATTATATGGAGTTAGGTGTTCTTAATCTTTCACTGTTTGATTCTTAATGATTCTAGAAGGAAAAACCCGAAGGCCCATTTTAAGCATACAGGGACAGGGTTGCAACAAGAGCTTAATCTGCAGAGTGTATTACTCAGGGATCCTTTATTTGCTAGTTGAAGAAGCCAACTCAAACTAGCCTAGAACAAAATAACTTTTTGGGGGAGAGGGAGCCCATGTACCTGTGAAGTTTACACCTCTGACTTGGGATAAATGAAAACAAGGGATTGTCTTCTTACTTTTTGTACCTAGACTTCTCATTCTTTATAATTGCAAAAGGGAAAAAGTACTAGGAAGATCCAGGAGAGAACTCTGTCTCTCCCAGTTTTTGTCACTTGCCTGGGCACTGTGGTCATGGAGGCAGGGGTGCACATATGTAAAAATACATGTCATATTTGGAACACATTAGAATGCTGGATGAGAATTAAGTAGGAATTAGCAAGAATCAAAAAGAAAGAAGTGGCTCAATAAGATCTTGGAGAGCTAGTGTGCCATGCCAAATTTTATCTACTATAAAGAACTGAGGAAGGAAGACTACAATCAAGAGAAGGATAGAAGGATGCTGAAATGAAGCACATGGTAGGCGGTAAATCTATCTTTTGAGACTGTCTACTAAAATCTAATGTGTTAGGGTATAAGCTAAATTTGCTGTAAAAAAAGAGACCCAGAAATATAGACTTCTGAAATAGACGTTTATTTCTCTCTCATATTATAGTTCAGAATTAGGCAGAAGATACAAGTTGTTTCTTTGTTCCATGACATCATCCAAGGCTCAAGTTTACTTAAATCTTGCTGCTCTGCTCTGCCCTATATAGAGCTCCACATATTTAGATCTGAATCACATCATCACCTTTGCACACCAGCTTACAGGTGGGGGAAAGAAGTAGAGGACTCCAATTCCTACAACATGACAAGGGTTTCACACATGGTTTCTGCCTGCATCTCACTGGTCAAAATGTATTTATAAGGTCATAGATCCAAGGAAGATTGAGGAAAGGAATGTTTAGATAGGTAGTCATGTACCCAGGTAAAACTGAGAAGATTCTGTTATTCTAGTTTCTGGAAAACAACTACTATTCTACCTTGCGCCCAAAATGGAAGATCTCTTCAAAGGGCTCTAGCTTCAAAGGGTGAAGAAAGTGTATTTAATCTTATAATGCTGATTAAAATTTAGCCAAATCAGTGTAGATTTATCCAACATGCAGATAAACATTTACCTATCTCTATAATTTGCTGAACCTTATTGGTAAGAAAGCAAATTTTGTTTTATTACTGAGGCTACATTTGTTTTGCCTTTTTAAAAGCTGTTAAAACAAGAAATAGATCGGATCTATAGTACCACAACATTTTGTCCAATTTAAGTCTTAGCAATAAGGGTGAAGAGTAGAGAAAGACTTCTTTACCTTGGAAGAAATGACATGCATTGTGGCATTTATAATGAATCCAATTGTACCATCAGCATTGTTTTGGTTCCCTTGTCGAATTTTTCCTAGGCATTCTCCAGCAGTTTCCAGGAGGAGAAAATGTGGCCCTCATAACATCTCTCCTTGTCTTGGGCTAAACCAGCCTTCTCTTCTCAGGTCTCCAAGCAACAGAATCTTAAAAATGAAATATTCATTTACGGAAACCTAATTTAATTTCAGCAATGACTGGGTTGCAGAGCTTATCAGATCACAGAATCTGAAAAAAATCTCTGAATTAACAATTGTCTCCCAGTGATGGTTTTTTTTTATTTTTTAATTTTTTTCCTACACCTTGTTAAAATGTACACACTCAGTTTTAACCTTGGTTTGTCTGACAGTGATTTACTCATTTGTGATCTGAGGGTAATGAGAAACACTGTAGGCAATCATCTTGCTGTCAATAAATGAAATACATCGTTATTTTTCTAAAACAGGGATTAGTGTTTCTCCCAAATGTAGCTCCTACCTTAGTGAAAAATAAATGATTTTTTAGTTTTATTTTTGAAACAAATTCTGCAGTATGGTAGTAAAGAATTCATCTTTCATAACTGCTGGAGCTGATGAGTCATTACTGACATGTAATATCCAATTAAAGCAGTGACAAATGTAATTGTGTGTCATGCACCAGGGGGGTGATAAATTGTACCACATTCTGAAAGGCATGTTTTGGTAAATGCTATTTTGCTGAGAGATTACAATTATAGCCTGCTTTGAATAGGGCGCCTTTGTTTTAAACACTGGGTAATGGAGTTCTAAATAGAGAGATCAGGTTAACAAAAGACATTTCAGAGCAGAGCATAACCAGGCTAACTAGCAGTGGAAGTTTTTCTACACGATTATTTCCACCTGCAGTCAGAATCTATCTTAATTCTTCTAAATAAGATTGTTTTAAGAGAGTTTGGTCCAGTTGACTTTATTTATCTCTGAATATGATGGGTTATTTTTGGTAATGCTCTCTTCTTCAAATTGTGTAAAACTAAAAACAAACAAATTCAGAAAAACATCTAATGTATTAGATTCTATTCAAACAAATTTTGAAACTTTAATATATTGAAGCAGAAAAGGTGGACAAATTTAGTTGAATTTTAAATTAGATAACTTCCCACCTATTTTGCTTTAGCTGCATAAATGGTCTTTTGCTAGCATATAGATTTTATATGATTATGTCACACTGCTTTATTTGTGTGACTGGTGTAAAACTATTTCACTCCTGATCTTAATAAGGAGATTAAAATAAGTGGTGATGATTATAGTGTAAGATTCTTTTACGTAAGAAAGAATCAACACTTTTCCTTTTACATGATGACTGCTTTGTCCATTAGACTAAGTTAACTGAGTTTAGTAAATAGCTAAGCCATTCTCAGTCAATTGTTGTGACAATTTTCTTCATTGTTTTGCTGAAAGCTGCCTTAAAGAAATAGTCATAATGTACTTAGAATAATAATGATAGTAGTGGGCAATATAAATTGAGAATATCAAATATGCTTTAAGTGATGATCATTTTAGTGGCGTCTCAAATAACATTTATATGTTTTAGTACCTGAATCCATATTTGCTTTTCTATTCAAAGGTACATTGTATTTATCTTTAAGAGGGTTGCTATGTAGAGGATAAAGAGAGTACAATATAATAATGCACAGGTGTTTCCCTGCAGCACAAATATCGCTAACAGTATTTGTTAGGAGATAGACTAATTACAGAATGGAATTTATATTTATCAAATATTTCTTAAAACAATATGAGGAGTGTATTTCCATTTCTATCCATTATGAATAAGTAGTTCAGTCTCCCTGTTAAGAACAACTGGGAATGTTGGACAGAGATATTTTTCTGAAGGCATTAGAGATACACCAAGTTAGGAAGATTTGAGAATTCAAGATCCTGAAGAGACAGTATGTGCAGCAAAGTGAGCCTAATAATCAAACTCACTTTTCCACTCAAAGCAGTTTCCAGTCAGAAGTAGTTCAAAGTAAAAAGGAGAAAAAGAAAGCAAGTAGAAAGTATCAGAGGGGGCTTACAAAAGGATAAGATTCTAAGTGGAAGCTCTTGACAATTTAGATGAAATGGATAAATTCATAAAAATATAAATTAGCAAAACTGACTTAAGAAGAAACAGAACATCTGAATAGTCCTATATCAAGTAAAGAAAAAGCATCTTAATAAAAAAACTTCCCACAAAGAAACTCTGACCTAACTGAGTTTACTTGTGAATTGGTTCAAACAGCTAAGGAAAAACTAACACTATCAGTCTTATGCAAACAGAGAGAATACTTTCTGATTTATTTTAAAAGGAAGCATGACCTTGATATTTAAATCTGACACATTATTATTACAAGGAAGTTAATTTGAACACAAATATCTCAATAACACAGATGTAAAAAGAAAATCGAATTCCAAAATTCTAGCAAATCAAATCAACAGATGCATAAAAAGGAAACTATTGTTGGATAACATTTGAAGTCACTATAATTTGCCATGTGAATAGAATAAAAGAATAATCTCAATGGATTATGTGATCACCTCAATAGACACAAAAAAATGTATTTGATTATATTCCACATTTATCCCCATGAAAAATTCTTAAACAACTAGGAGGAGAAGGGAAATTCATACTTAACGGGTTATATACAAAACCACTCAGACTAAATATGATATTTAAGGACAAGATTTTAAGTTTCCTCCCTGATAAATGTTGATCATCATCATTGCATTTATCACCATATCATAGATGGAATGTAATAAGAGAAGAAAAAGAAATAGAAGTGTTTGAATTGTAATAGAAATGAAAGGTTCAATTTATTTTCATTTGTTGCATTCACATGATAAATTAACATTACATTCTACAGGGGCTAACAAAGGAGCGCTTTCTGTAGGCAGCATTCCCAGCATTTTGCAATTGCCTCAGGCAAAAAAAGTCACCTTGCTGGATCCCCTCCTGCCTTGCCTCCCCACCCCCATCCCTTCTCGGAGTAGCTTTATTCAATGACTGGGGATGTGAGCCTAAAAAGTCTTGGCTCCCTTATTCCAATTTGAGCATCCTACTTTCCAAAGGCTGACTCTACAGAGCTAGATCCACTATTACTGCATTCGCATCCTTTCCGTGGAGGATGATCCTGAAAGCTGCCTAATAAATCTCCTGCACATTGTTGTCCATCTCAGAGTCTGTTTTCTGGAGAACCATGCCTAGAGCAGTTGCTGCGGAAGTGGTCAGAGGAAGCGGGTGCTAGCGTGGTGTTTTAGGGTTGCATCACCAGCTGCCTGCAGGATAATGAGGACTTATCATCAGTAGTAAGTGGGAAAGAGCCTCTGGCATGAGGCAGCAGTGCAGTTATCAGAGTTGTGCTGATGGTAAATGGGTAGTACACTAGCAATTCATCAGCTGATGCAATAGTAGGCCTTTGAGAAAATATAGCAGACAATGTAACAACAAGGAAGGTGGGCTAGGAGAGTGGGTGATAAGCTCCACTGAAACTTTGGGAAAAGATCATACAAGTTTAAGTAATAAATCGGCAATTAAAAGGTAAGGATGATAGCACAAAAGCGTAAGCTATAATGTCAATGTGTAAAATGAAATAAATGTATTTAAGCTTAAAAAAAAAAGGGGGGAAGGAGGAAATTCAGAGGACACTGGGAGAAGGCACCCTTTACAAGGAAGAAGTTTCTCATCCGATGTTAAACTTACCGGCACCATCATTTTGGACTTCATAGTGGTCAGAACTGTTAGGAATAAATGTTTTATGTTCTTAAGCTACCCAGTCTGTGGTATTCTGTGACAGCAGCCCAAACAGACTAAGAAAGCATGTTGATTCTGCCTGACCCATGACTGGAAAAGAAGAGAATTAAAGCACAAACTCACATTAAGACCTTGGATCTGAAGATTCTTTTGAATGTCTGAACCTCTGGAAATGGTACACAGCTCCTTTAACGTAGTGCTGCTTCCCTCTGTTTGAAGATTGTAGACATTTAACCCAGGGAAGAAACACGCCAAATCCTGCTCCCTGAGCCCCCAGGATGTGCCTCCACTCTCCTCTTGGCCAGTAAGTCATAATAAGAAGTGTTAAGTTCTGGAGAACCTGGGCGAGGATATACTGGGTCTCGTTAACAAGACTAGACTTGAAAGGAGATGCAGAATCCAAGAAATGTGTATCAGAAAGAACCAGCAAATTATGCATGCAACTGCATTCTGAGGGTACTGCATCTAGGAGGAGAAAATAAGATTCAGTAAAAAGAACTTATTGATTTGGGAACACTCTGTCAAGAAAAAGAGCTTAATATCCTGGCAAGGAACCTATAAGATGGTACAAACATGCTATCAAAGTGAATTCTACAGGCCTGGAAAGAATAGTTTATATTAAATGAAATAGAAATGCCAGTGAAACTAGAAATGCCACTGTGAAGAATCACTATGCCAGACAGTGGAATAAAGGAATAAAAAGATTAGAGGACTAGGTGTTAGGTAGATAAATGGTGGGAGGCTAGAAAGTACATCAGATGTCTGTGGTCTTGAGTCAAGGACTGGCAGATACATCATCAACCAAATGAGGTAGATGGTAACATCCACTGCATCTACACTGTGCACCTCACAGATTCATTTCTTTAGAAAACTTTTGGAGCAAATTCTCAGGATTTCCATCTCCTTTCCCAGGAAAAACTTAACAGGAGATATGGGGATCATCTGAAGTCCCTGCTGCTTGCATTGATCTCAGAGCTCTAAGTGATACTCACCATTTTCCTCTCTTGCCTTTCTAGACATGACTCACCTGACCTAATACCTCTGCTAAGCTCAGTGGCTAGGAGAAGAGAAATATCTACATAACTAATGACAATTTGGTGGGATATGTCTGGTATCACGATTATATTTAAAGTACAACAGGATTAGATGGAGCTAGTAATTGAAATTGTATGGCACAAGGCTTTTCAGGGAGAAGAACATATAATTTGACATGGCCCTTTGGAACTCCTGGGACATAGTGATTTTGTTGTGTGAGTAAGTGAAGTTGTCTTCAGTCCTGAACTAATGAAAATGGAAAAAATGATGGATAAGCCAGGTGTCACAGATGATAGCTCAAGGGTTAAATCCAGCCATAAAATAATTAGTTTAATGATGAAAAAAAAGAGACAATAAAAAAAGGAGTTATCATAATTCTAAATTAGGGAGGTTATAACAAAAATGACTCCATAGATTCCATCAAAAGAAGTGAGGCTACCTACCATAAAGGACATGGGTAAGGGTGGGGACAAATGGCAGAGGGACTCCAATGGACAGCAGTAAAGTATTATTAGAGTTTGGTGGTGGGTTTGATATAGTATCACATGTTTGAAGAAGTGTGCTCCCCATGCTCCTAAAACATGTAAAGTGCCACAAATCAGTTACTTTAATAGAAAAATAATAAAATTAATTCAAAATTAAGAGATATTTTAAAATATAGAGAGAGTACACAAAGATCTGAATCACAGTTCCTCATGAGACAGTGTAAACCCTGATGACCCCTGACCCTCAATTTTTCATGGCAATAAGTGGTTTGTGACTTTTGCCATAGTCCCCATTCAGTCGTCCTGTGCACTTACTTTTCTCTCTTGGTCCCTAGTGTAACTTTCAACATGATACTTGTTTAATAGAATAGTGGGATCAAGGACCTGCTGAGAGAATCTGTAACACATAATACTGGGCAATAAAATTTGTGCTTTTGGTTTATGTCAAAATATTATGTACCCATCAGAGAGGACATTTAACACATGGTCATCTGTTAAAGCATTTCAAAAATCTGCTATGGAATTATATGCACATTGATTAATTAACAAATGACACTAAAGAATGGAATCATTAGCGGTATTCATATCCTTAACATACTTCATTATTCCCAGGTGGCTTTGAAGATCAAAATAGGATAACAAACACCAAGTGTTCTGTAAAATGGATGCGGTTTACAAATACAAGAGAGACATATAAAGAACAAAAAGACACAGTAAAACTTTCATTAATGTGGACCCATGGAATCAGGGGACGAGGGTGTTCTCTAAATTTTATCCAGTAATATAAAATTTTTGTGCTGTGCAGATTGTGTGTATGAGGGTGACAGCCTGGCAGTGTTCTAATTCTACCTCTGGCATCGAGGGATGATTATTTTGCTAAAAGCTTTCCCAAGAGGTGTTGTTAAACAGAATGTTTGAGACCCACTACTCCTGGGATATATGCTTTCCATTTTTGGTAAACTTGCCCACAAAAAGAGGAAAAATACAACCCAATTCCCAAGAAGGCTCTTCCTGGTTAACCAAGCTATTTTCCTTCCCCTTTCAGGGTCAGATTTTAATGTCAGGTGAACTGGGCCAGCGGTGATTGGGAGGAGGCTACTCTGTTGGATGATGAGAAAATAAGGAGGTCATACTTTATCTTATATCTTCTAGGATGCCTGCTATAATGATTAATATACCTATGCTGGTGATGACCCCAAGACACATACCTTAACTTCCTGCTAACAAACCTACTATAAATATGCTCTTCTTGAATTTAAGCCTTTCTTGAGCTTGTTAAATGGTTCAAGAAAATCACAAATTAAAAACAACAACAACAACCAGGAAAGCTTGCAGTCACAAGTGGTATAGTGAATCAAATCAGATTAGTAGCTAGCAATGGGTGTGTTTTCCCTTTGGCATTTAATTCAGCACATGGAGCTCATTTACAGTTTCCATGCTCACTGGTTATTTTCACTCTCTCCTCAGAGACATGGTTTCGTAAATGGTAATTCTCCTTTTGTAATTAGTAAAAGTAGAATTCATGTAAGCATCTAATGGGGTCTCCCTGCAAATGATAAAAAGAGTTTCCCTCTTTCTTTGAAGAAAAAAGATAGAAATGAAATTGTTGGGTAGGGAAAATAAGGACAAGAGAAGAGTTTTCTCCTTTGAACATTTCCCAGAAGTTCTGTCTTTCCACAATTTGTATTGTAAGCGAATATGATGACATCCTGGCTGTTGAGATTAGGATAAAAGAAATAGTAGAAGGAGCAGTGCAAAAGCAAACTAATGAGGGGATAAAGTGTGATCCCATGTGATATACTTATTCTCTTGTCATCCAACAGAGCATGCCCCAGCCTCCTCCTAAATACCCCTTGCCCAACTACCTTAATTTTAGAATCTGACCCTGAGTGGGAGGAAAAAGGTTAGGTTAACCGGGAAGACAGTCCTTGGGAGCTGGGAGATTATTTTTTCCCCCTTTTGTGGGCAAGTTTTTCCAAGTATGAGTTCCAAAGCAGGTCCCAAGGGCAGGCGGTGGGTCTCACACATGACTGTCCAATTGAATTCACCTAAAGGAGCTTTTAAAAATATGCATACCTAGCCTCCCTCATCTCCCTGTCGATGAAAGCAGAATCTCTGGAGTTAGAGTTCTGACCCTGAAATGTTTAAGAAGCTCTGCAGGTGATTTTTAATGTGCAACAAACTTCAAGATGCAGTGTCTGCTGCCATTGCAGGGGCTTTCAAAATTTCTTGTAAGCTCAGTGGACAGTAACCCTCCTCTCTGCCACCGTCTCCTTCTCCTCTCTCCCAATCTAGTAAATCTGTCATTTCACTGGGACAGCTACTTGTCCAGGTAAGCTCCCACTTCTGTGACCACCCCCAAACCGCATCTCTCAGTCAAGGTTCTGACTCCACCCAGGGTCCCAGAAGTACCCAAGACTACCAGCTACCCAATCAGAATAGAGCTCTTCTAGCCCCATGGTAATGGGGACAAGGGTGGCCGCGTGACCAGATTCTGACCAATGGGAGTAAATTTTCTGGGAACACTGATAGACATCCTTGATTTTACCTTTTGGAAGTTCTGTGCAGATCAGCTCAAGGGAGAGAGAAGGCAGCCTGGAGACATATTTAGGCCTCCAGACTGGATTGTGTTCAAAGTTGGATCTACTTCTGGGCTTCCCAACCAGGAAGTTCCTAACTGTTGAACTAAATTGCATTTACTCTTCCATCACTTACAACTCAACATCCTGACCGACTTAACTGTTCTCTCCCACAGGTAGTCTGTGAAATCACCTGGTTGGTTGAAGGGAGCTGTGCCCAGAGGCCTCCAACAGAGAGGCCCTCGTGGGGTGAAGCCGGTGAAGTCTCCCTGAGATTAGAAAAAGGGTACCCACTCTGGCTCACATGGGCACACATGTGGAGAGCTGGCGCCGGCTCATTTCAGCTGGGTGTCTCTTCTGGGTGTCTTTGTGCAAAGACAAAAAGACTAAGGCCTCGAGGTCGGCTCCTGAGTGTTACACTTGGGCTAGGACAAAGCATTTTGTTGTGGACAGCTATGGGAGAGTCTGAAGTCCCTTGACTGAATGTCCCCATGGAGTCAGTGAGAACCAATTCATGGAACCCATGAGAACCACACACTCCTTTCTCGCAGCCCAGGGTCACAGAAGGAGTCTCGTGAAAGTGTATTTATTTCTGAGTCACTTGGTGCTCAGTTCTGAATAAAGCATAGGCCTTTAGTAACTACTGAGTACATTATAGCTAACATCTATTGAGGTCTTACTGTGTACCAGACATTATCCAGATGATAGTATTATCTACAACAGAAAAAAAAAAAAACATGAAATATTCATTTTATTCTTATAATAACCATAGGTTATTTTTGGTTATTTTGTGCATTTTAGGTATGAGAAGATCAAGACATAGAGACTTGAAGTAGTTTGCACACATTTCATGCAGCCAAAAAGCCGCAGACCTGGGATTCTAAGCCCAGAATTTGTTTTCCGGAGCCTGGGTTCGTAAGCAGAAAGCTGTTTGTCATCCTCAACAAGCCAGTTGCTCAGTTCAGGGTACATAGTCATTTATGGCAGAAAAGAAGAGAAGGGTGCAGGATCCAATGTCGGTGCCTTTGGCAAACTGGTCATTTTTTCCAGTCTATGTGTATTCAGCCACCTTCCTTCCATTCCTGAGAGGAATGTTTCCTCTGCTGGAGGTGGGCATGGCTTTATAAACACGTGTTGACTCCGGGGGCTCCGGAGCTGTGGGCCAGAGTAACTCAGGAATCAAAGAACTGAGACCAAGTTCCAGGTCTAGATAACAGAACCTGATCAGGGAGACCAAACAGGGTGCTTTGTTGACAGAAGGAAATGTTTAGTAACATTTTCCCTTTTTGGTTTAATATGTAAGTAGCATTTGATTCCCTGGGTATTTTTATTTCTAATGAGAGCTCTAAAATGCAACCTAATTAGCAGTATTGCTTAGAAAGTGGAGTTGTCCTCTCCCAGGAAATGGGGGGGCCTTCAGAGAGCACTTCTTGTCTGCTGTCCCCACTGGCTGTACACTGATTTCAGTTTGTTCAGCTTGTCCCTCACTGCCTCAAATAGCTCAGTGGAACAAAGGGAATATAATCACACTTCTTACCACACCTTGTATTTTGTACCTTTTTTCCCCTTCTTCTTGGTAAGGTTGAAAAACAAGGCATTTCACTGTGGCTATTCTTTCCTGCAGTTGGAGGCCAGCCCTGAGATTTCAAAGAAACCTCCTTTGCTCAAGCTTTAAGAAAATAATCACTGCAGAGCAAACATTGATATGACTTTTAATGGCCATTTACCTGATTAATATCCTTTCATGCTACAAGGCAGCATGAGACACAGTGCTTTAATGAAAGCCCACAACAAAGCAGGACCAGGTGTGTTACTAAGAAACAATCTCTTGTGTGATTTAATTAGTCAAAGCATTGCATGGAGCAATTATAAGCAACCTTGCAGAAGTGCAGCAGGATGAAGCCCTCTGCTAGAAATTTTTTTTTTTAAAGAAAGACATCATGATTTAATAACTGCATCTCCCATGAAAGAAAGAAACCCCTCTTTAATTGAGAGCAAGAGGGAAACAATAATATGCTAATTATAATTTTTAGATCTTCCCCCCCACTTCTTGTCATCTCTAATTAGGGATAAAAAATTTTTTTCAACAATTTCTATGAGACTTTGAAAATGATGGCTTCTGTTATATTTTCTTACTTTGTTTCTTCTGTTCTTTGAGCGACTCTGAACCATTTTTGAGATGAGTACTCCAATTTCTGTGACATTTGGAGAAAACTGGAATAATCCCACTTGATCAGGTTGCATGCAGGACATCCTGTAATTTTAAGAGTTGCCTTTATTGTGTTGTTACATATACAAGAAATAGGAGTTGTGATGGCTTGATGGAGCCTTCTTCTTTTTCTTTCTTTCTTTTTTTTTTTTAATCCTCATGCCTTGGTTTAATGATGTGTCAAACTGCCACAGAAAGATTGACTGGCATAATGCTTATTACTTAAGATAAAGATAGATTTCTTGTGTGATGTAGGAGACTTACAATAGAGAGGGTCTTATCAGGGAAAGTCTGCCTAACCCAGGTAGGATTTGTGACTGACTTCTGCATTTCAGTTCTCTATACTTCTACTTAAATTAAGGGGACAAGCATTCGATGCAGAGGGAGCCAAAAACAGATTTCAGAACCAAAAGGGATACTTTCCCTGCTCCATCTTGCTCCTGTCTACTTCCTCAGTCAGGAGTCCAGCTGAGTGTGTGTCCACTAAGGGCCTGAATTTCCCTAAGAACGTCACACATCCTCAGTGAGTCCTTTTTCTTTGGGAGGGTCACAGGCCAAAGCTGGGGTGGAATCATTTGGGGGCTTTTTACTTCGCACCGTTCTCCTAATCTTACAGGTCTCATCTTGGACTCAGAGTCTGCCTGGTAGTGGGATTTTGATACCTTATGCCTCTGATGAATTGGGGAGAAACAGGTTATTGTCAATACTGACAGAATGCAGCCTGTGCAGATCTGTTTTTGTAAAGAACACTTTACTGGAGCACAGCCATTCCCAGTCATTTCCATATCACTCTACGAGGCAGAGCTAAGACCATCTGGTCTACCAAGCCAGACGTTCCTACTATCTGGCCCCTTGTTAAAAAGTTTGCTGACCCCTGAAAGTTGTCAGAGATGACTTCTGTTGGGCAGTCCTTGCCTTTGCAACTTGTTAAGTGAGACCAGCCCTCCTTCCTGTTTCTCAGAATCCAAATGGCTTGGGCTGAGGAGGAAGATTGGATTTGAGACTTGAACAATAGGGAGTTAGTTCACCTCAGTGCACAGAGAGGCCGGGTGGAGGCTGGAGGTGGAGTTTCTGATGCCTTCTGAGTCCAGCTGGAAGTGCTGAGGGAGCATCCTGAAGCTTTAGAAGAATTAGGGACTAGGGTTAGTGAATCACAGTCTACGGACAGCATAGCCTTCTGGCCTAAGCTCTCTCGTTTATAAATGTGTGTGTGCATGTATGTATTTGTAATTTCCAAAGAAATGCATGAATTTGTCTGCTAAAAATATTTAAACAGTACAGATAAAGCTAATGACCACGGGTGACACTAAGGGCACCTAACACCACAGCTTGCATAGACACGGACCACAGGGAGACGAAACTATAAGCAAGAAGTGCCGCCTAATGGTGTCCTCTGCTAATGACCCTTCACCACCCACCCCTGACTCTCAGCTCTTTTCTTCTCCTTTCCATTGCTCTTTCCATGGTATGCTTAATACATGTGGGGTGTGCTTGCAACCATGTTTATTTAAATGATATCAAAGGGTCATTATTCCCAAACTTATTTCTCTTTCCTAGATCTCTTAGTATTAATACAGATAGATCTATGTCACTCCTTTTAGCTGCTATAAGATACAGAATAGGGGAGGTGGTCATCAAAACCTGTAAGAACAATTTTTCAAATGAATGCAAGGTGTTATTAATAAAATACTCATTCATTTAAAATGTCACTAAATTCAGTCTCTGTTCAAGCATATGGAAACAAACAAAAAAGCAATAATGGGGAGCTGAGAAATATTTCCTGTTAAAAGGAAATATAGAAAACAAAACAAAACAAAACAAAAAAGAGTATAGTTACCTGTTTTCCTGCGTGGGCTAAACAACATCTTTGGAAAGATTCAAAAAGCAAACCTGGAAACTGGTAAACTCATTGCATTTAAGGAATGGACTAGAGTGCTTATGAGCAGAGCCAATTATTTGGCATATTTACGATTTTGTATCATGTCACTTGATTGTTTACCTAAAAGATTAAAATAACAATAAAATCAAAGGAAGTATCTTGGTTGACCTAGGGGTCCCCTAGTCTTGACCTCTAATGATTGTTCTTATATCAGACTAAATAATTGAGTACTTAAATTATTATCAGCAATCTCTAGGGAGATCAGAGGTTAGACTGAAAATCTCCTTGAAAAAAACCCCAACAAACATAAAACATAGATTCACTAAATTAAAATCATTTCATTGAAAGTTGAGCAAAAATCTCTGGGGGACCCAGTCTAGTAAACAGCAGCTGCTGGTCCTGGGGGCTCTTCCTTTCACAGCCTGGGTTTGACCTTTGGACCTCAGGGGTCATCTGTTCAGATCCACCTTCCCTAATCCTTCCGGCCTGTGAGTGGCAGGCGACAGAGAAGCAGCTGTTTCAGAGAGGTGATGGGACCAGATGCCAAGGTTGGGACCTCAGCCCCCAGCCCCTTCTCAGGCAGCAGGGTGGAGGAAGGAAACGTCTCTTCCTACTCTCCTTTTTATAAGGATTCCAACAAAACCTCCCTGCTTGGTTGAGAGAAGATTTTGAATTGTTTTTCTAATCAGAGGGAGCAGGTATATTCTTCGTCTTCTTATGTTATAATCAATAATAACAAATATTTATGGAACACTTGCTATTTCTCTGGTAGTTTGAATTTTCACTGAGATATATACTGTAATTAAATGTATTTTTCAGATAAGGAAGCTTACAATAGTAAATAAATGGATTTCCTAGCTGCTGAGGTTGAGCTGGGATCTGAACTCTCGATCTCGTGCTTCTAACAACGCTTATCATTATGACTTTCCTTGTATCCCAAAGGCTGCACCCACCTTTAGATGCCAGAGTCAGTATTCCTCTTTACCTAACAGGGGATGAGACACTCCAAAAATCCTACATTAGGAGATATCAAATGTAATTCTTAACCTTTGAGATGATTTATTTAAGAGTGGTAACCACACCCCCAGTAACAAGGAATGTGTTCAGATCTTCTCTGTGCATGGAACTGGAAAGAATAAAGAAATAGTAATATCCAGTAAGTATCAAGCATTTGCTTTGTGCCAGTTCTGTTCTAATATCTCTGCTTATCACATTTAGTCACAGTAATCCTATGGGAAGAGACTTTTTTTTCCATCTTACATATGAGGCCTAGAGAGATTCAGAGTCCCATTGATAATAAATGGTGGGACTGGGATTCAGACTTCAAACGTAAGTTTTTTCTCTCTCTCTGTCTGTCTCTGTTTCTCTCTCAGTAACATATGTATATATATCATATCATGGGCATATAATATCAACATGATTTATGATTGGTGATACTAAAGCTGTCCATTAGGCTAAGGCAGTGTCTGCCAGGGTTATCTACTATAAAGTTACTGTTTTTCCTTTTTCATATTCTATTTTTTGGAAGAAATCTAGCCTACTCTAAAAGGGGAGGGCAATTAAGCTCCACCTCCTGGATAGAAAGTCTTTACTTATATAATTTAGAAATCTTCAGTAAGGAAGACTTTTCTTTTTCCCTCATTTATTTATTGAAGCATATCTATATCTGTATGGACTCAAGTATACTGTATACTTCTTTTTGTTATAATCTAATACTAGATCATCTAATTTCACTGTTCAAATTCCCCAGCTTGGACCACTGAGAGCTTTTTCAGGTGACTCATATATCCCTTTGATGTGTCCTCATTCTGACGACATAATATTTATTTTCTGGCAGTGCTAGCTGGTCCAGCTCCTCCTGTATTTGATGTGCTCCATCCCTAAAGTCAACTGTTTCTCTGAGGAGTGCTCATCTTTCTAATGAAGAATGGTACTTAGAAACTAAGATCTGGGCACTGGGTGTGCTTATTGTTAACTGATGTGATCGTTTCTAGGCTTCTTATTGGGAGAGCTTGGTTTTATACAACACACACACACACACACACATACACTAATCAATGTGCATATATATATATATGTCTACAATTATTTCTCTACCTACCTATATATCAAATAAATGTATATATGTCTCTGACTATTTAATTCTAGCTTTCTTCCCTTGCTTATTTGTAAATTTCTTTCTCTGGCACTGAGAATCTTGCCTTTCATTATCTACCATTTATTTACATACTATATTTGTTCATCTGTTATGTAACTCTAGAATTATTAGCTCATGTCTCTGAGAGAAACAAAACTACTAAATAAGAGTGCAATGGGTTTTTTTTTTTTTTTTTTTTTTTTTTTTTTTTTTTTTTTTTTTTTTTTTTTTTTTTTTTTTTTTTTTTTTTTTTTTTTCCTTCAGCTTAACAGTTTCTTGTGAAGATGCTGTTTTCTATGCTCCTTTAGGTCTATCTGAGAAGCAGGTACATTAGTGTTATTTGCTAAAATGGTCGTTTCTCTTCTTTCGGGCAACCTTAATGTCACCAGGTCAGGTCGACCATGTTGCCTCTTTACCCAGAGAAATGTAAGAGAAGGTCATATATGTTGCTGCCAGAAAGAAGGATTTGATGGCTGGGGGTGAGATTCCCCATCCTTCTTTTCCCCTGTCTCAGTAAGTGTGGCAGCGTAAGTTACTACAAAGGTATGAACTGACTAATTATATGAAAGATCACAGCCTGGAAGTTCATCTAGATCCATAGCAGATTTTGTGTGATAAACATTTATTATTTTAAGTCCTGATATTTTGAAGTTGTTTGTTACTGCACATGACTGTGATCTTGTCTGATACATAAATCAATGTAATTATTATGAATGGAAATATAGAAAATAGAAAACTGCAACGTGTCCTGTGGGGGAAATGATTGGAGAGTAGTAGAAAGAGGTGCTGTGGATACTGGTTACTAAAGCTTTTGTGTTTACAAATCCATTTGGAAATTGGATGACAACCACCTTCTCCCCCAAATTCAGAAAGATGTGTATTCAGGATGTTAGCTCATGGATTCCTTGAAGCCTAGGTCACATCTAGGTCCATCTCCCATGGCAAATACATCTTTTTTGGCAGTGGCCGTGTAGGAGTGTGGGCTCAGTGTTCAGGACACAGACCTGGGGTACTAAGGTTCAGATTGACTCCTGCATGTGGAGGCAAAGTGAAAGTGTTTCTTGGAGGAAGAGCCATTCAGGCAGAAGAGAGTGGAAGTCAGATTCCAGATGAACATCATATAGGCAAGGAAGTGGCAGAAAGGTCTCAGGCTCTCTTACTCCACATCCCACCATGTTAACCTCAATTTCAGGGCAGTGTAGCCCCAGGGACTCTCTTCATTAATTCAGAGAAGCGAGAAGGAAACCTAACACAGACTATGTAATGAGAACTTGAAGACCTTAGGAGGAAAAGCAAACTCTAATGTCTTAGTGCCTAAATCAGTGAGTGAAGTGAGCCAGATGAAGGGCAGTAGGGGATGGAGTGGACTGTGGTAAACTGAAGAGCAGGTGGCCCATCTCAAGTGTGTGTCTGTTATTGGTCTTCACCAGTAGCTGCCACCTGGGAATGTGAATTCAGTGTTTCACAAGTATATTTTTTCAAAGGAAAATGTAAGCATGGTGGTGGTGGTGGTGATGGTGGTGTGTGTGTATCTCTGTGTCTGTGTGTTTGTGTTTGTTAAATATTCTGATATTTCACAAACAGACAAAACATGTCCAGGGCCATCACGTGCAATTGGTTAGTCTGAGTCTCACCTGAGGGTCCTAGAGTTCTACCCAACAGAGGAATAGGTTTTTCTCACCTCATATGCAGATGCTTGTAAGGCTTTAGCAAACTTGATTAGGTTATACACAGCCTGCAGGTCTCCAATTTGAAACCTCTGATTTGGTAGAAACTTGCTTTTTCTATTCCCAGCAGGTTTTTCTGTAAACTAGTGTGAACAGCTTACAAGGCACAACCAGCTTGATATAACCAGCCCTCTCACCTGTGTGTGAAGCCCTTGTTCCCTGTGGCTAGTATTCAGGCCCATAGGGGGAGGGAGGTGTTGGTGGGCATTTTCAATTCTGGCTGCTGGGTGCTTTTAAACAGGTGCTATTTACTGGCGCCTGTTTTCATGAACGACAGTATTACCTGATTTTCCAGGCAGCCATGCAAATTATAGTTGCTTGATTCTAGCCCACCCAAAGGATGGCATAAAAACAAAAGCAGGGTAAAATTACACATTATGAACACGCACTGCACTGCACATATAACACTACTAATTTGGAGAGGAGCAAGTGTCTAAGCTATCATTAGGGATACTAATATATTTCCCTAGTATTGTTTTCTCATGCCACTTATTCCATGAACCACTTTTTTTTTTGCTATTGTTTTCTGTTTTTCTTTTCTTATCTTGGATTGTACAGCTTCCAAAGCAACAAAAATGGGTGGGTGGAAAGGTATTTTGGATTTCCACTCTCCCTGCTGGACTTCTGAGTAATTCAATTAGACCAGGCTTTCAGTGTGAACAGTCAACCCCAATGCATGCTCCATGGAAAACAGGAGGGAAGTCACTGGATGGAAGGGGTTGATTGTGGTGCAGATTTTGCTTTATGGTCTTGGATGTTCCTGAGACTCCATTGAGGCAGTGAGTATCCACTGGATTCTGCTGGTTGATCATGACAGACCAAGTGCCATGAGTTGCAGATGGCGCCATGGGTGAGAGATGACGCCATGGGTTAGAGTTGGCGCCATGGGTTAGAGATGGCGCCATGAATTAGAAATAATTCATTTAAGAATGTACAAGCTGTAGTCTGCTGTATCCACACAGAAAAGAAATGTGAAGAGGCAAAGCTCTTATTTTAAAGAAATCTTTTCTAGTACACGGTTGTTAAGATTTCCTTCTTTTCTTTATCATTTCTTCTTTTTCCCCCATGTATTTTTTTTCTTTTGGCAGCCATTAGGCTTCTCCACCACTGTTCCAATACTCCTTTCCTCTCTTCTTCCCCTGGAGATATTTGGAATTATGACATGCCTCCACGCAGGAAAAGGAGGGGGAAAAAAACCTTTTAGAAACTTAATAAGGCTCTTTAGTGCCTTTTGTTTGTTTCTGGCTTTGTGTGTAATTCAGAGGAGAGAGACAGAAATTGTGTATGTTGCTATTAGGAAACCTGCATGCAGGTGGGGCATTAAAGACATGGTGCTTGAAGCCAGCACCTAGAAGTCAGTAGATATTCAGGATTGCAGTCCTTCTTTATGTTATCAGAGCGTTTTAAAGCTTTCTGAAGATTTTGATTCATTTAGTTGTGGATAAGATGTAGGCCACCATAGTGTTTTAAGTCTTCAAAGGCAATTCTGACATACAGCCAGAGAGGGACATGCATTTGTTAGTTGGAAGTGTTGAGTCGCGGAAGGAGCGGAGATGCAGCTAGAACAAGAAGCAACTGTCTCAGAGTGGAGACAAGAATTCTGTGATAGCACAATTTGAATCTGAATGTAAAGCCTTTCCCCTCTAGTGGTACATGATCAGTGTTGGCGCAGAGTGTTCTATGAGCTTGACGAAAGATTGGGGTGGACTGTAGGTGGGTGCAGGTTGCGCCCCTCACTGACTCATTACTGCATGCGTCGTGACTTCCTGGAGCAGGCATGCAGTGTGCATGAGATTGAACACTAGTAGAGAAGAAAAGTTAAATTCTGAAAAGTCCTCAATAAATACAATAAAAGGCAGGAAAGGGGGATCGAGAAATCAGAAAATAGAATGAGATATACAGGAAAAAAAATAGTAGACTTATAAAGACTAGTCTTTATAAATACCTATGTTACATTTAAATGGGAGTTAAGCACTTCAGTGACAAAGCCAAGATGATCAGAATGGATAAACAACTAATGCTATCTACAGTTGATACACCTTAAATATAAAAGTACAGATCCTGGCCTGTGTCTCCTGAGAAGCCTCCCTGTCGACCTCCACGGCCCTGCTCCGAGGTGTGTTCATTGTTGCCGCTAAGAGAACATCCTTTGGGGCTTACGGAGGTCTCCGGAAAGACTTCACAGCTACAGGTTGGTCTGAATTTGCTGCCTTGTCTGCTGGGAAAGTCTCACCTGGAACTACTGACAATGACCAGTGTCATTGTAGGCAATGTCATGCAGACTTCTTCGGATGCTGCAGACTTGGCCAGGCATGTTGGTTTGCATGTGGGCATCCCCACAGAGACCCCAGCTCTCACTGTTAATAGGCTCTGTGGCTCTGCCTTCCAGTCCGTTGTGAGTGAGTGTCAGGAAAGTTGTGTTAAAGATGATGAAGTTGTTTTGCGGGGAGGAACCCAGAGCATGGGTCAGACTTCCTACTGTGTCAGTAATGCATGTTTTGGAACCAAGTTTGGATCAGATCATAAGCTGGAAGATTCTTTGTGGGCAGGATTAACAGATCAGTATGTCCAACTCCCTATGGGAATTACTGCAGAGAACCTTGCTACACAACATAAAATAAAAAGAGAAGACTGTGACAAATACGTCCTGTAGTCACAGCAGAGGTGGAAAGCTGCTAAGGATGCTGGCTACTTTAATAATGAGATGGCACCAATTGAGGTGAAGACAAAGAAAGGAAAACAGACAATGCAAGTGGATCAGCAGGTGTGGCCCCAAACAACCTTGGAACAGTTAAACAGACTCCCTCCAGTATTTAAGAAAGAAGGAACAGTCATGGCAGGGAACTCATCGAGAGTATCTGATGGTGTGGGAGCAGTTATCAAGCTAGTGGAGATGCTATTAGAAAAAATAACTTCACACCCCTGGCAAGAACCATGGGCCATTTTGTGTCTGGATGTGATCCCTCTATCAGGGTATTGGTCCTGTCTCTGTTATCACTGGGGCACTGAAGAAAACACGACTGAGTCTTAAGGACATGGATTTGGTAGATGTGAACAAAGCTTTTGCCCCCCCCCCCCCCCGCCCCCGGTACTTGGCAGTTGAGAAGAGTTTGAATCTTGACTCAAGTAAAACCAATGTGAATGGGAGAGTCATTGCTTTGGGTCACCCATTGGGAGGATCAGGGTGAAGAATTACCGCACACCTGGTTCGTGAATTAAGGTGTTGAGGGGCAAATACGCTTTCAGGTCAGCTTGCATTGGAGGTGGCCAAAGTATCGCCATCATCACCAAGAGCACAGCCTGAGGAGGGCAAGCAGTCACTATGATACCCTCGGGCTTGAATTGGCCAGGCCACAGTTCAAGGTGAACTTCAGAGCAGCTGAGAAACTGGCCAGGCCCTGCCACTAAAAGGATCAGAGTTTGATCCAAGGATAGCGAGGCAAAGATGCACTGCCTGTGAATAGGCCATTACCAGAATAAGCACTCTCACACTTGTACCAAATTTGATGTATTCTCAACTCAAATCCCACTTTTTAAGGCCTTAAAAAGGGGTTGTCTCCTTTCCATATAATCGCTTATGCCTTAAATAATGTGTTACAAGAAAATGGAATAAATATTGTCTTAACTTCAGCTAAAAAAGTAAGTACAGATCATTTGTGCTACCCAATTTCACAACTTTCTTAAAAAATACAACTTATCAAAACTGATGAAAGAAAACATAGCTGATCTCACTAGCTCTATATAGTAATTAACAGTTGAATTCCTCACCATGCCCTGGTGGCTTAGTATTCTAGTATGCCATGGGCATAGTCCACACACATCCCAAGATCTAGGGTTCAAGATCCAGGGCCGGGGGACAGCAACAAGTTAAACAACTAAATACATGAATAAAGTGTTTCTTTAAAAGAAAAATTGAACTCAAAGTTTTTTTCACAAAGAAAGTTATCTCTAACAACTTCACTGGTGAATTCTATTAAATGTTTAAGGAAGAAATCATTCTAATCATATACAAAATAATTAACAAAATAGAGGAGGGGGACTTTATAACTTATTTTATAAAAGCAGCATAACAAAACCTGACAAAGATATTGCAACAACAACAACAAAAAAACCCTGCAAGTGGTAATGACTCATTAAAGAGTCTCAAAAATCCTTACTGCAATGTTAGCAATTTTTATAGCAATGTATAAAAAGTAGGAAATATCATAACCAAATGGGCA
Source organism: Solenodon paradoxus (assembly GCA_004363575.1). Lineage (NCBI taxonomy): Eukaryota > Metazoa > Chordata > Mammalia > Eulipotyphla > Solenodontidae > Solenodon > Solenodon paradoxus. The sequence continues at coordinate 301,721 of RJWH01000168.1, forward strand.
CAATTCCAGATAGGTAGGGTTGTTTTAGCATTCAAAGAGCAGTGTAATTCACAATATTTACAGAGTAAAAGAAAAAATCATACACTAATCTCGAGGTGTAGAAATATCATTTGACAAAATGCAACACACATTTATGATTACAAAGAAAGAGAAGAGCCTCTGAACAAATTAGAAAACATTTTCTCAGGCTTGTATAGGTTACTGTTGAAAAATATTTTGAAATATTGAAAATATCACCATCATTTGTAAGCATTCTTAATAGTGAAACATTGAAAACATGCACCCTAAGATTGAGAACAGGCAAATATTCCCACTTTAAGTCATTTTCTTGAATATTTTACTGGCATTTAGTGCAATAAAGCATTAAAATGATGAAGAAAAAACTAATCACAACAACCCGATTGTTATATAAAATCTTAAATAATACTAGATCTGATAGGTGAATTCAGCAGGGTGTCAGCATAAAAAGCCAATGTATACAAATCATTTGTTTATCTATATATTAGCAACAGTTGGAAAATAGAATTTTTAAAATGTCATTAATAATAGAATAAATATAAACTCATCAAATATCTGGAACTAAATTTAATAAAATATGTAAAGGACCTCTACACTAAAATCTATGAAATATTGTTGAGGAAAGAAGAAAGACCTAAATACTCTGCTCATGGGGTTGGAAGAACAAATATAAAAATAATAAAATTTCATTCAAATTCACCTCTACAGATGTAATTTCAAAGTCCCATGAGGATTTTTGTAGACATAAACAAGCTATTAATAAAGTTTATTTAACAATTTAAGGAACATAAAATAGCTTTAAACAACAGTGCAAAAGCTGAACAAATTTGGAAGACTTATACTGCCTAATTAAAGACTTACTGTAAAACTATAGTTATCAAGATAGCAAAAATGGCTCTAAGTATACTACTTAATCAGTATACAGTATAATACTTCTGTGAGGGTAGACAAAAATATCTCTGGAACAACACAGAAATTCCAGGACATATGACATATATGGTCAATTGAGTTTTCAAATGAATACAAATACAATTCAATGGGCAAAAGAATGTCCTCAACAAATGATGCTAGAAGAATGCATGGGAGAAAACCAAATTTTAACTCTTCTTATACTCTGCACAACGTTAACTTGATGTGCATTACAGATGAAAATGTAAAATATGAAACTATAAAACACTTAGATGAAAAAAATAGGCTGCTATTTTTTGCGCCCTAAGCATAGGCAAAGTTTTTTAATTATAAAATGCAAACATTATAAAATACATAGAGAATAAACTTGATTTCATCAAAATAAACCTCTCTTCTTGATAGTCACCATTATGGGAATGAAAAGGCAACCCAAAGCATGGGAAAAACTTTTCAGAAAATAGTCTGTATAAATCCACAAGAACATATATATAGACAAGTAAAATAGAAAATGGTCACGGAGGTCTACATTCACAAAGGAGGAAATATGAATGACTATTGAATAAACGAAAAGATGCTCAAACCTGTGAGCCTGCTGGGAAATGCAAATGACAACCATAATAAGAAACTACTATGCAGTCACTAAAAACCTACACAATTTTAGCAGATTAACATTATCTAATACTAGAAAGACTGAGAGCAGCAGGATTGCTCATGTATTGTCCAAGGAAGTGTAAAATTATACAAGCACGTTGGAAAATTGGCAGTTTCTTAGAAAGTTAAACATACATCTGCCCTCCGATCCAGAAATTCGGCTTCAACTTATTTATCCAAGAGAAGTGAAAACATACATTTACAAAATGACTTGTGCAAGAATGTTCACCGCAGCTTTATTTTCAATGTTAAAAACTCCAAAATCACATATTTAAATGTTCCTGTCTTTCAACAGTAAAATGGACAGCAAAATTTTAGTAACCTTATGCGGTGAAATAATGTGCAGCTAAAAGGGAACAAATTATAACATACGGTAGTCTCAAAAACATTATTTTGAGTGAATCAAGATACAAAAAACATATAAAATGTCTGTTTCCACTTACGGGGGGTTAAAGTACACCAGTAGAAGTAAGATGAGGAGAGAAATCAGAAGAGTGGTTGCTTGTGGTTAGCAAGAGGGGTAAAACTAGAAAGGAGCAACAAGGGAACTTTTTAGATGGTAATACTCTGTATAGTGATTGAAGTGTTGTTTAATGAGCTTATACATTTGTCAGAATTCATCAGCAGGCACAGTGAAGACATGCGCGTTTGACAATGTGTGTGAATGCAGCAGCTAACTCTAAGAAAGGAAGTTGTTGACAGCCGCCGCGGGTTCGACGGCAGACCCTGGGGATAGCACAGTGAGCAGACACAGGCATAGTCTCTGCCCTCATGGAGCTTAGAAAGAGAGGAGACAGACATCAAAGAAAAAAAACACACACTTGAAAGTTGAAAAATACAGGTGAGTGAAATGTTTGAGTGGGAAGCTGAGCACAGGACAGGTATACACGACAGTCCCTGACATCCAAGCAACAGGCAGCACTTTCTCTCCTTTTAGATCATTTTAGGTCTCTCCTCTCTGAGTAGTTGGGAAGTTCCATTTTTGTCTACTTGGAGCTGTCCCTTCCTTTCTGATCAGGGAGCTCTGGCAGTAGCTGGATGGGGCAGTTAAAGACCCCAGGTCTCAGGCTCTCATGGCCTCCTGGTTATCACTTGGATTTCTTTTGTCAAGTGCAGAAGTGTCCTGGAGGCACTGATTATTGCACTCTTAACACATTTTCTACGTCACCATGTGGCCGTCCTGTGGAAGACTGCCATGACTTCAGTCAGCTACCTAGGAGCACTGCTTATGGGATTTCTCACTCTCTCATGCCCTCTATTCCTTCTTTTTTCTGGAGGTCTATCATTAGCTCTTCAAGGGGCTTAAACTATTGGCAAAGAAAGGAAGTGTTGTCTCCCTGCCTGCTAAACTGGGTTAATGTGTGGACAAGCCCTAGGCTTCAAATGTGAGAAAGAAAGAAAAACTACATATGAATATGTAACAAAATGTTTCAGTAAATTACCCTGCCCAAGGTTATACACAACTGATTTATCCAGGAAGGTCAGAGAAGAGTTTCTCTGAGGAACTGATGAGTGAGTTAAATATTTTGAAGAGGTGGAATTGATTATATAAAGCTGGGTGTGGGGGAGGGAATGTTTCAGCAAGTAGGACAGCACATGCAAAGGTCCTGTGGTGAGGGGAACATAATGTATTCAAGGAAAGAAGACTCCTGTTGATTGTTGAACAAACCAGAGAGGTTTACAAGGAGACCTGATAGTGGACAGGGGCCCGATGCTGGAAGGTCAACATTTCTGTCCTTGGAGTAAGTAGAAAGCCATGGAAGGGTTCCAAACTCCCTTCTTTTCTCTCACTTAAAAAAAAAAAAAATTGACTGGTGTAATTATTGAAGACAATTCTACCCACCACTGGGACTGCTCCTAAATGGAGTTAGAAAGCTCCCCCCCCCCCCCCGGGCCGATACATTCCCTTTAGCTTTGTAGATTCGGAAGGGCCCCTGACCTCAGCACTGGGCAGGCCCGCACATGGGTGGTTCTACTCCACTCCATGATTCCTACTGCATATTTTTGCAGCTTGGAATATGTTATCATTTTCCCATTTGATTCAAAGTAGTTAGGTAAAATGGCTAGAGAAATAAAAGTAATTTAGGTTATAAATGAGAATGCTAACCATGTGATAGTTTGCTATAAAGGAAGACCAACATTAATGTGCTGTAATATGTAATTTCAACTTGCAGAGGAGTGAATTATGTACTGTAATAATAAGGAGGCAAAAAAGTTCTACAAGTACATTCTGTAGGGATAGCTGTTTCCACAATGAGTTTTTTACAATCTGGGTGCATGTCGATGCATAATTTTCATATGCTTCCCAGGTATCATACGTTATATCTAAAGACAGAAAGAGGTTAGTGTCCAAAGGAGGAAAAATCTACTCTCAAACTCATTAATTTGAGAGTTCTGGTGGTAGAACTATTGTGAAAGACAGTCATTTATTGGCGTGAATGTGGTCTTTTGCTGTAATTCTAAGTGTGAACGTGTGAAAATACTGAGTGCATCTGCTAAGTGAAGCATAATGTGGAGTGAAACTTTATTTATTTAACCTTATCTTGTCAGTAATAAGGACAGGGAATCTCTGAAGAAGGGAAGAGTCCTTCTTAAAATAGAAGGTAAGACTGGGAATAAAATGAAGGGATGTACTTAAAATATCAATCAGGATCTGTTTTAATTTCTGTTTTCTATCACCTTCCAGTTCTTTAGAAGTAACTTTTGCATATCAGTGGTAATACAGCCGCTATACCAAAAGTATTTTTATTAGGCAATCATTTGAACTTGCTATCATAGTTTGAAGACTCCATGTTCCTAAAAAGGAACACAGCCAGCTGTATTTCTGCAAATATATTCTAGAATTTTTTTCCTCACTCAGAATGACTGCCCTACTTTTCCTAGCTGTTCTACCCACCGAAGCTTTGTTTGAAGTTGGAGAATTCCAACCTCGCCTTGGTTGGTGGACGCTAATGATCAGAGGGAGATGGAAGGCCAGGCCGCGGGGTAAATTAGAACACCGTGCCAGGGTGTGTGCCCTGCTTCTCAGTGCGCTGGAGCTCACGAAGGATGGTAACTGACCTGCATCTGGAGAGCAGCATGGCCGCCCGGGTCTTCAGTTCAGGTCACTACTCTGAAATCCTTCCACGTGCTCCTGGTTAGTGCCATTTCTTTGTTAAGAAGACAGAAGACACAGGAAAAGTTAGAAGTGGAGGCTTCCTCATGGACCCCTTCCCTTAGGTCTTATATACACAATGTCTGGTCTGCTTTTGTCCACAGATGCCTTCCCTCTCCCACTTACCTCATTCCTTCCCTCATTTCATTTCAATAGTTCCTCACTGGTTTCTTCTCCTATCCAGCTCTCCTCAGGTTCTCTCCCGAAAGAACTCGGATGAGTTCCTTTTCTGGTCTCTTCCCTCTTCCTCAGTTTGCACATTTGTGTGGGGAAGGTGCCTTCACCTGGGACTTAGAGCCAACTTTCAGAGACGCTGGTTCTTCTCCCCCAACTTTATTTACAGATGTCAGCAGACAGTCAGCAGCCCTCTATTAACTGCATTTCCATCTCGGTATTTTTTTTTCTTTCTGATTTTTATTTGATTTTGTCAGATGATGTGCCCTTCCTTTAAAATAGGCTAACTTAAAAAAAACCCCACTATTTGTCACATATACTTATTATAGGAAAAATAGATATTTATTAGCAAAGGGTAGAAAATAAAACTCAGGTAAAAAGAGGTCAATTATATTATGAAGGATAGAATCAGACTGTGAGTGTTTAAACTTCACATAGTACATACTGATATTGCTTTGCAATGATGCACGCCTTAAACTTATATAATGTTTAGAAAACCTTCCCTTTTATCTTTCTAGACATTTTATGCAGATAAACACACATCAGTGGTGGAGAGTAGCAGTTAAGAGCATGGGCTATGGGACAGAGTGTGTAAATTTGAAGGCAGAACTCTGCCAAAACTTATTGACTGTGTGACCTCAGGCACATTTGAAACTACTCTGTCTCTTAGTGGTTTCATCTTTAAAATGAGGTTACAATCGCAGCATCACCAAGATTGTAAGGATGAATGAGTTAATAGTTATAAAGTGTTTACAGCCATACCTGGAATAAAGCACTTAAATGGACTGCTATTATATCAAATCATAGGTAAAGAAACAAGATCATGCTTCTTGTGTTCTTTTACAACCTGCTTTTCCACTTAAAATATATTTTGAACATTTTCATTTTCATGACATTCACTGCATATCAATGAGTGACTCATTGGCTAGCCATATTATCCTTTTAGCACATTGTTTTAATAATTGTATAGTTCCGCTGTAGCTAAACTTGAATTTACTTAATATTCATCAAGTGAATTGCTTTCGATTTTCTGATACGCATAACCCAGCAATTAGTAACCTAGTCCATCCCTACATCCTTGTACATATCCATGATTTCTAGAAAAGGGATTTATTGGTCAAAAGATATGGGCATTTTGAAGACTATTTAAATTGCTAAAATGATCTCCAGATTATAGGCCCAGCACTAGAGTAAGCCAGATTTTGTTTAAACATTCATTTCTCCAAGAATTCATAGGCGCCTTTTAGTTACTATACTCCATGATTTCTGATGTGGCTAACGCTTCTGCATGCATGACTTCGTACATGCCATATGTTGAAGTTCAGATTGGTATAGCAAGGCATAGTCATGAGATTTCAGGAAAAGGGTCTATGTTCTATTAACTAAAGACCATAGAAAGATTTTGAGAATATAGGTAAATCCTATAGGATACTCTTAAAGAGTTTCTAATCTAGCAGCTGCCTTTAGAATCTCCTGGGGAACTTTTAAAAAATACCAGTGCTTGGGTCTAGACTCCATGGGCATAGGCAGAGCCCAGACACTGAATGATTTAAAAAGCTCTGCAGATGATTCTAATGTGTAGTCAGGTTGAAGACATTCATCGATTGGATTTCTTTAATTCAAGGTGAAGTTACCTGAATCCTTTACATCTGTTTCCTTACCTCTGCTCTAGGTGTCATCTCAGCACTTCCATGGAGTCGTTCCCTTCTTTGTGAATATAAAATTAACGGTTTCAAAAACAAAATAAAACTGGCAGCATATAGAAGCTCCAGTCAAATACATTCTTGATTCTCGCTTTCCTCTTTTTGCTGTCCTGTAGACAGCATCCCTACATTAATTGTACTGCTAACATGTCAGTCATTTCCCTTTGATCAGACTTCTCCTTCAAGATGCTAAATATCCCTTTCAGGTGACTCTTCCCACTATTATGCTTCATAAGTTGAGTGTGATCTAAATGTCATTGGTTCTTTTCTGTTGCTTTCATAAGACAGCCTCAGCTCTGTTCATGTTTGTTGGAAATGTGAATTCCTCATGGGGCTCGCTGAACCAGACTGGACTCTTGGAATTTTACAAGCTGTGGGAAACCTTCTAGGTAATTGTTCTCAGTGTAAAACTAGTAAAGATATTTGCTAAAAATGCTTTGCAATAGTATGTTCTCAGGTTTTCAAAAGTTAATTCAAAAATAAATACGAAGAACTAATCTATAAAAGTATTTAATCATACTCAACAATTAAAGAAATCAAATTGGTATAGTCATTAACAATGTATGAGCAAATTATATAAGAAGTCTGATTTATAAGTCAGCTTATAGGGGTATAAGAGAGTATTGCTTTTACAACTTTGGGGGAAAATGTGAATTGGTAAAACCATTTTCAAGAGCAATCTGACAATACTTACTAAAAGTTAAAATTAATATATCCATTGATAGAAATTGTATGTCTAGTAAATCACCTTATGGATATTCTTACATGCTTATACCAAGACATATACAAGGTTACTTATTTGAGAATTGAGTATAACATCAAAGTATTGGTAACAAACTACATGTTAATCAGCAGAAAACTGACTAGATAAACATGGCACCTCCATTCAGCTGTTAAAAATGCAAGTTAGAGTGGTCGTTTGTGACAAGGAAATACTCCCATGATGCATAATTGAGCAAAATAAATAAGCTATGGGATGTTCTCTAGAATTGCATTTGTGTAAATGTAAAAATAAAATCATAAATGTGGCTTTATTTTTTAATTTTCAAATCTGGAGAGATAATTGAGGAACCGTTAACATAGGCACCTTTGAAATGTAGAACTGAGGTAGAGAGCCTTGTACACTTTAATTCGATAACTTTATGTACTTTTTGACTTCTTAAATCACATTTGTGTGTTATATCTGTCTCAAAACTAAGTAAAAATGATGTTAGTTGTGGGATCTCCTGAATAACTTTGTAATTTAAACATAAAAAGAGTAAAATAGTCACCAAGAATGCTTTACAAATATTTTTTAGGGGTTCATGAGGAAGAGCACTGCATTTGATGCTAAGTGGTCTGGCAGTGCTCCCCTGGATCTAATTGTTCTTCAAAGCATATGTTTCAAAAATTTCCCTCCAGTGGGTATACAAGTATCGATTATATTAATCTTCAAATATTCTTTGTATGTATAAGCATTTCTTTGGGAAAAAAAGTGACCCTCCTCTTGTGTCACATGATTTAATGATCTGGAAAAAGGAAATTAGGATTGGTGAGCAGATTTTTCTCCTATCCTTTATTCTCTTACCCTTGATAGTAAGTTTTAGGGAAATATAAAGTGCTTTAGCATTCATGTAATTCTCATTGTTTTCATTATAATCTGTATCACAAATATCTAGATACCTAGAGGAAAGCAAAAGCAGATCTTACTTGGATGTCCTTTTAACTTTTGAAAAGTAATATTTAAAAAAGAAACCAGGCTATTTATCTCTAGTGCCAACCTTGGCCTCCTCTCCTTTTCCTTCTTGACCTTATTCCTTCTGACATATGACCCCCTTGTGAAGTTCCTACCCATGTATTTCATTTCCATCCCCAACTACCACAACCGTGGTCCTGTGTGAACCCATACCTGTATTACAAAATAAAACATTTTGCTGTTTCCTACTAATCTACCTTCTAAAACCTACTAGCGTATTTTTCTTTGATCCTGGTGTTTCTGATTCTCTATCAGTAGAGGCTGCGTAGAAGGTGCATTCTCTACTCTGTATACAAACTCTTTTCAGGTCCAGGAAATCTTCCCTGATTGATCCTGGAACTTGGGATTTCCTCCTGTACCCACACCTACAGATTGTTCTCACTCATGAACTAACTTTGATGGAATTTTGAATTTAGTGATTTTTTTTTTAAAGGCACATGCAGGAATAAGTGAGAGAGAAAGAAGCACTTTTCTTTCTTTCTTTTTTTATTTAGTTGCTCCTATTTTACTTGGTTGTTCCCCTGGTCCTGGGTTGTGACCCCTAGTCCTTGGGATGTTTGGGGACTGTGCCCAGCCAGAGGTAGAGGACTTTCTGCCAGGCCAATAGGGTATACCTAATGATACATTTTTAAAGCCAGTGAATATTAAAGGTATTATAATGATTATCTATATAAATGCCATGATATGAATATATGTACGTGTGTACATACACACATACACACACACAGCACACCCGGACATACCCAAGATCTATAGGCGCCCCCAAAATGCTAAAAGAAACTATTTGAATCAGAAGAGACTGAAATATCAATAGATGACACATTCAAATTTTTTTCCTTCTCTTTTTTAACTAGGGGTAACATGTCCTCAAGAAGATGAGGTCTGCTACAGAAAATAGTGTACTTAGAATTTTTCACTTAACTGTAAATTTTCTCTTACTACATGGGCATGCTCTTGATAGATTCCCTGGGGGAAGTGGCTGTGTCTTGTTTCTTGGGACTCCCCAGCACCGTACCATTTCTGAGAAAATTTGCCTGCTTCAGCACCCAGGCCTTGCAGCGTTGGTTTCCAGTTGCGTAATCAAACAGTTTACCCCCACAAAGGGCGAACATATGTGCAGGATCCCAGGCCAGGGACAGAGTTAGTGGTAGCTATGAGTCCCTTCCCATGGGAAGCTTAGGCTTGTGAGGTTGCGGTGACAGACAGGTGCTGCGCACTGCTTGGTGGCGTCACCCCCGCTAATGGTGTCAATCTCAATTGTCATCAGTAGCAGGCAGGCATCATTTTCTCAACCACAAAATAAAATGATTAGATTGGGGTCTGAATGGTGGCTGTGTGGTCCAAAAGCTACTACTTTCAGTACTACAAAAGTGTATAATAAATGTTGTGTCCTTGACTTAGATAGCACCACAGTGCTTTTTAAAGATTGAGTGCAGTGTGTTAGACACAGTGCTTCCACGTATGGGCTTTGTAGAGGGAACTTAATAAAAGGGGTCTTGGTGGAGTCTCATTGATCTCTATGTCCTTTCCAGGCCCCCTTGACATTCTTTCATTTAGCCCAGTTGGTTCATGAATTCTTGTCCCACCCACCATTTTGTCTCCTAAGATCTAAACAGTCTTAGGCTTTGGGTAGTACCTCCATTTAAGCAAATAATCTGACCTGCGTTTAACAGCATTACCCATCTATCTTGAATCTTCAGTCTAGTTTTCTGTGTCTGAACCAACAGATTAGAAAATGTACTCATGTTTCCTTTCCTCTCTTCTCCCTTCCTCTCTTCCCTCCTCTCCCCTGGTTCCCCCTCCCCTCCCCTCCCCATCTCCTCTTTTTTTTTTTATCCCCACCCCTGCTCTTTCTTTTAGCTTCAACTTGCCCACATAATATTCTATGTTTATTTTTATTTCCTAAGTCTCTTCCTTTCTTCTATGTATGCATTTTTTGTGTCTTTCCCGGAAGGTATGCATGTTTCACTCTGAGCTGTTTTTTGGATTCAACTTTATCAACTTGGTAGTCATAAAACCCACTTGTTTTCTTCTCTAAAATGCTGACAGTTAGGTAGATATCAAGTGTCAGCAGTACACCAGTCGCTTTAGAATGGCTATATTAGGCCATGCTTCTTATAGCCCTCCTTATGATTGTTTCCAGTAATTTGATAAATGTGTACTAGCAAATAAAGTACCATGAACATTTAATAATCAAAAATGTAAAAAAGTTGTACTTCCCTCACCATAATGATAAGCCAAACTTTTTCTGTTGTGTTGTCTTAACAGTTGCATGAGCGCTAAATGTGGCTTTTAATTAAACAATAAAGAATGTAACACTTTTTCTGGCATCATTATAAATTTTGATGTGGTACAAAATTTGATTCTTTAAAAATTAATTGCCTAGGAGTATTTTTAAGTAGTATTGATTATGTTGGTGCCTCGTGTTGATCTGTGATACTTAACCCAACATTTAAAATATCTTTTTTCCATTATATGTTGTGATGCAAGAATAAAAGCAAAGTACAAAACAAATAGGCACTTGAATTCTAATAGCAATAAGCAATAAATGTCAGGCATCTGGAAATTATGGTTGCAATTTCATCAGAGTACACTTTGTTCTTCTATTAGGCCTGCATGAATTTTGCTACAGGCAAAATCTATTACAGATAACAGTTAAGAACCTTTCTAATCTACACAGATAGTCACGGCAAAATGCTAGAAAACGAAGTGTTGGAAAATGTAACATTGCACAGAAAAATTGACACTTGTAGAAAATAATGTGGTTCTATTTAGAAGCACAAATGGTAATCATTTCTTTAAAATTATGATGTGTGGGTGTTTCTGTGAGGGGTGACCCAGATGAAGGACACAGCACTGGGAATGAATCTTGCTATGCTGGCTGGTATGTGTGCGATAGGTAGATGCTTATCTGTAAATTGAGGGGTGGGTTGTGTGCTTAATGATTGCTACCTGAAATTGTAATTATAAAGTCAGCACACATGTGAGAAGCCTGGGTTTTTTCCACTGCCCTTGGGTACACCAGAGAGGAATGAGAGGAATATTTCTATTCTGGGGCCACTGAACTTCCCTCAGGAGAAAGATTAGTTAGTATTTACCATGCTGGATGGCACAGAGTGACCCTGGATAGTTACTTGGTAAATTTACTAACTAAGCTTTCAGGAAATTGGCTCCCAGTTATTAACTTGGAGAAATGACTTTTCTGCACTTCACTCTGGCTTAACCTGCATTTTCTAGGTCTCAGAGCTTTCGGACTAGAGATTAAAAATGTAGGGTCTTATTATCCTTATACCTTATTATCTTCATCCTCTTTATTTTTCATGTCCCTTCAATATATTCTCACCTGGATTAGTTATCTATTGCTATGCAACCAATTACCAATTTAGCAGCTTAAAGCAACAAATGTTTATTATCTCACAATGTTTGTGGGTCAAGAATTGGGAGCAGCTTAGATGGATATTTCCTGCTTGGGGTCTCTTGAAGTTAGTCAAGATGTCAGTCGGGATGGAGTGACCTAATGACTTGATGTCAAGCCAGGGATGGAGGATCCTCTTCCAAAAGGATAACTATTAGCAAGAGACTTTGACTCTTAAAGGTTTTTGGCAGGAGGCCGCCATCATTGCCATGGCGGTCTCTTCATAGAGCTGTCCGAGAGCACTCACAACATGGTACCTGTTTCCCCATGAACAATGGATCCAAAAGCAAGGAAGGAAGCTGGAGAGCCTTTCGTGATTGAGTCTGAGGAGTCATTCACTGTCACTTCTGTCACATTCTATTTGTTAGCAGTGAGTCACAGAGTCCTACTCATATAGAAGCAAGTACTAAACTCCATTTCTTACATGGAGGTAAATCAAAGAATTTCTGGACATATTTGAAAGCCACTTAAACAAGGTACATGAGCATGGATACCCAGGCCAGACCTACTTTCAGGGCCTGATCAAATTGCATCTGGTCTGAAAAAGATCTCTTTTGCTTCTTGGACCTAAATTCTTCCTTCTCTCACATCTGGATAACAGCATCTCACCACTTTGAACATGTTTTCTTTGATTGCTATAAATAATTGCTTTAAATGCATATTTTCCTCCCCAAGAAAATGCTAGGTGTCTCAGGGTAAGGGTTGTATTTTATAACTTAATCTTTTCTCGGAGTCATTCCATGTTAGGCAAATAACTGGTGAAGGCTGCTAAGTATGGTTTGTGAAAACAGTTCTTTGGACCCAAGCAAGTGTAGATTTGAATTCTGATTCCACCATATACAATCTTGGGCAAGCAGGGACCATATTAGGACATAATTCATGAGCCTGTTGTGAAGATTTGATGAGTTAGTGTAAATTGTGAATGTAGGAAGTGGTACAGACATCACAGGTGTTTTCCTTACGATGTTGTTTCTATTTATAATCATTTCAGATGATTCCAGTCCAGAGGGCACTTTTTATTACCTTGCATGGATGACTTTCATCCTTGACCTACCATGGATGTATGACATCCTTGGTACAACAGTTACTTCTTGTATTTTTTTAAAAACAATGTCTTTTTGAAAGTTCTGTAATGATTGTAATTCTAATTCGTTTTTAAAATATATCTTATTTCTTTTGTTTACATTGCTGGTTACATTTTAGGGTATTGAAATCATACCTCAGTCTGCGTGTATCTACTAACTCAGTGCCCTTTACTGCCTTCTTATTCACGCCTTCCTTTCCTGCTCCACTCCGACCCTTCTTCCTGCGCTGCTGGTGGGAACGTGAATTAGTGCGATCTCTGGAAAAAAGTATGGAGATTCCTCACAATAACAAAGATGGATCTACCGTTTAATCTAGCAATCCCACGTCTAGGCATATACCCAGAGGATACAAAAACTCTAATCAGAAAAAATGCCAGCACTCCTATGTTCAGAGCAGCACAATTCACAATAGCCAAGACAGAGAAACAACCTAAATGCTCACCAATGGATGACTGGATAAGGAAATTGTAGTCTATATACTCAACAGAATTCTAATGCAGCTGGAAAAAAAAAAAAAGTGAAATCATCCTCTTTGCAAAAACCTGGATGGAACTGGAGAGATTATATTAAGCAAAATAAGCCAGAAATTAAATAAAAAATGCAAAATGTTTTCACCATATATGGAATATAATGAAACAAAACAAATCAACAGACAAATCCCAACAAAATTCACAGAACACAGTTACTTCTTTTCTGAACCTTAGTTCCCTGATCTGTGAAATGAAGATGTCATACCTGATGATTTCTGATGACCCTTTTGCTGAAGGATCTTCTCTGCTTTCTCTTATTCAGTGTAGGTGAAGAGCAGAGAGATTTTCTTTTTAATTTCAACAACGGCAGTACACTCCATGTTATTTCTTACAGAGAAGAGCTTGGGTCAGAAGATCAGCTGCCTATGTCAGGTCAGTCTGCAAGGTAAGACAGAGACTAACATTGTTTGAGTACTAATTATGTGCCCGGGTCTCTACATATGCTGTGCCATTAAATACAGTTATTTTCCTGAAACTATCCCTTTCCTCCCTTCCACTCACTGCAGCCCGCCCATCAGTCCAGATTCCCCCTAACGATGAAGGTCTCAGGCCCCATGGCTAATAAAACAGCAGCAGGAAGAATTTGGATCTACTTCCGTCTGATTTTCTAATCCTTTTCCAGGTCTTTTTCACTTGAGGAGCATGTAGCTTCTTGAGTGATTCACCTCAGTTTATTCTTCAGTACATGGTAACAATCAGGTCACCAAGCAGTAAGGTCTGGATAGCTCTGCTGGGTCAATTTGAAAGGAATGATCTGGAGACCTTCAGTTCTTTCTAAACTCTAATAGACAGCAGCAGTTTTGCTTCTATGACTTAGTCTTAGTAGCACTAAGAAGGTAAAATTCTTTGATATGAAAATTCCAGGGTTTCTTCTAGTGTTCCCCAGAGTATGTGCAGGAAGTTTTTTGCTTGTTTGTTTTGTAATTGATTTTTGTTTTCATTTTCCTGTGCCTTGCTTCTTCTAAGCTTGGGAAACCATTGGCTGTGTGGCAAATAGGTGTGCTCTGCGCTACTCACGTGCAGCTGATGCCTGTAGACACTCCTCTCATGGTGAAACTGAACGGCCTGGCTTAGGACAGGGCTGCTCACACCTCTCAAGGACTCCACGCTCCTAGAAAGACTGGGAGACCCAGCTGTGCAAGTCCTGCCTATCCAGACAGAGCTACCTGGCTGCCTGAGAACAGAAGACTAAATGTGGGGGAAGATTAAATGCAGCCCAAGTGAGCTGGAGGAGACCAGGGCAAGGCCATCAGGACCACATACATGTGAGGATGGGGATGACCAGAGCAGGGAGTGAGGGGACATAAAATTAGAATATATACCAAGTGATGGGTTTGGCTAGAGTGCTCAGGAAGGGCCCAGGAGCTCATAACCATCAAAGATATAATGTGGGCATTTGAGAGCAAGAAGTCACCAAGTCTAATTTCTCAACTTTAGACCCAGAAAAACAGGTGTGAAGGGGGTGTCTTCTTCTTCTGCTGATTGTACTTTCCCATCAGCAGATATTCATGTCCAGTCCTGTCCCTACTGACCTGGAATCTCTTTCAGGTGAGAAGGAACATCTGGATTCTAAGAGAGAAATACCCCAGGATTCAGAGGTTCCCAAATGACCCTAAAGACCATTCACTATGGGCAGCCAGGGACTCTAAATAGCTTTCAGATTGTATAAACCCACTGCTTAAAATCCTTGAATCGGGTTCTTGATCTATCTATGGAGGAAAAATAAATATTAGTTTACTAATAAGACTACAAGTCTTCATTGTGCTTCTGATGTTTAATTGTAATGCATCTAGCATTACATTTGTGTTCACAGAAGTAATTAAAGCACATCATTTTTGTAGATTAAAAGATTCAAAGGGTAAGACATATTTTCCTTTCAATACATTCCTCGTTCCAAGGCAAGTCTAGACTAAATCAGCCTAATAACAACATGTAGCATCTTGGTCTCCTAGAAATATGTTTCTTTTATGTGATTTTTTGAATACTGCTTCTGGATTTGGATAACTAGCTTATTCAATAGAAAAGTAGGGCAAGAGCCGTTTTCTTAAAAATTATTATATACAAATTGAAGCCTACAGTGATTTCTATGACACTTGGACTAAGAAATGCAAATTTCTCACCATGCCTGCATGTTCTCCGTGAGCTGGTCACAGCCATCCCTCTGACCTCCTCTCCTTGGTCTCTCCACATTTGCTCCTCTCTAGATATCTTCTTTATACTCTCTCATTAATATGTCAACTTGGTTCTTTCTTTAGAGCCTTTAAACTTGTAGTTACTCCTGAATGGAAAGTTTTACCAAATCTTGTGTGACTGTCTCCTTGTCATTGAGACATCAGGTCTGGGTGGCCACATAGAGGTGTCTCTGACTACTCTACTTTATGTGGTTGTCTATGAGATAAAAGTAATAGTAATTGTCATATCATTTTGTTAGTTTGCTAGTTTACTATTTGTTTCCTTCCCTGAAGTGTGAGCTCCCACAGAACAGGGAATATAGCCTGGCTCATTCATTACTATGTCCCCGGAGCTGGGCCAATGCCTGGCACAGAGCAAATGTTCATTGAAGAAATGAAACCGTTTTGGCTCTGTCAGTCACCACCTGTGCAACCTTGGGCAAGTCACTATTTTTATCATATTAAATTATACAAAATCTACTTGTTATGAAAATTAATGTACATATATATATATATATATATATATAAAGTGCTGTGCCAACTTCCAGCTTCATAAATTGTTTAATAATAGAATGTGTTTCCTAAAAGTCCTAAAACAAAGTGTGTGTTTTATGTATTTGCTCATGAGTACAAGTATTAGGCACTGAATAAATATATGCTTATTGAACAGAATAAGTTCTTTGAATTATTCTTTACAGAGCCAATCGTCCACCCAGGTCACCTGATTTGGTAATTCTCAATGCTGAACAGGCTTGAGTGGTTGATTGGAGGAAATGGGATTGATGGCAGTTGAACATTTTGATAAATGAATATAGACTGGCTTTCTAGAGATATTGCCTTTAGATGTGGTTCTGCTTCTGACTAGGTAAATTACTGAGGAAACCATGGTGTGTCTGTTGGTCTTTGTTTTCTCATCTGTCGAACAGATCATGATACAGTTTCTCCTCCTTCGTGTTAACAGATTCTAGTTTATCACCTACTTTGCATCAAGAGGGAAGTCACCGTTCTGATTATATGTTGCGTATGATTTAATTGGAGAGATGTATTGTAGACAGGTGTTATCAAGAACTTTACAAGACTATCAACTAAGTGAGGTCAGATTAGAACTGAGTTTAGAATTTAAGCATGATTTGTCACTGGAGGCGGTGATGGCTTAGAATGTTCTGGAAGACAGGCTTAAAATGACTCTCAAAGAACCTCGCTGGAGGATTACGAGAAAAAGAATTGCATAAATTATTTGAAATTCGTACAACAGTATAATAGACTTCACAATTAAGAAGTTTTAAGATTACCACCCTCTGTCAGAACCGACAATTTACCCCAAGATAATAGATCTAATTCTATATTCTTATAATGCTCTCTACCTTAAGCAAAATATGACTAGGAGTGTAACTCCTTTCTTCCTTTTCTTAAATACAATATGGGAGAGTGAAGTTTTATAACTTAGATCAGAAAATGTGACTTCATGTCTAGATCCTGGTGGTGACTGTAGAGTCTTGGATAACCTGTGTAAACTCTAAACCTCACTTTTCTTCTAAGTATAATAGATACATACCATCTACCAATAGGGTTTTGTTGGACATGACATTGAAAATGCAAAGCACTATCCAAAAAGCTATGATGATGCTTTAACTGTCTGAATAGTCTATTTTGTATAGAAATATTCCAAGTAGTAGAAATGTCTAATTCTAAGATACGGAAAATTCCTCTAAGGCAGCATCTACAATATTTAATTTTCCTGGTTTTTAGTGTACCTTCCATATGGTATCTGGTTATATGACTCAGTAAACATAATTGTTGATTAGTCTTCAGCCAGTCTACAAGTGAATATTTCTGTCAAAGTCCCAATTCAAATAGTTTTGTTTGCTTACTTGGTGAGAGCATCTGTTTTATTCTAAAGGTGGGAATCAATGGATTCTGGGCATTTTCAACACTGGATCTTAAGGGAAACAATAATTTCCAGAACTAACCACAGCAAATAGGTGCTTATTAGATGAGAAAGCTGAAGGTCTGAATCACTGAGGTTTTGCAGTATTTTCAGAGATATTTTTGACCACCTCAATGGCCATGTCCCAGCCACCCTCTTATCTTATCTTGTTCTTTTCCTTTACAGAATTTATAACTATTTAAAACTACCTTCTTTGTTTACTCTTCTATCCTTTGTTCTGCTAGTATATAAGATTGATGGGAACTGGGAACAGGACTTTTCTTCATTTCTCTGTCTCTGTAACCTGAAGTAATTTCTGGCACATAGAGGTGACTAGGCAATATTTTAATTTATTAGTGAGTGAATGCAGCCACTCAGTTAGAAATTAAAAACAGTTCAATTGACCAGCTCTTTAGTTCTTTCTTTATGCTATGAATGACTTCCTTTAGATTCAAGAGCAGACATCCTTGAGCAGTCTCTGTTCATCAGGCTAAGAGAGTCAGCCAGTATGGTAGAGCTGTCATACCAGTGAATCTCATACACAGAGAAAGCCAGCCAGAAGAGAAATCCTGATGACCCTAGGTAATATCCCTAATCTTGAAGACAGATTCAGCACATGCCCTTGTTTGGAATGTGGATAACGTCAGTTATGGTGAATTTAATGTGTTAGTTTTATTTTTAATGGAGCATATCCCTCTAAAGTGTCATGACTTCTGAAAGACACAAACTATTTCCTCCTTGAGAACAGAATGCATGTCTTGTATTAGGTTCTTTGCCACCAGAATAAGGGTTGTAAACTGAAATATTCAGTGATTAAGTACCATCAAGACGAAAGCTTCCCAGGATAGGATCACTCTCCCTAGAGTTTACATGGTGCATAACCCTTGGGGCCAATCACGTATTTCCTGAAGATCTGTGCTGTGTTCAGTACTATTGAGTTAATTTTCAGTTTGCAGTTAGCTGTGGTAGTAACTTCTGTACTCATGCAAAATTCTTCCTTGAATAGAGTTATTCAAGGTAATATTCAAAGACTTTGAATCCCTATTGTGATATAATCTTGAATGAGAATGGCTGATCTGAATATTTGCTCAGAGGTATTGATTATGGACTGAAGTTTTGTATTTTTATGTAAATTTCAGGTCAGCCCTTTCTTTCCTGTATTTGACATTAACATTGCTGAATAATTTTGAAATTCTGGTGATTATGTTTTTAAGCACACAGAACAAAGTTCCTGTGCAAGGTTGTTTTTTTCTTTTTTTTCACCAACCTAAACTCTTGAGTGTATTGTAAATATTATAGAAAGAGCAACTTTCTAGTCCAGCTATAGTCCTACGGATTTATTTTCTGTGAACCCTAGATCTAAGCTTTGTAATGGTGTACTCACAGTATCTACTTTGTCTATCACCTCAGGCCATGTTCCGTATTTCCTCACTTAAAATCCATAAAGGTTTGAATGATCACATCTCTACATACAGTGTTCCTTTGGGTATTTCTTTGATTCTTTTGAATTAGGAGATGTTAGAAGTGGATAAGTTCAGAGATGCATTTAAACCAGCAGTGCCCAAACTCTTTTTTATTTTGTAGACTGTGTCCAAGTTAAAACACCTGGGGATCTTTAAAACCCTATAGATTCTAGGACTCCACTCCTCAGAAATTCTTATTTAGATGGATTGGAAACTGATCCTAGAACCTGTATTTTTAAAACAAATCTGATGTTCTCTTGGATATGGGAACAGATGGCCTGGTTTTATAGACAGCAAATGGAGATCCATAAAGGCCAGAAGAAACATACATGGACACACAGCTAACTAGCAGTCAAGTACATTAAGTCCTTAATCTCTTTCATTTTGTTTTCATCAGCATTCTTTAATTATGAAGACAATACAGCAATCAATAACAACTCCGTGTGCAACTGCCATTCAAGAGTATGACTACCACATACTTTTTTTGTATGGCTCCAGTTGTCTCACTTTCTTTCATCTCATCTAAGGTTGATGAGATATGCTTTCTCTGCTTCCTAGAATAACCAGGCCTCCCAGTGTCTGCTTATATGGCCAGGTGTCTTTAAGAACAGTTCTACAGTGTTTCTCAATGATGGTGTGAATGACTGAGGCAGGAGATTGTTACTACTTCCCACTGGGAAACTGACCTGGAGGATTGCAATGCTCATGATTTGCAGCAAGACATAAATGGGAGGTAGAAAGGCATTCATAGTGTTGTTCATAAGTCTTTTGCTTCCTTCTGGGGCTCCCAGCATTGTTCATTGATGCTTTGTTTTCATCAGAAGCTGAAGCTCTCTTCGTACTCTCAAGGGGAGAAATTCTCAGTGGTAAAGTAATTTCCAGATCCATTCAAAACAATCACCACCCCCTCAGAAATCTCAAAATCTGAGCACTCATAACAGTAGAGACATATGTTAAAGACTCATACCAGTGGAGTATGAAACTCCCCAGAGTACTTTTCCTGTCAGTCTTCTGGGACACACAGGATTGCCTGAGCTGAATTTTCTAATAAGGAATCTGGAGAGAGATTTTTGGATAGCTTTTCCTTTGTGAGTGTGAGTAAAGAGGTGTGAGGGTCAGGGAAAGAGAATATGCACATACCTGTGCCCATGAGAACTCCCAGGTCTTCTCCATCTCTTCGGATGAACATAAGAGGTGCTTATCTGATGGGGCAGGAGAACAAGCAGGCAGATTTGTCCACAATTTAAAAGTTCTGGGAGTCAGGCTCCTTTCTCTCAGCTTGGAGAATTTTTCCCTGCCGTTCTCAAGCAACTCATTCCAGATTTATTTGATCTTCTCCAATTCTCAGGATAGTATTTTTTTCCTTTTAGTTCTATTTTTCTTATTATCAAAGCATACATTTAAAAATATAGACCTTAATTTTTAGAGTAGTTTTAAGTTCACATAAAAATTGAGCTGAATGTACAAAGAGTTCCCACATGCACCTCTTCCCAACCCAAAGCTCAGCCTCTTCCATGATCAATATTGGGCCCCAGTGAGGAACAAGTTAGAATAGACCAACATACACAGCGTTATTACCCAAAGTCATAGTTTACATCAACGTTCACACTTGGTGTTGCATGTGATACATTCGTATTGTAAAATGTTGAAAGCATTCAACATCAGAAGAAAATTAAAAGCACATATCATTCTACACTCAAATTTAACTACTGGTAACATTTGGGTTATATACTGCACTTATCTCTGTGTGTGTATGTGTGCATATGTTCTTTGATCAAAAAAAAGTCACACTGAGAATACCACCCTTAATATTCCTTTAAATTCACGTTAAATCTTAAATATCTTTTGAAATTCTTAAGCATTCTATCAAATATATGTTTCATGATTGCATAATTCCACTTTGAATGTCACTTCTACCCATAAATTGCTATAAAAATCGATGGCATGCACCGCCTCTGCATATGTTTTTCTTTCTTGGGACAAATTCCTATGGGAGTCCCAACAGCGTGGTACCCTTTGACATCAACGTCTTTAGACTGTCTTTAGAAAATAGATCCACCTCTGGAAAGACTTGCATTTCCACCTATAATGTATGAAACAGAACTTCGTCCACATACTTACCCTCACTGGTTTTTTAAATTAAAAAAATGCTTATCTAAAAGCAACCAACAAATGTGCTACCTCCCTTATAAATAAGCTAAGGGAATGGATTATGTCTCTTCTACAACAGGTTATCAAATACCTGATCATTTAAGTGAACTCATTTAATAACATTTCACACTGTCCTAATTGTTGACAGCCACTAAACGGATGAATACATCTTTCTCTACCCTCAAGAATATCATTTACTGGGTGGTAAGGAGCAGCTTCCCAGTAGAGGTGGCTGCCCTCTATTCATTCTCTGAGTTCGTTATCCAACTGCATGTGAGCCCTAGGCAATCTGCTAAATACTGGAGAAACAGTGGGAGTGAGGTCGACAGAATCCTTGACCTTAAGGAGCATCCTTTCTAGAGGAGGACAAGACCTCCAGAAAAAAGCAGCAGCGCCCAACTGACTTCAAAGACAAGTAGGATTTTGTAGGACTCAGATGAGAAAAGCATCTGAGAAGGTATGAGTCTGAACAAAGCCACAGGTGGAGGGAACATGGTCCAGAGACCATTGGAGAGGGTGGCAGGCTGTGGGGTAAGGTGGGTGAGGACAGGGGCAGGCACTTTGTGGAAAGTGGAGGTAAAAAGGTAAGGCAGTGAAGGGGTGTAATAATGTCCTCCTTAGTTGACAGATTGACCAGCAGACTTGCCTCTTACCTTCTTCTATTTCCTGCTGAGCTGAGCAACTGGAGGACAAAGAGAAATTTGGTTTGATCACTGGCTCATGGGATCAGTGGGAGGAGACAGTTCATCGAGTTGTTCTCCTTGCATTACATGGTGGTTCTTCTCCACCTAAGAGCAACTGTGGTTCTAAAAGCTCATTCTGTCCTTGGCATTTTTCCGAGAAGTGAGTTCAGTCATAGAATTGATAATTTTTTAGTGTAAGTATGTCTCCAGTGTTGTATATTTATCTGAAAGTCAAGTTTAACTAAGTGCTCCATAGTTTCATGGTCTAACTCTGGCAGCCCTACATGGGTTCGCTCTAAAGTCAGAGCTGGGTGTCTGTGTTCCAAATGCTCCAAGAGTAATTAAGAGCGCCAGTCTTATTTTGGTTTTATTTTTCCCAGATCTGATTACATTATTTGCTAGAGAGCTTCTTCTGAAAAGCTAGGAAGGTGATTTTATTGAACAGTCAACTAAAATAACAAAGAACCACTGTACCTAAGATGAGTTTTGTAAGAGGTAGTTAGAGGGGAAGGCCTTGCATGGAGAGATCACAGTGGTGTGGGTACAAAGCTCCAGGTACACTCCTTTTTCAACTTAGTGTGTTTGAAGGTGAGGTTGGTACAATACACTTAGCCCAGGACAGTTCTGAGTCACAAGTGTTGTTCCAGAGTACTTATGAATAGTGCTACTTTCCACCCTCAAAAGCATCCTGGTTTTAAATAATCACATGGTCGTTCCAAAATGTGACCAGGGAAACCAGAGAATCAACTTTTGTGGGCTGGGACAATTCTGTGACCTCACTGGCTTCCTTTTATTTGTGGATGAGGGGGCATGGAGCAAGACCCTACACTTTCTGCCCAGTTTCCATATTCCATTTTTATGTATGTCTCAGGCAAAGTTAATAGTAAGAGGATGATTGTTTACTTTCAGTTTGAGAATGAGACATATTCCATTCCGCTGTATGTTCGATCTGTTAATGATAGCCGAGTTATATTAGTTTCTAGAATGAAGAATGTAAACTTAAAACTATTATTTTGTCTTTGAGATATGAAGATTGAAAGCTAAACAGTGTCTGAAATAAATATTTTTAGCTAACAAAGAATAACAATTGACCAGGCATGGCATTAGCTAATTTGGGCCCAATTGTTTAATCAGCTTTTTATACTTAAAAAAAAGTTAACTGTAAGTGATAAGTGAAATTTCCCTTCTTACCCCTATCTCAGATCTATGGTTTTCCTCAAACCAGTTGTAAATCCTTTCAGATCTTGTGATTATGTCTGTTTTTTCGTTCATGTAGATACAGTCATACATGCATAGTTTTTAAAATAAGAAATATATATTTTTAGTTTTTTGTTCATTGTCATTAATATTTCTCAACCACTCTTGCATTTCATTATAGATACCCCTTCTTTTTTTCAGCTGTATGATATTTAATAGTATGGATATACTATGATATATCTAAATAATCCCTTATTGATGGACATGCAGATTGTTTCCCGTTACCTGTTATAATAAGTAGTTTTATAATGAAGATCCTAATACAACATACATATTTGTATATGTACATTCACTTAGGGTAGATTTAGAGACAGTACATTATTCATCTTGATTTTTATGCTAAGTTATTATTATAAAGCCTCTTCTGTTTTACTTAACAAATTGAGGGCACTTCTGGAACTTGGAGGGAAACTTACAAGGAGGCAAGTATTCAAGGTGTTGGGTCTTCCTGAAATTTCGCCCTAAGCAGCCTTTGGGGGGCAGTGATTCCTTGACCTGTGCAATTGGATCAAACCTAGACCAAATTAAATCTTACTTATGTAGAAGCTTGGTCTCCATGACCTTGCGTTTATCTAGGGAATGATTTATTGGTGTAGGCTGCAGAACAGCTACGAATGATTCTGATGCGAGAACACACTTACCCTTCCATCTACAGAAGCTGAATTAGGCTTACTGGGATTAACTGAGACTAGAGAATTTGTTCATCTACTTTAATTATCCTTCCAAAGAGAGCTTTTTCCCAGACTGGATTTGGGATCAGGAGAAGAATGGAGGCTACAGGGAGTGATAGAGCAGTTCAGTTAAAGATCTTACAGAAAAGGCACACGGAAGGGAAAGCTCTAGCCTAATGTAGATAGATAAGATTCCTTTTTTCTTTTCTTTCTTTTTGAAAGGAGAGGTCAGATTAAAAAAGACGGAGATGCATGTTTCAAACTTTGAGTAATTTGACTCACCCATGAAATTATTTTTTCTGAAGAATCACATTAAAAGTCGGAAAGAAAAAGGTTTTTCCTGTCTCTAAAACAAACCAGGCTGTCCCGTACTGAAACTTGCACCCATAAAGCCAAAGTTAACAAAAGGATGAAAGCTGGGAAAATTGAGAGGATTGAAGAGCTGAAGACAAAGACGGGACAAAATGGCCTTTGTGCCGTCATTGTGTTCTCTGCTTCCCTCTAGTGGCCGTGGAAGGGACTTGGGTGTAATTGTCTCAAGGTCATCCTTGCATAACTGGATTGGAGAAGTGAGAAAGAAGGCATTAGGTAGTCCTTAAAACAGCCCATCTTGTCAACAGGCTGTCTAATAATGAGGGAACAACTGTTCGGGCATAGAAATCAGAGAACAGCTATGCGAATACTGAAATGGGGCTACCTAACAGTGCAAAACATAAGAACCAGGGCACTCCATTTAACTCAATGCAGCATAGGTATATATATTTGGCACCGGCTCTGTGACAGACTCTATGCCCAGCACTGAAGATATAGGAAGGACTAAACATCTCCCCTTCTCTTGGGGATATCCCAATATAGAGGACAAGGCACAAACTAAGAACAATGCTGTAAGAAGTATTTAACAAGACATTTGCAACAAATCGTAATTCTAGATCATAATTCTCAAGTTAGAGTAAGATTGCTCACTGAGCATTTTCATTTGGTCCAACAGAGGAAAACCTTTCCTTTTTCTTGATCTAGATGATGATGTAGGGAATGGATAGTTTTCCCTCTTCTCTCTCTTTTCTAAAACACTGAATTTGGACTGCTGAGCTAGCACAACTTTGACAGGTAAAAGTCCCAGTCTTGGTTTGAAGATGAAAGCCATACCATGCACATGAGTCCTTTATTCTTCTGCTAAATAAATTCCTCTGTGAATTACAGGGAAATAAAGGAATCTACTGAGGGAAGCTGTCACAATACATGGCAGCAGAGTCAGAGATGGCCACATGTCTCCTACCTGTGCTGAGCTGTGCCTGGTGCTCCTGAAGGAATCTCTACTAGACTCCTTCCCATCATCAAGCTTCAGGACTTCCATTTTTACAGAGACATGTAGATCTTGCTAAGTAATCCTCTCTCCCAGTTTCTTTGATAACATCTTCTAGATTGCATTTATTAAGAACTAATCTTCAATTCTTTGCATTAACCAAAAATCCAGAGAGAATCTGAGGAAGAGTGGGATTACAAGGGTAGAATTCCACTGTCCATATCAAGAGTAGCACTAATATAAGATGTGTGGATTTTGAGAAGCTGCTCTTACCTAATAAAGGGTACCCTACCCTTACCAAAAATCTAAGACCAAGGACTATATCTCACATGGATATTTTATTTTTACCTGACTGGTATCCATTCTCCTATCTTCCTACATCTCTATAGGATTTCCTATGGGCAACCACTCTGCTCATTCTTTTTTTCATGTATTTAGAGCTTAAATCACTCCTGTATCTTAACCATGACTAGCCACTGAGAATACGACATCCTTAGACTACTGTGATCAGTTAAGGGAAGGGAACAAGACCTTGGCAGGACTGATTAGGGCAAATGGGACTCCTTCCTGTGACTTTTATTGAAGCCATCAAGAGAATGGGAGTAACTGAGAAGAGGGAACTTATAAAGTCTGAAACTCCTGACATCTTGCCACCATGAAAAAAGTAAGTGATCTAAGCATGTAGATAACTATAGGGGAAAGATTAAAAACTGATGCTTGGGTCCAAATGATATTATTTGAGCTCCTAGATGCAATCATGTTTGAAACCTCATATTTTCATGAACTTTCCAGTAACATGAACCAATCTGTTTCTTTTTGGCTTTTTCTCAAGCCACTGGTTCTCAGACTTGGATACTTGTTGAATCACCTGAGGAATGTGTTAATGTACAGTCAACTGTGCCTACTGCAAGTAGATTTAGGGTGGGAACCCCAAAGAGTGTTCCAAATAATTTTCTAGGCGATGTTGGTGCAGCTGGACCCGGGACAATAGTCTGAGAATGTTTGGCTTAGAAGTCTTTTACTTTTGATTCTGCTGCTTCTAAACAAAACTGTCTTGACACCAGAAGATGTCTTCTAAATGGAAAAAAAAAACAAAAACAAAAACCATTATTCTTAGAAGAATTAATAGAAAAAAATAAAATAATCTGTTTGCGAACAAGTAATTTAAACTCTTAAAAAATTGACAGGGCCACCTCTCAGGACTGTGCAGGACCAGACTGCTCCTTTTAAAGGTAGTTTTCCACTTTTTCTACTCACACCTGAGCACTCTGCACCGTTGAAGGCAAGGCCAAAGGAGTATCTGACAAATGACCCAAAACCAGCAGGACTAATACCTGTTTTGTCAAAGACTTAAAACCAAGCATTGAGAAAACGCACACTTTTTCACTGATCCAGTCTGTCAACAAAATGCTTTTCATGAGAAACATAAAAGCCATTTCATCTACAAATTTTGGTGTTTTTTTTTTTAATCCCTTAATCTACACTGTTGACAAAAATTTCTGTCAAGTGCCTCAAACCATTGTATTAACAAATTTTGTTTTGTCAATCATGATTTAGCCTGCTTGCAAATGCGTTTCATGATAGTCTTCTCCATCCTGCAGGAAGAATACCTAACAATCACTGCCTCAATCCTAATATTGAATGCAAGTGAAAAGGAAAGTGGAAGTGGTGTCAAGCCTGCTCATTTAGCACATCTACCAGATGTCCCTGTGCATTGTTAATAAATCCAGATTCATCTGAAGTCTTTAAGTAACATGTGAGAGTGAGGCTATAGCTGTTTCTGAAACTACATAATTTCATCTTTGGTTTCTTATTTGATAATCACGGCCTTTCTATCATTGCACTAGAGATGTCTCACAGCGGTTGGTTCTGGAGGAGTTCGTGAAAGCATTACCATTCACAATTTTCCCTAACTGCAAATTCAGAAGGATGGCCTGTACATTCCAGGCTCTTCAGATTCCAGGATGTCTTCACTTCAGTTATCATGCCATTAAAGTAAAGGATGGTCACTGCTGTTTTCCACAGACACTGTAAGAGCATCTGCCTATTTTCACTCAAGAGGAAGCTAAGGTGCTATCTTCAAACTTGCGTTGTCTGTTTTCTACTGAGTTTATCCCTGAATTCTTGGCGATAGGACAACATGGGGAGAAACGATTGCTGACTTTCCTGACTAGCTTCTGACATACTCAATTGTTAAGTTTTCTTAGATACTTCAAAAGAAGGTGTTCATGAGTTGATATCACTAATTCAAATTATGATGCTTATCCCTGTGGAGAAGTTGCAGATACCAAATGTCCTGTAAGAGATTAGGCATCTTCTTGTATTTCAGACAACAATGAAGATACACTGAGTTAAATATTGGATAATGTCAATTCAAGTCCTAACTTCACCTTATAATAATGATTGATCTTGAGAAAGTCACTGGATATCTCTGTCCCTAGATATCACTTGACCTGCACAATGGAGCAGTAAGAACTACTTGCCTTATAGACTTTCTGAGTTCCTGGGAAGATCAAAAGAGATGAAGTGGAAGTCTTAAGTATAGGGTGATTGTCAAAGGCTAGATAAATATAAGGCTGCTTGGGTGTTCTTTCAGAAATGCTTCTTTCATTTGAGCTTGTTTTTCAGGAGGTACTAGATTCCTCTCTATGGTGTTAAGTCAATGTCTCAGTGGTGATTTAACTTGAGAACTCACCTCAGATGTCTCTTGCATTGACCTTCCATGTAGTCTGAAAACCCACTGTAGGGAGTGGGTGGGGGCTTTATTGCCTGGCATGCAAAGAGAAGAGACTAAATGTAAATGCTTTCAAAGTTTGAAATATATATAAAAGTTTGCGTGTGCATACCATGTTGCTTTCTTGCCTGTACATCCCTAAAAAGAGGGATGGATTGATCGAATGCTGGACTACTTGAGATCCAGAACCCAGAAACTGCCCTTGTAGAGAATAGATGGATGTCTGGGGGAGATAGGGTACCTCAGCAAGTCTGGTCTCTTCCACAGTTTTGGTTTCATCCCATCTCTTACAGGGGAAAAAAAATCATCTGATGTCTGAAAATCTTTGAACTCTAAACTACGCCCAGAAACAGCTACTACTACAAGAGTGTCATAGCAGAAAGTTGGGTGGTGGTGAATTTTTGCCAGTGAGACCTCATGACCAACACCGTAGCAACCCGATGGAGTTTGGTATATTCTTTTCCATTCCTTCTTAAGACCCTATAATGCCCCCTCAAACTTCTCTGGGTAAAACTATCCCAATCCCTGCACTCACTCTTCCCAAACTATTCGTCATCTCCACAGTCACCAAAACCCATGCTCCCCGACATGGCAGATGTTGTACAGCTAATAATAGACTTCCTGGAGCTCTCAGCCTGGATTTGTTGCCTACAGCCAAGGAAACTGAGATTGAGTGCAAAGTTAGGGAGAAACAAATCAATTATAATAAATGACAGACAAACAAACTCTTTTCTCTCAGAAGCCCAAGCTAGTGGGATGAATGAAACAGACAAGAGCTTTCTGGCTGGTGGTTTCTCAGGAATCATCCTCAGAATTCATGTCCACAGACATTAGGAGCAAAAGGGCCCTGGGCAACCCAGAGGCAGAGAGAAGAGCAAAGTGCTAGCCTCTGGCTGTAGATCATGCACATTTTCTGCACATAATTGGTTCTTTCCCAGCAAATATTTGCACTGAACTTTGACTTCTAGGAGCAGAGATAGGCCCACAATGGAAACTACTATAGTCAGTGATATGACAATCAGACTTTTTGATTACAAAGGTAGCTCTAACTGACTTATAGGAAAAAAATTAGATCCTGTTGGTTTGTATAACTAAGCATTTAAGATAAGTGTTCCCTTTGGTACAGCTGAATATAAGAGCTGAAGCTCAGATAAGGATTTCTTACTCTTCATTCCTGGCTCAGTATTATCTTTGGGGAACCATCCTTGGATAGTTTTCTTCTCAAAACTGCAAGATGTCTGCTTCCCATTCTCAGAGTCACATGTTGGTAGCTTCAAGTCTGCCATAAATAGTTAGAGTTTTTATTCTTTGTATTACCAGGAAGCATGCTTCCCAGGATTCACTTGACTGAGGAAGTTCCGTTTGCATGCTCACCCCTGACCAATGACTACCTGAAGAGGAGTCAGTTCTCTCACTGGGTTTGACCCGGGATGTGCATTCCACCTGTAAGGACCTGGGAGAACTGAAGTGAGACTAGATGGGACTTGAGCTGAAAATCAGGACAGCTAGCAGAAAAGGAGGCTCGGTTAGGTATGGCGCAGTGACAGAGCATGTAAATTGCTGTTAAGCAGAAAAGCAATTTGCAGGACTTTTAGTCCTTAGAAAATGGTTAGAAGGGACAGGACCAGGCTCCAGGAATGATTTTCAAAATTGCTATGCAGAATTGACCCACTTAGAGAATGGCCCCTCTTTTCTACTCAGGAAGTAAACTTGAGAAGCTGCCCTACTGAATGCTGGCTCCACATCACAGCATTTTCATGTGACCCAGCAATAGGAATCGATTCCAGAGTCAAGCCACATCTGGAGCCACACCAGAGAATGTTACCCTGCATCTGCCTTTGACTCCCATAAATCAAGTGAATCCCCTGTTGATTTCTGCTAATTCTGCTGTAGAAAACTCAAGCATTGTTACGACAACACTAGTCAGCAGAAGAGCAGAAGCGTGGTTTTTGCCACACTGCCACTTGCTAAATTTTGTACTTCTGAGTAGCCAAGCCTACATGACATCTTGAACCTTGGGGAGTCTGAGAAGTAGACTAAAGCAACCTCAAGAGAGATGGTGGAATGGAAAGTGAGTGGTTGTTGCTGTCACTATACTTGGAGAGTCAGTCAGGAATGTCCACTACAGTTACAGATTGAGCAGCACAACTGGACCTGCATGGGCAGTCTCCATGCTGAAAGCTTCCCCAAGATGGGCCAGCTTTCTGAGACAAAACTGAAAAGATTCAAGGAGAAACAACCATACTGCTTCAGAAAGTCGCTGGTGAACCACCGTGGATGTGCATACCTACTGGGAGAAAAGATGCAGGGATATAAGGATGTGGGGGACATTCATGTAATGCCTGTCAAGGGGCAACAGCCAACCAAGGAAGAGAGAACAGGCTAAGGAGAAGTACTCCTGATGACTGCCTGGACTGTAGACACCCATGGCTGCTCCTGGTTCTGGTGAATCAAACCTGAAGCTTCTGGTCTGTGTATTTAACATTAATGTTACCTCATGTGGACAATGCTTAACGTCATGTTATTATGCTTCCTATATGGATGCCATGAATCGGTTACCATTTGACACCCCTCACTGGTTTATGCCATGCAGTAATTTTGTGATGGTGCCATTACTCATTGATTCAACAAAAACTTGCTTAATGTCCACTATGTAGGAGACACAGTCCTAGGTGCTGGGGACTATGGCTGTTTAAAAAAACAGACAGGACTACCTGCCCTCAGGTCTCTTACACCCTAATGGTAACTGTTATTATCCTAATTTTATAAAGAGAGAAGTTTGAGGAACAGAAGAATTGAGTCACCCACTGTCATGAGTCAGTGACTGGCATGGCCTGTATTTGAACCCTAATAGCCTGACCCTAGCGATCTATTACAATTCCATTCTATAAGACTTCCTTTAAAGAGTGTGCCAGAACAAGTTCTCACTTCCATTTCACAGATGGGTAAATTGAGGCTGAAAGCCTATTAGTGGATGGGCATTTAGAGACATAGTTCAGTTATTTTCATGACAGTATTCTGTCCCCAGGACTTAGCGTATTATTGCCGTGCTCTTTTGGCAGTGCCCCTAGTGATGATGATGATGTTGTACAGGGTTGACAATGGAAGACTATTTGCCAGTCTGATTTAATGATGTCACATGACTATCTTATTTAATATGCTTTATTCTATGAGGTCTATACAGTTTTACCCCCATTTCACGGGTGAAGAAAATAATCAAAGAGATATTTTCTCAAGGTCACACAGGAAGTGGAGGACCAAAATTTAAACCAAGTTTCTTGATCAAAGACATGCAAAATTACACTTGATCATGGTGAACCTTTGTTTTTCCCTTATAGTTGGAGGGAGAGCATTGGGGATTGGGAAGTAAAAACGCTGTCTAAAAAAAACTATCTCATATTTGACCTATGTTGTCACAGCATAAGTTCACACTCATGGTGAAGAAAATCTATTTTGTTAAAATCACATTGATTAAGTGTTTATTGCAACATAAAAATCAAGACCAAGTGATACTAAAAGCAATTAATATAAGTCATGTAACTGATTTCCTATCATCTCTCCATTTGCTATTCTGTTGAATTAGATACTTGATGCATAGCTCTGCTTTTTTGAAGTCATATTTCTAAAGGATATATTTTTATTGGCATAATAATTTATATCATAAGTTAAATAATTTGATACTTTGCCTTTTGTATTAAGTGAAGAAAATCCCTTGAAGTTAACAGTTTCATGTCAGTCTTAGGAGTTTATCTAGGAAGGTAAACCCCACAGTTTAGCCGCTTTTCCTTAGAATAATAGAAATGAATAATGTTAAGAGCAAGTTTTCTCACCCTGGGTACTAGTGACATTGGGATGAGATGATTTTTTTTTTTTTAACATGAGTTTTTTGTGCAGGGTGCATAGCAGCATTTTTGGCCTCCTCCATTAAATTCATGTACTACCAGTCCTCACCCTGAGTGTGACAGGCAAAAATGCTTAGATTGCGAAACATTCCTGTGTGGAGGGTGCAGGCTTGTTTGAGAACCATTGGTGAAAAGCACAGGTTTAGGAGTCAGAAAGATTTTCATTCTGGGAGCAACATGCTCTACATGAATTTTTTGGTAGGGGAGGTGCTTACCTTTTTTGAGACTCTACTGTGCTCTAGAAATGACAATACTACTGACCTCAAACAGTGGTTGGCAGGATAGCTGAGATCATGTGAAAAAAGTGTGCTGGTGAAGATTCCTATGTGCTCCCTAAAGCCTTGTCTGTTTTCTTC
Source organism: Solenodon paradoxus (assembly GCA_004363575.1). Lineage (NCBI taxonomy): Eukaryota > Metazoa > Chordata > Mammalia > Eulipotyphla > Solenodontidae > Solenodon > Solenodon paradoxus. The sequence goes on from RJWH01000168.1 coordinate 333,713, forward strand.
CTGGACACAAAGCTAGTCTACTTTTCCCAGTCTCCAGAGTTGAGGTCAAATGACTGGGTTCCAGCTGATAGAATAGGTGTGAAAATGATGTGATTCAGGTCCAGAAAAGCCTCCAGAGGCCTTCCATGATATTTCCCTGCTGTCCAGATGTTAGCAAGGTCTCTGAGGCCCCAGGAACAAGAAGTTCACAAGATGGAAGCAACCTGTGTCTCCACTTGCTGCCTGATGTGTGACCATACTCTCTACCCTGCCCACTGCTGACTTTGTGGTAAAAATAAGCTTTTAATACATGAGACCACTAAAATGTGGGAGTTTATAGAGTAAGCATCAATGGATGTTGAGTAATACTGTCATTGTTAATCATTAGTGAATCCTATCTGATTTATCAACCACACTGACAATTGGAGATCAGCTAAAGGAAGACATGGGAGTGAGCTGATTGACATATATCATGATGTGTTTCTTCCTAAGTCATGAACTTTGATGGATGAATCAGGATCAACTTGTGTCAGGCACTCAAGAGCAGTCTTGTGAGGCCCACACAGTTCCTCACTCACAGCCTCAGCTTTCCTGAACATGGATCCTTTCCCACTTGTGAGTAGAATCTGTGATGCTTTTTCTCTTGGGCAAGCCCAGATTTATACTGAGATCCAAGTGAAGAGCATGATTAAAGAGGAAGACCCTCTCCATCTCAGATCTCTTTTTTGTCAATGATAGAAGTATGTGCTTCTATGAGGAACTTCACATGATGTAAACTGGAAAAAGACAATACTTAACCTAATGTGACTTCAGAGTGGTGAAATGATAGCAAAGACATTCACATCCACAGGAATATATGGCCATCTTCTTCTCTGTCATCTGCTATAATCTTGTGCCTTCCCTGATATTGAAGATGCTAAAATATGGACTGTGGAAAGATTGAAAATAGTTCATTTTCTTTCTATAAATACTAAACTTAAGTTAGCGTAGGGTGAACAATGGTTGCTTAAAAATGGCCCCATCCTAATCTTTGGAACCTTCCATAGCAAGGGGGACTTTGCAGTGCAGATGTGATCAAGTTTTAGAGATTTTGAGGTGGGGAAATTATTCTGGATTATTCTCATGTAGTTATAATAGTCTTTATAAGAGTGAGGCAAGAGGGACAGGGTGAGTAGCAGGAGGTATGGTAACAAAGGCAAAAGCCTGGATTGATCCAAGGAAGTGGCCATGAGCAAAGGAATGCAGGTGGCCTCATGCTGCTGAAAAAGGCAAGAAAATAGGGTGTCTGCTCAGAATCTCCTATAGGAACCAGCTCTGTCAACTGGACTTTAGTATTATTGGACTTCTGATTTTCATAACTTCAATATAATGCACTTACTTAAGCACTATGTTTGTGGTAATCTGTTGCAGCAGCAATAGAAAAAAATAAGTAATCAATTGTTATATATAAGAGCAGTTGGGGATAAAGTATGACTTTTCAATGCTGGAAGTGCTCATTGAGATAGATAATTGCTTGTTGAGATAGATAATTTTTTTTCATATTGGGTAATTTTATTGGGCAATATTGATGTTATATTTTTAAGCTCTTACAAATTATAATTAAAATATATATTCTCTTTGAAAAATGAATGTCTCAATTTTTTTTGAGATATGTGCATTTACCATATGTTTATCATCTAGGGATACACTAAACCATTATGTGTAACCAATAAATATATGTATAATTATTTTATTATTATTTCATTTGTTTACCAAGTCATATTTCTGTTAAGGTGTTGAACTCTTTTTAGCCCACGGGTACCACACATTGCACCCACCACCAGGGTTCTAATGTCCTCTCACCCCTTGTCTCTGTTCCTTTCCTCCCTCTTTCTACCATCTTATGAAACCATTATCCTATATCCTATGAGTCTGTGTTGTTTTTTCCCCTGTTTATTTGCTTAGTTTCATTATATTTCACATATGAGTAGCACCATCCTGTGTTTCTTTTTCTTTCTGTCTTGTTTTGCTTGACACAATCCCCTCCAGTTCCATCCAGGTGTTGCAGACAAAACAACTTTGTTATTTTTTTTCAGTTGCTGCATGGAATTCTATTGAGTACAGATACCACAGCTTCTTTATCCAGTCATCTGTTGATGAGCATTTAGGTGGCTTCTATGCCTGGGTTATCCTAAACTGTGCTGCTGTGAGTATAGGGGTGCAGATGTATTTCCTGATTACAGATTTTGTAATCTCTGGGTACATGCCTAAGAGCGGGAGTGCTGGATCAAATAGTAGTTCTGTCTTTGTTTGAGGATTCTCCATGCTGTTTTCCAGAAAGGTTGCACTAATTTACATTCCCACGAACTCTGAAGGAGTGTTCCTTCTTCTCCACACCCACTCCAACACTTGTTATTGGTTGATAACTTTTTAAAAGCTACACAAATATGCCATTTTCAGAGAAGGTAAACTAATCTGGTTGCGGGAGTAAGGCTGAAATTAGACAGCTCTGAATTATTTTAGCAGTGATAGAAAATCCAAAGTAACTTCAGTACAAAAAAGAGAATTTAATGGCTTTAGGCATACTTAAAATGAAGAGTTCAAAGAGTGTCATTAAATCTCTCAGTCTAGTTATTATTCCTATTTCTAATTCCACCTCTGTGTTCTGATTCTCTCTGTGTTGGCTCATTCTCTCTTCAAGTGGAGAAGATTGCTGGCAGCAACTCTAGAGAAAAGTAAGCCCAACTGATCCAGCAGGAAAAATAAATTTCTTCTTCCAGAATTTATAGGAAATAGGACAGCCATGAGAAGACGTACTGTGGTTGGCTGGCTTACGTCATGTGCTTGTCCCCGGCCTAATCATTGGAACCAGGGGAATCAAAGTATGATTGGTTAATACTGGGACTTATATGAACACAGGGGCCGGGAACTGCTCACAATGATTGGCTGCCCAAGGAGAAACACATGGAATACAGGATGAGTAATTTTTCAAATGAAAATTTATAGAGAAGGAAGAAAAGTGTGCCAAACAGATCAACTCCTGAGATTACTCTTGAAGTCAAGGAAGGTTTTGTAAAACAAAAATCTTAAGTGACTGACTAAAAAGGCCCTTCTAAATCATGATTGCCTGATCATACCCACTCTCTCCCCTTCTTTTTCTTTAAATGAATGATTTTATTTCCAGTTTCAATTTCTGCCTATAAAAAAGTCACTGCTGAAAAGGTCAGAGCAATCTTGGCTCCTCATTTTGCTACTCACCCTATTATATTTTGGACTAAGAACTTCTAAGAATCAACTCTTGAGCACAGCTCTTAGGGCCTTCTTGGCAAAAACTAACTCAAATGGAATGTAATTAATCATTGTAACTATTTAATTTTCTTATGGAGAATGTCAACCTTTCCTAAAGAAGCAGAGCTCCTGAGTTCTGGCATCATTTCATACCTAGAATTAGCTCTCTGCCTCTTTTGACCTGGTACTGATCTTTTCTTCACATTCATAGAGCTTATTTGTTTCCTGTGGAGTTGACTGGAAGAGCCATAGGGTGACAATTCTTCCACTGTGGAGATGGGTTAGGATAATGCCAATGAGGACTTGCTGATGATCTAAAAATGCCTCAAAGAATGTGTGCTGCCTTCATTAATCTTTCCTAATTTGTGCCATCCTGTTATATCCAGATTTGAGAATTGCCTTGGCACTTAAACGCTTTCTAGTGAAGAATACATCCAAACACCCCTATGTTGGTGTTTGCGGGAGTGTGGATAGAGGTAGGTGGGGAGAATAGTCTTTCAGCTAGGTTAAACATGCACACCCCTTGCTTCTGTCCCTTTGGAAACAGACATGTTGAAATGGAAATGGGGTGGAAATATATAGCAGGCTCTTCTGGGAAACTCTAGGCTTCTTCTTCTTTTATTTTATAATTAAAAGAAAGATACAGCCAGAAATGAAGTCAGGTAAGAAGCAGGAAGGAAGAGAGAGGAGGAAGAAAGATTTTTATTCATTTTTATTTTAGTTGTACATCTTGGTTGTTTCCCCAGCCTCAGGACATAAACCCAGGTCCTGGGGAGGTACATGGACTGCATTTGGCCAAAGGCAGCTAACCTAGCCACTACTCCACCAGGGTGTCCCAAGTCTAAGCTTCTTGATTAACATTCTAGATGTCTTTAGGCCAGTCTATGGGAGAGATTTGCTCACTAACCAGTGATACTCGTTCAGGGTTCTCCCACATGTGATCCACACATTGATACACGAGGTCGGGGTGCTAGCTCACGTTATGCAGCATAAAGAGTTCCTTAAAGTCTTGGAAAACAAAGTACTAAACAAAGTAAACCATGTTTATTTCCGATAGAACTTCTCAGAGCTTTTGTTTTTGCTTATCTGTGCTGGGACTTTCTAAGAAGATAAAACATACAACACTTCTCAAATTTATTTGACAACAGATCCCATTTGCATGGCTGCTTTATTTGCTCATTTAACAAATAGAATCACATTATCACGTAATAATAAGGATACTGTCTGAGAAATGCATTACTAGTAGGCTGACCATATTTCTTGAGACAAAAACAGGATATTGGGATGACAAAAATGGGGGAGGATTATGTTCTGGGAGGGAAGGAAGTGGAGTAATCTAAGCAGGAGCAGAGCAGCCAGACCAGCGACAAGTAAGTACTGATCAGTAATTGCATAGTAACAACTGTGGTACATTAGCACTGGTCAAGTGTGGTCCAGTAGGACTTCATACAAATGGCCAGCGTTGGTGCAAGAAATTTTGGCACCTGAGATGAAGACTCAAATTTGGCACCCGTAGAAGCCCCGCTCTAAATGACCTACCTAAAACACATGCTGCTTTAATCATCACAGTGCCAGAAATGCCCACTAATCTCCACAGTGCTGGAAATGCCCAATAACCCCCACAGTGCCAGAGATAATCCCCACAGTATCAGAACTAACCCTCATAGTATTTACCTATAGCTCTGCAATGCTGCAGTGAAGAAACAGGTGCCGGATGGTGGGAATCTTCTTCCTACAAGGCTCCTGTTTCCTCACAGGGGAAGGATCAGCAGTAGCAGCCATGGCCCACTGCAGTCAGCACTGGCAAGGGATGTCTTTAATGTGGGACAAAAGGGGCAGTTGCTTTTGGGCCCCCTGAACAGAATGGACCTGGGACAACTCAACTACCCCTTTTGCCCCATGTTAAAGATGGTTTATTAAAAATGAAAAAAAAGGTTTATATTAAAATGGCAGGATGGTCAGGAAATATGAAAAAAAAAGTACTGTCTTTTTAAAAATGAGACATAGGGTCATCCTAATTGTTAGGCTATTTCATCATTGTGTGAATATCAGAGAGTGCATTTAAACAGACCTAGGTGGGATAGTCTACTACACATGTAGGGTATATATAGAACCCCTGTCAGATATGTGGTCCATTGCTGATTGAGACATCATTATTCAGCATGTGACCCTATGAATGTGGAGCTCACCACACACAGGCTCTCTGCTGGGCACAGGGGATGGGTCTGCCATCTTGAGCACAGCCAGGGGGAGGGGTCTGCCATCTTGAGGACAGTCAGCTCAGCAGCACAGCTCTCAAAAGGATTGTTCCAGGGAAACTTCTCTGGGAAATGCTGTTCTGGCTTTGGGAGTGTGCCTTGGAATAATAGGTTTCTGTGGGGTTTGTGCCCTAATTTTCCTGCTCTCAAGAACTGATTTATGGATTGAAGTACAGGGGTTTGAAAAAGAGAGTAGCAGTTATTGTTTAGTGCTACAGGACGTAGTCATTAGAAAGAAGAACCTCGGCTCAATAACTTTTCATGTTCTTGTGGGATATTATAAGTACACATGTGTGCTGGCCAGGGGTTCACATAGCTGTACTTCTCTCTTAACTAGATTTTAAGTTCCTTGAAAGTTGTGCTAATGGCTTGTTTTATGTCCTATTTTATTTCCTTTTCTTTGTTACCATGCTTTGGTTTGCAAGTGACGGGAACCCGATTCCAATTAGATTTTTTTTTTTTTTTTGACTTGTGTAATCAAACAAGGAAAGAACAAAAGTGAACTTGGAATTGGTATTATAGATCCTGGAAATCAGTCACTCTGAAGACGCTCTACCCTCAGCTCTCCATCTCTTTCTGTCCCTCATATGTATGTATGTTATATGTATATGCACATGTGTATATATGTGCATAAACACATATACATAAGTAGTGTGCACACCAGAACACACACACACATGCACACACTTCTGCTTTTCTTTATATGTCACTTAATTTCCTCTTCCTATTGTCTTTCTCTTCTACCTGCTGGGAAATGTAGGCCTGTGGTAATCACACAGTCACAGTCCTACATTTCTCTGACTATAAGACTCGAAACATTTAGACATCGTCTCCAGTGAGAAAACCTCTGAGCAGGGCTCTGATCATGCTGTTCATGTGCTCATCACAGACCAGACCTGTGACCACTGAGCTGAGAATCTCTGGGCTGCCCACTGCCCACATCTATATGGTAGTCACATGTTCTGTTACCAGAAAGAAAATACCTGATCGATGCTCAACAAGATCACCTTCAGTCCCACTGAAAAGATTGGAAGCACTCAGCAAAGAGATGCTGAGAAGTGGGAACAACAAGATGTAAGATAATGAAGAGCAGTAGCAGGTGAGATTATTTGTGAAGAACAGCTTTCTCGGTTCCTACCTTCGTCTTGGAATATGTAGATGCTCAGCAAAAACTTCAATAATGAGGAGGGTTTTTTGCGGGGGGGCTAACAGAGGAAGTTTTGTTGCTTTTGTTTTATTTTGCCTGGAGGTCCATGAACTGAAGATCCTTACAAAAGTTCGTGTTTTCCAAATTTGGGGGAGCATATGACTAATTCCTGCTCCCAAATCCAGTCCCTCTTTCCATCCCTACTGCTGAAAGTGCTTTCTGTTTCTCATTAGCCTCCTGGCTTTCTGAGGATTTGGTTCTTCACTTCTTGTCCTTAGAAAGATAGCCAACCTTCACTTTATCACTCACTTTAATGAGGTTCCACACAGAGATGCAGGTCTGGGTGCACTCCGCTAATTGCAGCTTGGGAAACGCCATGCAATTTTATAGGTTGATGAAACACGCAGGCAGAGAGGGCTCAGTGGTGGCCAAACAGTGACCCTGGACTTGGAGAATTTGAGCTGAGGGTCTATGGACTCCTTCTCTTGTTCCCCATCTTCTAAAATGCAACTCCATGTGATCTCAATTCTAATGGCTGTCTTATTAGGAAAGATGGAACTGAACACCGGTGTGGAGGGGGCTGTCTAAATATCTGGCTTAGGCTTCTCCCGCAGAGGACTGTCTGCCTGTTCTTTGCTTCTTTTCTGAACAGCAAGGATTAGGCAGGTTTGGGGCAGAGAGCAAAAGTATAATAGTCATCCCACAAGAGTTAATATTTTTTGTGCATTCATGATGTACCAGATGTTGTCTTAGGTTCTTTACAATTAGCAGCTCATTGAATCTTCAATCATGTGAGTTTTTTTTTCTCCCATTTTGTAGTTGAAGAAATAGGTTCAGAACAGTTATTGTGAAATAACTTGCCTAAAACCACACAGCTAATAAAAGATCCAGATTTCAGTGAAGTCATTTTGATTCTAGGAGCCCTCCCTCCATGCCCTCTGCCTGACCCCTTTCTCCCTACACTCTGCCTGTGAAGTGAAAAAAAGGCTTTTAAATTATGCCAGCCAGTGTGTTTGACAGTCCGTCCAGGTGAGGTCCTCTGTGTGGAGGCTGAAAGGCTCTTTTAGGCCCTGACTTGCTGGGATCAAACGGAGAAGAAGAAACAGAGAAGCAAGTGGCAGGTCTGGTTTCTTGGCTGTCAGAACCCCACGCGCCTTCCTTATTTTGGGACATGTAGAAGAGCGACATTCAGAATGTGGCTCACTAACCGTCCTTATCAAGGGAACTTGAGAAACTGTAGCTTCTGCGCATTCTGTCCCCAGGCCCTCTGAGTCAGAACAGCGCCTCCATCTTGACCAGGCTCCGGAGAGCACCGTACGTGCGCTAACATTTGTGAAAGGGCTGTGAAGTTCTGTGGTCAGAACTTGAGCTGCCTGTTGCTGGATCCATCTGACGTCCGCTGTGGTTTGGAGTTGACCGGGCTGGGTTTGAAGGTTGATGTCCAGTGTGACAGTTTCCCTCTACAAGCTTTTGTTTTGTTGTTTTTTTTTAAATTTTCAAAATGGACACGGGGCACACACTTATCTCAGAAATGTGATAACGGGGGGTAATCGAGCTCATGAACTGAAGACGAGCTTTGTGGAAAAGTGAGTAGTTAGGGTGGAGGAGGGCTTCGTGCGGACTTCGTATGGGGACGGATGTGTATCTTCGTACTTCGTATGTCTGCCCTGAGAGCAGGTGTGGGGCCGTGTCTCCTGATCCACGTGCGTGCTGCCTCCACTCTCTGGGTGGAGACAGTCCCCAGGGCAGGGCACTGCAGATGGCTGAGGAGTGGTGATGGCGTCTCAACGGGCCTGCTCCCACCTGGCAGACATTCTTTATGCCCCCATGTCCCCATTACATGTAGCAGCGGACTGCCTGCTTCCTCCCCTGCATTTTTTGTCCTTCTTCCTGCTGCAAAGTCCCCTCCCTTACCATCTGGTAGCAGGAGCTGAGATGTCCAAAGGGCAGATTTGGAAGAAGCATTTAAAATAATCTAGAGATGAAGTTTCTAGTGACTGCAGCCATTGTCAAAGCCTGATTCATATAACCCTGATGGTCCTTGCAATTCATATAAGTGGTCAGGAACACACACTCTGTTGTTCGTTCTGTGGGTGCCTGGTTATAGGGTTAGAGATTAGGAAAGAACTTTAGCTTTTCGTTAACTTATGGTAAAGATATAAGGCTACTTTAAAAAATATCTTGTTGAAAGTAAAGTACAAGAGTTAGACACATTGCGATAATGGGTCATGGGCCTGTAATATAATGGCTTAATTCTTTTTATTTCAGAGCGGAGCAGGTGGGGCCCTGCGAGGGACAGGCTTGTCCAGGGACACAGACGGTTCTGCAGTGTGGAGACAATGTTGAGATGGGCCTCCTCTCCCAGAACTTTGCTCCTGAACTCAGTTCACGTGCACACTGGGCCTTCAGTCAAATGTGATTAGGAAAGTAAATTGAAGTCCTGCAAACTGCTCTTTAGGGGCAGCAAAAATATAGTTTGGAGTGACATCTGTCTTTTTCTTTGGATTATGTCTTTTTTGGTGACGCCTATTGAGAAAACAATGTCAAGTCCTCTATAACACAGCGGGGCTTCTATAGCAGTGGGGCAGGGAAGAGGGGCAGATTCTCTGCTGAATAGGGATCTCTGGACACAGTTAGGGCCATCATCACCCTTTCTCGGGGTCCCAGGTTGCTGCCAACGGATCTCACGGGCTTCTCTGTGGCTGGATGTGGGTGGATCCGGGCAGCCGAGTAGGTGGACTCGGTCTCCATGCCCTTTCTGCATTTACATGGCATAGAGATCAGAGTGTCACACAGATTCATTTTAATAAAGAAATAGAACATGGGATGGGGTGTTCCTTAGCAAAAGCTGGGGAAACTGCAGGTAGAGTGGGAAAAATACTGTCTTTGGAGAAAGATGGGTCTGCCTCTGAATTCTAGTCTTGTCATGAACCAGAACTGCAATCTGGGGAAAGTTAACTGATCTTTTGAGCCCACTTCTTCAGAATTAAATCTCCATTTCTGCAGGTTGATTGTGAATATTAAATTAAACAATATATAGGGAAGCACCTAGCATCCTTCTTGGTAAGTAGTAGGCACAAGGTGATCAGGAATTCCTATGCACCACTCTCATTGCCATCATCATCATATTATCCACTCCAAAGTTTTGTTGTTGTTTGTATTTTAAGAGGATATCAAATCTAAGGTGGAGTGCTAGACTTAATTAGGAACTTCCAGGCATCTATGAAGAAGGTCTGTGTGTGGGGTAGGGAAGGGTGGGTGCTAGAGGTTGAGTTCAGTTTCCGATACGCATAAATGGTATCCCTCTTTTGGTAAATGCCCAGTTAAGTTTTGCTAAGGACCACTGACAAGAGCTATCCTCTTCTATAGCTGCCAAATTCAGAAATCTGCATGTTGTCTGAAGAAAACAAAATCTCTAGTACAGTGGGAGCCAAGGGAAGTGTCCTGGGTGCGCACTGGGTAGTGTGTCTTGACACAGGGCACAGAAATGTCATCCTATTAGCCCATCCCCCTAGAAAATGCTTTCTTTTCATAGGACGCCCCCATTCTGGACAAGGGAAAATAAATGGACTCATTCTACTTATGGATCTAGGAGATTATTCATTTTTCCTTTTTGCAAATGAATTCTTGCCAGAGTCAGTGCCGTGATCCTGCCACTGAGAAATGCTCTCATTGTAATGGATTATTGGAGTGACCCCCATCTCCGGCGTTCCCACTCTGTGTTCCCACCCTGCAGTACAAGCATTCCTTTCTGGCCAATTAGAAGCACACAGTGGCTCATGTTCATGAGGTGTGTTTTGAACTTTAAGTTGCCTCTTCATATTTTTTAATCATTGCATTTAAGCCTAATTCAATAAGAGTCTGTATTTCCTTCTATTTAATCTGTGAGCTGCTTTCTCCTACCTGTTGCTAGGACAACCAGGGTCTGCTCTGGCTTTTGCTTGCTGTCCAGGTTCAGACTGTGTTAATTAACTCCCTGAAATTGCAAGCCAGGTAATCAATACCAAATGTATGGACTTGGCTGGAATGTTTTAATTAAATTTACAGTAATTTTATTTGCAGCTTCTTCTGCAATCTGCATGGTGGGCCATTGATTTTTATTCCAGGCACAATGGTCTGCCCACTAGTTGGGTCATCCCTTCTTCTGAGTACCTTTCTGCATCAGCCGAACCCAATCTACGATGACAAATAGCCAAAGCCAACTATTAGATAAAATAATAATCATTGAAAAAACAAACACGAATCTTAAAATATCAGGAGGGCTGAGCTGCTGTTATTTACGTCTCCCATTAGCTGGGTGTCTTCTGCATGGAATGACTCCAGGGACCAGGAGGATCTGTTGCTGGTGGGTAGGAAATATAAAAGCCATGCTGCTTCAAAGACAAGATGCTGGCAACTGCCCTCCCCAGCCAAGATTCCCGGTATAGACCCATCCTCATAGGATTAGGTATATGATCATCAGAAGAGCCCCTCCTCCCTTCTTTAAGCAGAGAGGTTCAATGTTTAGGCTCCTAAGACAGGTAAACCTGGGTTTCACATCTCAGCAATGCCACCAAGTGAAATGTATCCTCTTCCCTTCATGTCTGAAGGAGAAGTGATTATACCCTCCCTCCCAGGACTGTTGAGGAATTGAATAAAATCACCACGTTAAGAGTAGAAACTTGGGAAGCACACAGTCTGGGTTTGTGTTCAGCTCTGTCACTTGCTTGTTGGATGACTTTTGGCAAAATACTTCACCTATCAGTGCCTCAAGCTTCTCACTCAAAATGCTGCATTGCCACCTGGCTCATGAAATTTGCCCAGGGAACCTGTGCTAACCTTGGAAAGCATGACTCTCCTCTGCACATGCCTTTTCTGAGTTTTTCTTGAGTCTGAGACTCCTTCACCCTCTTGGGGGAGATCTTTAGTCCTGGGTAGCTGTGTCATGTCAGTCAAGTAAGTTCCTTCGGTGTAAAGGTCACATCTGTGTCAGTTTTTTGGGGGTGATTGAAGCTTATGGCCAGGATTCATGAAGATCACAGGCAGAACTAGAATCTGTCTCAATAGCCACACTAATGCTCTAGACTTTGTTTCTCCCCTCTCTTGGAAGCCTTTTGCTTTCTTTAATGGTCAGAATCTGCACAAAATACTCTACTGTTTTCTCTGCCCCATATTCCAGCTTTCAGTGAAGGTTTTGGGGGGTGGTTCTTTGATGTAGTTTGTTTCTCTCCTGACAGTAATGTGGAGCTTCTACTGAACAATTTCCATCAACCACTTCAAAATTGATTGAGTTCTCTTATTTACTTCTTTTGGACATGACCCTACTCTAGTCCTCTGTGGTAGGGACAAATATTGGCTGTGGTGCCCCTCACAGGGAAGACAGCCAACATGCCTAAAATGGGAGCAGAACAAAATAGTCCTACTGGGGTGCTCCAATTTCATAGTGGCACTAAGACTTTCATACCATTCAGTAGAGCCAACTTTTATTTTCAAGTAAAACCTTTTGTTGTTTGAAATATCTAGTAGGAATTCTCTAGATTTTATTGTATGGATGAAGGAAAGCGGGAGTAATTTCGGGAGGCAAACATGGTTCCATATGGTTCCTTCAAAATGGTGGCAAAGCAGCCAAACTTACTTCGTTAATGTGTTTCAATAGCTATTTTCTAAGAACTGCGATCAATTTAACTAAAGGCATTTTTGGCCACAGGAGCTTGGAATAGCCATTAGGGAATAAGAGTGAGATTTTCTTATGGTGAACACCTGCCTGAGAATCCTTTCTCTTTGCCCACATCTTACATACCAAATAAACAGAAATTTAATGAGAGTATATTCATTTTCTTTCAAAGGCAACAGTAGAATATTGTATTGGAAGAGCTTCAGCTAATGAAAAAAAAAAATGTGTCCCCTGATGCAAATATAGTTGTCATGCTGGAATTTGAGAATATTTCCCTTGACAATAAAATTAATCTTTTTTTTTCATTGCTTGAGATGATTTCCTGATGGGAGACATCGTGTCTATGGAGATATTTTTGCTAATTTATTTGTGTTCAGTTAGAGAATTGATTCTAATACATTGTAGCTAGGGGATGGCTGACCCTTGGCAACTGAATGGTTCTCTAGCTAGGTTTTCCCAATAAACACCTCTTTCTTTCTTACACCTTCTTCACATTTATCATGCTATCTAGACCCGGACTAACGTATTAAGCAGAAGCTGAAATCTACAAAGAGGAAATTATGATTGAGTGATGGGAGTTCCAGTTGCCTGCCATTTTCTTAGAGATGAAGGAAAGCCATAGTTGAAAAGACAGTCAAGACTTCCCATGTCAGAATTTCTTCACCCACCCCTTCACCCACTCTCTGAAGACCTCGTTTAGGGCTATATAAGACTTTTAGAATCTTGGGACATTCATAATTGCTCTAAAACAGCATTAATAAAGCTGAATAGAGAACAAAAATCATGAGTTTTTTTTTCTTTTGTTTTGCCTGAGCAGATTTTCTTTTCATCCCCATATGTGATCTCATCTAATGATTATGTGCTTGCCTTTTTCCTCTAACATTTCCTCTCCCCCTCCTGACTGCCAGAGCACCAGCATGTGTGCATTTATTGCTGCTCCATTCTTAAGACCCAGGTTGAATCTGACAGCAGACACCCTCTTACTCTGATTTCTCAAATGCAGTCATTTCTGGGAGAGTGTGGTAGAGCTTTGAGTTCATTATTTCCACATATGAGAGGAAAGTAGATGAAGAGATAATAAAATAACACAGCAAACACACAGACACAGGTTCCCATATGCAAGGCATTAAGTCCTTACCTATATAAAATTGCTTAATTGTGATATAGCCCTCTCAGTGAAGTGCTATTATTATCAATTTTTATAAGAAGAAACTGAATTTTAAAAAGTTGTTCAAAATCACATGTCCGATATGAGCTCAGATTCACACTGAGGGAGCCTGGCTTCAGAATCTGGGTCTATTGTATTTTCAATGTTTTCACTTGGCTCTTGAAAAATATTTGGTCATTCTTTTCCCCAAAGTGTTTCTCCTCCTAATTCCAGTAGGGTTGATCATCTCTTCATTAACTTACTCATTCTATTATTCGTGCATTAATCTGTTATAAAAACTGCTTGCTTCTGGCACTGAGTTCAGATTCCATGCTACCTACTGGTTGTGCAGCAATGGGCAGGAAGACCCAGGCCTGCCTGTGAGCACCAGACCAACAGGGGAGCCAGAGGAACAAGTCATTATAGGATTAACTGTCTGTTTATAATTTCTAATTGTCTTTAATACCATTTCATTTTCTATTTCCTGCTCAGAGCAGTGGAAGGATGGGCACAGATTCACAGAGGCTATGAAAAGGGGGCAAGAACTGAACAAGAAAAAGCAAGAGGAAGTCTAATCTATGTATGAGTGTGGCTGAGAGGGAGCAAGGTAAGAGAGTGTCTGGATTGAGACATGTCTTGTGCTTCTTCTATTCAAGAACATTTGAAGCAAATATGACAATTCTGGGCAAATTGTAAAACTTTATAAAAAGAAAGTAAAAGAAAAAAAATGTGAGGGTGGAGCATTTCAGACTTATTGTTTCTTGAAAGTGGAGTGGAGTGTCCAGTAGGACGTTCTAGTTTGACATGAAGCAAGATGTGTGGATTGACACACTGGTCTGGGAACGAGAGGCCGACCAAAGACTCACTGCTCCCTAGCTTCAGCTGGACAGGTGAGTGTTCTGAAGCAGAAACTGTAGGTCTGTTTTGTGCCTGTGGTTTGTACATGGGGACTCTCCAGCTCAGGGGGCAGGTGGAGGAGGAAGCTTCTGAACTCACATGATATCTAGAGAGACCATTATATAAAGCTCCATTTCCCTGCTTTGCCAGAGGAGTGAGCATCTTGGGGATTTGGACCTTCTTGTTAGTTGTGGTGTTTGATAAATGAAAGTCCTGATTTCCTCATCCAGATCCTGCAAGTGATAGGAGATGCAGGCCTTGTCAGAGACTCCTTGGTGCATAGTTTTTGGTTACCAGGGGGTGATGAAAAATTGCTTCCCTGCTCATGCAGATCTGAGCCCCATTCAGAAGAGGAAAAGGGGTGACCCAGAAAATTTAGCTAGATAGCTAGTGCTAACTTTGTGACTTGGGTAAACACCTGGCTTTCTTGTGTCTATAAAACAATATAGTAGTAGAATCTATTTCATTGAATTTCTGTGAGTTCTTAGAAGCGTGAATCCATGCCTTAGCTCTATAGATCAAAACAACAGTGGACATAGAGCCAGAACTTAGATACATCTTGTGGTGCAGCTACACTTCAAACAGAATCACTTTGGCACCAGTTCTGTTTCATTTCCCAGTCGGAGTCATTAACAGAGCAGGCAGCAGTACCTCTAAGACACAATTTAGGCTCCACTCCTTCCAGCACTCTGCCAGCCTTCTTACTTTTCATGCCTCTGGTAGGTGAGTGTTGATACAGATCTAGAGTGTTGGATCTGACCTCTGTACAGACAGAAATGAATAAAGCATTCAGAATGTGGCAGAAAACTTTTATTCTAAGAATGTGGCAATTTTAATATAAGCCTCTGTGGTTTTATAGTAAGCATGGGGATTTCTTTTCTTTTTTAATGTACAATGTCCATAATAATTTTATTTGTGATAGTCCCAAACTCAAAAGAACCCCAGAGTATAAGAGATGCAGAGAGATAAATCAGTTTCTATATATCCATAAAATAAAATGCTATGCAAATAAAGAAATGAATGACTGATACAAAAATTATGAATGAAAAAATAGAAAGAGCAAATAGCACTTAAAACTCTAGCAAATAACAATTCTATAGTGACAGAAGCAAATCAATGGTTAGAAGAGAGAAAAGGTTGGAAAAGGGAAGAATTTCTAAAGAGGCAAGGCAAACTTTGGGGAATATGCTTATGACCATTATCTTGATTTTGGTGATGGCTTCACGGGTGTATGAACATGTCAAAATATACTGTTATCATTTAAATAGGAACAGCTTGGTTTATGTCAATAGAATGTCAATTCTATAACTTTTTCAATGAAGTTATCTTTTTTTACAGAATAGCTTAAAATTTGCACCAAGAAAAGTATTGATTCAAATACAGTGATGGTTTAGAAAAAACAAGAGAGAAGAAATGAAAAAAAAAAAAAAAAAGCTTTTCATGTATCAATGTTTGTCAGAGAAATATCTTTATAATAAGTGATAGAAATAGTAATGGAAGTGAAACAATGTAAGGCATGGGAATTTTTAATCCCCAGTACCGAATAGAAGTATATAGAAGAAGAGAGAATTGGATTTTCTTTCCTTCCTTAAAAAAATTTACTATATATTTTGGACATAAAGATGAGTGTTACAAAGACCCATATGCCTATCTCCCAGCTTAAGAAATGAAATGTTAGTAGTACTCAGATTTCTTTGCATGCCCCTCCCCAATTGTATGACCCTTTTTGCACAGTCAACCACTATTCAAAATTTAGTATTTATTATTTTACACATTTGAGTTATTCTTTGACTATAAACATATATATTCCTAAATAATAGGAGGCATTCTTTTGCATGTCGAATTTTTATACAACGTTTCTCCTGCCATTTCCTTTTCTCTCCCTCCTACACTGGAGTTGTGAAATTCATTCAGGTGTTCTCTGGCTTTATTACTCATTTTCACTCCTATGTAGTATTGCATCATACTTGTTTCCTGTTCTCATGCTTACTAAATTCCTAACCCCCTTGTGGTAGAGGATGACTACTTTTTTGTATATTTTTTCATGGTCTATCATTTATGGCATGAATTTGGTACTTGGAGTCTTCATTCTGAGATTCAAGACTTTTGTCTTCTAGCTCACGTAATTGAAAAGGAATGACTTTCAATATTTGTTTATTGCTTGTTTTTTCTATTTTTTTTGTCCGTCTCTCTCTCCCTCCCTCCCTTCCTACCTTTCGTCTTGTACATTTACAATGTATGTTCATTAGAATTCTTGTTCAGGTTGTGTAGGCTTCCTCCTGTACCACTTCTTCCTCCTGCTGACTAGCTATTTCTGTTGATGAGTGGAATCTTGGACTAGGAAGCTTAGATTCTCCTAACTCTACATTTTGTGTCTAATTTCCATTTAAAGAATCACTTCCAAGTGTGATTAAAGTGGTACCATCACCTCTCAGAAGGACTTAACTTCTGTTTCCAATGATGCTCCTCCCAGAGACTAGTTTTGTCTGAGTTTTCCAGACCACCTGTATCCACTCAGTGGTTAACAAGTGACCCCTTATACCCCACCCACCTGGTCATGATGAATCTCTCTGGGTCCTTATCTGGCTCTTTTTTCTCCAAGAAGAACTCTGCAGGCCATACTTTCATAGTTACTCAACTGAAGCCCCCAGGACTTCAGTTTGTTTGAGACCTGGTGGTCGCCAGATGGGTAAGCAGATGGGAATGGGAGTGGGTGATGGACCCCTCTGGAGACTTGATGCTCTGTCATGAACACTTTTCCTCCACTGCCATCCTGGTACATGCAGTAACTCTATTGTGATTTTTCTCCTCGTGAACACTGTATTTGCACACAGCTCTTTCCCAGTAACAATGGTTCGCAGGTGATATTCTCTGGCCCAAAGGCTGCTACTTCATTATCTTCTTTGTTAACCTGAGAATACCACCCTGTGGGTTCTGCAAAGGAACACATCATTCTTGCTAAATTCACTGTGTCAAAAACTACTCCTCGCTGGGCTTTGGAGCTTCCTTGGTGAACTGCAGCTATTGATCTTGCTTCCAGCATTGTGAATAATGCAGACAATACGGTTTCTGGGTGCCTGCTCTGAAAACCGCCCAGATTTTGGACTTGATGCAAACTGCATGATAAACACTCCAAGCCTGTGCTGACAGCCTTGAAAGCACTTTGAGATAAACATTTGTGTTTGCTATAAATGTCTCAAAGTATTGGAAGTCTCAAAGTATTGGAAGTATTTCATTAAAAAACTATTGGTACATTTCTGGGGGGTGGGGGTGTTTAAAGCTTTCCATGACCCAGAAGCAGTGGTTCCTGAGTGTATCATTTATCAATTCCTGGTACATTTCTAACCTTAAGTTTTCAAAGGAAAACTGGAATTAAAAGTTAATTCTTGTTTAGAATTGACGTATATCCCTTTGGAGGGATAAACAGAGTTTAATTGACAGGATGCTTGTTATTGATAGGAATTTTGGGCTTCAGTGTAGACTGTTCTGCTATCTCTTAGGTTTCTTAGTAAATCTGGTTATGGAAATCAGATCCATTGCCTAAGAAAAGATGGTAATTATCACTAAGCAATTGCTGGGTTAATTAGGTCTGTCAATAACTCAGAGAACAATTGGAGCAAAGTTGAGAGTGGTCCAGAGAAATGACTTGTTGCTGTTTTGTCAAACAGTCTGAAATAAATCTCACTTAGGCTGATAACTCAGACTTGAGTCACATTCCACTCTTGGAGTTACATTTAGGCAGCTGGACCTGGTAAAAGCTTTGTGTTTACTGAGATCTACCATTGGACATTAAATTCTTCATTAATCTAAATTGGAACCGGAGATGGGAAGAGGAAATATCCATGAGAGAGAGATTAATGTTGCATGTCCATTGAAAAACTCAGACTATATCTATGTGACAGTAACCAGTGTTATGACCATATTTTATATATGACCTTTTCATGGGGATGATATAATACTGAATAGGATATATATACCAGTATTAAATTTTAATGTGTACCGTAGACTTTGCTTATGTCTACTAAGAGTGAAAAACAATAGCCATGATAATAATAAGGATTTTAATATGTTGACTATCATCCTGTATGCAAGAGCTTTGTGTATATAGTCTCCAATTTTCACAAATCCCATAAAGGTGGAGACTATTGACATCATTTTACAGATGAAGATACTGAGACACGGTCAGGTTGAATTAGGGCCCACCATGACAGCTTCATTTTAATTTAATCTTATCACTTTAAAAGCCCTATCTCGAAATACGTATTTATAAATAAATTTATATGTATATATATGATAATATAAAATAGAGAAAATGCTATTTATAATTTAGCAAAATTCATGAGATAAAATTGAAGTCTCCTATGTTTACTTTTACTATCTTATCTTCCTTTCCTCTACTGGTAAGCATTGGCATAAAATTTTATATGTATAGTCCATTTTTCCTACTTCTCCTACATACATATTACATTAAAAAAAAAACAGAATTTTGTAATTTTAAAATTTTTATAAAGCATACCATATAGTATGTATCATTTTTCAATTTTCTCTTATCTTTTTGGATGGAGAATTAAAATGTTGGCCCATCCTTGAATTCCTAGTAAAATTGTATTATTTTCCAAGTAAGATTGGTTATTATTTTTAAAATGAACTACTTAATCAATTTTATTAATATTTTATTAGGAGTTTTATTGAGATTGGTCTATAACTTATTTTTCCTGACTGATTTGTTTAAGCATTATGGTTTTATTAGCTTATAAAACTGAATTAGGGCAATTCTGTTTCCTAAAATGGCAACCGATTAGTTCCCTGGACCTACTCTTCAGCAAAGAAAACCCAAAAAACATAACTATTGGAAATTATTTTTAAAATAACCATTTAATAAAGTCTGCACATTTTCCTAAGAGCATATAGAAAATACAGAATTATTTATCCAAGAAAATCTACTAAAAATTGGTAAAAGCAGTGAGAACATGTGACATTTGAACCATAATCTGTTTATCTCCCCTTACCAATTCATTGTGATGGAAATCTCACTCAAGGTAAGACAGCAATAAAACATGGCTTTTCTCCCATAAGCTACAAGTTGAAAGTTAAGTTATTTTGTAGATGGAGCAGACCAGCACCATTTCTTACTTTTCCTAATAACAGAGTTCAGAGTCTAAATTCTAGATGAATACAGCCAAAATTTGGGGTCTGTTTTACCCAGGCAATTCTCATAGGGTGGAGGCTCTATTTCTGCCATGGCATTCTAACACTACTGGATCCATGCTCTCCCTCGCTCAAGTTCCTTAACAGTAGATCTTCTATGCCAAGATAGATAGGCAAAGACGACCATAGGCTATTCTCTACCACCTGCTATCCTGTTCTTAAAACAAGATGGGGTTTTGTTTGAAGAGAAGCAGACTTCTCTTCCTGTATTCAGCTCTGAAGACTGTGGTTGAGAGATTTTATCCAAGAAGGTAGTCCTTGAGAAGTGAGAACTTCAAAGCATTTCCCAATGGAAATCGCTTCATTTGAAACACAGTGTGGGCTAAATTTAAGCTGAGAAGTCCTCTTAAAAACAATGGCTGTTTGGAGATAAAATCAACAAGCTAACTACTAGGCCAGTTACTTTACCAGAGAGAATTAGGGAAGGAAAGAGATAGTCTTGAAGAGCTCTCCTTTGGTGAGAACAAAGTTTAAATGCTGGCCTCAGAAATTACCCATTTGCTAAGGGTAAATTTAATTGAATAAGACTGTCAAAGAATTTTTTGCCTCAGGACATTGTTGAAAACAATACAGCAATCATATGGCAATTAGTAGAAACTTGCTGCTGGGTATGATCATGTAAAGGTACAGAGAGCCCTGCCAAAACCACTGTCCTTCCAGAGACTGTGGGCATATGCAAGACTGTGCCCTCAGAGAATCAACATCAGATGTTACACACCATATGGGCAGTGGTGAGGAATAGAGACTTCACTAAAATAGTCCAGCTATTCACTAACAAAATGATAAACAGTAACGAGAATCCCCAAGGTGGGGTACCACTACTAAAGCGTTATTATTACCTGTATCTCAAAAGCCCCATTCCTCCACAGCACAAAATATGATACATAAATTGGAACGAACACAGAAGAAATTTCCTGTGAAAGGAACCAAATGTTGGATTTAACAGAAACACTTGAAAACTGCCATTCTAAATATATTCAGAGAACTAAAGGAAACCATGGTTAAAGAAATGAAAAGAATGATGACAGCATACTATAAAATAGAGATTATTGATAAGAAAAATTATTTAAGAAAGAGCCCAATGGAAATTCTGTATTGAACAGCAGAAGAACTGACATGAAAAATTTACCACTGGGCTTAAAGTGGCAGAAAAAGAAGCAGAAAACTTTGAAGAGAGATCAATAGAAAGGATGCAATCTAAAAAAACATAAAGATTAGCAAAAATGAAAAAAATAAACAGAGCATCAATATGGTATACTATGAATCAAGCAAACATATACCTAGGGGTACCAGAGATGAGAAGAGAAAAGGGGCAAAGATATTTGAAGAAATAATGGCTGAAAATTTCCCCAGTTTAATAAAAGTTTATCTAGCTAAGAAATTCAACAAATTTAAAGTAGGATGAATGCAAAGAGACACAGACATAGACACAATGTAATATTAGAAGTCAAAGATCAAGAGATGATCTTGAATGCAGAAAAAGAAACATGATTCATAGTGTACAAGGGTACTCCAATAAAATAAAAACTGACTTCAGAAGAATGAAAGCCATAAGTCAGTGGGATGACATTCAAAGACTTGAATAAAAAAAGCTTATCAATCGAGAATTATTTTCCCAGTAATACCATCTTCCAAAGATAAGGTGCAAATTAAGATGTAGTAAAGATATTCTCAATTTTTATGTATTAAACTCTTTTAAAGTGATAAAGACAATTTCCTGTGTTACAATATAGGAGTAAACAAAAACTGAGAGAATTCATTTCTTGTGGAATAAACTTTATACTAAATATCAAAGAGGAATTTTTTTCTCAAAAAAATCCAAGTGTCCCAGACAATAATCTCAATCCATGAGAAAAAAACAAAGAACACTGGTAAAAGTAATTATATAGTATAAAAGACAGTGTAAATGCCTAATTTATATGAAAATCAGATATTTAAAACAATATATAATAATTTGTTGGTTTGTGCCATATAAATCTGTAGTATAATTTCCAATAACACTTCAGATGTGGTGGATGTGAGTAAAACTATACTGAGTTAAGAAAATGATAACAAATGGTTGCTTGACTATATAGGAAAGAATGAATTGGACTAGAAATTATAAATAAAAAATCTAACCCAATGCATTTTGGTCTTTTTTTTTCTCTCAGCTTCTTTACAAAATGAAGTTATACAAAGTAATAGTTATAATAGTTATTATTGTGTGCATCACTTTACATATATAATGGAAAAGCACAAAGGAGGGACAGAGACATGAGACATACAGAAACAATGAAATGTGGGACTGCATAAATAATTAAATGCGAGTTAATTAAATAGTCTAATCAAGAGGCAGAGACTACTAGAGAAAGCAAAATAAGGACCAATTATTTATTGTCTCTAGGAAGTAAACTTTAGGTTCAGTGATAGAAGCAGATTGAAAGAAAAAGTATCAGAATAAAAAGATATGCAAGCAGCTACCATAATAAAGCTGGATTAAATATAGTAAATCAGACAAAATAGTTCCTAAACAATGTTACTAGAGAAGCAAAGGAGCATTTTATAATGATAAAATTTTAACGCATCAGGAATATGTCACAATTATAAATGTTTGTTTCCCTAAAAACAGAGCCCCAAATACATGAAGGAAAAACTCACAGGATGGAAGGCAGAAATAAACATTTTAAAAATAATATCTTGCAATATCCATATACCACTCTAAATAATGGATACGATTGTGCATAAGATCAACACGGATGTGGAAGACAAAACAACAACATAAAACAAATAGTCATAACAGACGTGCATGAAACACCACACCTACCAAAAGTGGAATACACATGCTCCTAAAGTGCACAGGAATATTCCCCAGGTTAAACCATATATTAGGGCATAAACGGAATCTCAATACATTTTATTTTTTATATCTTCTTTTTAAATTGATTTTATTTAAGAAACATTGCATTTTAGCATAAACTTGGTTTGAGATATACATGATAAAAATTTGTACTTATCTATAGCACAGTAGGTTTACCATTATTTACATTCTTTTCCTTCACTTTACAATTAATCCCCTATACCCTGTCTCCTTCAACCTCTCCCCATCTCTTCCTGCACCCTCTGATTTGCCTTTTTACTCTACTAAAAATCTATTCTTGTTTGGATTAGTTCTCTCTCTTTTTGAAGTCTACTATTGTTTAATTTAGATAGTTCATTTGTTTTTTATCTCTATATATATCATATGAGTGCTATTACAGGATAGCTGTCTTTCTCCTGGCTTGTCTCACTAAGCACAATTTTAAGTTCATCTATATTGTTGCAAATGGCAGGATTTCTCCTTTTTGATGGCCATGTAGTAGTCCATCATGTATATATACCACCTCTCTTTTATCCACTCATATGTTGATGGACATTTAGGTAGTTTCCAACTTTTACCTATTGTGTATAATGCTTCAGTGAACATGGGGATACATTTATCTCTACAAATAAGTGTTGTTGTGTTTTTACGGTAAATACCTAGTAGAGGAATAACTGGAGCATACGGAATTTCCATTCTCAATTCCTCAAGGAATTTCCATACTGCTTGCAAAATAGTTGTACCATTTTACACTCCCAATAACAGTGAGTAAGAGTTCCCTTTTCTCCATCCTCTCCAGCTCTTGTTGTTTCCTCCCTTTTTTTTTTTGGTAACAGCCATTCTCACAGGTGTGAGGTGATACCTCAGTGTTGTTTTGATTCACATTTACCTGATGACAAGAGAAGTAGAACATCTTTCATGTACCTGTTGGCCATTTGTATGTTATCCTTGGGGAAGTGTCTATTAAGATTATCCACCCATTTGTCAATTGATCAATGAATATTAATATATTTAAAGCACACAAAGTATATTCTACCACCACAATGGAATGACTTTAGAAATCAATAACAAACAATTTGGGAAATATACAAAAATGTATAAATTAAGCAACACGTTCCTAAGTAACAGTGAGCTAAATGGAGAATCACAATGTAGATTAGAAAATACTTAGTGATTAAACTACGGATACAGCAGGGCAAAACTTATGGGTATACAGCTATAGTAGTATTTAGACTTATAAAGTCTAAATAGAATAGTCATAGAATAGATATTTTAGAATAGATATTTCAAACAACTAATCTACCTATCTATCTTAAGATACCATGACCAAGTGGGATTGGCCCAGAGGTGCCGGAGCTTGCTTTAACATCTGAAAACAAATGAATGTAATATACCAGAACAGTAAAATAAAAGACAAAATAAAAATCGTGATCATCTCAACAGATGTAGAAAAATATTTGACAAAATCCAGCAACCTTTCATAATTAAAGAACTCAACAAACTAGGAATAGAAAGGAATTTACTCAACTTGATAATACATATCTGCTAAAAAACAAACCCTTGTAATCAATGTAATATTTAAAGGTAAATTGGAAGTTTTTGCCAAGAACTTCATGTTCAGTCATCAGTCCTATTTGATGTTGTCCTGGAGGTTTTTGACAGGGAAACCAGGCTATGGAGTGATGTAAAAGGTGCATTAGTTTGCTCAGGCTGCTATAACACACTCTCATAGACTTGGGCTACAGCAAAATATCATAGAGCAGGTGACTTAACAAAAATTTATTTTTTGATAGTTCTGGAGGCTAGAAGTTTCAGATTAAGGTCTGGCAGGACTAATTTCTAGTTAGTACTGTCTTCTAGACTTGTAGAATGAAGCCTTCTGATCCTGCTCTCACAGTGGAGTTGGGGAAGCAGAAGGGAGAGTAGGGAGGGAGGGAAGACAAACTCTCTTGTAAGAGCCATAATCCTTAAGTCCAGAGTCTCACTTTTATGAACTACATTAATCTTGATTGACTTTTTACTCCAAATATAGCCAATGTGGAGGTTAGGCCTTCAATATATTAATTTTTAATGAACACAAACATTCAGTTTAAAACAAAAGACATTCGGATTGGGAAGGAAGAAGTGAAACTATCTCTGTTTGTAGATAACATGATCCTACATACAGAACAATTTAAAGAATTCACTAAGAAACTATTAAAACCTACGAATGAATTCAGCAAGGTGGGACGTTGTAAGATTAACGTACAAAAATAGATTGTTTCTAAATATTTATAATGAAAAATTCACAAGTGAAATTAAAAAATGATCCAGTTTGTAATAGCATCACAAGGAATAAAAGACGAGAATAAACTGAACATAAATGAAAAACTTACAGTCTGAAAACTGAAATATCATTGAAACTAAAGAAGATCTAAGCAAGTAGAATGACATTCTATGTTAATGAATAGGAAGATGATGATGTTAACATGACTATGCTCTCCAGCTGATTTATAGATTCATTCCAAGCCCTCTCAGAATCCCAGCTGGATTCTTTGCAGAAAATGACAGACTGATTCTAACATGAAAATGAAAATGAAAGAGACCCAGAACAACCAAAACAATCTTGATAAAGAAGAATAATGTTGTGTGTCGGACTCATGCTTTCTGATTTCACATCTTACTGCAAAACTACAATAATCAAGCTACTGTGGTACTAGAATAAAATAGATACATAGATAAATGGAATACAATTGAGAGTCCAGAAATAAACTCTCATCTTTAGAGTTAATATTTTTCTTTTCCAAGGATGTCAAACTTTTCCAATGGGAAAAGAACAGTCTTTTTAATAAATGGTTAAGAGCACTTTTTGGATATTGACATGCAAAATGGTAAATTTGGAACCCTATCTTGTAGAGATGAATCAAAGGCCTAAAAGTAAGAGCAGAAACTTTAAAACATTTAGAAGAAAATATAGAGTTAGATACTCCTGACTTGAATTGGACAACAATTTTTAAAATATATACCAATAGCACAAACAACAACAAC
Source organism: Solenodon paradoxus (assembly GCA_004363575.1). Taxonomy (NCBI): domain Eukaryota; kingdom Metazoa; phylum Chordata; class Mammalia; order Eulipotyphla; family Solenodontidae; genus Solenodon; species Solenodon paradoxus. Next base: position 359,132 of record RJWH01000168.1, read on the forward strand.
AAAAGTTTTCCTCAAGATTTTGCTTCATAAGACATTTCCAAAAAAGTGTCAATATAACCCCAAAATATTTGTAAATTTTGTAATAGTAAATGACTGGTAACTGGAATATATACAAACCCCTACAACTCAACAATAAGCAGTGCAACTGAAAAATGGACAAGTTGAATAGAAATTTTTCCATGGAAGACACAAAAATTGCCAATAAGTCCTTGAAAATAGTTTTCGTCTTTACTAATCATCAGGAATTACAAATCAAAACCATGAGCTGCCACTTCACTTTTACTAGAATAGGAATAATCAAGAAGATAGTAATAATTATTGGCAAAAATGTGGAAAAATTTGAATGCTCCTAAACTGTTGGTGAGGATGCAAAATAGTGCAGCCACACTGGAAAACCACCTGACAGTTTCTCAAAAGGTTAAGCATGGAGAACCCAGGGACCCAGCAATTACAGTCCTGGTTTTATATCCAAGATAAGTGAAAATATATGTCCACACCAAAACCTAAACACAAATGATTACAGCAGCATTATTAATATTAGCCCTGAAGTGGAGGCGGTTCAAATGTTAATCAGCTATGAAGGATAAATAAAATATGTTCTATCCATACAATGCAATATTATTGGACAATAGAAAGGAATAAAGTACTCATGCATGCTGCAGGATAGATGAACCTTAAAAACATTATGGTAAGTGAAAGGAAGCCATTTCCAAAGAACCAGTTTGCATGACTCTCTTTATACACAGTTTCCAGAATAGGCAAATACATAGAAACAGATGAGGAGAAAAGAGGATGAAGATTCTTTTGGAGTGATGAAAATATCCTAAACTTGATTATGGTGACAGATGTACACATGTGAAGGCACTGAATGCTATAGAATTGTATGCTTTAAAAATAAAGTTGTTAAAAACACACATGGACAAAGTTTTTCAGGGAAGCTTTACCTCCTTTTATTAGGCTCTGAAAGTACAGAATGCAGGAATTATTGTCCTGCATGGAAAAAATGATTGCAATGTGTTTGGGCCTGGTATTTTTGTAGAGGAGAGATTTATTTTTCTCATTAGATTACAATTATTTAATGATTATTTTGATATCTTTTGAGTTCATTTTGATGACTTTTCCCTTTAAAGTGTTATCCATATCATCAAAGTTTAAAAATAATAGCATAAAGTGGATCAAGGTATTTATTTATTTTGAAGTCTTTGTTACTACATCCATTTTCTTTCAAAAGTAGACTGATTTCCAAGTTAAGGTCAGCAAAATACAAGATAAACTTCTTGTAGTGCCTGGAAGCAAGGACATGCTGAAACATGAGGGGGCTTTAAATACACAGAAATTGATCCAGGAACTCCGAATGGACATACTTGGGGTAATTTGAGCAACTATATAAGAACTATAATGTTAGATAATCCATATAGTAAAATAATTTTCCATGTGTCCATATAAATACAAATACACAGTTGAATAATTGATTAAAGAGATACATAGAAGAGAAGCAACTTTTTCCGGAGGATTTCAATTAATGTAGAATTAAAGATAAAATAGAAAATCATCATTTGAATAAATGCTACAGTAATAATTGGAGCAGACAAGAATCATAAATATGTTAAAATCAGTGAGAGAAGTTATTATTCTAACAGGATATATGTAATGCCTCAATATATGTCCCAACAAGATGTTTTTTCATTACAAAGGTGAAAACGTAACTTTATAGTGGAGAATCTTAAATTACCTTAATCAAGTGATCACAGTTAACATCAACAGTATGAGATGTATAGACATTATGAACTCTTGATATTTTGCTCTGAGAAGGATATAATATCACTTTTGTGATATTGTTGACCCAAATGCATAACCTAATTTTAATGAGAAAACAAGGTCCACCCTCATTAAGGAAGATTCTACAAAATAACTTGCCAGTGTGCTTTGTAGTATCACAGTAGTAAACGAGGAAGGGCTGGCAACCTGTCTGATAATCAAAGACAAAAGAGATGTGACAACTAAATGTAATGCATGAATTTGAATTTAATTCTGGTCTTAATAAAGAGCATTAGTTGAACAATTGGTAAAATTCAAATTTGGTCTGTAGTTCATGATATTGTATCAACATTGATTTTCTACCTCTGATAATTTTATTATGCTAAAAATGAACAAAATGTTTTCGTATTTCAGGAAACCCGGGTGAAAGTTTACCATAACACTGCATAAGTTTTCCATTTTTAAATTAGTAGAAAATGAAAAATTAAAGCATTTTTAAGAGTTAAGAAATTGTGTCTTTTGGTGTAGCTTTCTATTTCTAACATTATTTTATAAGGTTTTCATTTTTTCTTAATCAATTTATAATTGTTAAAAACGATAATTATGCACCCCCTCCCTGACAAATTCAGCATTCATTTTTGTTATTGCTTCTTTCACTTTTTAAAATTATTCTCTCTCATTAATTATAATTCTCATACATAGTTTTTCATACATGCCTTTAATTGGTATACATCTGTCTCAAGTACTGTTTTACTGACCCCACAATTTTTTAAATTAACTTTCACAGATGTATAGTATGAATAAAGATAAAGTATACAGAGAAGCGTACAGCTTTATGGATTTTCACTAATTCAGCATAGCTGTGTGACGAACATCCAGGTGAAGCAGTATTTCTTGCCTTCTGAGGGTCCTCTTGAACACCTCTCCATCACTTCCTACCCAAGATGAATGGGTATCTTACTTTATAAAAGATTTGATGAGTTTGGCCTAAAGTTATATAACTTTCAGATAAGTGAGATCTCTGGTCATTGTAATTTTAGGTATCTGGCTGCTTTTTTAAAAAATGTTTTGTTTGTTAGATTCATCTTGTGAAAGGTGCTGTAAATTATTCATGCTTGTTGTTGTCTAAGATTCCACTGTTTCTCCATTCTCCCGATGACAGGCATTTGGTTAGTTTCCAGTTCAGGGTTAGTTGTTGCCGTGAATTGTGTCGTTTCCTGAACATGCGTGCCTTTCTGTTTCATATTACCTGGGAGGAGAATGGGTCACATGTATGCAAGTGTTTACCTTAAGACAATACAGTTAACTTTCCCATCAGCGGTGTAAAAGCATTTGATAGCTGGTGTAAAAAGATGCCAGAAATTATGAAATTCAGTAAAGAGTTTATTAGGTAATCAATCAGAGGATTCAAACCTAGGAGCGTTGAGACAGATCCCTTTGTACAGAGCCTCCTGGTCCAGTCCTGGGTGGGCTGTTTATGTTAAATCAAACACCCCTGAGTGGGTGGCCCAACTTACATCTATAATACAAAAGAAGTTTGTGCTCAGGCCCTTTGATTCATAATCTAGTCACCAAGACAGGCAAGTACAGGCTCATTAAAAATATTAAGGTCACAAAAGGCTTAGGGAGGCCTCAGAAAGGCTTCTCTCCTATAGCTCCTGTTGGAGAGGTGGTGTGAGAGGTGCCTGCTTATTCAGCTCAGTACTTTGTTGCACAGTTTATTCACAGAATTAGAACAATTTTGTTGTGACTTCTATTTGGGCAAGTTTCTTCTGGAACAGGTTGATGGGGGTCAGAGCAGGGACTCTGTCTCTACATATTCAAGTCAATGTTTACTAACAATTGGTTCTTTCTGTCTCCCCTTTTAGGCATTTTGGACTTATGTTGGTGTCTAATTATGATTTTAATTTGCGTTTTCCTGATCACAACACGGTTTTGTAATGATAATGACCACTAATGGATTCTGTGCTGTGAAATACTTGTCCAAGTGTGTTGCTCCTTTTTATTTTGTGGTGTTGTTTGCCTTTTTTCTTTTATGTTTATAGTTCTTTTTATTTATGTTTAATATTCTTTTTTAAAGTCTGCTGCTGGATACATGTATTATACATCCTATACATATTATTTGTGTGTATATATAAATACACATTAATATATATAGTATCATATAAGAGCTTTTAGTGTTTTTACATTGCATTTATTTTACCATCTCATTGTTCTTATCTTTCTAAATCAGTTACCCTCAGTTCTCGCTCTGAGAAGAAAGAAATTGGGGATTTATTTATTTTTCAAATCTGATCATTTCCTTAAATTACTATTACTGACTTTTTACTTATTTCAGCACTCTGGTTTTCAGATTACCATGCTTTTTCATAGTTTTTAATTTTTGGTTATCTTTTCATAATTCTTGTAGATAGATAGAATTTTGTTCATTCCCTTTGATTTACTCTATTAGCTTGAAAGCTATGATTTTTGGTTTGTCTTTCAGGTCTTTTTATGATTACCTTTAAATTTACAACACAGTATATAGCAAACTACTTATATTCTTTCCTTCCTCCTACTTTTCCCTCTCCTTCCCTCTCCTCTTGTTCTCACCTCACTCCTTTGTCTTTCTCTCTTTAAAAAAATAATTTAGTGCTGTGATTTCAAAGGCTAAAGAGATTTATGACTTACAATGTAAAGTAACACTCTCCTGGTATTGTCTTTAAAAAAAAAAATGCATTGGTTTTGACACTATAGACTTATTAGTTATTCAAAGTTATTATTATTATTCAAAAAGAAGCAATAATGTCCTTTCATTGTGTAAAAGGGAGAATGAAAAGCATGATTGGTGAGATTAACTCTCCAAAATACTTGGGGCTCTAGGAGGGTGCAGGTGAAGCCAGACTCTCTGGAAACAGAGCCAAAGGTAATCTGACTGACTTGACCTGAAGAGAATGTTTCCATTGCTCAGATGTGACAAGGATGCACAGGAGAAGGCAGGGCTCTCAGTGAATGGCTTGTCTGGGTTCCTGAATGTCTTCCAAAGCTAGCCATCCTGTTATGAATTTGACCAAGAGGCATAATGCTATACCTGGTGAATATGCCCACAGTCTGAATGTCTGATGGCTAGTCCTCTTATTCCTTGAAACAAGAAGTGATGATAAAGAAAAAAACAGACCCGAAGATTTGTGAAAACTGAATGAGAAGCACGCAAGTCAGACCTTGTCTCAATTTAAAAAATGAAATGACTTTCTTAAATTAGAGATCTTCCTGAGCTGGCTAGTTAATGAATTTCCAAATAGAAAAATGGGACATTTTTATTCTCACTCAAACCTCTGTCACATCATGTCCTAGCTGATGACACTTTCTCCAAATGGCTGGAGGTTGTAATACATGGACAGTCAAATAATTTCTGAGCATTTTTGTCTTTACAGTATACATCTAATGAGTTTATGTTTTCATTTTTTAACTACCTCAGCAGTAGATATTATATGATCCCATGTGAAAAGAAGTATTTAATTACTATTGCCTCTTAAAGCTTTGTGAGGAAACACTTCCTTGCTTTGTCCTGTAAATTTATAGGCGCCATCATGGATATCACTCATGCAGTAAGTGCCCCAGGAAAGGAGTACTAGCAAAATCACTCTGATGGCAAACAGAAAAGAGGCAACAGATTTATTTTCCATGTAAGGCCCTAGTGGAGTGCAAGACTAGATGTAGTCATGTCAAGTATTACCTGATTTTTGACAGGTTCTCCTTTTAGCCAATAGAATGAAGGACGGAGAAGGTTGTGAGACCAGATTCTTCGTGTGTGTGTGTGTGTGTGTGTGTGTGTGTGTGTATGTAGAGAGAGAGAGAGAGAGAGAGAGAGAGAGAAAGAGGAGAGAGAGAGAGAGAGAGAGAGAGAGAGAGAGAGAGAGAGAGAGAGAGAGAGAAGACAAGAAGACAGAATCCTGGAATCACCTCTTCAGATGTAGTTAGAATCAATCTTTTTAAGCGTTTTAAGGTTTTGTTTTTTCTCATTATAAAACACTTGACAATTAAAGAATTTTTAAAAAGTAGTACAATATCTTCCTAACACTCTGAGATCATCACTTCTGTAGTATTATTGCCTTTCGGTCTTCTTTTCTTTTCTTCTTAACATATTTAATTATCCTCCATGTAACATGAATCTTCAGTTTCACTTCAGAATCATTACAAGTATAGCTGTAAACATATTATTTAGATGTGGCTTAAGTGAATGATTCATTTCTTTCATAATGTCCTTTATTTTTAAAAAGAGTAATGGCAGTTTTGTGGGTTAGTAATTACAAAACTAGTCTTGTCTGTATATTCATCTCTCTATCTCTAAAATGGACTATGAAGCATCACATCACATTTTTTCTGAATTCACACACATCTAAATACTTTTAAAAAGTCTGACTTATTTTTTTTGGTGGAGAAATTTTCATGAGAGATTTGGAATTCAGAAAGGGAAATCTGAGGTTAATAGTGGGCCGAATTTCATGCATTTTAATTACTGACAAACCCAAATTAGATTCCCAGATAAAATAGCATCGGGTGTTAACCGGGGCAGGGAGGTCAGAGGTGCCAAGGCCGTGCCAGTGATACCTGCCATCAATGCAGTAATTGATTAAAGCATCACCGAGTAATATCTTTCTGAGTGTGTCATAGCTTTTCCCCTGGTTAAGTGACACATTTGCCCACTGCTGTAAAACATTCCAAAATAATTGGATTACTGGTGATCATAAGGAAACTAACTCCTACTCTGGATACGATGTAATATTTTAAAGAAAAAAAAATCCAAGAAACTGTTTTCCTAGCTTGAGCATTTCCTATCTTCCTTTTGTTCACTCTCTTACGCACACAGATTTTCTAACAGGCAGAAAGTAGTCAGATTTCTCTAGGGTGTCCACTGAGCAATATTTGAATACCTAGGTAAAATGGAAACTGATATGTTTCCCTGGAGGTGTCTAGAGATGGAATATCTATGTGGATATTTCTATGGCATATCTGAGCAAGGAAGCATTTTCAAGGTTCTGTGTACTTTCTAACATTATAGCGAATGCTGAGGAGATGATAGAAGTAGCTGTAAACTGGCGTCACTTCGTTTTAGAATCCCATTTCCTGGCTAGATTGGTCATCTAACTCCACTAAGCTTCATTTCCTTCATCTGTAAAAATAAAGAAGTTGAGTTATGAATTCCACAGCTCCGTCTTACTTCGATCTGCTGTGGAAGAAATTTTCTCTCCTCTGGTTACCTACAGAGAGCAAAAGATCACATACATTAAATTCAAGAAGTGGTATCACAGAACATGAACAATGCCTAGGGATGAAGAGGAATATGAAATCAAGAAGTCTTGGAAGCTGAAGGAGAGTATGTCTTAAAAAGATCTGGGGTCATTAACTGGTAGGAGTGAGTGAAATAAATTAAATTACTTTTTGCTTATTTTTCCTGCCACAATGAGAAATCCATGAGAAATTGCCTGTCATGTTCTCTGCTATATATTTAGTTCCTAGAACACTTTCTAAAGCACAAAGGTGTCAATAAATATTTGTGAAATAAATGCCCATGAATAGCTAAATAATGAATAGATCTGCATAGTACTTGAAATTTGTAATACGATGTACAGGTACATCCAATTACTATCCACAAAGAGGAAGGATTTTCTTGACAGAATGCCTTCATCTCTTAATTGTCATTATGCCCAAGAACAGATATGGAGATAAGTCTAGGTGATGAGCTATTACTACCTCTAACTGCTTTATCTTTCTCCATCTGCCTTATTTCACTTAACACAATGCCCTCAAAGTCCATCTATGATGTCACAAATGGCAAAGATTAATCTTTTTCATATCCGAATAATATTCCATTTGCATGTATGTATATGTGTATATATCTATATATATGGATATAGATAGATATCTCATAGCTTCTTTATCTCATAGCTTCATTTGCATGTATGTATATGTGTATTTATCTATATCTACATATATGGATATAGATAGAGATCTCATAGCTTCCGTTCATCTGGTGATAGACATAAAGGTTGTTTCCACATCTCAGCTAATGTAAATAATGTGGTTTTAAACATGAGGGTATATTTCTCTTCTTGCATTAATGTTTTTATTTTCTTTAGATAAAGTGGAATTGCTGGTGGTTATGTTTTTAATGAACTACCATATAATTTTCCATAGTGACACATCAATTTATGGTTGTCCTAACAGTGTACAAAGTTCCCCTTTCCTCTGTGCTTTGACACTTATTATTCCTTGTGATGTTGATTTGATAATAGCCATTTTGACAGGTGTGAAGTGATATCTCATTGTGGTTTTTATTTCAGTTTTTCTGATGATTTGAATTTCCCTGAAAGATTAGTGGTATCATCTTTTCATGTACCTCTTGACCATATTTTTGTCTTCTTTGGAAAAATGTTTAATATCTTCTGTCCATTTCTTAATCACATTATCTTTTTACTATTAAGGTGTATAGATTCTCTACATACTTTTAAAGATATTAACCCCTTATTAGATATATGATATACAAATCATTTCTCCCATTCAGTGCAGTCTACTTTTCATTTTATTGATGATTTCCTTCGGTGTGCGGAAGTTTTTTGTTTTGTTGTAGTTTCAAGAGATTATTTTTGGTTTTGTTGTCTTTACTTTTGTTGTCAGATTCCAAAAAAAACAACAATTCCACATTGTCAAGATTAAGGAGCTTAGCACATCCTGATGGAGCAGCAGTATTGCCTCCAAAGGAGCAAGCCACATATCCCTGGATCCGGGTCCCGGGTTCAGGGGGAAAACAAACAGTATGAACAACTAAAAGAAAAAATAAAATAAAGATGTTTCTTCCTTCTGTCTCTCCCTACCAGCCTACCTACTTGCCTTCATTCCTGACTGCACCTTTCCTTAAAAAAAAAAAAAAATTAAGGTGCTTCCTGCCTATATTTACTCTAGGAGTTTTATGGTTTCAGGTCTTACATTCAAGTCTTTAAATCCATTTCAAGTTAATTCTTGAATATGGTATAAGATAGAGGGCAATTTCTCTTTCTTTTTCTTTTTTGCATTTGGTTGTCTAATTTTCAGACACCGTTTATTGACGAGAGTGTCCTCTCCCCGTTGCATCTTCTTAACTCCTTTGTGGTAAATTATTTAACCATAGATGCATGGTGCTATTCTGGACTCTAATCTGTTCCATTAGTCTATATGTCTGTTTTTATGCTAGGACTGAAGTACTTTGACTACTACAGCTTTGTGACATAGTTTATAATCAAGGAGTATGATGCCTCCAGCTTTTTTCTTTGTTCTCAACATTGTTTTAGTTATTTGGGTTCTTTTGTGTTTCCTTATAAAGTTTAAGATTGTTTTTTCTAGTATTGTGAATGAGGTCATTGGAATTTTGATAGGGTTTGCATTGAAGTCATAGATTGATTTGGGTAGTATGGACACTTTAAAACATTAATTATTCCAATTCATGCGTATAGAATGTCTTTCTATTTATATGTGTCTTCTATTCCCTTCATAAATGTCTTATAATTTTCAGAGTACAGGTTGTTCATCTCCTTGGATGATTTTTTTCTGTTTTATTTTTTGATGCAGTTATAGATGGGCCATTATTAGCTACAGTTATTTAATTGGATGACACTTGGGTTGACTTTCAGGGATGCAGTTCAGGCACTAAAATGACTAGACATACTATGCTGGGTCTACTCTCCATTTTGTGATTGCTTGACTAAATAATTACTAATTACTATATATATATAGACACATACATAGGTATACATTTTATTTTAAAGTTGACTTTATTTTTTAGAACAGCTTTAAATTTATAGAAAAATTGAGACGATAGAACAAAGAGTACCTTGTTCTCTGATAATAGCCAGGTTCCCTGCTATCCATGTATATTAGTGTGGTGTATTTGTTACAATTAATGAATCGATATTTTTTGTTAAAGGAAAGGTGCAGTCAGGAATGAAGGCAAGCAGGTAGGAAGGCAGGAAGAGAGAGGAGGAAGTAGCATTTTAATTTTATTTCCATTTAGTTGGTTATACTGGTTGCTTCCCCCTGGACTCGGGACTTGAACCCTTGGCCTATATCCTACATGGGTGATTGATGTAACTGATGCTCCATTGAATGAATATTAACACTTTTGGAGTGTTAATGAATGAATATTAACACATTATTATTAAATGAAGTTTATACTTTATTCAGATTTCCTTAGTTTTACCTAATGTTCTTTTTCTATTCAGGTACTTCATCCAGGCTATCCCACTACATTTATTTATCTCATCTCGAGGTTCCCCATGGCTGTGACGTTGTCTCAGATTTTGTGTGTTTTAGATGACAGACAGTTTTGAATACAACTGGTCAAACATTTTGTAGACTCTCCCACTGCTGGAATTTGTCTGATGTTTTTCACATGATTAGTCTAGGGTTCTGGGTTTCGGGGAGGAAGACCAGAGAGATGTGTCATTTTCATCACATAGATTTAAAGTACACATTAGCAACATGACTCAATAATGTTGGTATTGACCTGGTCACATGACTAAAATGCTGTTTGTCAGGTGTCTCCACTGTAAAGTCACTCTTTCCTCTCCTGTCTTTACTGTAATCTTTGGAAGAAGTCCCTATGTATAACCCACTTTTGTGGAGTTGGTAGTTATGCTCTACCTCCTTGAGGGCATATAATGACATAAATTATTTGAATTCTTCTGAATAATCCATTTATTTATTTATTTATTTGCTCAGTCAGCCACTCGAGTTAGTATGGACTCGTGGTTATTTGTTTTTACATTTAGAATTGTAATCCAGTATTATTTTATTTCTATTGCTACCTGAATTGTTCTAGTGTTGACGACCGGGAGCTCTTTCATTTGGTGTTCCTTTGCTATGCCCCCAATCAATGTGGGGTTTTGTTTTATTTTGCTTTTTTGTTTTTTTAGTGCTTTATTATTTCACCAGATGCCCCAACCTCACAGATTTCTCTACCACCATCCCAGAAACAGTCATTTCTCCAAAAGTGTGCATCCTTTAAAAATCTGCTCTTTTTCTTCTTTGAAAATGTTTTCATTTTTATTTTCCACCTTAGCTCTGCTCAAAAACTTTCATTGTTAACGTCTCACTGTGTCAGTCCGGAGGTATAGGTATTAGAAGAAAGTTTTCAGTTTCCATTACTAAATAAAGAGTTTAGAAATAGACTTGCAATTTCTCTTCTGAGGCTCCTATATCACTGGGTGTCAAATGCTGTAGCTTGTTAACAAGAAAGCTACTACCCAGAGAGGGCTTAGAAATGCCAATTAGAGTCAGATCATTTATTTATAAATGTACGAATTCATTTCACGTTTTATCATGGGGCAAAGCATGCCTTACCCCTTTAACTGTCAAGATTACTGAGCTGGGCAGACAAATGACATGTTCTCCAAATGACATTTCTGACTTCCACAGCTGCTTCCCTCCCCAAAGGCTCCAAACTCTCCTGAATTCATGGAGGATGGGCTTTTTATTGCTCTTAAGGATTGTTTTCCATGGAAAGAAGAAAATGTAAGTTCCCCTTGGTTAAATAATAGGTGTGAAGAGAGCAGTTTATGCACATAAGGAGGCTAATTTTAACCCTAGGCAAGTTCTTGAGTTAGTTTTTGAGAGGTATTTTTTAAAAGTGGCAAAACATAACACACATCTTATCCTAGCCCTTCTCGTTTTAAATTTGTGAAGGAAGTCTTTTCCTTGGTAATGTATAGATTCTGAAAGAGCAAAAAATAATTTCCAGAGGGATTGTCTGTTTGACTAGGGAGCAATTTCTTCTGGCTGAGGGGAAAACTGCTTTCAAGTCTGTGAGAAAGAGGGGCCACTGCTGATGACCTGCTCCTGCTTGGGGAGACATGGATTATTAGTGACTGGGACTAGATCTCAAAGGATTCACTCAAGCAAATGAAAATCCTCCCCCTATGCAATGCCCAAATTGAGCAGCAAGTGAATTATTCAAGGTGAACTAATGAACACCACTTATACCTGTCACAGTATTCGCAACAAGATCAGCAGTTTAAACAGGAGGGGCGTCAGTAAGTAAGCTTGGAAAAGGAAGCCCGGAAGTTTCTTTTCTGATTTCTACTAAGATAACTGCTTGACTTTTCAGTAACTGTCAAAAGCATATATTTATTTTTATATTTGCTTTAAATAAACTTTAAATGTGTGTATGTGGATATCCACTTAAGAAAAAAAAGAAGGTTTTTTTGTTTTAAAGATACATTGTTCACAATACCAGAAAGTCACTGCTCTAAGCTGAGATCTGAACTGCCAGCCCCAGATTCACTTTACTGGTGGTATTCTTTTTTCGCTTCTTTTTTAAAAAAAATTCTTTCATCTGGATGAGTCATTTGATATCATTGCAAAAGTCCCGCTCCAGATACAGAGAGAGATGCCATTACAATTGGAATTGCCAGCCACCATTTCGTACATTAAAACTCATGTGTCCAATTATCCTCGGTGCCAGCTGTGACACAGTCACCAGCTATCACTGTGGTTCAGTTGAGTTCAGCTTCTCCTTTGAAGATGCTCTTCTTTATATAGAACTCTGCTTCCAAATTCACCATCAAGCAGGGGAAATTTCTGTTGACACCAGCTTTCTAGACTTGTCTAGAGCTGAAGTTTACAAGTCTCCTTCGGCTTGGCCTCTGTGGAAGGATCAGATGTGATGAGGTGGGGTTTCTCACTGTTCCCAATAAGTGACCTCACATTTGATACAGAATGGGAACTCAAATTGCACGACTATTAAATCGAAAGGCCTCCTTTCCACTTGCCCATTTTCAGGTGCAGCTTGAAAGATACCCACATTAAAGTTTACTATGAATGAAATGTACATAATGGCACCAGGCAAAATGTGTGACAGTCTTCTGGCAGGTTTCATCAATCATCTCAGACTTTTTTTCAGTGGGGATAAAGGGCTCAGTATGACTCCAGTAAGGGTTTATATCCCAGGAATCTTGGGTTAGCAGAAATATCTACTCCGAGTTATTTTTTATTAATAGCTCTTTGGGGAGAAAATGTTGTAAGAAAATTCTCCCTTCCTGGTTCATGGATTTATTACTAAAAGCCCATATCAAATCTCTTGATCCACTAAATACTGTGTGTTACTATACATCATAGGTGACTGTCTTGAGGAAGCAGTGACATAGTGTCTCAGACAGACAGCACCTTGTGATTTGGACATGCTCCTCTTCTTTTATGTAATTATTTTTCACCATGTGTAATCAGGAAATGGTGTGTACCATGCAGAAAATATTTAGCTGATATTTGCTAATATATTTGCGTATGCTTTAGCAAATTTCAAAGATTCAAGAACAATGAAGTATTTACACTTTAAAAATATTTCAAATCTTCACTGGCTGTTTTTAGATAAAAATAGATAATATATACTGACTGTTCAATATGTGGAAGGCATGAAGTTAACTGATTATTCTCCATTTTTCTCTGAGGTAGAGGCATGGATTGCTTCGATTTACTGAGTTAATAATTGAGGCTCAGAGAGGGTGAGTGCTTTGCCCAAGGTCCCACTCCTGTTCAGTGAGAGGGCCAGGATTTGAATCAAGGCAGGTCACCTATGTTCTTTGTTGTTATTCTAAACTACTTTTGTGGTCTAGACTAAGCTCTCTAATATTCTACATGGAGGCTAGTTTCTGCTTCAATACTCTGGAATGGGAAACTCTGGATCTCAAGACAATCCTTTGTTACAGAAAATCATTTCATTTATTATCGAAAAATCTCCCTTCTTGTAGCTATTACTCACTGCTTTTGGTTTTGTCCCGAGGGTTAGTGTATATGAAAGCACGTTAGGACCTGGAGAACCTTGTGTAGGTATTATGTGTTTTAATCTCTTGCTTCTGTGTGGGAGCCCCGCATATATTTATAAACACATTTCATGACCCTTCAGCCCCATCCATCGTTTTCCAAGAGTAACATCTGCAGTCCCTACAAATATTTTTCAAAGAAAATAATGATAATCAATGCGAAGTCTAACAGTTACAGAGTAATGTGCCAAGCACTTATATAAGCATGACTCCAAACCCTGTAATATTATTTCCATGTTATAGATGGGACAAATGAAGAAGTTCAAATCAGTTAGGTTACTTGTGCAGGATTGTAGAGTAAAAAAAAAATAAATTGAATTTAAACTTAAATCCATCTAAATCCAAAGACTTCGCCACTACCATTGTCTTGGTGACAGTTCTTCTAAGTCATTTCTGCTGTTGAACCCTAGAAGCCAGGCGCAGGCCTACATAGTCACCCCGTGCTCTCCTTTATCTCTAACTGTGAGTCCCAGTGTCCTAATTCCCTGTCTTCTCATCTGGAGAGCTACCCATATTCACTTTCTTTTGTGGGGGCATCTATCAAACTGACGAAGAATGTTGTCTAGTCACCCCACAATGATTTCTTTCTTATCACTCCTACTGGAGGAACAATGAAAACTCAAAACAATGCAAAGCTTTTTGTATTGACTGAAAAGAGAGTTATTGCCAGCTGATGATAGGAACAGCTTTCAAATCCATATCGGGCTAAATTTGGGTTAGTTGTGCCTTTACCACATTGACCCTGTGAAAACTCTCCTAAGGCATGCGATGGCAGATTCCCAAAGGGATTTGTAACCTAGGAAAGAGAAATCATCATGGACCCTAAATACCCATAAGTTTGTAAAAGTTTTGGCAAGAAGTGCTTCTCAAGATGCAACATTTTGACTATTGTCTAATGTAAATGGCGGTTTACAAATCTGTTCTTCTAGATACTATTATCTTTTTCAATATAGACTTTAGATGGACTCATAGCCACATGACTCTGAGATCTGAGAGTATGAGAGGCATTAACACCCATTTTTTTCCCCAAACTAATAATATCTGTGTACCTGCCATTTGTATTTTCTTCTTCATTTTTCATGGGTGCTTGAAATCCTTTTATAATGATCTCGGATTTATGAATGTTTGCATTCTAGATTTTCCTGTGGTTAGCATATATCTGTGCATGTACCTTAGTACCTAGTGACACTTCAAAATAACAATATTGCAGAGAGAAAACAGTTGTGTCGTTACTGAAATTATACATAATTACATGGTTTGGAAGCTTCTTGCCTTTTGGAATATGATAACTGCGAATAAACTTTAGTGTAAATTCCTTAGAAGTTCTGTTTTGCCATCAGAAACATTGATTTCTTTCTTGGAGAAATAATAGCAGTTAAGCTATCTAGTTATCCAACCTATTTCAGCAAGGAAAAGAGTTACAAGACCATATGAACTCAGATATACTGTGAGGCAGCCTCACAGTACATTATCATTGAGAACAATGTCTCAGTAGTTTTTACGCAATGAAATACTTGGCCAAACACCACCTTATTTGATCTTCACAACAAACCCATAATAGTTGTTAGCATCTATTTATGCTGAGTACTTACTATGAATTAAGCACGGCCTTAAGTACCTTACTTGCATCAACTCATTTGATTCTCGTGGCATTTCTAGGAGGATTTGTTTTCTAAGCTTGGCTAAAAGTGACTTAAGCTGTGAAAGTCCTTGGTTCACTGAGTTAGACAGAAGTTCCAAATGTTCCATTTCATTAACAATATGAAAAATCATATGCTTTAGTATCACCACTGATCACATCATAAAAGTCTTCACATCTTGGTACGTTATCAAGCTCTCAGTGGTCAATGCAAGTTTTCCAGAATTTTAATTTTCCCTTGAAAGCTCATTTTTTATCATTGGCAGCAAAGACTGTGAGTTGTTTTCCTTGAAGTATGAGTTTTAGAGTGTCTGCCAAATTCCTCAGTCTGAATGACCATGGTTTTTCAGTTGCTCTTTTAAATAAAAATGATGCCCCATGATAAAAAGCCGTTCAGCTCATAACTCAAACAACTGTACGATTCCCTTTCCTAAAATAAGAGTCCTCCGATGTGCGTAGAAATTCTTCCTGTGCACTTCTTGAGCATTTACAAGATGTATATTCAAGTGTCAAGTTTTAATGGAATTAATAATTTATTGGTAATTTTTATTGCTCCAAGGAAACTTTTAAGTGAAACTGTTTTGTTTTGTTTTTTTTTGGCAATCTATGCCACTAAAGCAGTTTGGTGCCTGGCCTTGAGTCATTCTGAGGGACCAGAAATTTTACCCACTATTGCCTTTGCACCCTGAAAAAAGGTATAGAATGTCTTAGTGTTTTTATGAAAATAGCTTATTTCTTGAAGAAAGGGTCTTAGGGACCCCCAATGATCTGTGGTCCACACTTTAAAAACAGATAGCTGTCTTAGACTATTAATAATTCATCTCCTAAAGTTGGACAAAGAGCTGACCAGAGAAAATCAGGGTGTGTTAGCAAAGAAAAGAGAAGAAAGACTATTGTGTGGACACCCACAGTGCAAGACTAGTCTGAGTTCTGACAACGCAGGCCTGGGATGGACATCAGGGCTGCCTGACTCCTTAGCACTGGGGTTTCTTGTTTTTGTTTTATTTTAATTTTCTTTTTAATTTTTTATCGAAGGATCGTGGCATGACATTATATAAATATAAAATGGGAATCATCATAAATCAACATTTGCATATCATACATTGTTTACCAACAGTTCGATTAGATCCTTCTCCATGTAATTATGCCTTTCTTCTGTCTCCCAGGAAGTATTCTCATGCCCAGTCCATAAAGCTAGTCTCTGATCTGCTTTTCTTCCCACATGCTCTTCCTGGAATTCCTGTCTTCCACTGTGATTGCAGGGTACTTCCCCACCATTTGCCTTCAAGTGTAAGTACACCCAACTCATTCATTTTCCAGTTACATGTACCCCTTGTTGTTCATTGTGCCTGCCTCACAGATGAGCACTGATCTCTGTCACTCCCTGCTGAAACCTTACCTAGACCAAATACCACCTCCTTCATGAAGCCTTCCTGGTTCTTCCATCAAAAGTAATCTGTCTTTTGTGACCTCATGTTATGGCAACACTGATTGCTCCTTGCTTTGTGTTACATGTAATTGTGTCCATGCCTGTTTCTTCCTCATCTTTTTGTGTCTTGTTTCTAGTGCAAGTCCTGGCACTTCACAGATGCTCACAGCTGTAGAGAACAGCATCCATCCACAAAGTGTCCTGATACGCAGAGCATGGGGCATATTACCAAACGCCTAAAACAACCTGTCCTTTCATTCATTGGCTAACCACAACAAAAGAAAATTAGGATTGGTTTGGATACATATTCATCACTAACTTGATGTACATTTTGTCTTTTCAGAGTTGCTACATAATCAGATGTCAGTAGAGAAACAGAAATGCCACCTCTTTTATTTTGTTTTTGTTTCCATCTTACCAATGTGCCTGATGAAATGAAAGAATCATTTTGGATGTGAATTCTTGCCTGACTCAGAGTCTTTGAGGTGGTCGATATGAAAATTCAGCACAGGTGTGTGATTCTTCTGCTAATTTAAGCTCCTTTATCAAATTCAATGCCTGATGCAAATGAAAAACCCTAAATTAATTTTTTCATGTTGCTAAAATAAAAGTATATTAAAAATGAAGCTCTAGCTAGAGTATTCCTCCTAAAGGCTAGATGATGAAGCTTGCTTAGCAAGTGACTGAAAATGGAGGTGGCATTTTCTCCACCATGACTTGAAAAGGCATTTACCAAATACAGATGTGAGGGAGGAAGACGCCATATGATGGGCTAACATATCAGGGACTCCAGAAAAGGAACAAATAACCTAAATCTAGGGAGTGGTAAATATGCTTTTAGGAAAGTTTATTGAGATATAATTTAGATACAGTAAAACTCAGATACAGTAAAACTCAGAATAAAGCTCTATGAGTTTTGACACTTATAGGTATGTGTCCACCATAACATTCAGTAAACAGTGCAGCCCCTTTGCCCCCAAATTATCCCTCTTACGTTTTTTATGCTTAACTCTCTTCTGGACATCTACTTACCCATTTTTCTGTATAATTTTGCCTTTTTCAGTATTTTATGTAGATAAGATTATTTCTTATGTAATTTTTTATGTCTACCTTCTTTCCCTTAGCACAAAGCATTTGAATTTTTCTTATGTTGAAACTAATAATAGTATTTTTTCTTTATATTGGTGAGTGGTATGCCATTACATAGCTATGTCATGCTTTATTTATCTGCTGCCAATTGATGGACATTTCTTTTTTATTTTTGGTGATTATAAATAAAACAACTATAAAAATCTGCGTGTAGATCTTTGTAAGTCTTCATTTCACTTGGTTACATATTATAGTTGGGGAGTTGGGGGTCATAAGGTATGTTTAGGTTATGGGATGTTTAAATTTCTAAGGGAAATTATATACAAATAAAATATTTGTTATACAAAAATTATGATTTTTCATGGTTATTGATGAGAGCAGACTCATGCATCACCTAAAACAATAGGTGATAATGCTTTTGTCATTTGGTTTCAATAGACATTGTGTGGTAGCTTTGCAGCATATTTCTCTTCCTAATTACATTGTATTCTGAGTTGATGTATAAATTAGTCACTGTCCCCTGGGCACTCACCAGTGTTGCAGCCAAGCAGAAGGCTGCCAGCCAGAGAGGGACTAACCAACTGAAAATGTCACTAAGGCCACAGATAATACTCAAAGTGGATAACAAGCATGCAGACCATCGATCGATGCCCACAGTATTCTAATAATTACAATGACAATTGCCCTATTTTGCTTGTGCAGGGTATTGATTTTTTCCCCCTCTGAGTACAATATGAGTTAGGATCCTCCCCATTCCTTAGAGTGAAAATATGAAAGTCAGTCCTTCCTAAAAGACCTAGATCAACTTCCACCTCATCCAAGTCAACCAGCAAATGTCTATTGAGGGCTTATTTTCTTTTTCTACTCTTTGATGGCTGCTGGGGAAGAGTTTGACATGTGAAGAATGGTGTTTGTCCTTAGGAAGCCTCACTTAATTTGTTCAGGTAAATGAGGTTTGTATAGGAAGGAATGGCATCTAACATCAGATAATCTGTCACTATGGCTCAGGTGAGTGGACAAGGATAGAGAGAAGGAAAATCATGATAAAGGTTAAGACTGGAAGGAAAGTCACTACATGAAGGTTGAGTTATTGCAGAAGGTGATAGTAAAGTGAGGTCTGTGAGGGTTGGGACCTCCTTATTTCTGCTGTGCCCCAGTGCCTGATACAGCCTCTGCACTTAGCAGATATTTATTGAATGCAAGATATGTAGTGGGGGTCTCCTTCATACCTCCTTTTATTAAATTTATTTATTTCCTAGATTAGAAGAGTGCATGAAAAACCATAAAGCATCATGGATTTTGAAAGGGAAAGCCTAGAGTCTTATTTGCAGATTAGGTTATCTTAAGAAATCAGATGAACTTTCTCCTGGGAAGAGAAAAAATTGGAAAATATGAGGGAAAAGTCATGATGAAAAATTCTATACCTATGATAGAAGATATATTTTTGAAGATGAAATAAACTAGGATATTAAAAGTCAAATTATAAAATCTAGTGGAAAATATAGAAATGTTCTCATGATCTCAAGGTAGAAAGTGAATTCACAAAGGAAAAGATAGATGCATTTGACTGTATTATCTTTGTTTACAATTCCTATCATTATAAGACAGAAAAAGGAATGAAAAGCATGCCACAGACTGGGAGAAGAATTTGTATCACATATAAATGACAAAGGAAGCATCTAAAATATATTTGAAAATGGCTAATCATAAAAAGAAGCCAAGAAATGGTAGAATAATGCAATAATGATAAAGATAGATGTTTCATAAAAGATATAGTTGAATAGTCTATAAACATATGAAAAGATGCTAAATTTCATTATTAAGCTAAGAAATGCAAAATAAAATATCTTTGAGATATTACCTTACACTTGGTAAATTGGTAAACGTTTGAAAGTCAAACATGCAAGTGATGGTAAGGTCCTGGAGCATTAAGAACACTAATTTGTTGCTGGTACAGGTACAAATTATTACTAAAACCATAAAAAATGTTTGGGGGTGTTATGTTGTGTGTTTATTATAAAATGGAGCATGACACACTACTGGAAAATTTAGTAGATTAAAATAACATTTATTTTGCACAGTTTCTCTGGGTCAGCACTTTAATATAGCCTTTTTGGCTCCTCTGTTTGAAGGTCTCTTACAAGACTGTAATCAAGGTGTTGACCAAAGCTCCAGCCTCAGCGTAAGACTTGACTGGGGAAGGGTTAATTTACAAATTCATTCATGTAGTTGGTGGCAACATCAATTCCTTGTGTATTGTTGGGCTTGGTGGTGGCGGGTGGTAGTCTTATCTCCTTTCTGTCCTCTACTGGAGGTCTCTCTCAGTTCTTTGAAATGTAATTCTCTCTATAAGGCATCTCACAACATGGCAGCTAGTTTCATCATAGTGAGCAAGTGAAAGGGGAACCCAAAACAGAAGTCATGGTCTTAAATAAAACAAACAAACAGCAACCTTATTGAATTATTATCGACATACTATAAGCTTTTCCAATTTAAAGGCATTACAGATTTTTGTATTTACCCAGTTATAACCAATGCTAACATTTAATTCTAAAACATTTTTATGAACATAAAAAGGAAACTCTTCACAAATACAGTCAACCAATCTTTAACAAAGGAGCAAATAATGAAATGGGGCAAAGATATTCTTTTCAACAAATGGTACTGTAACCATATATCCACATGCAAAAAATAAATCTTGACACTGATTTTACACCCTTCATAAAAGTTAACTCAAAATGAATCACAGAACTAAATGTAAAATGACAAATTTAAAACTCCTGAAAGATAACTTAGGAGAAAGCCTGAATGTTGTTGGGTATAGCAATAACTTTAAGATACAACTCCAAAAGCACTAACCATAATCAATAATCAATAAGCTGGATTTCATTAAAATTAAAAACTCCTCTTAAAGACTATATTGCATGCCCTGATGGCCTAGCAGATAAGGCTACTGGATACAGTCCACATACGTTCCAAGGACCCAGGTTTGGGACCCAGGGTCAGGAGGAACAACAAAGATGAACAACCAAATAAAATAAATAAATGTCAAAAAAAAACCAAACAGACAATGTCAACAGAAGGAGAAAACCAGCCATGGGCTGGGAGAAAATATTTGTGCAAAAATCAGATGAAAAGTTCTTACCAAGATATACAATGAACTTAACAATAAGAAAACAACCTGATTTACAAATGAGCTAAATACCTAAGGGACACACAACCAAAGAAAAGATACAGATGATAACCATGTGAAAAGATGCTCTACATCATATGCTATCAGATAAATGCAAATTTAAACCATAAGAAAACATCACATTATTAAAACGACCCAAACTAGAGCACTAGCAAGACCGAATGCTGGTGAGGATATGGACCAGCAAGAACTCTCATTCATTGGTTATGGGAATGTACACAATCACTTTGGAAAGCAGTTTGGGATTTTTCATAAAACTGAACATCTTCTTACCACATGATCTAGTGATTTTGTTCACTGGTATTTACTCAAAGAAGTTGAAAACATCCAAACAAAAACCTACACATAGGTGTTTATTTTATATGATTGCCAAAAGTTGGCAGCAACAAAGAAGTCCTGTAGTCAGTGAATAGATAAATAAACGGTGGTGCATCCAGACAATGGAATATTATTTGATGCTAAATAGTTATGAGTTATTAGGCCATCAATAGACATGGAGGGAACTTTAATGCCTATTGCTAAGAGAAAGATGTCCATATAGAAAGACTACATATTGTATGATTCTAACTACATAGCATTCTGGAAAGGAAAAAAAAAAACTATGGAGAAAATAAAAAGACTGGTTGTTGGAGTTTGGGTGGGGGAAGGCATGGAGGGAGGGGTGAAGAGATGGAGCGTAAGAGAGCTGTGGAGGAGTAAAAGTACTCTTCATGATACTATGATAGGTATATGTTATTATGCATTCATCCAAACCACAGACTGTTCACTAAGAGTGAACCCTTTTATAAACTATAGACTCTGGGTTATAATGATGTTAGTGGAGGCTTATCAACTGTCACAAATATTCCACTCTAGTAGGGATTACTATTATGGGCTTGACTGTGTATGCATGAAGGCAGGAAGTATGTGAGAAATCTCTGCATCTTCTTAATTTTCCTGTGAAACATCTAAAACATAAAGCCCTTAAATATGATGAAATCCCATACCCACTAGCCACCACTCCCCATTTCCTGCCCCCTCCGCTACTCTCAGCCTTAGGCAACCACATGGACATGCATTTTTTTTATCTCTGAAGTTACCTCTTCTAGACATTTCACATAAATTGAATCAAATAGTATACAGTCTGTTACTGACTTATTACACTTAGCATGATAATTTTCAAGGTTAATCCATGTTGTAGCATGTATAAGCCCTTGGTTTATTTTACTGCTTAATAATATTTCATTGTTTGGATACAGCCATTTGTTTATCCATTCATCAGATGCTTAGATTGTTTCCAGTTTTTCATTAGTATGAATGAAACTGTCATGCAGATGTAAATACAAGTTTTTCTATGGACATAGATTTTTATTTCCCTTGTGTTTATACCTCAGAGTAAAATTTCTGGGTCATACAGTAATTACGCATTTAACATTTTAAGGAATTGCAAAAACTGTTTACTATAATAGTTATATCATTTTACATTCCCAATAGCAGCATGTGAGGCTTCCAATTTCTCTGTTGTCCTTATAAATACTTGTTATTACCTACTTTTTGCTTATAGCCATTAAACCGGGTATGATGTCATCTATAGTGGATTTTATTTGAATTTCTCTAATGACCAGCATAGTTAAGCATCTTTTATGCATTTATTGGCCACTGGTATCTCTTATTTGGATAAATGCAAACTTAGATCCTTTGTCCACTTTTAATTGCATTATTTGTATATTTTTATTTTGTAGCTTATGCTTGTAATGTTGTATCTAAGACCAAGGTCATTATTTAGAAGCAAAATGCCGCGTGCCATGTAGTGAAGTTGAATCTGCGCTTCCCTAATACATTTATATCCTTCTAAGCATGGATCCTAGAGAAACACTTGTGTGTATGAACAGCAGGAATATTCAGAGCAGCATAATCCACAGTATAAAAAACCAGAATGAAATGTATGCTCATCAGCAGTAGGAAAGTTGAATGAATTTTGCTACGTCATTCAGTGAAAATGAAAATGAACGAACTACTGATATATACTTCAACATAGTGAATACGTAAAATATCATGTTTAGTGAAAAAAAGGCAACACAGGAATCATGCTGTTTTTATAAAGTTCATTTATAGAGCTCCAACGGAGTCACAATTAAACAATGCATGTTTAGGAGTAAATACATATGTGGAAAAACCATAAGCAAAGCAGAGGATAAATACAAAATCCAGGGTACTGGTTGTTTTAGAAGAGGGGGGAAGAAAAAGGAATATGATAAAAGGAAATCTAGAGGAGGTTTCTAAGGTACTGAATTTTATTTCTTTGGCAGGGTTGATGGTGCACAGATCACTCTTATCTTTCTTTAAACCATACATACATTATACATCTCTATATTATCTTTAAAGCATTGTTATACACTCATATTTCATAATAAATAATTAATAATTTTCTGAAATAGATATTACTTTTGAAATGTCTATGACCTTATTGAATAGCTTCCTAATGAGCTGGAATCTCCTATTACATACACCTTCTAAATTGTAGATGGAAACTTCTAATAGCAGGAGTGATGTGTAGCCCTACCCTCGTATTTACATTTCTTTTAAGCGTGTATTTTCTCATGACTCTGAACTGAAAATTATTTCTTAGTGACTTTGGCCTACCAGTGGTTTTACTAACCAATAAGTTGTATATAACTTTCTAATCTCTTTAATGGAAACTACCCCTAAGTATTTGCAAATATCTCCATGTGTCTTCCCTTGACACTCGAGCCTTTCTTACCCAGTTCTTTTGGTAAGCATACTCAATTTCTTGTAGTCTAGTCTAGATCAAGAATAGTTTGAACACTTTTTATCATGGCTCTTTCTTCCAATGTCTCCTGTCTGTTTTTCAGAAAGCGTATACTCTAGTTGAGGGAAGTGAGCTCAACACACGGAATGAATTTAACCTCCATGGTCTGTGACACAGACTAGATATACCAGAGTAATTTGGAAGATAATTCTCAGGGGAAAAGTCAGTTTTGCTTAAGTGAGAGGACAAAGTATTTCATTTTTTGGTTAGTTGTGTTGTAATGTAAATTTTCAATCTGATTGTGTCCATTGAATAGAAAGACTGCAAACCAAAAAAAGATACACAATTACCATTTAGCGTTGATTTTCCAAAATAAGACGTACCTTAGATTTTTGAAAGATATTAACATATATAAGCATCAATATGCATAACCTAACAGGCAAAGTATCTCCTGCGCAAACTTTTAAAAATAGTAGGTCCCTCTTCCACTTTCTTCAGAATAGGCATCTGCCCAATATTTATTGTGTATGAAATGATGTTTTTGCAACTCTGATATGTTTCAGTTAGACCCCATTGGAAGGGATACCAAGGCCTTTTCGTCATCATTTACTAGCTGCCATTCAATTCATAAGTTTCTTTAGCTGTCAATTTGGTGATAATTGTACCTACTTCATAAAGTCAGAACAGGATATAATGATACTTTGAAGAGCTTAGCCTTGGTCCTGGCACGTGGCAAACTTTCAACGAAAGTAAGTTAGCTTTGCTATAATTCCCCTGCTTATGCTCAAAGTCTTTACATAATTTCATAGCATCAAGAATCCGCTTCCTCATTTGGGGAGTTTTCTTTTCCTTTTAAAGAATTTTTCCTTTGCTGCCCACATTCCAATGGAGGTGGTCCCAGCATTCCTTCATCTTGCAAGCTGAAAGAGGAATGAATCTCATGAGTGCTATTCACATTGGAAAACTTTAAAAGTGGGTGAATTTATATAAGATCTATAATGTGAGCATCTCTTTAACAACTGCAGCATCCACCAATGCAGGGACAGCACTTCCTGGGGAACCCTTGCAGCTCCAGCTCCTCACCATCTCTAGCCCTGATACCACCTCCCCACACCATCCCTGGGCTCAACGAATTTGCTGTCCTTCCTCTTCCAACTGAGAAAGGTGTCCTTAATGCAGGACCTGAGCTTGGGTTTTGCTATCGTAGATTGTAGTTTTTTGATGATTTTTAGGACATTTTGAGTTTCCTCTTGCTTGTCAGAGAAACTTTTTTTTTTTTTCCCTGCAGCAGGTTTCTTTTTGTACTCTCCAAGAACAGCTTGCTGGCTTGCAAAAAAGAAGAAGCAGTGCTCTTTGGGGAGCTGTCAGAACGAGCAGATGCAGCCCCAGCATGGCGCTCCTGATCCCTGCAAGTGGCACCGGAACACTTTATTTGTAAAGAGAAGGACACAGAACTTCTCTTCTCCCCATGTCTCCATTTGCATTTTATTAGGCACCCAGTAGGATGGTTCGAAAATCGCCATCTTTACTCACAGATCTCTCGATCAACCCCCAACCTACCAGAGGGCAAAACATAGGGATGCTAAAAGCTAGATAGTGTTAAAAAGCATCAGAAAAAACACAGCTCACAACAGGTGACTTTTTATTCTTCAAAAACTGCCTTTTGTTTATACAACTTCTGAGAAAGATAAGTGGTTTCTGGCCAGATACATAGAGGTAGTACAACTGTTAAGCTGAGGAAAGCCATTGCAGGGGCGGAGGCACAGAGACTGGGGTTCTGCATTTAGCAGATCCATTTGCTGGCTATGTTCTGGCACAAACAAGTTCAGTTTCCAGGTAAACTTTTCATAGGGTTGGCCACGGAGCAGCACCAGGAACTTCTCTGGTCATCTCCACAGGGCTCTCTTCCCCTTCATCTTGGTAATTTCCCTTTTTAAGAGTTTCCCATATTAAATGATCTCAGTAAATACTAAGATGGTCATAGTTTCCAAAAAAGAGCTTTACTTTACTTTCAAAGCACAGTTGTTACTATTATTTTAATCATTAAATCTTGCTCTTGAAATGATTTTTTTTTGAATAAAAGTAATTTTCCCCCCAGAATTTTATTAACTAGAAAATTGGCAATTACTACATGTAATTATGATGACTTTCAATTGGGGACAATATGCCCTGAGGAATCTTTGGAAGCACTTGAGAAAGACCACACTGTGTTGGGTTTAGAACATTTTAAATATGCATTATGGAATGTGGATAACTGATGTCTGGAAGGTATGACACCTTTGGTATCATCACAACTTGGTGTCTGGTTAATCTGCAGTTATTTCAGTCTGCTTTTAATACCGTTTGGATTTTAAAAAGTAAAGCTGTCAGCTGAGTAGTGAGGAGATTAGGAAGCAGAATCAAAGTTTGGGGTTAATGTTAACTTCTTGATTTTTTTTTTTTTTTTTTTGTAGAGTGGAAAGACTTCATAAAGAAGTCAAATTTATTTGGCTTTATTTTCATACATACACGGGGGTTGAATTTGCTCAGGTCTTTCATTTTTTTTCTAGGATGTTGAGAAAGCCTTGGACTGTTCAGCTATTCCCAGTTTTTTGTCTGCTGGATGTTAAAATGAGACTTTCTAGATTCCTGGAAGGTTGAAGTTAGTGATCTCTCAGAGTCTCTTCTGTCCCCGTGGCTCACTGAGCCACCATCAAGCCACTGTGTAGGCTGGGGAAATCTGTCTCTTATCTCTATGCATTTCTTCTCCTTTCTTTTTTTTAATAGTAGTTTGTAGTAGTATATATCATATATCATATCTATTATATATATAACTGTAAACAATAGGTAACAGTGACTTCTAGAAATTGATTTTCTTCAATGTTTCCTGTGTGATAGGCACCTGAAATACTGGACAAAAGGGTCTTGTGTGGTATTTTCTCCCTGCTGCTCGTTGGGTTGTTTGCAAGATCAGAAATGGTGCTGGCACAACAGCTCGATGGCTGGGAGAGAATTCTGTCATCCAAGTGTCTCTCAATTTTCCTTCTCCTGCTTGTTCTTTTATCTGATCAGGCTAGAGACAACAACTAAAAGATGGAGAGTAAAAAAAAAAATTCAATATATATGGATTTCTATAGAATTTTCTTTTTTTCCTTTTTTTTTCTTTCCCATCTTTCCTCTGCAAGGTGCTATTTTTGCTACTGATTTTTGCTGTAATATACCCTCTTGGTTCAGTAACAGCAAGAAATAAAAATCCAAACAAACAGAAAATGCCTCTGAAAAGAGTAAGAAACAAGGTTTGATCAAAAATAATGGGAGGGGGTACTGGGGAGAGGAAAGGAGCTTGGTTTTGTCTTTAACTAGGGCTGAAGATTAACTGAAAAATCAGAAGATGTCCATCTCTTTTTTTGTCAGGCATAAGCCCGCCGTTATATAGGCCTTTGGTTTCAAATTCCCTTTTTCTCTCTGGGTGCTGATACTTCTCACCCATCCTCACGTTCTGGATGTTTTGTTATATTTTCTCATCTTTGTCTGGTTTATTTAACTTTGTGTCACTCTCCGCATTTTCCCTAATGTCCCCATACACACAACCAAATTTTCCTTTGGTGGAGCCAAGAGGTGGCAAATCTCATGACCCACCTGCGGTCTCTACCTCGGCCTGTGGCTCATATTGGAAACTTTGGTATAAGTGAATGGGGCAGCCAAACACTTTCCATTTCAGTGCACCATACAATGTCGTCCTTCCATTCATGAAGACGGGTAAATGCTGGTCTTTACTCTGTTTTCTGGAGTTCGATCCAGTATGATGGTCCTCACTTTGCTGAATGTGGCTTCTGCCAGGCTCCACACTTCTGCGTTCCAGCTTGTCAATCACAGTGGATGCCAATAATCTATCATAAGGGGAAGGTTCCCCAGAAGTAGCAGGCCCTTTTGTGTGGCTGACACTTTTTGTCATCAATCATCACAGAACTGGACTGGAGAAATTCTCAGATGTCCCTCTCGTCACTAATGCCCATGGCCACCACATTCTCAAAGAGCCAGAAGAAGGGGGGATCATCTCCCTCTTTGGGCCACGCATTATGCAGGAGGCAATAGAACTTCAAGAAGAGCTGGCCAGTGTCCTCGGGGTATCCCTGGAGGCAAGAATGAGAAATCATCGCAGGCACTGACCCGAATCAGGGACTGACCCCAATCACCAGATCGAAAGGGCCGGCTCTGGGACATGCTTCTGCCTGAAGATACTCGGTCCCCAACACTTAAGGACTTCCCCTGGCACTGCACCCTGCCCACTGGGGTGACATTCCGGCACCCCTACCAGGTGAAGCAGCAACCCACCTGAATGCTCAAGTCCTTCAGCACCAGAAGCCTTGCAGCAATTCCATCAGATAGAGCGGCCAGGTGGGCTTTCTCTTCTCAGCTGGGACAGGTAACTTCAGTCACTTTCCTGCTTGTGGTTATTGACCAAGAACACCTGGAGCCTACAGGGCCAGGCATCCGGCCGCTGCAGCCCGTAAGTGCCCTGAGCCCACACAAGCAGCAGTTCCAGGGTCTGTTAGTGGCTGCCTGGGCACTGGGGCCACTAGCAGAGCCACCCCTCTACGCATCAGCACCTGCGGCAGCTGCACTAGAGCACCTCACCCCGGAGCAGACAGCGCAGCAGGACTGTCCCAGGTGCTCATCGCACCGGTGCACTCACTCCACGAAGCAAGTCTCGCGGTTTGGACACAGTCCTTCAACCCAGAGAGGGGTTCCCTGGGTGATCGGATGCTCCAAGAGCACATGCAAATGTCCTCAATGTTCCAGCACTTCGGCCACACCTGCGATACCAGCTGCTCTCTGGTGCGTCGGTCAATTATCTTCTTGACCCTGGGCTTCTCAGTTGGGATTTTCCAGGACTTTTTGCCTGGAGGCAGCGGTGCTTAGGCAGCTGCCTCGGATCCAACCCATGCGTCTGTGTAAACGTCCTCGTAGGGGTTCTCCTCCTCTTGCAGCGCTCCAGGCTCTTGGGGCCAGCGGGCTGGAAGCTACCGAGGACCCACTCCATGGTCTATTCTGCACCTGCGTGGCCTTGGCCGTGTCGCTCTCATCGTTGTCATGGCACACTGGGGACCCAGCAAGGCTGCTGGCCACCTGGAGGACTCTGCAGATGGCTCTGCGGTACACGGCTGCTTGTCGTCGGGGTGAGTGCTGCGGAAAGAGCTGTGGCATCAGCTTCCCCAGACACACCGTTGAGAACTTGCTGTCTCGGAACCACGTGACCCAGCGGCTGCCCTCCGCGGCTCGGCTCTGGCGCATCGTCCACCAGCACACAATGTGGTGGGGCCACCGCGAGGAGTCCCGCAATTTCCCCCACACCAGCTCCCCCACGCCCAAACCCCGGCTATCCTGGCGCTCCGGTTCATCCTAAAATGCTTCGGTGGCCTTCTGATCCCCAGTGTGGCCCCGACGGACTTAGGTATGGCGGCCACACTGGGGGATTAGGGTCAGTGGGCTTTTGCACAGAGCAGGGCTGGCCTCTTCACCTTCTGAGGCTCGCTGGACCCTGGTTTTCTTCCACAGCATTTATTACGGCAATCACCTTGGCTTTCTTCTCAGCCCATCAGGCCAGGTGCAACGCCTCTGGATACTCAGGTGTGGACCAGACCCTGAAGCTCTGTAAGTAGCTGCCTGACCGGGGGAAGGGGCATAGTCTATGCATTTCTTATGCTTCATGGAGTAAAGACCATCTCTTCTGCAGTCGCTCACTTCCTCTGTTGTAATCCCTTAACACTATGCGAAGAGCTTCATTGCAGTGCTTACTATGCTTCTCTGTAATTATCTGTTTATGTACAAGTTGCCTGTGAATTTCCTGATGACAAATATTGGATTTGGATCTCATTCATCTTTTTATTCCCGGCACTTAGCACGATGAGCAAGTACTTTGTAGGAGGTGACAAGAAATAAGAAACATTTTGGAGTCTTTGGACTCTGGATAACTAAAACAAAGGCCAGAAATGATTGCGAATCAGGCCCCAGGCACAGGCAGGAATGCTCAGACACCAGGCCTCCAAGAAAGAGCTGAAACAAAGCCAGCCAGCGCCAAAACCACCAGGATTGAAACGCCACCAATCATTGCTCAGCTTTTCACCTGATGTACATGTTATTGTACCAATCAGAATTCGATTGACTTTCAGCCTAATTTGCATAATAAGCCATCCATAGAATTGAATGACTTTCTGATCCTAATTTGCGTAGGCTTCCAGATAGAGAACTATCTCACTTTCTCCCTGTGGACATATGTTGGATGCCATTTAGGCGACTAGGAGTATGATTCAAAGACTTTTTCAGTCTGTGTCTTCTGGGTGGCAGGCCTAATAAAAATCCAAATAAACAATTATACCTTGTGTAACCAGTTCTCATATGTTCTGGGAGACAGAGGTAAACCTGGTGATGTGTGAAATGAAGCAGTGCATGAATATTGCCTTTGATGATGTCAAGATGTGGCCCATCTATTTTCTCATTCATTCTTGCATGTTCCCAATATACCAAAATGTTTGGTGAAACAGGGCAAAGTTCTTGGGAGGAAAAAGCCCATCCATATTCCACCTTCTTGGTTCAGCTTTGCCACTGGGGAGGGGAGTCGGGGAGAAGAGGTTAATGAAATAGGTCCGATGAATAAAGGGATTTGTAAACAGCCAGCAACAACATATTTGGTTTCTTGGTTGGTTTTGATTTACTAAAGTCCTGATGAAAAAGTTGTCCACCCCTTAATGATCCATTCTTTCCTGAGGTAAAGGTTGTAGTGGGGAGGCCTTACCTTTACCAACAAAATCGCCCCTCAGAAGCTCACACTTTAGCCTCTTTATTCTTGAAAGGAAGGATGTAACAGGTCAAGGGGCCAGCCAAGTTCATTGGCACTCAGTAATAGAAATTAGCTGAAGGCCAAACAATGCCTTAGACATTTAGGGAGCTTTATTGGGGTGGGGGAGGAGGACCCACTTGAGTGAGGGAGTCAGCCCAAGAATAGAGTCCAAAGCTGCCCATTTGGGCAATTTGAGTGATCTTTTTTCAGCATTTTTCAATCAGTGCCTTGCAAGGTTACTTTCTGCTGTACTCTAGAGTCTGCAGGTTTGGGTAAGAGTCATTGATCAGTAAGATAAAATTCTCTCCTGCTAGGTGCTTACCTTCTGCAGTGATATAAGCATTTTTAGAGGGAATTGAAAGGGGGTGATCAAAATGGATGCACAAATAATCATCACAATAAAGAAGTTAATAATTTTAGTGAAAAGGACAAACTTAGTCAAAAGTCCCTCATGGTTTCTAAAGATTTTTACCACTAAGTGGCTAGATATTATGCAATGTAAGGAGTAGATAACATTTTCCATAAGCTATCAGCCAGGGATTCCCCAGTTTCTGGACCCTGTCTGTTTTGAGAGGACAGAACAAAATTTCAAGTCTCAAGTCTTTTCAGTTCTCAGGTAGAGCTCAGCAGCTATGGGCCAAGGGAAGTTTTTCCCAGAAGCTGGAGGTGAGCAAGATGGAGGAACTTTGGAAGCAATGATTCTGGAGAGCACTCACTGGGCTGAGACTGGAATGTGGTAGACTGTCTACTCAGCTCCCACATTGGGGGGACCCTGGGGACCCTGCTGAAATGATCCATACTTCTGTGAAGGTATATGCTAATCCTCTTCCTCAGGACCTCTACTAAACCCTCCTTTCTTACCACTTTTCCTTCTGTCTAAGCTCTCTAACTCAGGCAAATATTTTACTATTGGAAATGGTGAACAAGACCATCTTTATCAATGTTTTCCTCAATATGTTCCCATGCCATCTGGTACCTTCTGAAATTGTCTAAGGATTGTACTTTTGGAAAATAAAAGGAGAATACTGCCTTTCCTGCCTCCATTATTTTCTGGATTTTCTCTCCTTTTCCTGAGGTGATATGCATAGGAATAAGGATGGAGATAGGTGATGGTGGAGCATGAACACCTAGCAGGGAAAAAAAATGGAGTTACAGTTTGAAAAATATCTCTTGCCAAATTTACTATGTTGTGGATCCTAGAATTCATCCTACAGGTGATGGAGAGTCATCAAAATTTGAGCAATGAAGCAGTAGGATCGTAGTTGCCCTTTATGGTTGCCATATCTATTTGCAAGACTTTGAGAACATATTCTTGTGTGTCTATTCTGGTCCTGCCTTTGTATTAGAAGTCATGAAGGTGTATAAAGCAAAAGACAATACCCATGTCTTCAAAGTGCTTTAAAAATTTAAGGTAATGCAATATCTTATCCATAAATAACAGAAATTCAGTTAAATATATACATAAATTAATCCTCTGGGTGGTACAATATGGACTAATATGTATTGTAGAAATGGATGGAAGACTGGACTAGTGGCTTGGGAAAAGTCTTTGTGGAGAGGCTGTATATGAGTTAAACCTCCAAAGACAGATGATCAGAAATTTGATTGACACCAGGAGTGAAGGGAATATGCAAAATAGATGGGGAAGTATGTTAAGGCAGACACGTGGTATTTGCCTCTCTCAATATCTGTCTCCTCTTCCACTTTCTCAGTGGCCCTTGACTTTTGCTTATGGACCCACATGGTTAGGTTATGGGAAAGTTCATTTCACTCTTCTTCTAGGGCCTATCTAAGTCAATTCCCCAACCACAAAGACCTAGGCCTTTTTGACTAATTTAGGGGAATGCTTTTGTTTGAATACTGCGATAAGTCTCTTGCTGTCCAGTGTAGTGTGGAAATGTGAAGACTGGGACTGTTACATGAAGCCAACACAGGTAGGATGCAGTCAAGAGAATCAGAGAAAAGTCGTGGAAGAGGTCTCTGGATCAAACCATTTCTGAAGCTTGCTTATAATTAATGAGTAGATCTCTTGGAGAGGAGGTTTGAGATTGTAGAAGGAGAGGATGATGAGGGACTGTGGTTGGATTTTTGAAGTGAGACTGAATTCTGGGGGGTCTTGAATGCTAGACTGAGGCATATATTTGCATAGACATCAGTGCATTTGCTTGATAATAAGAAAAATTTACAAAACATTTTATGAAGATATAAAAATGGTAGTGTTCATTTAAATTGGCATCAGAAATCCTATAATGAGTCTGGGGGAGATTGTTATCTTAGTTTTCTGTTTCTCTTTTGTCTAGAAGGAAGATCCACTGGGGTCAATTAATACCACCCAAAGCCTTTATTTTACCAGATGCCATTTTTACACCAGACTTCTAGAACTGCCCCCATAAAGTTTAAAATTTAGTGTATATAAGTTTATGTATTTCCTTGTAAAATGCATTTGCTATATTGCTTCTGCCTAAAATAAGATGTGTTTCTGAAGTTATAAATATGGAGTTTAGAAGAGAGCATATTTCTTGGTAGGAATTTATTTCCTGTGACACATTTTGAAGTTTGTTTTCCATTTTTCCTTTATCTCTGTTCCTTCAGAATGGTGTTTGTTTTTTCCCATTATGCAAGATTTGCAGCTTGCCTCTCTACAGTGTTTGTATATTTTTCCTTAATCAGATAAAAAAGAAAACCTCTTTCAAGTTTATCTAGAATTTTCATAGTAAGGATAGTTTAGAACATTCAAATAGCACTGTGAAAGGGACCAATTCTCAACAGTTGTGAGCATGATTGCCCAGAGTAAATATATACTATGGATAGATAATGGATGGTACAGATTTATATGAAATTTCAAGTTTAAAGACTAAATAATATTTATATTTTCAGGTTAATTTGCTTAATAATAAGAGGGAATATCTTGCACTTTGTGATTTATTTCACAACAGACAATTTCTTTCTACT
This sequence comes from Solenodon paradoxus, assembly GCA_004363575.1. Lineage (NCBI taxonomy): Eukaryota > Metazoa > Chordata > Mammalia > Eulipotyphla > Solenodontidae > Solenodon > Solenodon paradoxus. The sequence continues at coordinate 392,589 of RJWH01000168.1, forward strand.
AGTGGTTTTGGGGGGAACTGGTGTGGTTCCACCCAGATGCTGCTTAATATACCTCCATTAGAGCACATTAGAGCAGATCAGCTGTGGGTTCCCCACAGAGATAATATTGACCTTGGAAGACTTGGGCAGAAGATATAAGCACTAAGTTCTGGTGACTAATTGCAGTTTAGATTTCATAATACACCACCTGTGTAAGAAAATATTAGTGAATATTTTAATAGGGAGGAGGGAGGATCCAGTGGATACAATGATTAAAAACAATCTGATCCAAGTATTCCACTATCTGTCCCAACACTTAATCACTGATAGCAACACATATTGAGGACTTATTCTGTTTCAGGAACTGAATTAAAACTGGCTGAGCCCTAGAATCTTAAATTGGTTAGCAATCAAATTCCTATTTAGACTGGAGTATGTGGGCCCTTTATAAGGGGAAAATATTGGAATCAGAAATCAACAGAGATGTTATCAAGCAAAGTGATTCCATGGGGATAACTTTTCCTTATCTACAACAGTATTTTCCAGTGGATAGATTATACAATGTAAATGTTAAAACAAACAAACAAATGAACATGTGGGCATGCCCTGGTGACCTAGCAGGCTAGCACACCCTGGGAGCAGTCCCCCATACACACTAAGGTCCTGGGTTCATGACCAGGGACTGGGGAAACAACCAATGTGAACAACTAGTTAAAAACAAGTAAAGTGCTTCTTACGCCTCTCTCCTTCTGCCTGTTTGTTTGCCTGCTTGCCTTTATTCCTACCTACACCTTTCCTTTAAAAACTAAATAAATAAAAATAAAAAATAAGAACAAAAACTTTAAGGATGAGTAACAGCCTTTCTCCTGTCCCTTTACATTCTGCTAGCTTTGTTTAATACCAGATGACCTTGTAAACATTAGTCTGTTTTTATTTGACTTGTCACAACATTCCTCAAAGTGTGTTTCAGAGAACACTACTCCTGCAAAGTAAGCCAACAAAAGTTGTTGTGGGATTAGTTAAGTGTGTGGAATTCTACACAATCACATACCCTTCTTGGAAGCATTATCTGCACAGGAAAGTCTCTAAGAAGTTCTGCAGTCAAGAGGCTTGATGAACTAGCCCAGATTCTTCCTAACTAGTTTGGTCAGAGAATCTTTTTTTATGACACCTCCTTCTCCAGGAAGATCAACACTTTTGAGCTTTGACAAAGACACACAGCAGGTTATGATGCCAAGACAGTTGACACAGGGTACCAAAAAAGCAAAAGTCTGCTTATTCCCAGCCCTTGTATGACTTCTTCTATGCAGCACTGCTACCAGTCAAAGACGGGCGGTAATGTGGATATGTAGCTACGTAATTCATTATCAAGATCACCTAGCCAGAAGATCCCAGGAAAGGCAAAGGGTCTGTGCTACCTAAGAAGTTATCATACATATGAGACTGATGAATTCATAAGAAACAAGACACTTTCTTTGTATTGCTCCCTGCTCTGTCCAACTTCATGCCCAGTATTTCCTTAGAGCGTCTACAATGCCATCTAACCTGGTACTACATCAAAACTCTATCAGCATCTCCCTTTGTGAGGTCAGCTTACTTCTAAGCTTGACACACACACACACTTTTTTATTCTTTGTCATCTGATATATCTGGTGCTAATAATGATAGAACCATTATGGAGCATTGTTTTAGTAACATGATTATCATCTATAAGTGTTTGTGCTATACTTTTGTGTAAAAGCCCTGACAGGCACAGGTAAGTGACAAATGTGGTTCCTGTCCTCCAGGAATTAAAGTCTAATAGAAGAGATAAGACACTCAATGCAAAGGAAGAGGCAGTTATCTTGTTGATATGTTTTAATCAAGTGTTTCAAACCCAGTTAATGGAGCAAAGGCTTCCAAGTGAAAGTGGTATCCCAGAGCTAGAGAGAAGGGTAGGATTCACAGTGGCAAGTGTCAGAGCTGGTAGACCCCAAGGGGTCATCATTCTGTTGTGCCCTTTCCATCCTCCCTCTCTAGGAGGTTCCCTAGAACCACACTATGAAGAGCTTCAGTAAAATCCTGTTGATTTAACAGGGTCACAGAAATGTGTTTTTTTCTCTTCTTGATCACAATCTAATGGGAGAAGGAATGTAGGGGGTCAAAGGAAGAGTTCCCTCATTACTTTGAGCTTCTTCACTGACTGGAACAAATTAACTTTAGATATGATTGATAAGAGGAAAAAACTAAATTTAATAACATAAGCATGGAGAATTTACATGATGGTAAATGCTGAGGTGGCTGGGACAGAACAAAGACTAGTATCTCGTATTGAAGAATGGAAAGGGAACTAGGGCATCCAGGGAGAGAGGAGGGGCTCACATGTGACTAGGAGATAGGTTTCATTGATAAGGAGGACTATTTATAGATAAAATAACTTTTGGATTAAGACCTTCCCAAACTGCATTCTACTAGGGGATAAGGAAACAAACTTCTGGATTGGGGAAGGGGTGGAGGCCCAGGGGTGGCAGATGGCTTCTTTGATTAAAGGTTAGAAAAACTCCTTTGCCTATGGTGTTGTCCTCTGTTGTCCTTGACTTCTTTGTCAGGATGGAGTGTTCACTAGAAATCAACCTGGAGAGACTTGGGGTGAATTATTTTAGCCCCCTACAGGGACAAAACAAATGGTAAGTGTATGACAAAGGCAGATCATGGATATTAGGGGAACATAGAGAAGACATCAGCATAAACTGGGAGTTAAGGGAATCCAAGATGGGGCTCAGGAAATATCTGTGCAAAGGTGGAAAAGAATAGGAATTATTAGTGTGCCCTGGTGGAGTAAAGGTTAGGACAATCACCTCTGAAGGACACAGGCCACATACCCCTGGGTTCAAGTGGTGGATCTGGAGGTGAATAAGCAGTGTGAACCACTAAATGGAAATAAAATTAAATATTTCTTCCTCTTCTCTCTGCCTTCTTTATTCCTTCTGGCACCTTTCATTAAAGAAGGGGGTAGGGAGTGAGGGGAGGGAGAAGAAGGGGAAGAAAGAAGCAAGGAAGGAAGGGAGGGAGGAAGGAAGAAAGGAAGGAAGGGAGGGAGAGAGGAGAAATATTCCTCTACCAGGGAATCCAAACTAAAATCCTGAATCATGACAGGAGATGATACTAGAAGGTGGGCCAGGCCTGATGCTAAAACCCTTTGAGTGATGTGCTGAGGCAATTGATATTCATTGGTTATGGACTCAGAAGACCCAGATGCCAGTTCTCTGCTGCTAGACAGCAGTTAGGTAGTGCTGACCAGGGAGAATTAGCCTCTTTGAGATTTCTTCTGGTTTTAAAGTCTATAATTTTTGTAGAAGAGTCTAATGAATTTTGATCTCTCTTGCCTTGCCTTGTTCTTCTCCTTGGTCTGCTTTGGTCAGAAAGTCCTTCTTTGACAAGGTTAATTGACTCGCTGTCCCTGTGGATAGGCGTTTTCTACTTCTTAGGGAAGTTCCCTTCTCTCTAGAGCCTGTGGCCTTTGTGTTAGTGTGGAACAAAGAACTGACACAGTGTCAGACTGAAGTAATTATTATTCAGACCTTTTTTCCTCTTCCATGCTGTGTGGTCTTTTTCATATTCGTGTAACTTTTCTGTTTTCATTGGATCAAATACAATGAGTTTAATAATGCACTCTTTATTAAATTCCATTTCTTACAAGTGGAAAGAATTCTATCTTCTCTCTATTTTAGGGCTTTGTACATAAATACTTAAGGCTTTAAGACATATTTTATGGTTATGTTCTACTTTTTATGCCTTAAATAAGCATGGGTATTTTTGAAAAATTAAAAAGTTAAGAAACGAGCAAAGTATAATTAACACCTGTATTTTCACCACTTTGAGTTAACTGCTATGAAACATTTTATGTATGTGCTTCAGGGAAATTTTTAAAAATTGTATTAAAATGATACAATTATTTCAGATGGATGTAAAATTTTCTTTGATTATCATCAAAGGCCTATTCTTTAATCCCTTACCATCTGCCCCCTCTCCACATTTAAAGCCATTCATTTTTGCAATAGTTATTTGAATTAAAAAGATTAATGTACAATAAATATATTAGTATTTTTTGCATTGAAAACAATCTCATGCAGAACCAAAAATTGAGAATTGAACTTTTATCATAGAGAAAGCTAGTAAATGAGGATTAAGAAAACAAAGTAAGGCAGCAGGGAAGTATGGAGGTCACTGGATTGTCACACTGGATGTGGCTCCTGGCCCTGTGTTTCTTTTGATGCTAAATTGGATGTTGCCCTATACCCATCAGCACAGGCAATGTGACCATAATTTATTTATTTCTCTTCCTTCCACCAGTCCTAGTGTCCTTTATGATCACTGTGTTCCTTCCTTCTTTCCCGCCCTTCTCCCACCCTGCTTCCCTGGCAGCTGCAGTCCTGTGCCCTGTGAATTCTGTTGAGATCTACTTTAGTGTCTCTAAACTTCACATCTAATGAAAGCATACTTTATTTTCCTTTTTTTTCTGGTTTATTCTGCTTAGCATAATCACCCTCTAGTTCCATCCAAGTTGTTGCAAAATGTATAATTTCAAGATGTGTAGAACTCCACTGAGTATATCTACCCCAGCTTATTTATCCTGTCATCTGTGGATGGGCGTTTAGGTTGTTTCCAAGTCTTGGATGTTGAATTGTGCTGCTATGAACACAGACATACAACAATATTTCCTGATTAAAGCTTCTGGGTTCTTTGAGTATGTATCTAGTTGTGGGATTGCTGGATTGAATGGTAGTTGTTTTTGTTGTTGTTTTTGTTTTCTTGGGGAATCTCTATACTGTTTTCCAAAGAGGTTGCACTAATTTACATTCCCTCCAATAGTGTAGGAGGTGCCCTTTTCTCCACACCCCCTCCAACACTTGTTGTTTCTCCTTCTTTTGATAGAGACCATTCTCATGGGTGTGTGGGGATATCTTATTGTGTTTTTTATTTGCATTTTTCTGATGGTGAGTGATGTCAAGCATTTTTTTCATGTGACTGCAGGCCATCTGTGTGTCTTCTCTAGACAAGTGTCTTTTCCACTTTTCTGCCCATTTTTTGTGAGTGAGTGTTTGCTTTTTTGTTGCTGAAGTGTATGAGGTCTTTATGTATTTTGGACATTAATTTCTTTCTGATGTGTATTATACAAATATCTTCTCCCATTCAATGGTTTGCTTTTTGGTTTTAGTGGCGGTTTCTTTTGCCGTGCAGAAACTTATTTCTAAGTGTTTCAGGGTTTAGTCCAAAGGAGCAGAAATGCAGATTAGGGCAATGTGCCTTAAAGAAGGGAGAAGAGGCCACAAATTGAGGAATACAGATGATAACTAAAGCTGAAAGGAACAAGGCAACACCTCTTCCCCTCAAAGTCTCTAAAAGGATCAAACTTGTCAATATCCTGATTTATTTATTTTTTTAGCTCTGTAACACTCATTTAAGATTTCTGATCCCCAGAACTGTACGACAATAAATTTGTGATTTGTAAGCCACCAAGCTTGCAGTAATTTGTTGCAGGGGCAATAGGAAGCTGATTGTTGATGATGGAAATCATCTTTTTTTTAAAGGCAGGAATCAAAGTGAGTAGGCAGGCAGGCAAGAAGAGAGAGGAGGAGGAAGTACTTCATTTATTTGTTTTATTTATTTGTACATTTTGGTTGTTACCCCTGAGATAGGGACATGAACCCAGGTCGTTTGAGTATGTGTGGACTGCAGTGGCCAAAGACAGCTGGCCAAACTGCTGCTCCACCAGGGTTTACCAAGTTTATTATTTTGTAGGCTTATACTTGGTTTGGAAAACAGCAAATTTGACGCTATTATATTTTCAACCTGGGGAATATCAATAGAAATTCATTTACCTGCATTGTAAAATGTTCAGAAAATAGTGGAAAAGTTTTGTCCTGATTTCCATTGTGGAAAGGCAAGGCACTTTTGTGGTCAATGGATTTTTTTTTTTTTAAGTGAATGATATAAAAAGGTCAGCTGGCACAAGCTTAGTTCTAAAAGTTTATATCCCAAATTATCTGATAGTAATTTTTTTTCATGAAGTATCATTACAAATGTTTATATCACTTGTTTTTGTAACATGATGGGGCCATTCAGGGCTGATGGGAGCAGAAGCAAGAAGTAAATTTCACTAGGCCACCAGGGTAATGTGTCCTCCCCCTCAGAATGTTCTTGGGGAAAAATGCCCAAAATAAAGATCCTTTTTTGTTCCTGTCTCATTTGCCCTTTACAGAGTGGAAGAGTAAATTAATCATTTTGTCTGAGTCATCTGAAATATTACAAGGCTTATTCCTGTGAAAACTACGTCACTTGAAGATGTTACATACATGACACATGATAAAGTTGCAGAAACTTAGTTGAAAAAATTTGTAAAAAAAATAAATAGCCATAGAATTCTTTGTTCAGAGGGAAAAAATAGAGTCCTGTGATTCTTTTCAAAAGTGTGTGTGTGTGTGTGTGTGTGTGTGTGTGTGTGTGTGTGTGTATTGAAGGAAGTGAGGTAGATAAATGAATACCTGTTAGGATTCCTTTGAATAATGTCTCAATACATTCTATTGTTAATAAAATTATGGTTGGTGCACCAAGCAGAATACATTTGAAATAAATAGCTTCTAAACTGATATCACAGAGATTTCCAATATCAACTTGTTTCTATTTCACAGTGCGTAGATAATAGGAGGGGAGGTATGTATAAAGGTCATTGCTTATGCTGTAGTTATATGTCTTGCAATGCCTGACTGATGGTTTTAAAAGAGTGGCTGAATACTTACATACCATCCAGGATGGATATTCTCTCAGATGCTGACAAACACACATCTATCTAGATAATGGAACTGATTCTTTTTTTTTTTAATGTGTGTTTGTTCACATAAACACAATGCATAGAGCATTCAGCTGTGACTCATGAATAAATCTTGAAGATGCATGAGAAGACACAGCATTCAAATTTAATTTTCAACTAAGAGTAAGGTGGGGGGGAGAAAGAAAGAAGAGAGGGAGCAAGAGAGAGTGAGGGGAAGTATGAAGGCAAGGGAGAGGGAGAGAGATCATTCCATGAGAAAGAATGCTGTTCTCTTAAATTCCTTTGGTTCCACTGGGAAAGTAAGGTTATAGATCATGGAGAATGTATATGTTTTAGACTCAATCCTTGTTCATTGAAAACAAAATGTTTTGTTGTTGTTTTTTGTTATTTTAACTCTTATTGTCATCATAGCTGCTATTTCACTAATCAATGTAATGAATGACTCCACACTGAGCACCCAAAGTTTGCTTTAGTTCAGTTTTGGAGGATTGAAGAGAAGTGATGATGTCTTTCCACAGGAAGCTAGAGAGGTAGAGAAATAGACTAGTAATATATAGCTTTCAATTAGGGTCCATGAAATGTGACATACCTCCATGCCACCTCCCTGTCAGTGTCCATGGCAGACATTGATAATGGCTCAGACCTCTCCTTTCAGGAGAACTTGGGAGCAGTTTTTCTTCTCAGCTGTCACAGTCCAAGAAGCCACTACCAATGGATTGGAGGTAACATTTTCTGTAAGACTCATTTCCTTGCTCACAAACTGAGACAGGTATCTAAGTTTGAGCTGTTATCACAAAAATACCATAGACTGGGTGGTTGAAACAACAAATATCACAGTTCTAGAGGCCAGAAGTCCAACATCAAGGCCTAACATATTTGGTGGCTGAAGAGCACTCACTTCCTGCTTTACAAATGACAGTCTTCTCATTGTATCCTCATAGGTGGAGGACACTGCCTAGCAGGTGTCCTCTTACCTCCTATCAGGAGTAGAAATCTGAGCACTTCTTCCCATTGCATCTTGAAGTTAGAGTTACCAAGGTTAACATAAAGCAGAGAGTCAAGTGCATATGGAAAAACAATAGGAAGAGAAAGAGCAAGATCAACTTTAGCAGTGGATGTTAGTCTCTTATGGTCAGTAGGTACCTGTTGGCTGCCAGTTCAGAGTAGTGACCTGCGCACACCCCTCTTTGTTGCAGCTGAAGTACCTTGTTTCTTCATTGAAGAGGTTAGATAGAGCGGTGGGGTTTGGCAGATGCCATATGAAAACATGCTTAAGCGGAATAAAGGAGCACATATTTAGTCTGAATGAGGAAAAGATATTCCATCATAAGGTGACAGGTCTAGCACAAGTGATGAGGTTTCCTTATCTCTTTGTAATAAAGTGTTCCAGGCCCAAGGCCCCTTCTTGTGTAGTCACATGAGGGTCAAAAGACTACATGCATGAGAATGCCTTTCCCAACAGACACTAATCCTATTAGTGGGGCTCCACTGTCATAGCCAAGTCAACTTCCAAAGGTATCTCCTACTCATATCATCTCCTTGGAGGTTGGGGTTTTAATGGATGCATTTTGGGTTCATAAATATTCGATCCAGAGCAACAGGTTACTCAATATTGTTTGTTAAGAATTATTTACCTGCAAAATGAGAATAAACACTATGCTCAAGTCTCTGACAATAGAACTGAGATCGCCAGAGGAGAAGTGGGTAGAAGATGGAAGCAAAGGCAGTGAGGATCCAGTGGACAATAGTAGAGAACTATTTGTTAGTAGGTGTATATTTGAAGAAGAGTGAACATTGTATCTAAACTTATATTGTGCTGTAAGCCAATGTCACCTTAATAAATAGATAAGTATATATATATATATACACACACACAGATATATATATATATATATATACATATACATATAAACATATACATCTATATCTATATATCCCTAAAGGAATGGATGAGTTGAATAGGTGAAAAAACTGAGTCATTGAAGGGTCAAAGGTGGGAGGTATCCTCCAGGTGACTGGATGAGATTTGTGCATATAAACTAATGTGTGAGTAAAATTGTGATAAGTAACAACTTGTAATAAATCAGAAGTTAGTTTTGAAACTACAATCACACCCAAAACCAGGGGATTTCCTTTTCATTTATTTACTCATTCAGTCATTGATTTGGTATTTCAGCAAAAGGCGTATTGAATACAGGTCAGCATCTGTGTTTGCTGAGAAGAGTTCTTCCCATGATGTACAATATTTTGTATCCCAGAGTCTGCAGCTCTGAGAACTAATTAGCATTTAATTTCAGTAAATGGGGCAAAAAAAATCTCAACACCCACAATAGTCTAAACTTATGTGACTCACAGAACGTTCTAGAAAGAGCAGGAAAAGCTGGAAACACCATGTTATTTGATGCTCAGATGGAGCATATCTAACTTTTTAGCATAGAATGTTCAGCATCTTTTTGTTAAGCCATTAAAGCCTTCATGGAGAAAGAGAATAGTCATTGAACAGACTGGAAATACTCCCCAATAGCATTTGTTTGGCACCTTCTTATTAGGCAGGTCTCTTGATAAATGAACATTTTAGCAGCAACATGTTCAGAACAACAGTATTCACCAAATATTTTAAGTATTTTTTGACTGAGGTGCCTGATGCATATGGAATCTTGACTGATAGACCTAAAATTGCATAGGGATTCATTCTGCATAGTTGAGCATTCATACATAGTTAGCCTCCATGACACAAGTATAACAATCACATTAAAAATGCTCCTGTGAAATGGTGAAAATTTTATTTGATGTTTTCTGGTAGAAGAGGAGATAAGACAAGAGATTAAGAAAGAGAGAGGGAAAGAAGCCTATGAAAATAACATTCATTTAAAAAAAGACAAAAGATGTTTACCAGCTTATTCTCTTATTAAACAAGGATAATAAAACCTGTGTTGCCTTACAGAATTGTTCTGAGTTATAAATGGGATAAGAGATTTAAAATTCTTGTAGAGTTAGAAAACATGAAGTCTTATCTGTTATCTCATCCAGTTATAGCTTAATGCAGTATAGAATATTGTGTTTGTAGTTACAGAAAGGGAAATTATCTTCACCTGGAAAAGTGCTTCCCAAACTTTTCACATGATTCTACTCAAGGAAAGTAACACATGTTAGTCAAATAGGGTTAACAGAACTCATGACTGAATGGGGACAATCAGTTTGAGAACTCTGCCCACTCCAATTCTACCAGCCACTTTGAGAAATGAGTGGGTCAAATTATTGGCACACCTGTCTCCAAAGGTGGCTTTACTGGGAAGCTAATGAAGTTTATTCTTCACTTCCAAGGCTCTATTCAAAGTTTCCCAAAATTGTATAAGCTTTAGGACCCACAATACTGATTTCCACTCCTGATTCTATCTCATGTAAGTCCAACTTCCTGGTAAGTTCTGACCAATGGTTTGTTCATGCTGCTCAATTTGGGTGCCATACTGGCAATTCATTAAATAGTTACTAAGAGGTATCCTGAATTAAGGGTGAATGAGCTTCTCTATACATGGTAGTTTAGTCTTCTGCTGTTTAAAATAAATATATACATAGCGACATTAATTAACGGAGGTGTTTAACCGAGCACTAAACATATCTATGCATAATTTTAAAATGCCGAAGTAATAATTCCTTTGGATTAAGGATTAAAGAAATGTTCTTCCTTACATAGAAATGTTCTTCTTTACATTTGACTCACATCCTTTGCTGTGTATCCAAACATCCTACCTCTGTTTCATTACAGTTCTCTTCTTATTTTGCTAGCATTTCTACCAAGGTACTAACTGATGATTTAAGATCATCTGTAAGACCAACCCTATAAACAGGAAGTTTTAGAAAAAGTCACATATTCAATCTTTGAAGATCCCCAAGGAATAATTAATAATGATTAAATTTAAGGTTCTGACTTACAAAGAGGATTCTGTTCCTTGTCCATCAGTTGTATCTTAAAGGATGCTATTTTTATTTGTCTTACAGTAGCACAGAGGGAGACTTGAAGGGACTCTTAGAGTATCCATGAGGCACAGAGGATCAAATATTGGTCTAAATTTGACAAAAATTTACTGTGGGTAGGACCTGGATAAGACACAATTTCTCTGATAGTCTATATTCTCATCTCTAAAATGAAAAGGCTCATCTTGATCTCAAAGTTACCCTCCAAAAGCTAGATAGATTTGGGTATTCTAGTTACTATCAGACAGAGTAATTATTTAGATTTACAGGTTGCAGAACTCCATTCATCACCAGTTCAACACAAACAGAACACTGACTTTGTCTGTTTGGGTGAATTTAATTTTTGAAAACAATATATTATAATATATTGCCTTAGAAGATTACATTTCTTTAAAAATCCTATAATGTCTCGGTAGATACTTATTTTCATTTCTGGTAAGTACTTGCTGAACATTTCAATCCATGTTGGTACTGGATTCTTAAATATTACAAGAGAGCTGTCAGAAAGTTATTTGGAAATAAAATTCCTATGAATTGCAATAGTTTACCTCTAAACAGTCTATTAATATACTCAGATAGCACTTAGAAGTCTTTCTTTGCACCTCAACTGTGTTAAAACAGTAAAGATTAAAAACTAATTATGCATACACTGTCAGTACCAATATTTGTAATTAATTTGATTTACACACACTAAATAATAAACTTGGTTAAAATTTTAACAGGTTATATGAATAGTCATTAATGAGTTCCTTTTCTATTGCTGTTCATTTTTAGAAGTACATTAAATGAGTTTTAATATTTTTAAAAAGCAGATTAAAGCCATGTGCAGCCCAGATAAAACCCAGTGAATATGATTATTTAGCAGCAATGCATAGAGTTCTTAGAGTCTTCTCCTTCAGCCCATTGTGATACTGTGCATTTCAAGAGATGAAAAGAGCTCTGGAAACAATTAATTTCTGTGAATTGAATTCACCCACCAGGACAGAGATAATTCTTAAGAATTATGAATTGGGTGGAAGGGAAGCTGGTGAAGGTTCATCTTGGGTCATGTTCTTTCCAGGAGGGTGCAAAGCAATGACGATGCATTACTGCATAGAGTCATGAACAGGGTCAAATATAAGTAAAAATATTTGAATTATGCTAGTGACACTATATGATGCTCATATAATTCCAATGACACTGTAGAATCCTTTCTTCATTTCTAGAATATAAACATTCCCTCCCACAAGCTGATCTTTGAAAACTCCATAACTAGTGATTTGTCCCTTGGTGCTATGGAAAGATTCAAGGAGTCTACATCATAATACTTGGCAAGTTGCTAGATACATTTTAAGTGCTGCACAATTAATTGGTGAATGAATTGCTGATTAAATTAGCATTCAACAATTCTCTGGTGCCCTGGTTCTGATGTTCTTGATCAAACCTGAATTATAGTTCTTGTCTCTATTGCTATATTTCCTGTTGATTTGCCTTAATTCATAATTGCTCTTGTATGAACATGGATTGCCTATTTTCCATTCCTTTAAGCAAATCACAACAATTATTTGTGGTTCATCTCAGAGACTTCCTTGTATTCTATGCTTAGAAGAATTATCTCATTTCTTGTAGCAATTTGGTAGCTGTTGGCACATATAATGATGTGACATATAGCTGACCATAGTACATGCCAGTATTTTCAGCACTGTATTTAACAATCTAAATCAAACTGGTTTATGAAGGATAGTAAACATGATGTAAAGGAAACTAAATTCCTGGTTCTTCCAAAGATTCTATTGCAAAGATATAATGCAACTTACACACACTTGGAGTAAAATCAAATAGTATAGGGACTATTACCAAGGAAGTCTGCTCAGGTACCAAACAAGTTTGCCAGACTCCAGAACAGTTCACATCACTTGAGAATATTCGGCCATTTTTCATTTAAGCATGCAAGTAGGCAGCTCCTGAGGACGATGTGGTCAGATATCACCCCATACTGCCTAGACATGAGTTGAGGAAAATCTAAACAGGACTGAAAGAGAGATAAAAGAATGGAGGAGTTTTGATTCCATAAAGAGTAGGAGGCCAAAAAGGGCAATTTCAGGGGCTAAGCAACATGAAACGGCTCACAGAGGTAGGTATCTGGGAAGTTCTTACACTCATTTAAGATTTCATTCTTTATGTTAGAGATGCTTCTGTGACTGCAAAATGGTGGTGTTTATGAGCTGAATTGTGATTGTAGGAACTGGGAGCCTATTGCTCTGAATACCCTGCTCCACTCCACCAAGTAGTCACCAAAGAAAAGGCAGACCCGCTAAGGTGTGGGGCAGAGATGATGTTATCCACACGATCACATCTGATTCATTATGTCCACAAATAATAATGAAAAGAACAAGAAGCAGTATAATAATTATTCCTTAGTGCATGTTTACTATGTGTGAGAGCTCAAAAATATAAATAAAACCTTACTTGAAGGAAAATATTCATTCAGCCATGAAGAAGCTGAGGTCCTTATAGCTGATAGAGGCCAAAGTCAGGATCTCTCCTGAGATCTGCCCTCCATCTGTTTTAGAACCACTCTTAGATCTAATCTGTCTCACTCCAGGTCTCTTCACCCTCATATCACACTTCCCAACCAGACATGGAATTCTTGGGGTCCTATTTGATGCAACTTGATGTCTGAACATTAGCACATTACAGCTGATTAAAACAATAGCTGAAGAAGAGCACTCCTTCCCCTGTCCCTTTACTAGAAAATATTTTTAAAAGAAAGACATAAGGAATAGTGTAAGGAAAACTCATCTACTAAACGAGTGATTCTCAACCAAGGGTGTTCCTGCTTCCCCGGGTGGGGACAATTTAGCAATGTCTAGAGACATTTGTCATGGTCATGACAAGGGAGATGCTACTGCCATCTTGTGAGGTCAAGGATGTTGCTAAACATCCTTTTCTGCACAAGACAATCCTCTAAAGAATTCCAAAGAATTCTCTGTCCCATGTGTCAAAAGTTGAAAAAATATGTAAATGGTTTAATAAGCCAGATTTTTTTTTATTTCTCTTACACTCTTTCTTGACATCTCCCCTCTTTCTGGAGTAGGTGTCCCTTGGCATACTTCAATGTTACTACTACTAGTGTAAGTGCACATAAATAATACAACAAATTATTTTAGCATCATCTCTAAATATCACTCAGCAATTGGATTTTTTCTCCTAAAATTTCTTTTTGAGATTTGGTCCCTTTCTGTATTTAAACCTAGTTTATTAATTTAAATGATGTTCTCTTATATGAACATACTACATGTTATTTATCCATTTAACTTTTGATAAATATTTAAGTTTTATGTATTTTTTGAATACAGCAATTTAATAAACATTCTTGTATGTGAATGTGTGTTTGCCAGAATTCTTCAAGGGTTTACATAGATAAGTCAGATTTCTGGATTGTACCAATATACATTTCCACTAACAGTGACTTTGAGTTTCCATTTACTCATGTCTTCTCCAGCACATATTTTCAACAGCAATTTTTATGAGAAATTTCTTCTTTTGCATTGTAGATTCTGCTGGGAGTCCTTACTGCCTACGCTTACATGATTATCAGATTTCTTTACACTTTCTGTGGATAATTATAATTTGTTTCATTTTTACTATTTTCTATTTATGTTTAGAAGCGAGATAAATGGACTCATGCTTGTTCTTTGTTCAACAGGCTACATGACCTCTTATCTAATTGCCAACTAAACATCCATCCTTGAGGTTGAACTTCCAAACTCAGGTAAAATCCTTTATGCTGACTACACCGAGGCATCCTCATCTCACCTTTCTGAATCTGTCCACTTAGCTCTATGCTCACTGCTAATTCCTTAGTTTCTGTAGTTATCACTACTCATGGACTTTCACCAACAACTTCATCTCCTTGTCTGCAATATTGCTCTTCTTCAATCTGTTTTCCATACTTTGTTCAGCATAATCTTTCCAAAACCCAAACTTTTCACCTTAAAATTATCTATTGACTTTCCCCCCAAATATTTCAAATACCTTAGCATTATGTAACTCATGCTTGCTTTTCTAGACTTCTAACTTCTCTTCCCTTCCTTGTCTATTCTATATTCCAGTCAAACGGAACTACTGACATTCCCTGCAAAGATAAGTTTTCCACGCTTCTCCCTTGAATATGCCGCTCTTGCTGCTGTGATATCCTCAGCAAATTCTTTGTCTGGTTACTGATACTTATTCATCAGGTCTCTCAGTAGGTGTCTCCTCCATTACGATGTCTTCCCTAACCCTTCCCCTACCGTAGGAAAAGTTAATGGCCTTCTTTACACTGCTCTGAATCTATGTTACAGCTCATTGATGACCTTTATTATTGTTATCTCTTTCCACATCTGGTTTCTTCACTAGACTTTAAATCCTTGAAGACAAGGGCTATCTCTTATTTGTCTTCACATCTTTGATTCTGAGAACAGAATGGGTATGTTTTTTAATGAATGGGAAGTGATGATAAAGGGCCTTGTCAGTTTGAAGAATCTCATACCCCTCCCTGTCATGAACCCAAACAAGGTGAACTCTGGATTCAGAGCACTAACTCCCTTTCTCAGTCTCATGTGAGGGGTCAGAAGATCTCCTCCTGTTTTCTCTACAGGAATCTACCAGAACCTTCCTCCCAAGGTGCCCTATGTATCTTAGATGCACCGTAGTATGAAGTATGTTTCCCCTGAGGTATTTTCTTTAGCTTTTTAAATCCACATGCATCTTAAAGAAAATTCAAACCACATGTTTGACATTCATTTACACTTAACTATGTTTTTTCCAATAAAAAAGAAAAATGTAAATTGATGTTCAAATGCCTTTGAGGCTTTTTAATAAATACAACTTTCAAGTCATTTTTCTTTCCATGGAATTACTACAGAGGAAAATGCCTTTGAACAATAGAAGGTCATGGCTCAATCCCAATCTCTAAATAAGTGATATTTTAGTAGGTTCCAAGCTTAGTTAAAGTCCTTATTCTAGAGCCGAGAGTCCCAGTTGCATTTGTTCTCTTTATCTGTCAGAGGTCAAAACAGAGGGTACTAACCTATTTAACTTTGCATTTTTTAAATATAATTTCTTCAAAGAAAGGATTTTTACTTCAATCAGAATACCTGGGTTCTAGCCTCTACCCATGTTAGAAATAGGGATGAGATACATTCTCTCACTGCTTCCTAACTGTAATGGGAGCATCAAGTGACAGGGACATAAGTGGACCAGTAAAGAGCACCACTGCTCATGGTGTATTTGTGGGAGGATGAATTGATACTGCCTCTTCAGAGGAAAATTTGGCAATTAACCAGGAATTTTTTTTTTAAATACGCATGTTTCTTGACTGAAAATAAATCAGATTTCTATATATTTACCTTGAAAACTATCAAAATATATGCCTAAGAATATTCACTATCTTGATTTTTAATGACAAAAAGGGGACATAATCTAAATAAACACACTTAGGACCTGGTTAAATCAATTGGTAGAATACTAATTGCTTGTTGAAATGTATGAATTTGCACACAAACACATGCTGATATGGAAAGAACATTAAGATAAAATACATGAAATAAGCAAGAGTATGTTAATAGATTATCCCATGAACGGAGCCAGGAAAGAAACAGAACAAACACAACGGAGGAGGAAATAGAAATATTTCATGAGTCAATACAGAATACTTTTTCTTGGTAGAATATATAAGATAATATACAAATGGGTTTGGGGACAGAGTTTTGGGAAAGCTTTTAATTTTCACCTCATGCTAACACTACTACACTTGTATTTTCATGTCATGTACATGTGTAGACAGTGGGATCATGGAACATTTTTCTTTCCTCCTCATACTCTAGATGCACATGCATACACAAACATTTTCACATACAAAAGGATGCTTAAATAATGTTTAAAAATGTATACAGCCCAATGAAAGGGAAAGTGTGGGTAGACTAGCAGCCTGAAGCCTAGTAGTAAGAAAACAGGCTTCAGAGTGGGCAGATTTGAGTGTGAATCTGAGCTAAGTCTCCATTCTGGTTCTATCACTGTGGGAAAATTTCTTGAACTCTTAATCTCAGTTTTTCTATGTGAAATGGGGTGGGGGCAATAATCTATCTTCTAAGTATATTATTAAAGTTAAATTATATAATAAACAATGCATAAAACTAAATATAGCTTACAACACAATAAAACCTTTTAAGTTATGCTTATAGAAATTCTTTTGCTATTACCATTATCACAAAAAGATAGCTAACACCTTTAACATCTTTCTCCATTAAAAGGACTTGTTCAAGGTAAGTTAGTCCTCAGACTTGATTCAGCACTAGTTTAAGGAAGAAGAAATGTGAGTGTGCGCTCCTGGTAAGGTTTAGATGTTATAAACAACAGGCTCAGACTATAGGTGGGGTGAGTAAACCAAGTATGTTGAAGCAGCACATTTCTCTGGAAACAAGTTCCTCATCCATCCATGTATAACCCTAAACATGTGTGCTTACTACCATTTCACTAGGAATTCCAGCTGAGACATAGTTTCTTAAGCAGCTCACAGTGGGCAGCTTCCCCATTTGCATAAGTATCTCCATTGTCAGGTAGAGTCTAGATTCCTTGGTCTCAGGCTTCTGTGGTCCCATCGTGGAGTGTATCCATGAAACAGACTTTCCTAGAGTTTGAAAAAGTTAAGGTGCACTCCTGACCCAAAACCATTTCTTGACTCTGAAAAGAAATTGTTCCTGGAAGTGCTTCAGGGGAATGATTTGGAGGAGCAGCTTTCCATTTTGAATTGAATTGCAAACTCACATTAAAAAACATTAAGGATAATAAACTGGAAATTCAATTACCAGGCTTGAAGCCAGAACACCGCACACTCGATTTGGATTTGCATCTTAACTTATAGCTTGTTCTTGCCAATATTACTTACAATTCAGACCTTTGCTCATGGTATAAAAAGCACTTAGAGCACAGATGATTTCTCACCAAGTGCTTTTTGATGGACCTGCCCAAGTGTCGATTTGCGCCTGAGTTTAAATTAGGAAGAAATTTAAAATACGTGTTCTTTTTATGTTTAGGTTTTTGTTATTGTACTTTGGGAATCCATAGACTTATATGACAAGGGTTTCAAGTTTCCACACAATATTAAATGTCTCCTCTTGGATACCAATCAAGCTTTCTTTTGGGTTTACCATCTCATTTATTTATTAGACAGTCATATTAGGTATTAGACAACTGCCCAGTGAAGATGATTTCTAATATGGGGATTGGAGAAACTGAAAGAATATATAATAATCTTGTCAAAGAAAGCAACTATAAGAGTATGAATTTTGGGCTTTCTGTGATTTTTAAAAAATGGTTCAGGTGTCTAGATGAGGGCTTTCATGATATGGATAAATGGCTCTCAAGATGAATCTTTCCAATTCCTTTTGAAGAATGGCATGACTTAACCATGAAGGGCATACACAGTACTCTTAGAGATGAATCCAAGCTCTGTCATTTATCAATTGTGAGTCTACAGACAAGTTACTTACATTTTTTGTGCTTTACTTCTCTCATCTCTAAAGTTGGGATGATGATGAACATACCATTCTTTTAGGGTTGTATAATTATTAAGAGAGTTAATTCACAGAAAACTCTTAGAATAATGCTTGGCCACAGCAAACACTCCATAAATATTAATTTGTATTACTATGAGGTGTGACTCATACCAGACCTACAGGAATAATTAGATTCTTTTGCTTGTGTAGAGAAAACAGTGGTTTCCCTTTGGATGCCTCCCAGGATTTTGGCTTCTGTCTATAGCAGTGAATCTCAATCTTGGATGCACATTGGCATCACCTGGTATCAAACTCTAATTTTCAAAAAGATGAAAATTTGACTCTCATACAAACACACAGTGAGTACTTGCCAAAGATTTATTCGATCCATTTAATGAGGGAACCAGCGGGATGAGTTCAAAGAGAATTAGAAAGAACCAGTAGATACAGGATTCTGAAAAAATGCTGGAATAAGATTGCTAGGTTGGATACAAAACCAGTTAATGTTCTATGGAACAAGAGAATTGTAATCTTAAAGTTGGACAGAAATCATTAGCTTATCTACTGGGAAAAGTGTATTTGTTTTGTTATTGCACCAGAATCAAAGGCATTGCTATCAGACTTATACAATGGTTGTCAAAGTTGGCATGTGTCCAAATCACATGGGGACTTATTAAAGTTACAGAAACCCAAGCTCCATTCTACTTTAATAAGCCTGGACTTCAGTATTCTTTATTTTCTTTCCAGGTATTCTGCTACCAAGGTTTGAGAATCACTGTTCTACAAGGGAATATCTTTTTGTACAGAGTTGTGGAATATCCTAAGTAAATATCCTATTGAAAAGTAAATTAAATAAAGGTACATTACCCTAAAGAATTAGATAGTATGTGGGTGAGTCTGTTAGTTCTCTAAGCAAGACATTGAAAGGTGATGTGGTAATTTTTTAGCTTATTTCTAAGTTGTGGAATTTGGCTTGTAATACTGGACAATGTTAAAAAAATAAACTTGCTTATGGCCACTTTCAGCTTCTAATGAATTGATTTGAGGTATGGAGTGAAAATCAAGTGTTTGAAAGCTCTCTAGGTGATTCTAAAGTATGGTCAAGGCTGAGAACCACTGGTCTAATTTCCTGACTATATTGTACATTTTATATCTTGTCAATAACATGCTAAATATTAAAAATCAAATGAAAGAGTAATTAATTTAAATGAACACAGTCCACCCATGCTGGAGTGGGCACAGTTTTATCTGGCATCCATACGAGATAGTCTCTCCATCTCAATTTCAGGAAGACAGCTGAGAATTCTGTCCATATTCCTTCATGTCTGATACACTTCACACTACTGTACTGAATTTACAGGTGTCATGGATGTGACTAAACTATCTTCTTATTTGCACCTGTTCTAAAATCCTTTCTATCAAACACATGTATTTCTCTTTTATTTCAGTCATTTGCAAAAGTCTTAGGAGGGAATCTTCTTACACAAGATAAAAATACTTCCTTAGGGTATCTGTTTTACTCTGGTAACTTCAAAGTCTACTGAAATAACTCAATTGTTTTCAACCCAGGATTTCTATGTCTTCCCTCAAGCTGGTGCTTTTCATATGGTGTTGCTGATGGAAGTAAGTATGGGGGATAATTTAGGAGGTGGACACCTTGGCCATCATTCCCTCCCTGTGATCCATTTTAAGGACTTGTCAGCCTTTCCATTTGGTTTTATCTCATTTCCCCCTCCCTCTGTGTTTTTGTTTGGGCATTCTGTATCAGTAGTGAACATGTTCTTCACTACTGTCACCAAAATTCTTTTGGGAGAGGAAGCCACTAGAGATGGAAAAGAGTAATATCATTAAGTGCTCAAGACCAGATGAGCCTCTGAGAGCAGAGGGGTTGAGTGGGACTTTAGCAAACTCAGATCATGGCTGAACTTCTCTTCTGGAGACAGCGAGGTATTTGTTTCTGCTCCTGAGAGGGAGGATAGACAGGAAGGAGCAGCAGAGAGACAAGTTAATGTTAATGGCCAGGTGGCTGTATGAAGCGACGAGGCAGAGTAAAACCTCTGATGGCAGGGTGGCTGCAACTACATTTAAGAGCAAATGGTTTTGTTTGTAGTTCTTGGCATTGCTGTGGTAGGAACCCCACTTTGTGATCCAGCTCCCCAGGGCTCCCCATAGGGGTCTAATGTAAATATTCATACATATGAAAATTACTTCAAAAAACAGTACAAAATTTCACAACTAGATGAAAATAATAGAGTTGGCATATATGGAATCAATAGCCAAAGCCAGAAGGGAACTATGATTATGGAAATCCTTGAGAAGACAGAATAGACTGAGGTTCTGGAATGTGGTTCAAGACAGTCTTGTCTGTCCTACACGTAGAGTTATATTAATTAATTCTTTAGATAATGGCTTGATGGAAGGGTGAAGACTATATGGGTCTCTATGCTGTGCAGGATCCTCAAACCCCTCAGATGTGCTTTATCATGGGGCTGACACTCCAGTCATGGAGATGAGAACTATATACAAAAAGTTAGACCTTCATACTTGGGAGACAACAAGTATCTTAGAAGCATAAAAATGTTAGTAGAAAGTGCCCTCTTCTGATTGGGAAAGCTAGGAGTCTTTTCCAGATTACGTGGAAGAAATGATTTATGAGTCAAACTTTGAAAAATGGATGGTACTTAGATACAGCAAAGAGATAATTTTAATAATAATTACTTCCAATTATTATGCAAGGAAATACAGCCACATAACCTGTTCCCATGATTCCATTGAGATATCCAGCATAGGAAGCACATTAGAAAGTGTCCAGCAGGTGCTTCTATCCAAGTGCCATCCATGACTCCAGCAGCCACTGATCTCTTTCTTTCACATGGGTTATGTTTGCACATTGTGTTAAGTGCTTACTTGCATTTTCATTTGATCCTCACATCAGAGCTTTGATATAAGTACAGTGATTGCCACCACTGCACACATGGGGCAACAGCTCAGTTTAGTAAGTACTTTGCTCTAAGTCGCACAATTAGAAAATGACAGAGCTAGAACTTGAACCCAAGGATAGCTCCAAAACACAAACTCTTATGTAATACACAAAGGAATGTCATAAGCATGAAGAAAATTGTAGGAAATGGGTGGACAATCATGAGTTGTTCACAGTATAAGGTGGATAAGAGAAAGTAAAAAAGTTTAGTTAGAATCTTGTAGTGTTTTACGGGTCTATTTTCCACCCAACAGAAGGGTTTTGTGTAACTATAGCTCTCTGACATTCTAATAGCTCTGACCCCTGAACCTGGAGGCTGAAATCATCTTCTAAATGATTTTTACATGTCAAATAGTGTCCTATTTATGAGACGGAGGATAACTCCCAGGTGGCCCTGTGGAATAGTAAGTGTTGAACTCATAGTATTTGCTGTTATTTATACATATGCATGTACACATTTGTACAGAAAAAAATATATATCATACACATGGGCATCTGTGCTGAAGTGTGCAGCCAAGTGTCAGCACATTATCAGATTTAAATTAGCTTCCTTACTCTATTAATAGTCCTGGTTTTTCGGTTTCTAAAATTAAAAAAAAAAAAAATTTCCAGAACAGCTGGACTGAAATCTGAAACAGAATGGTAGAGTACAACCCTGTAAGTAGTAGTCTGTCTATATCTGCTAAATAAAGTTTGTAGCTTCACAGACTTGTAGCCATCTCTATAAAAGAAACTTGACATGCTAAGTGCTTAAAGAAAAACAAAACACTTCATCTCCAACCAATGTTAAGGTTGATTATGTCTTATCAATCATAGGAATTTGAAAACCTCTCTGACATCCCATTAAAATGTGAAAGCAGAGCTGAATTGAAGGGCAGACAGGATTCACTTTGGCTACATGGCATAGTGAAAGGGCAGTAAGAAAGCTGCCACCCAGCCACCAAGTTACTCTCTGTCCAGCTTGTTTCTCAAGTCCCACCATTAAATGTTTGGGCTTTCAAAATGCAATGCCCTTCACAATCCAGTCCAGCATCCTTTCTGGACCTGACTTCTGTGGTCCCACCACCCCAACCTGTACCCCCAAGTATGATGCTCCTCCTTCATTTCCTCTTGAACACTGTGCTGCTCTCTGCCACTTAGTATACTGTTGCTCTTTATTCAACACATATGTTCTTCCGTCTTCTATCCAGGAAAATGGCTACTCTTCAAAGCTCATCTCAAACAACCCCTCTCCCCATGATGTTTATAAGACACTTCGCTACTGCCTCCTTACCAGGCAGAATAAATCATGTCCTCCCTGCTGTTCCCATAGCTCTTTGTTCTTGATCTATAGTGAAAGGGATCCCATCCTTCCATGATGTTTGTTTCTTGCTTGAGTGAGAGCTCTTTGTGGCCTTAATGTGTGATCCTGGGACCAGCACTAGTGGCTTCTGCTGAAAGTCTATTAGAAAATGAGATAAATAAACCTTGCCCAAGATCTACTGTGTAAGAAAATTCATTTTAACAGTATCCACAGGTGGATTCATGCAACTGTTAACCTCCGAGAAGGCTGTCCTAGATGGAGTGATGATCCAAGGTCCACAGCTTGATGACCCAATGCCCCTTCATATCATATAGCGGTTTATACATTTACTTATGAAATAGATATAATGAATCACATGCTAGACACTGCGCTTAGAGCCATCGACTTACAAGGATTAGAGCAGTCACACTGCGACTGGAGTTCAGTTTAAAATATAACTGTGTCTTGTGAGGCTATAAGACTTACTGTGTAGTATGCCCCAAACTTCCTTGATCATAAATACTTTATTTCTTGCGTAGGAACCATTTAATGGGATTAATGTTTTCCAAGACATACATTGGTAATCACTGGTCTATTCCCATAAGTTCGGAATTCATTTTGTTTGGCCTGGTAGCAGTGTGTGTATTGTCTTATCTAGTGATTTCATTGAACATCTTTCTAATTTTTCTTTTCAACTAGATTGTTAGCTCTTGGAGTAGAAAGATCAATATCATATTTATTTGTTTTTCCGTCCTAGCTTTCACATTGGCATTCAATCAGTATTTATTGATGATTTTCCTCTGTCTACCTTGCAACCAAGCAGATTGAAGGCATGATGGGTGCTTGATAGAGCTCTGATTGATAATAGCCCCACAGGGAATCTAGCATAGTAGGGAAAACATTTCACTGGGGGGTTGTAATCTTGGCTAAACTACTAACTGTGCTGATTTTGAGTTAGTCACTTGTTCTCTCCAGGCCCCAATGTTTTCTTTATCTGCCAAGCATTGTCAATGGGTGACAGTCTATTGAGAATGTATCTCTAAGTTCCTGAGTCTTCAAGTATGATACCTTTAGAAAAAATTGAATTGTTTTAGGGAAGATTCAATAACCTGCTTTCTTAGAAATAGTATTGAAAATTTAGAGAAAGTCAGAGTAGAGGAGAGTCATGAAATGGACACAAAATCATTTAGACACCCATTCTGTGATCTGTAAAATGCAAATAATAACATATACTTCTTTCTACCATTTTTAATTCTGAATTTGAATAATTCTGAGGATATTTAGTTTCACTAATTTTAAAAGTAGCTACTAGAAATATAATTTGATTTTAACAACAACAAAATAATTAAGTGTGTATTGGATTCTTAAAGCATTATTAATTCTACGTTAAAAAAATAGTTTCCTTGTACTTATATAGCATGAGTCGTCCAAGCTGCTCAAAGCCCTTCACATTAATTACTAGAAATTTTAACATTCTCAATTTATAGATCCAGGGACAGAAGTCCAAAGTGTGACTAGCTGGCCAAAATCTCACCAACATCCTGATTAGCACTGGGCACTGCCCCTGTTTCTCAATGATGTATTTGCCGATTGTTCATTTTGATCTAGTTCTGGTTGATAAAAGTTGTTTTTCCTTTGAAATGTGTGTATATTTGCTGGATGCTGAGTATTTAGTCTTATCCCCTACAGGACAGTTAGTGATTTCCTGAAACAATGATCATTAGCATCAGACAGTGTGCTTTGGCAGATTTGAAATACAATATTTGATACTAAAAGTTGGAATGCTTCTTGTGCTAAACTGTCTTCACTTACCCAAAATAAGGGGTTAATTGGCAGTTGGCAGGTACTCATTAGGGGGTAACATGTCATGTGACCCTCTCTGGTAATAGAATCCCAGGCAGGTCTGAGGCCAGCAGAGAGGGTGAGTTTGGAAACACAGAGACCCCAGTGCTTTCTCTTCCGACATCTCCTTCCTAGTTCCTGGAAACCCCAACTGCATGTGTTTCAGACTCCATTTCCATCTCAATGAGGTTGTGTCCAATGTGATTGTACCTTCCCCTGGCAAGCCCATCCACCAACCTTGCTGTGTTATCTCCCCTCGGCCTCTTACATCGGGGAACTTGTAGCTCCTTAGGATCTGCTGAACATTAATATTCAGTGACTTGCTCCAGGGAGCTATGCTTCACTGAGCGCATTTTCACCTGAAAGGAGTTGTTTAATATAAACATTTGGTTAATATTCTGTACATTTGAAAGTATTTTATCAGCATTTGTGTAGGACCAAAAGTCATTTAAATTCAATGGGAACTGATTATGCGCCAAGAATCGGTCCTTTCCAAAAGAGTGTGTTTTCTCTCCTACTATAATGTATACATTATAAAACTCACTTACACGGTTGATGTGAACACTTTGTGGACAAACCAGCCGCCCTGCATTTCATCTGACTGAGAATTCTTCAACTCTGACGCTACTGTTAAATGGGGGAAAATATTAGACAATATTGCTTTAAAAACTGTCTAAATATAATTATTAACATCTTTGGAGTGATAATAATTATCATAACAAGAGCTCATCAGAGGAAACACACAGTTTGATGAGGATCGTCGTCTCTCCAGTCCCTGCCCCCTCGCACAGGAAGGATGCAGTCCTCCATTTTGTTTCCTTCCTCAAGAGCCCTCCCTCCCTCACTCTCCTTCTGGCCCCTCTAGACTTTTTCTTTACAGATGTCTCTGTGAAGCTCATTATCCCAAGGAGTTGTTAGGTAGACACTACTTTCACTTGCAAGAGACGTTGAAATAGCTGAAAGGAAAGTGTATTCCGAGATTGTTTGAGTCACATTTCAAGATTTCAGATAAAATCTTCACAAACCAACTATTGCTGCTTCTGGCTTGATTTACCTGTTGGATACTCCTTTTTCTTTATTTTTTTTTTTAATTGAGAAATATAACAATAGAATAAAGTAAATGTGTGTGTATGTGTGTATGTGTGTCTTTGTATATGCATAACAAAATGTGACCACCATCCAGGTGAATACTTTTTATGTCCCTCCTTTATAATAACTCTACCCCACGGTAATTCATGTCTTTGAGTCAAGCTGGAGTTTGCTTATTTTCAATGCTGTGTAGCATTATGATGAGAAATGGATTTATGCCTTCATTCTACTAATAACAGACATTTGGGAAATTTCTATGTAGGGCTATTACAAGAGATACTTCTATGTACATTCTTCTTGCTGTATAAACACAATTGCGCTTCTGGAACATATAGTTTAGATGATGATTGCTAGGTCATACTATTTGCATTTCTTTGATTTTATTGGGTAATGCCCAGCTGTTTTCTATAGTGATGTTGCCAGTTTACATCCCTGCTAACAGCATGTGAGAATTCCAGATGCCCCGCATCTTCATCAACACTCGCTATTGCTAGATTTAAACTCAATACAGTCTGTTGGATGTGTGGTGATACTGTATTACATTTTTAGTTTGCATTTCTCTGATGACAAATGAGATTTAAGCACCTTCTAAATTTATTGGGCTGTTTGGAATTCTTTCGTGAAGAGTTAGTTCAAGTCCTGTCCTGTTCAGTGAGTTGTTTGTCTTTTCCTTATTGATTTGATGCCCTGATTTAAAAAAAAAAAAATGAAAGTCCTAACATGATATCTACTTCAGAAGTACCCAGCAGTATGATCTGGAGCTTTGACATAATTTAACTGTCATTAAAGAGAAGCAAATTAGTGTAGATTGCCTAAGATGAGTCTATTTCTGATATTCTTATGGATTTCTATGGTAAAGAAAATATGTTTCATAAAAAAGGCTATTGGGGCCATATAGCTCATCATCAAGACTTCTTTCCTCTAGTTGGTTTTTTTTGGAAGGGCTCTGGCTCCTTCAAGGTTCATTTAGATTGCTACAGCAAGGATTTTATAATGCGTATCATAGCATTCCAAAAAGAAAAAAAAAGTGTTTTTCCATGAATAGCCAATTTACTCACAGAACTCTGGAAGAATACCAAAAAGTAATCTCTTGGCCACTCAAAAATACTCATTAGTGTCCTGACAGTGGAGATAGTCACATGCTAATTAGTAGCATAACCACATACTTGACTGCTAGATTGAATCAGACCATGAAACAGGCAACCTGGAATTCTTTAAGGAGAGAATTTAGGCAAGAAAGTGCCCAACTCATGATGTGAGATGTTGCTTCAAAGGGTCCAGTTACCTTCAAGTTCTAGGATGTATTCAGGACCTGTCTCCTATCATTAAATGCTTTTTGAATCTATGTGTGGATCCAGAGTTCACATCTTTCTGCATGTCTCAAGTTCTAGCTCCCTAATAGAGGACCTAGTGGCTCCAGTTGCCCCTCTATAGATTGTGTCCCTTTCTGGTTACAAATTTTGGGGCTAGATTACCTCATAGAATATTTTTAAACTTAGAGCTACTATATTTGGGTTGAGTGCTGACCAAGCTTCCAGGGTAGTGGCTTGTATGTAAGAATTCCTTGCAAGTGTGTTTAATTAGAAGATACAACTATGGTACAACTCACTGTCAGACCCAGAAGAGAGGATCTTATGACAACTGTGCACTAATTGGAGTTTGGGGTGGGTGGGACTACAAGATTGCCTTCAGCTGTCTCATCCTTTTGTGATGGAATGGACTTGAAGTAGAACATATGGTTAGTACTGCCACAACATAGAATCCACTGTCTCTATCATGGCAACTGAAGAACTGATGCACATTTATGGCTTCGACCTAATAAATGTACAATGTATAATCAGATTTATTTTTCTTTGTTTTTTTCAAAAAAGCGTTTGGAATAGCCACAGAGTTTTAAGAAATTTTTCCTCAAACACACCTCTCAGAGTTTCTGTGGGGATGAATGCTTGGAATTTCTTACCTACCTTGTTCTACTTCATTTCTGCAGCAACTTCTTAATAGAACTACATTTCACTTCCGAATGTTGGGAACGTTAACCACCCTAAATGCATTGGATTCATTCAGTTGTCTTTCAAAGATTTTTGAAATTGATTCTCCAGTATATTTTTCCTAACTTCTACACCTAAGGGATGACACTGCAATTAAAAGAACTGCCCTAATGTGTCTGACAGCTGCAATTCAAAAAATTGGCCCAATCATGATGAGAATATCAGAGACATGCATTCTGTCTAATATTTTAAGTAAATGTTTTAGTTTTGCTGCAGTATTCATGGTACTGCATTCTTTCCCTGCTCAGCCTCAAAGGGTAATTACATCTTATTTTCTATATTAAAGTAGTCCCATTGCCTAAGTGGTTAGAAGGGGAAGAAAAAAAAAAGAGGATATTTCCTATGAGAGAATGTTGCCAGGGGCTGTTTCTTCAGACTTCACAGAAACTCATTCCAAGAAAAACGAAGCCCAAGAGTTGAAAGGAGCAATAACTGGATGAGGAGGTGTAAAAGTTTGGTTTCTACTTCTGTCCTACTTGTGCTGTCACTAGCTCATCACGTGGAGCCAGGGCGGTGCAGACTGAGGTTGGGAAGACCTTTCTACTTGAAATCCATGTTCTCTTAACTCTTGCAGTGTGCTACTTTCTCCGTGTCTTGCTCACCCATTAGCATTTTAATTTAGTTTCAGATGGCATCACTCTGCAGATGGATCTGCTTTCTTGTGTTTATTGTATGAGCGACAAACATGAGGGCAATTGCATGATGTGAAAAAATGCCGTGAAGTTGTGAAAATGAGGTGACTTCTCCTTGCCAAGCCCCAAGGAATGTTAAAGCAGAGATGGCTCTGACAAGGAACTGCAACTGTTCCCAATATTAAAATGTTTGGGGGCCTTGACTGAATTGAAATGAGAAGTTCTCAAGGAGGCCTGGAGCCTCAGACATGAACTTTCACTTCTCTCTGCCAAAGACAGAGTCAGCTCACCTGCCTCGTCTGGGAGCCACTCAGTCCTTTCTGTCACGGGGACACCTCCTTCCCGTGTGGATGCTAAGAGCATCTGGAAATTAGATACATGTAGCTTTGGGGGCACCATGGTAAGTTAGTAGGGTATTTGGTCTTTTAACACTATTTTTAGACATTGAAGGGCTTCTGTTTTATGACTCTATCAATCCTTAAGGTCTGTAAATTCTTACAATTACTTGGTATTCCCTAAAGGATCCACTTGTGAATTGGGTCTATAAGTAAGCAACTTCTTTCTGGGAGGTTTTTAAGTAAGAAAAATGACCATTTTAGGGATGAGAAACATGAAAAAAACTGTCTTGTAAAGGTTGTCTCTTCTCTACAAATTGGACATTCCTAAGCACTTTCCCTTTTACTTAATATTTATTGAAATTTCTTAGGATAAAGTATATGCTTTGAGGTAGAGGTGGTCAATAATTGTTTAATTACCTAATCATCAATCCAGAATTCATGAGAGACATCACTAATCAAGCACAGAAATCTTTCCTGTAGAAGCAAGATATAAAGTTTCAGGACTCTGCTCAGTAAAACACCACAATTGACTCTATCACTTGATCCATTTCCATCAGTGATGAAATTGACATACCCTTCCTGTTCTGGGCTCAGTGGGTGATGTGATTCCTTAGAGTGAATGACCAAATACAGCAGACAACCTTCATCTGAAAACTATGAATACTCTACCCTTCTTTCAATCTTTCCTCCCTCTGTATCTTAGTGACGTGTGCAAGTACAGGAGGGGCTCTGTTGTCAGTAAACACAGATCCATCTTCCTCTCATTCCCAGGCCATGTCCTTCCTTGTAGACTTGTGCTTTCTCCCTACATCCATTTGGAGTTTGGCATGTTCGGTGTGGTACGCAGAATTCTGAGGTGGCCTCAAGATGCCTGCTTCCTGGTGTGCACACCCTTTCCTCTTATGATTGGGTTACATAACATAATAAAGATCAAGAGATCTTGCATATATAATCCAAGTCCCAAATTAATTGTTTGGTGTTAATCAAAAGGGAGATTATCATGAGTGGATCTGATATAATCAGAGGAGTTCTTAAAAAGCTGGGACCTTGGTGTAAGAACAAACAGAAATTCTCCTGTTGACCTTGAGGAATGAAATGGCCTGTTGCAAACTGCCTATAAAAGAGGGTTATATAACAAGACTTTAAGAGCAGCCCCTTAGCTGCTGAGAAGGGTCCTCAGCCAAGAGTGACAAGAATATAAGAACCTCTGTCACACAGGATCAAGAAAATCAATTCTTCCTACAACCTGAAGAAATTTGGAATCTCCAGATGAAGATGTAGATGGCCAATAGTTATTTTCAGCATTGAAAGGATGCAGATGAAACATATTGGACTTCTGACCTAAGGAACCTGTGAAATAAATTTATGCTGTGATAAGCCACTCAATTCATAGTAATAGAAAAGCGATTCACTAGGCCAGATGTAAATCAGGTGTAGGATTGTCTGCTGGTCCTTTCTGCTGCCTTTCAAAATCAGCAAGCAAATCATTGAGACTCTTATTGGTTATTCCTGTAGAAAAATGTGTGTAGTGCAATACTAATGACAACAAAAGACTGGAAACATTGGAAGGAGTTAAGGAAATTTCAAAACCAGGGATGTCACAGGAGACAACTCTAGTCCAAAGGAAAACCAAAAGGGAGAGAATCATGGGGACTACCCTGCATCTTGTACAAAGATGGAAAGGGTATGGTCCCTGTTTAGGAAATACTCAGTAATAATGTCTATGGAGACCTAGCTCAGAAGAAATCGTAACACTCTCCAGGCCCTCCTTATAGAATTCTCTTATATGCAAATATCAAAACTATTCACCCTTTCTTTCTCTTCACTCACTGTTAATTCTTCTCTGTGGATACTTCATGAGCAGAAGTGGCTTTCTTTGAGATATTCACGATGATTGTTAATCATTTACATTTTGCAAAGTTTGGGACAAGAGTGTGTTCTCAAGGTACCATTTCTCATGGTAGACAAATTTACCACAAATAACTTTATCAGAGGATTTCTTTGCAATGAGTACAAGTGATTGCCTCTCTACTGTGTGGAAAGGTCTTTTAAACTCATATTTTTGAGACTTTTGTTTATTTTTTCTGTAAATGGAGAAAAACAGTACAAGAGTCATACCTACTTCATAACATTTTTGTGAGAATGAAATGAGGAAATATACAAGAAGTTATTAGTACCAAAAACACATAGCACATGATTAATAAATGTTAGTCTTTATTATAACTTTACTAAAAATCTATTATGTGCCCAGCAATGTGCAGGAATATAAAGCGAGTCAAAAATGCTTGTGTGCCAGTCACCTTTGACACATAGAGACTCTTAAATATCACAATCAACACCTGATCATGCAGGAGTGGGCAGGGAGTTGGAACATAAATTTGGGAAACTGAGTCACTGAAATCAAGCAACTGGCTCCATCAATCCAGAGAGTTTAATATAGAGAGTCAGCTTGTAATCCTGGAAGTCACGATTTATTTTTAATATAATGGGCATTGGGAGGTATTAGGTATCTAAAATTCTGCCAAATGAGAAAGAATTTTCCATCAGTTTCCATTAGAGATTTTCCTCTATCATTCAGTTGCCAGATATATATATTTACACACATGTGTGTGTGCAGGTGCCCATGTATGCATGATATGCCATAAAAAGAGGCAGCTTAGCTGACTAGAGGCACTTATTACAGGGTTCTGTGTCTTTGCTGTCCCAATTTACAGGTACGCTCAACCAGGGTTCTTTATACACCTAGGGAGTTTCCATTGTTCTGCTGTTTGCTCTTATAATCTTGTGGTTTGCATTTTCAGCCCTTTGAAAAATGTCACTGTGCTCCCAGGGTTCTTCTGACCATTGACCAGAAGCATCTGAGTTCGCGTCCTCAGTTCTGCTTCAGCCATGCTGGTCCTCGAAGCGCACGGATATCACAATCCCAGAGCGATGGAAAGACCTTTCCGAGGCAGATGCGATACCCAAAGACCTAATGGAAACGTCTGGAGGATTTGATTAAGTGAAAATGAAAAGCTTCAGCTCAGCAAAATACCAGAAACAAATTCAAAAGATAAAATACACACCGAAGTCCATTCTCCCAATATATTTGATAGCTCATGAAGGGCAACTATAATCCAACTTAAAAAATGAACAAGATGGTAGGAAAATGCTCAGTGTACACTCAAAGGCAGAAATAGGAGCACCCCATTAACCTGCTAAAGTCTGTTGCATCTTAATAAAGACTGAAGATAAAATCTTGGTAAGGGTTACAATTTATTTAAATGAAAATGATATTTCTACAAGAAATGAAAATATCCTTGGCATGGAGTGGGTAATCAGACACTCCTGGGGCAGCCACTAGGGGGCACCCTCTAGAAGAGTAAACAGTGGCAATGCTTAAGACTTGAGATTGTCATTAGAATCCCAACATCTGCACAAGGTGGAGGTAACACCCCCCACCCCACCGTGAGTGACTTGAATGCAGCACACAAAGAAAGATGACTCATTTTGGTAACTCATCTCAAATATGGAGACTTGCTTTTTTAAGTGTTTTGCTGGTTAACTCTGAGGCTAACATGTTTTTCCTTTGTAACTTTTCCTGCCTGTATTGTTTTTCTTTTTAATTCTTGAAGTTCATCACCAGGGTGTCTTGATGCTTTCTCAGCACATGGTCTGCTCTTTCTAGTCTCAACTGAATTTTTCCTTTAATTCAATATTTTATTCTGTCCTACTTTTCTTTTTCATCTTTGCTTCCTATTCTATTTGCTACCAGCTCCTGTATACATGGGACCTCTCTATTATCATGCCACGGATTTCTTTTTTATTAAGTCATGCCTATAATCACTTTCTAGTTTGTGTCAGGGCGGTTTTTCCCCCACGATGCGTTTTGCAACATTGAATGCAAGAGACACATTATTGGCATCTACTGGGGAGAAGTCAGGGATGCTGCTTTATCTCCTGAAATTCATGGGACAGCCACTCTCACAACAAAACTTACCCCATTCAAATGTCACTAGTGCTGAGACAGAGCTGAGGATAAAGGTTGGATCCTGATGGGTCTGTAATTTCAAATGATTTCAGATGAACATGGGAGAAACTTAAAACTTCTACAGGATCAGCATGTAAGCAATATTTCCTCCTGTAGATACTATTTCTGGAAACACTCATGCTGGTAGTATTGGGGAACATGTATATGGATATTTGAGGCTCAAAATTAGAGAGCTGTTCTTAGATATCTTGATGATAATTTTTTTTTTATAGGGCAGGTACAAGCAGGAAAGAAGAGGAACGACTAGGCAGGAAGAGAGAAGAGAAAACATTTCTATTTATTTTATTTAGTTGTTCATCTTGACTGTTTCTCCCCAACCTAGGATGAGAACCTGGGTCCTTGGGATATACGTGAACTGGACTCAGCCAGAGGTGACTGACCAAGTCTCTTCTTTACTAGGTTGCGCCCTTACTTAAAATTAGTAAATAATACAGTAAATAGATAACGATAGCAAACTGTGATTAAACCTTGTTTACTAGCCTGCTGAGGATCTGCACCATTTGTATGGGTTATACTTTATAGTTAATGGAAGCGTAACCTCAAAATATTTTTGTTTCAACCTTTGTTTTTTAAAAAAGACGGCATTTTTCTGGTTAAGGTTCTGACAGTGATTCTTGGTTATCAAACAAGTTGAAAACCCTGAAATCCTATATAAGCACAGAAGGAGAGCATTATGGTTATTTACACAATTTCTCCCAGATATGAGATGGGACTAAAATGATACTGAACACAATATATTTTCTAAAAGTGATTTTTTTTAAACATCAATATCTAGCCATATTGAGTTCCAGTTATCCAACATCTGACTGACTGAAATTGTCTTTAACACTTCAGTCACATGTGTACATCGCTGATCAGGTTGGAGAGATTCTGCGGGACTAATGAACTGACCCAGACACTCTTTATCTCTTTTTTCCCCCAAAATACACATATTCGAATGCTCTCCATTCTAATTGTTTGCAAATCCATTTGCACGATTTCCTTCAATATTTCACAGAAGCTACAAAATGAATTACTAGATCTTTGTAATCATATCCATCCTGTCTCCTCCCTTTTTGTATTAAGGCTAATTTGAAGGGAGGAAATTAATTCAATAGCATCTCATTGTTGACTCACATTACACATTCATAATGAGATCTCAGTTGGAAAGGCCGCTGAATGCCACCTTTGAGACTCAATCAGTACCTTGGGGCAAAAATATGATAGTCTAACCATGTAGTCATTAAGACTTCTCCGATTATAGACTTTGGGTGGTCAGGCCTGTGGTTTCTATGGTTCCTCTCAATTCTAAGAGGTAAGATGCAATTTCAAAAATTGGCAGAAACTTTTAAGGAGACAGAAGTCCGCACTGGCATGCGTCAGTGGGCTGCGTAGGTTTTTAGATTCCACATTCTTCGATGCTCTACCCTTGACAGCATGATGTGTCGCCTCCAGTTTAGTCTCCTTTTCTATGGCCGTTCCTTGATACTCCCTCCTGTCCTCTCCAGAAAGTTTAGAAATCAAGCTCTAAGCAAGCTTCTGACACTGTACGTGGTCTAATCTGGATCAAATTTTGGTGTCATTGTTTCCAGCTTCTCTTTTTCTCAGCTCAGCAGTTCTGTAGGGTTAACCAGCACAAAGTTGAGTGAGGGAAGATTTTTAAAAATTAACGTGTGATTTTTTTGGCATTTAGGTTACACAGGCCATGGTCTCCTGGGAAGTTGCAGCTCTTTTCACTCAAGGTTTGTGGCCCAGCATCTTATTCCAAAAACTTAGTTTACAAAGATCCATGCTGTGCTCATGTCTTACTGCTCTTTGCAGACCTGAGGACAATCAAAACAGCAGATAATGAATGCAAAGACTCTTTCGGTCATTATTGGAAATTCTTTGCAGGTGACAGTGTGGAAGATTAAAAATTACCTCAAGGATATAACAAATAATAGTAACTAGTTGATAGAAATATTTCCCTTATCCAGAACTCAGCTCTCCAGGAACTGGGCCAATCTAGAAACCAGTCAAGACACAGGAATTAATTCTTCAATCAGTCCCAGTCACAAGGAACTTGCACATTATCTCATGCTTCTGGCGCTACTGGAGATCTCATACTTTACTTATAAATTAAACAAGTCTACTTCTCTGATATCCAAGATCTTGGCACGTTAGGAGCAGAGAATTAGAAGGTGATAGATTTCTATTGCCAGCACACTGATGTCTGAAAGTCTCCGAGAGAGAGAGAGAGAGAGAGAGAGAGAGAGAGAGAGAGAGAGAGAGAGAGAGAGAGAGAGAGAGAGAGAGAGAGAGAGAGAGAGAGAGAGAGAGAGAGAGAGAGAGAGAGAGAGAGAGAGAGACAGAGAGAGACAGAGACAGAGAGACAGAGAGAGACAGAGAGAGACAGAGACAGAGAGACAGAGAGAGAGACAGAGAGAGAGAGGGACAGAGAGGGACAGAGAGGGAGAGAGACAGAGAGAGAAAGACAGAGAAAGACAGAGAGAAAGACAGAGAAAAAGAGAGAAAAGGCAAAAGACTGGAGCAAAGGTATTATGTATAAAGGACACCTACTATTAAGGCACAAAACAATAATAGATGACAAATATACTTCCCACACTTAATTAAAACTGATGTGTAAAGTATAACATACATAATTATAATATAAATATAAAATATACATAACTATATTTATTGACAAAATAGTTACGCTTTTTCAAAAGCTGGAGTCCACAGAAGAAAAGCTTCAAGTTATCTGGAGAGCTCAGCCCCTCTGATGGACACGTGCTCTAGAGAGCTAAGATTTTAACATTGCTGATGAGGCAGGACTAACAGTAAACAGCAAGTGACAGGATGTCATTAAAAACTGGGTTGTTTGCTATCTCTTGATACATTTCAAGGCAAAGTAGGTGACCGCAAATTCTAAGAGTGAAAGAATTGTGAAGAATTTGTGCTAGGCCTTGAAACTAGATGGTGGTATTTTTGCACTGATTAAATAGGAAGTCAGCTTCTCTTGATCCCTGTAGCCTCATTTTGTCTCTGGAGAAAGAGGAGCTGGATCCCATAGGTGTGGAGATTCTCAAAGGTATTAGTACCAAAAAAATCTTTCATCCTCACTATTTTTCTCATTGTTTCCTTCCATCCATCTCTCTCACTCTCTTCCTTTCTCCAGACATCGCAAATCAAGGTGCAGTGCTCCAGTGTGACACAGAACAGAACAAGGCAGCAGAAGCCATGTCCTAGGTTCAAATCTTTTAGTCCTCTTGGATGGGTTGATCTTGAGCAAGATGTTGAACTTGAACTCCTAAAGATGACACCAGTACTCACTAAATCAGCATCACTAGTCAGGAGGACAATGCAAGTGAGAAATAGTTTCTAAACCACAAAACCCTATGAGAATTGCCTTGCACTAATTTTCTATCGGATGATAAGACTTTTCAGGATTCCTATTTTCTTTCCTATTCACAAATGTAGGCCTGCAGGGGCCTGACTATAGGAACACATTGCTCTTTAGGACTTTAAATAACTCAGCAGCAGTCACAGTGTTGGAAATATTATCATAGGTGGTTTAAATCTCAGTGTGAAAATCGGGTCGCTGAAAACTCTTCTTTCCAGCATTTGCTCTAAGAAAGTATCTAAAAATGGTGGTTATTGAGTTGATTGAGTGAAATAGACTCGGACATTATAAGAATGTAGATGACAAAATGGGGAGAGGGAGCAGTAATGACTCCCGTCAGTGTCTGTAGTTTGTGGAAAGCAGGATGGTGATCAATGACGGCCCACTGGAGCCAGGATGGCCTGTTGGGTCCAAGTGCACAGACTGGAAATTCTTATCAATCAAATAAGCTGGTGTGTATGGTTACTTACACACAAGAGCAGTCATTCCCATGCAAACCAGCCTGTCTGCCACTCTATTCACCAGGATCAAGGCCTGCTGTGGCGCACTCAGAACTCAACTTTACTTGTAATGAGAAAGAAGCTCATTGTTCTAACTGGTTTGAGAGTGAATCCCACTCCCTGTCCCCTGGGGAAAACTACAAATGCCCAGAGCTCATCTTGTCCTTTCTCATCACCATCCAGCCTCCTCCCTTGGAACCCCTGCTTGCCATTGGAGCCAGAAAGATATCTTTAAAATGCAAATATAACCACTGTGCCTCTTCTATGTTCTCCAACTTCTCCAGAATAAATCCTCAATGCCTTAGCACGGATGGCAAAGCTCCCTCTGATATGGTGCTCTGGTTAGTGATACAGTCTTATTTTCTGCCAGGTCCAGCTAGAAATGTATACGCTAATAATGCCAGAGTACGTACAATCCATCATCCCTTTGCTCCTTGCCATGATAGTGTTTTGCATTTCCATGCCTTTGCATTGCCCTTCATTGGAAAACTCTTCTATATGCTCCTTATTTGGCTGCTCTTGTTTACCTTCGAGACTTAAGTCAGGTATCTTTCCAACACCTTTCATTGCAACTCCAGAGTGGGGTATGAGGAAAATTGTCCTGCTCTATACTCACATCAGATTTTCTGCATGCCTCTCTACTTACCATGGTATATTGAAATTACCTGCTGTTTTCCCCCAGTAGAGTACAGATATTTAAAAAAGAAAAAAGAACAACTATATTTTATAAGCCACAAGCACTTAGTGAAGAGTCCTGGAAGTTTACCCACTGAGGATGTGTCAAATGTATCCATTGGTTGTGTTGCTAGAACATTCCTACAATGAGGTTCCTCTGTTGGCCATGAGTAGAGAGAGTGCTACCTCAGTTGATTACTGTACAAAGGGGAGAACTGAAGTGCTTACCATGCCAATGTGGATTATCTGGCTATTGTCTACATTTTCCATTCAATGGACATCCCTATATTTTAGAAGTAAATTTTAATATCTCCTCTGTTCCTTGCATCATAATTGTCCTGAGAGGGATATACCAACGACCAGGCAGAGAACTGGCTCCCAAGGAGGTTGATTTGTAGGAAAACAGTTAAATATATGTGCAGCAAAGAAAGTCACAGTTATGGGGTTTCAGTGGTGATACAAAGTTCCTGTTGTCAGCAAAGACTTAAGAGAATAAAGCAAACACCAAATAAGCATGGGAAATGGTTAAGATTTTGAAAATAGAGGATTTAGATGAGGTAAAGGGGGAAGCATTCTAGCCAGAGGAAGCATCATAAGCAAAGAGATGGAAAACCTCTGAACACACCTAATGGTTTGCAGTGTGATCCCAAAGTGACTCCAATGGCTGGACCCCACTTCAGCTACTGAAATTCTGATTTAGGACGTCAGATGATGCTGATGCTGTTGCATGATCTGGGGCCCCAGATGTTTGAAAACTGGGGGCCAGTTTTGGAAAATCTCCAGTTGACACCACCATGCCAAAGACCTGAAGCCATGGTCCTCATGTCCACCCCAGACACTGCAGGAGACGAGAGATTGCAACTCACCTGTGTCTTGGGGCCTGTAGACTCTGAAAGTGCAGCGACCCGGGAACTCACAACCCGGCGCCCACTGGCGAAGCGGACACACCATGTAGGCTGCTGAGCAGGCAGTGTTTTCTCATCGTCCTGGCAAATGAAAGACTAACTCCTACCATCTGGTTCTGTAACACCCTCCTACACCACTGCTTAAAAGCAGCCAAACATATTTTTTCTTCGTTTTGTCAATAAAATATTGCTCCCCAAGGCAGCTGGCGTGTGCCGTTTGTAGTCCACGGGCGACTCCCTTTGCGGCTGCTCCCCTGCACACCCCTTTTCCCAGGGTGGATATTTTAAACTGGGGCTTAAAGTAGTTTTTAAAAGTGGAACCACCATGTGCCCAGACCTTTCCTAGTCACCTTGCCCTTTCTGCTCTATTCATCTTGCTTCGCCTTACGACAGTGAAGATGCAGCATCTAGCGTTTCCCACCCCAGGTAGTGTGTATACACGTTTATTAAGATTAATTAAAAAGTAACAAATTGTAAAGTCATAACATTAACAACCAGTAGAAAAAGTGTAGACATTTTGACAGTCTTTTTGAATTTCATTAAAAGATGGTAGTGACAAAAACCCCAGAGACTATTTCTACTTTACTAAAGAAATAGGTCACAAATTCAATTACAGTCACTGAAGCATGGACTCAATCTATCATGGCAAATTAAGTACATTTTAGCAACCTACTTTCCTTTAAAAATTTTATAGACACTTTCAGTGGAAGAAGAAAGACTATAGAAAAAAAAAAAAAAAAAGAAAAGAAAAGAAAGAAAAGAAATTGCAAAACCAAGTGTCCCGCCCTGACTCCCTCTTTTGGCCTTGAGTAAGCATTTGGCTTATTTGCTTTGGGTATAAGACAGAAAATCATTAAGAAATACTCAGCTCACTCACAATTATTACTCCTCACTTGCTCATGGTTTAATGATGCAGATTTGGAATGGGGAGCGGGAAGTGGTTCCAAATGAGAATTGCTGGTCTTCAAAAGGGGGCTTTGTTCTGCAGGCTGAGCCCCGCCCCCATTCTCTTAAAATAGGACTATTTGTGCTTTACGGCTTTTATAAAATTTTTGCCTGAGACTCTCAAAACAGACACATTGTATTCATTTCTAGAGAGATAAATAAATAAATTAAAAGTGCACATTCGGTCTGTTTTTATGGTTTAGCGGAGTGCAAATGTGGGGGCAATGAAACACCCTTCGGCCCACAGAAAAATGATGCTGCCATGTTGACAGTGGGAGTTTCTGAAGACCCTCTTTCATGAAGCGGCGGGTGCCAGCTTTAAGAGACTGTGGCAGCAACAGCAATTATAGAGCATGGGAGACTCTCATGTGTCCCCTTTGACAAGAGGAACCTAGGGCCAAGACACTCTGATGCTAGAGTCTGCCCAGGAGGCTTCAAAAACACAGGCTCAGGTCTTGTTCCTAAAAAGACATTGCCACCAAAGCACCTAGTGAGTGGAGTGCTCATTCCTCCACGGCCTCACCCTTCCGCTTAGAACTCCGGCTGGCCTTCATCTGACACCTGTGTGTGCTGGGTGCAGAAGAGACAAGCAATTGCATTTGCTCCTGGGAGAAGTGCTAGAGACACTTCATATCTGTGAATTTTGTAGCTTATTATTCAATTAAAGGAGAGCATGTGTTTAGCCAGACAGAAGACTAAAGAAGACCTGTAGAAGCCTAGACAAGCTCAATTCTAATTTTGATTGCAAAATTGCAGTTTTCAGAAACTATGGCAATCCTATCATTCGCAACAACATGGATGGAATTACAGGGATTAAAGAAAGTTAAGTAAGTCAGAAGAAGAAAGACAAATACCGGATGATCTCACTCATATGTGGAATATGAAAAAAGAAAATACAAAAGAAGAAAAACAAATAAACAAGAAATCAAACGAACACACAAAATAAAACTGAACACTGACAATAGAATCGAGGTAACCAGATGGTGAGGGGGTCGGACGCAGAGCAAGTGATGGGGGTGTGGTCCATTGGACAGTGGTGGAGGACTCTTGGTTTGCTGGCAGATGCAGTGTGTTGTGTATTTGATGAGTGGTGAATCTGCATATATGCACTCATATGATTTTATAAGCCAGTTACTCCAATAAAAATTTAAAAGAAAGAGAAGTTACGACCAAGGTAAGTAAGATAGTTACATTACTGAACAGGTTTTAGCACAAAAGAAGTATTACTAAAAGAAATGACAATTTCCTTAGAGATTAGGTTAAATAGTAGATGAAGATTTCTAAGGCAAAGATCTCACATGGCCAACATCATCCCTCAAAATGTCACAAATCAGTAAGTATCCACAGCTTATGTGTTTCGTATGTGTATAAGGGTGAATGAAGAGCCAGCATGTTTTCTTTTGATTTGCTGTTTTTAAATTGCGTAAGCTCCTTCACACTACAGAGGTCAGATAAATGTGGGCTGATGTGTGTACTTGGTATGCTATGAAACTCCAGCCTGTGAGACTGCTCCTAGACATGGAGAGGCTCACGCGACCAGAAATGCAAAGGATTACTTCAGGCTAAAGCAGTAGGTTCTCCATGAAGGTGATGAGTGTATGGTGTGCATTGGCAGTAGCTGTCGTTGGCCTGAAGAAATGAGGGGCCAAAAGCTCTGTGCTCAGGTGACTGCCTGGCCTTCCAAGAAGATCAAAATGATATGCCAGCTCCATGTCCTATGTGCCTCCTTAAGCTAAATACATATAGTTTTGATACTGTTGCATCTCCTGAGTCTGAATCTATACCCACTGCCATGCTGATACAAAAATGAAAAAAAACACACCTCAAGAAATCTATTTACAAAGGTACAATAAGGACAGTGATGTACAGTGTATAAAATTGTCTATGCTCAATATGACTTCATAGTATATTTTAAATTACACTCAGTGCAGTAAGATGTTTCCTTTATGAGAGGTCCCTGGGAACTGAGACGAAAAGAATTGTTCCCAACCCAAACTCACCTGTGGAAGATCCCTGCTGTTGTGAAAGCAAGATACTGCCCTCAAGTGTTTTGCTTTAACTCATCTGGGGTGGACCAAGTGATGGCAGATGCAGAGTGTGGCTGAGGACCATTCATTTACATTGATTTCCCTTTCTTTCTTATTGTATTTTTTCTGAATTTGCATAAGCTGAAATCACTTCTACATGACTCCCAGTCATTTGGGAACCCAATGAAGTCTCAGTTGTCCTACTGCTAGATAGACATTCTTCTTGAGTGGAAGAGGAGAAGTTAGTGCTCAGTCTGATGAGTCTCCATTTGGGGCCTCTGACGGGACGTGGAGACATGTTCTTCCAAAAAGAAAAAGGACGCAGTTTGTAGGGCTACCCAAAAAGACAAATTTTAAACCACTGAGACCAAAGGTGATTAAACGAGTACTTGAGACTAGCAATATGAAGTTAGAAGCTAGTGAAATAGTCTCTAGAGTAGGTAAGAGACAGCTCAACACTCTGGATAAAAATCTACCTGTCTTTTATTGGAGATTTTAAAGGGTTTAATCAGATGGTACACTAAGTTCAGCATCCTTGGGTGATGGTAGAGCATGATGGTTACAATTGTAGACGCAAATGCATATTTATCTGTAGTGAATGTTCAGTTTGACAGTTGCTAAGTTATTTGGGACAGGGCACTTACTTAATCCTCATGTGCCTCACCTTTGTCACCTGCAAAATGGAGGTGATGACCTTTGTTGTGAGAATTAAATGACTTAACGCGTGTAACTTGCTTAGTTGGGGTCCTGGCACAGTGTGCATGTTGAGGAAGTTTAACTCTTGTTACATGTGCTATCACAGTCGTTATGTTGCTGTCACAGTTGTTGGGATGATTCATTCTTAGGCTGTCAATTACATTTTTTCCCGAGCTTAAATAATGAGCTGGGAAAAAGTGTATTTTCAGAGAGAAAACACTGACATCTCTCTCTGGTGGATCATTGAGGAACAATAAAGTAAAGTGGGTTTCAACCGGGAAACCTATACTTTTCAGCTTCCTTAATGACTTTGCAACTTTTTGAGTTGCAGTTTGATTAAGTACAAACATCTTTTAATGGAACTCTCATAAGGGTCATTATGAAAAAAATTCTTTATTTTCTTACAAATCATTGCATTTCAGCCTCATGGTAACACTTGGAGATAAATATTATCATCCCTAGTTTACGAATGAAGAAATGGAGGCCAAGAATTCTCAAGGCTCCCTGATTCAGCAGTATTTCTAATAAATCATACGTGCATCATTTTTAAAAATATGACATAGGGGAGCATGCTTAGGAAATTATAGTGTGTGATGTAATTAGTATGTTGTATTATTATTTAGAGATTTTCCTTTTGATGTCATGTAACAAGAAAGGTAGAGAGTACAGAAACAACAAACATTGGTTGCAAGAGTCAGGCACTCGTCACTCATTACCCAAACAGCAACTAAATCCCCATATCTAGTGTTGACTTAGGAGACAAACATCAGACTATTGATCCCTTTTATCATTTCCCTTTGTTCCTTCACTGATTTTCACTCAGGGTGCCACAGCTGACCTATTAGTTATCTTTGTCCACATGGAAATTAATTAAGTGATCATCATGTCCAGCATATGTAGTGAATTCGAGCTCAGGAGGTAGAAAGAAGATCTCTGGAAAGGAAACTAACCAGGGTTTCTTGATTGTGTTTTCCCCTTCCATCTGAGTCTCATTCTGTCTTTCCTACTTCTGCTCCCTGAGATGCTAAACCATCTCTTAATGAACTTGGCATAATAACCAGGCACAGCTGGACTGCAATATGGCTCGAGAAGAAGTACACTCACAGCCTGTGATGTTAGATGAGCTTCAATTTGTTCAAACCACTTGCTGTGTCAATCTGACTCCAGGCATCAGTGTGAAAAATGGGAAATGTAGTTACTACATTGATAGTAATAGTAACAGTTGTACCTTGAAATTTTGTAATATTTTTTGTTACTATGCATAATCACACGTCTCAGGCAATTCTTACAACGATTTGGTGAAATAGACAGGATTATTATTCTTATTATAGAGTAGACAAGCCTTTGGGAATTTTTGACTTGTTTTCTCCTGTAGTTGGCGGAGGCAGACTCAGAGTTACTAACCCTACCTGTTCTGTGCAAACTCTGCCTGCCCAGGGCTACCTTTCTCAAAACAGGCTCCCTTTTATCTTTGGAAATACTATGCTTCCAGCTTCAAGTTTTGTTTCTGATTACCATGCTCTTTTCAGGCTTTGTCTTTCTGAGCCCACTTTATTGAGATGGGATTGGACATATGACCTTGCATAGACCAGACTTAGCTTAGTTGTTTTCAAACCAGAAACGAGAGAGGGAATCAGGAAGTTTCTAACTTTGTCTAAAAGAGACTTAGACAAACCTTGGGCTTTCTGTTTGGTTGGTGGTTGTTGTTGTTTTTGACTATATTGAGAAAGCTGGTTTGAAAGAAAAGAATGGAGCTGACAAACAGAGAAGCAGAACTATTCCTAAGACCGCATCCCTTGGGAAAATCTTTTTTCAATAAATTCTTTTTCCTGAGTTTCGTCAACATATTCTCGTATTTGTAAAAGAATAAAATAACAGGCACTAGTCTGGAAAAGCATCTCGATCTGTGTTAAAAGGTGACTTAGGTTTTTATGTTTGTCCTTGCTCAGTGGCCTCTTATCTTACCCATCCATATCGTGTGGACACTATCAAACATAATACAGAGAATTGAACAAGGCTGCTAATTAGCTTAGCAGATGATATGTATTTAAGGTCTCACTGTAGAAATTGGCTCAAACACAGATAAATGTTCCCTCCACTCCTAGCAAATCAGTATCATTCAAAACCATGAGGATCACTAGCTGTAATTTAATATAAGCAAGATAGTTACATTCCAAACAGATTTTGATGAGACATTATTTCTCTGCTCTTTCAGTCCAGGCTCCAAATCCTTAATGGTATAGGAGTACATCTGATTGGTTTATTACCAAGAATAATAGTCAAATTGCCAGGTTAAAATATCCGGTCTAGTAGTCATTCTCTGAGGAATCATGAGTAAGTTTTCTTTATGACTAAGTTATGCCATCTGTAAAATGGGGAATAATAATAGAGCTACTTCCTTTAGCTATGAAGACACTATTATGTTAATTTCTAAAAAGTGTTTAGAATAATGATTTGGGTGTAATAAATGCTACATAAATATAACCTGTTATTTTCTAGTAAGAGTTTGCTTTATAACACTTATCACACGTAAAGGATTCATTATAATTATTATTAGTGATTATGTTAAAGTTGTGCTTTCAAATATTAAGAAGAAAAGCATGACCTCTAAATCGAAGAACATTTTAACATCTCAGGAGATAAACAAAATACGTTTTAAAAAAAGTTAATGGATAATTTATATGACTCTGTATAAAGAGTACTCATGATACTACTGAGTAGCAAAGGAATGTTGGGTAAAAAGAGATTTAGGTGAGGAATTTCTGAAACATCTGTGTTTAAGATAAGGATAGTCCTAAGGGCAAAGAATTAAGTGCATGATCATAAATTTGGAAACAATTTCTCTTTAGTTTGAGCTTTGTTGAGAGCAAGAGCTAGCATCTTGGAAACCCTAACCTGATGCAGTTCATGAAAGATTTTCTTGTCTGGAAAGAGAAAGGGGAAATGTGTCATATTGCTCTCTCTTCAAATTCCAAAAGCGTTATGGGTGCACAAGAGTGATTTCCT
The DNA here is from genome assembly GCA_004363575.1 of Solenodon paradoxus. Taxonomy (NCBI): domain Eukaryota; kingdom Metazoa; phylum Chordata; class Mammalia; order Eulipotyphla; family Solenodontidae; genus Solenodon; species Solenodon paradoxus. The sequence goes on from RJWH01000168.1 coordinate 437,230, forward strand.
TATTTTGTTTTTCTTCAAATATTAGCTATCATTGAGAAAAGTTGCACAGAAAATTATTGTATTTAAGTGTGTTAATACTCTATCATTCATTCATTTAACCTCTTGATCCCCAACCCCTGCCTCTAGAAACCACCAATCTGTCTGGATTGATGAGTTTGTTTTTATTGTTGTTTGTTTGCTTTTAGATTCCACATGTAAGAGAGATAGTATTTGTCTTCCTGTCTAAATTATTCCACAGCATAACAAGAATGATTTCTCATAGAAATTCAGAATTTTTTTTAGAGCATAGCAACTTTTTAGAATTTTATTTGATAATTTCTGATAGTATGCTCTGCAAGTGGGACTAATTAGCCAACCCATAAAAGCAGGCATATAGGCCCAAGTATACTATTTAGTGCATACAAAAAATTCATTGTGGATTATGTGAAGTACATAGATGAACTTCTGAGAGATGTGAGATGGATAGAATGGAGCAAATGGGGAATTGGTGCAAATGAGGTACATGTAACTAACACTACTGTTTTGAAAGGGTCAGTATATAACCTGTTGTCTGGTAGACACTCCTTACTTTCATGGCAACTTAAAACTATGAATAAAAATTTCCAGAAATATAATTCTTACATTTGCATAGCATTTATAGTGACAAAGACCTTCCTGCAGATTATTGTCTTTAATTTTCCCAAAACACGGTGAGATTGGTAGCTCTTACTATCCCAAATATTCATGAAGAAGCTATAGCTTGGAGGGATTAGTGGTAGGTAGACTGAATATGCTGAGGTCTAATTTGATAGCCTTTGTTCTAATAGATATTTATATAGAGACTTAGCAAGCTTCCAACCCAAGTAGATTTTCTATTCTTGTGGTTTTTTTCTCCCCTGAAGCCTCTCAATACTTTCCTGATCTAGAAGTCCCAAATGTTTCAAGATCCTATGTATGTTTGCAAGATGTATACATGGGCATAGATTAAAACTACACAAGCTTTAGACATTAAAAAAGCAAGCTTCACTGATTTGTCAATCTAAATTGGAACCAAATGTAGTAGGAGTCTTGAACTAAGCATATTCAGGTGTATCACTGAGTGCTTCTTACAGAATAAGGGTTTCCATACACATAACATTCAGTCATATTAGAGAGAAGGGATTTCAGTTGTACACACAGGGTTACTCCAGGACTGGTAAGCAATCCTCTACTTTCTAGGCACCAGATAACTAGCAATAATGATTATGAACTTGGTTTTTAAGTTTGTCAAAGCTAAAGTCTGCAGCCTTCTTTTAGAACTGTTACAACAGAATTTCTTATAAGTATGCAGCAATCAAGGTAAATCTAGAATTCCCACAAATTTCTATCTTTGTAAAGAGGCAATGTTATGTAATTTATTAAATTAAAAAAAAAACCATAGATCTATTTCATGATTTCTCAGAATCTATTTTCTCCTTCAGCCTTTGGGGCAGTTCGCCACTCACTCACTGTTAGTAAGGAGAGTTTGGGTGAGACGTATGCAAAACCAGCTTCCATGCAGGGATTCTTATTGGATTAAGCTAATAGACCACACTGTTCTCCTCCTGAGACTGCTTCAGAGATGGACCCATGGTCTGAGTCAATAAGAGGGTGAATCACAAGTAAGACGCTTTTGGGGAGAAACCCCATTTTCTCCTGAATAATGTGGTTTAGTGGTACTCTCATGTGAGACCCACCCTGCTTAGATTGTTTCGTTGCCACACAAAGGTAACCTGAAACTATCAGAGCCGCCAGGTGCAGCTGGCAGGTGAACTTAAAACCTCAAGCACTATATCCGTAATGACATCTTTTGAGCAAGAAGGACTTCTGGACTTTTCTATTATGTGAGCCAATAAGTTTTCTGTATTTAAGCCAGTGACTGGGTTTCCTAGCTTATATAACGTATGTTTGGCCCTCATACCAGCACATGCTAACTCCCGCCTGTTAGGTCCTTTCTCCCTTTCTCCATTTATGCCATTCTCATCCATGAATCATGAGAACTGAAGTCCAAAGACTGAACTTATGACAACTTCCAGCATTTACCGGCTGTGCATATTGAATAAGCAAATAGCCCACATTTTCTATTTGTAACAATGATGACAAAAATAACACTTGACCTACAGGGTATTGGGAAAGTGAAATGAGATAATGATTATAATAACATTACACAAATATTGATTATCTTTCTGAAAAGTACTAATTTAATCTAGAAATTGTCAAGTGCACTTCCAAGTTCTTTCCAGGGATAAATTTGCAATGATTTGGGAAAAGCAAGAAAGGCTAAATGCAAATAGGTCAGAGGTAGAGAAAAAAAAATCTAGCTTTCGAGTGTCATAGTTATTTTATGTAGGACCTGATTTAATGCATTATGGAATATTCCACTGAATAAAATCATTGCAGGCTCTAAGCTAAGATATTAAGAGGCAGAATTTGTACATTGTGATTGATCATATTAAAATAATTTAGTTCAAAGTAGGCATCATTAGATCTCATCTAGAATTTCCTCCTAATGTGAGGAAATGTTTCTGCATGGTAAATTTGCTCAATTTTGCAGCATCTGTTTCTGAGCCAGAGACCCTTATAACTCCCTGGGGCTAAAATGGTAGGGATTCTAGAAGCTGGATAGTGTCCCATTGACCTCACCATAGAGTGGCCACATGCCCTAGGCTCTCCCCTCTTGTCTAACTATTGTCTGTATCAGCCCTGGTATTTTCAGGAAATGCTATACATTTTCATAAACAAGTTCAAAACCGGTTCCATTTTTTTCTGGTTTCATCGACTCAAGCTGTTTAAAAATAAAAAGGCATTTTCTCCTGCTTTCCCATTGTAATTGAATTTATTCCAATTGCTCCATCTTGTGGAAGAAAAGAAAATAGATTTTTTTTCCCCACTTTGGGCTTATGCCCCAGAAGACTAAATTTATTTTAGCCCATCTGTCTTGATTTCTGTCTATAATCTCTTCTTTTTTACATAATACTATTCAAATACTTTTATTGTGAAGAGAGGTCAGTATTCCTCATCTGCTGGTAGCCTGACCTCCTTTCTTGACTGACAGGACCATTCCCTATGATTGTATTCACAATGCTAGACAGAAATCTTTGCTTCATGGAAGATTCAAACCCTGCTGTCATAATTTAGACCCAGGTAATATGGTATTTGTATGGGTGTTTTAGCCTGCTGAGTACATCTCAGGATGCTGGGAGCCTAGTGAATATCACACTTCCAGCTCTCGGAGATTTTCAGTCTTACTTGCATCCTACCTTTTATATTCTCTTTTGTATGTGGAAGTCTGTTCAGGGAAAGAGTGGGTGGAGTCAATCCCTTTATTTGTTTGCCTGCTGATTCACTTATTTGCTCATTCATTCATCCTTCTGCAATCTATTTATTGAGGACCTGCCATGTGCCGAGCACCACGCTAAACACTAGGGAATCAGTGACGGGTCAAACAACTGTTGTTCTCTATTGTTACGAAATTTTCACACACTTGACGTTGAGTAACTAGACACTAATCAAGTAATCAAATAGTTAACTGCAAATTGTGATAAGCCTATGAAGGGAAATTAAAAGGATACTATGAGATTTATTAAAAAAGAGAACTGACCTGATCTTTCCTGATAAAGGGATACTTCATCGGAGATGTGAAGAAAGAGAAACTAAGGAATTAGCAAGGAGTGAGGCTAGAAGCAGAGACTTCGAGTGCTGAGAACATAGAACATGAAGTAGAGGAGAAGAGTGACTGGACTAGAGGTAAAAGAGTGTGGTTTCCATATGAGCCTCCAGAAGTAGGCAGGGACCAGCAATGCTAGGCCACAACGACATGTAAAGAGTTTGACCATCCGACCATGTAGCTTGCACATATGAAGTACTGCCCTGTCCATTCACTAGCAAAACTGATTTAGTCTGACCTTCCCCTGCTCTGGCACACAGTTGTTGCAAAGGAGTCAGACCGGTATTTTCTGGGTGTTTCCATCTCATTCTGGACGAGAAGACTTGCAGATTTTACACTCCATCCTAGACCTCGACTCACAGCTGCATCTTTAGGAAATGCTATGTAATTTCTCAAATTATAGTTTCTTTGCAACGGGCATCTAAGATTTATCCAGCACCAAAGGGTGTTTGTGTTCCTGTGTGTAAATGACTGTTGATTCTGTCTCTAAGCAACAAAGACCAACTTGCTTTCTCAAGCATTCAGCCTGAAAGTTGCCCAACACTGACATCTGGTGCTGGTATGTGGTTTGAGCTTGTACAAGGTCAGAAGGCGTTCCTGAGGCTGGTCCGCACTGCAAAAGGTAGAAAGATTAAATGCTTGAAAATGTTGGGCACATATGTATGTACCCACAGCCACATAGCCCTTCCAGTCTTTTGTTTTGAACTTCTTCTGACATACATAAATGAAAAAGGCTAATTTCCGAATGTTCTCTTAGTGTCAATATTTGCCAGATGAACATGAGATTCACAGAATGGAAGGTGAGATTCTGGGATTTGGGAGAAAAGTAATAGACAAAAAAACAAAACAAAACACTTAGAATATGTTAATACAAAGCAAATAATTTAGTTGGAAGACAAAAAGGTATAATCTTCATAAAAACAGATTTTATGGATGATAAATGACATTTGTATATTAATTTAGAATTTCTAAAGTCTTTATGTATATTTCCACATTCAGTCATTTAACCACTTATTCATGCACATCAGAACTATTTCTTGAGCCACTACTCTAGGTGCGTGATTGAGTTAGGCTGCAAAGAATCTGTTTGGACAGAGTGTTTAAGACAGACACTACAGTGCAGTTCTTTACCATACAGGCATTGGTTCAGAGTTAGCTGCTCGAAGCATCCAGGCCCTTGTATGTGAAATGACTAGTGATAATAACAGTGTTTGTTCTGTTGAAATATTGTGACTATTAAAACATTCACAACAACCTAGTATATATCACAAGTTATCAGCAGCTCATTAACTTTCACTTAGGAAACAAAAGATGTTCAACTTGAACATGCTTACTTTGTAATGTGGAAGTCAGAAGTGGGTATGCAGTTCTTGAGTGTATCAGCCTGGGAAGACATGAGAGTTTATGAAAGTGAGTAAGTTGAAGGGTTAGAGAAGAGGGTTGGCTCTATTGTTAAGCAACTTTAGTGTCTAAGGATTGCTTTCATTCTGTAGAAAATTTAAAAGAAATGGTGTTCTCTAGTAATATATTGGAACTAATTGATGGGAAGGTTATTGGGAAGAAATGATTGGAAGGGTCAGAGATGAAAACAAAACCTTCATCTATGAAGCTCTTGCAAGAGTACTGAGTCTGAATTTATTGGATCTGGAAACACAACAGAGATCATGGTGGGAATGATCATGGAGAAGGTCCACAAAGGGTGCTATTATAAAGAATGAGATGTTACCTGTTTATTGTTTAGTGACCTTTTCTGGTGGGATGGTTATATTGTCTCCCATTAGAATTCCATTCCTTGGAATTACAAAAGAGAACATTCTGTTTCTTTTACTAGTTTGCTGTTTGTATTTTGTGGAAATCAAATTATGCCCTAGAAAATTAGTGTGTCCCAGCAACCCATTTATTCAGTGAACACTTAATCAGAATCAGTTCCCTGGCAGAGTACTGACTGTGACCTTCAGAAAATTCACATATTTTTCTAAGAAAGGAAACCAAGAGGGACTTTGTAGATATGTTATAACAGGCCTTATGTCTGAATGCTCCATGTTTGGCCCTCCTAAGAAAGAATTTCTAAAAGTGCTTTTAGAAATGAAGAGATTGGGTTTTTAAAAAGATAAAAGTAAATATGATACTAATTAATAAATAGATGTTATTAATCCATTTAATAAATGCCTAAAATTTATGATCTATAGAAAATGCACATTCTTTTCTTATGGCAAAATATTCAATATTGATCATATGGCCATAAAGAAAATGTTAATGCATTCTAAAATATAGGAATCATAGAGAAACTGAAATCTAAGTTTATATATCATTTAGAAAAGTATGTAACCTTATTATGGTTATTTTATTTACTAAACAAGAAAAATTTTTTTTAATTGAAGTGAATTAAGTAATTAACTTAAACTAAAGATAGCATTAAACAACCAAATAAAAGTATGAACTAATTAATGTGATGAAAGCTGAATTTAATATATTAAAAATAAAATGTAACTAATAAGGCAAGTTTTTCCTTTTTAGAAGTATCAAAGTGACGTCATTTCCCTGAAATCTAGTGGAGAAGAGACAAGAAGAGAAAGAGACAACACTTTTGAAATAAACTGAAGTATAACTATAGAATTTAGAAAGATTAGGAAGAATAATTAACTTTATGCTGATAAATTTCAATAATCTAGGTCAGGTGGATAGCTTCCCCAAAGCATGCATTATTAAAATTGGCTCACCATAGATAAATATTCATGCTATATCAATAATATGAAGAGAATAAAAACATTTTTCCAGGCCTGAGAATAAGTTTTTTGATAACCTTGATGAAGTTAACCAATTCTTTGATAGATACCTACCAAAACTCACACAAGAATAAATAATTTTAATAATCCTCTATCTGCTAAAGAAATATAATTTGTAATTTAAAAACAAAAATTATTGGGTCCAATTAAATGAACTAGTAAATAAAAAATATTTTAAGATGAAATAATACTGATTCTCTTCCAGAAAACAGAAACAAAGGGGACACTTCCTAACTCACCTTATGAGACTAGCATTATCTGATATTAAAACCAAGCAAAATACCACAAGAAAATAAGATGATAGACCAATATTGCTTATGAACATAGATATAAATATTTTCAACAAAATATTAGCAAATAAAGTCCAAAAATGTGTAAAAAGAACTATATAAACAACCAGTTAGAATTTATTCTTAGTTTTCAAGATTGGTTCAATCTTCAAAAAAATCAGTGAAAATAATCCATTATATCAATAAGGTAAATAAGAAAAAATACAGTTCATATTAATAGATGTAGAAAAGACATTTTAGAGAGCTAACACCCATTTGTGTAAAATAAAAGCAAAAAACTCTTAACAAACTAAGAATAGAGAGAAGCATTTTCACAACTTGAGAAAAAACATTACAAAAAAACAAAACATCTCTAGTGATGAGATGTTAGATGTTTTCTGCAAAGATCGGAAACAAGGCAATGATGTTCTCACTCATTAGTCTTAGCATAGTGCTTGAAGTGCAGATAATGTAACAAGGCAAGAAAAATAAAATGTATACAAATTAGGAAGGAAGAAGTAAAACTTTGTTCGCAGGCAACAATGGTTATGTAGAAAATTCTGAATAATCAAACAAAAACCTCTAGGAGCTTTTAAGTAATTATAGCAAGCTTTCAGGATATAAGAGAACCATACAGAAGTCAATTGTCTTCCTATATACTAGCAATGAACACCTTGAGTTTGAAGTTAAAGACAATACCATTCACAAAAAAGACAGAAAAGTTATAAAACTAGCAAAATATGTATGATATCTATATAAGAAAACCATAAAACTATGATAGAAGATGTCAACAAAGAAATAAATAAATGGGGAGCTACTTCATGTACATGGACTGGAAGACCTGATATCAATGTCAGCTCATCCCACATTGATCTGTAGATTCATTGCAAGTCCCATTGAAGTCCCAGCAAGTTATTTTGTGGACAACAACAAACTGATTCTAAAATAAATATGGAAAGGCATAGGTCCAGAATTGTCAACAAAATATTAAAGAATGAAATTAGAAGATGGACACTAATGACTTCAAGATAAAACTATAATAATTAAGAGAATGAAGTATTAGTGAAAAAAACAAATACATCAATGTGCAAGAATAACATGCCTACACAAATATGGACAACTGATATATACTCACACACACGTAGTCAGCTCTTCTTTGACAAAAGAACAAAGGTAATTTAATGGAGAAATAATAATCTTTTAGACAAATTATACTGGAACAACTGAATAGTCATATGCAAAACTAGTAATCTAGACACAAAACTTACACTTTTCACAAAGATAGTCTGAAATAGTTTATAAACTTAATATAAATTGCAAAACTAATATATGTCTGGAGGATAACATAGGAGAAAAATCCTATGACCTCGGGTTTAACAATACTTTTTAGAATACCACCAACATTATCACATTCCATGAAAGAAAAAAAACAATGCCAAGTTGTACCTTATTAAAATTTAAAAGTTCCACCCTTCAAAAGACACTGTCTAGAGAATATAAGGCAAATTACAGAATGGGAGGGAATATCTGCAAAACACCTATCTGATAATGTACTGGTATCCATAGCATGCAGACAAGTCTCACAACTCAAACATAAGAAAATAGCTGAATTTTTAAAAATCAGCAAAAGTTTGAACAGGAACCTCACTAAAGAGGATGAACAGTTGGCAAATAAACATTGAAAGAAAAGGTCAACATCGTATTTCACCAGGAAACTTCAAATGAAAACAAAAGACACGATAACACACTTGCAAGAACTCTGGGGCACCGACAAAATCAGCTTCTGGTGAAGATGTGCGGCAGTCGAAACTCTTACACATTCTTGGAGAAAACAAAAACTGGTACCTACTTTTGAAGTTAATTTAGCAGTTTCTTAAAAAAAAAAACACTAAACATTCTTACCATAGGATCAGCAATTGTTGTTCTTGATATTTACCCAAATAAATAGAAAACTTATGTCCACACAAAAGCTTATACACAAATGTTTATACAGCTTTATTTATAATTGTCAAAACTAGAAGGAAATAAGATGCTTTGTAATATCTGAATGAATAAACAAATGGTAGCAAGTCCACACAATGAAATGCTGTTCACGAAAAAAAAGAAATGAGCTATTGAGCCCATAAAGACATGTAGGAACTTTAAATACATATTGCTAAGTGAAAGAAGCCTTTCTGATTCCAATTATATGACGTTCTAGGGAAAGGTAAAATTATGGGTACATTAAAAAGATCAGTATTTTTCAGGGACTTGGGGGAAGGGAGGGAGGGATGAATAGGTGAAACAGAAGATTTTTAGGGTGCTGAAAATATTATGTATGATACTGAAATGGTGGATTCATGTCATTATGCCTTTGTCAAAGGACATAGGATACACAGTTAGTGAAACTTAATATAAATTATGGACTTCAGTTAATAATAAAGTTCATCAACTATAACAAATATATCTCACTAATGCAAAATGTTAATAGAGAAAATGGTCAGGCTGGGAATAAGGGGATCTATTTTCATTCTGCTTAATTTCTATTTACTTATAACTCTATTTTTCTATAAACCAAAAACTTCTCTAATAAATAAAGTGTTCATTTTAAACAGTTATATAATAAGATATTAATAAAAGTAAATACTACCAGGGGTGAATGGTTTCATAGAGCAATCATTTTTAATTTTAGGGGCAGCAAATATCTAAATTATCCAAGAAATGCTAGAATGTTGGGGAGGGGGAAGAAATCTTCTATTTGCTCTGAAAAATGATCAAAAGCAAATAAACATTTCACTTCAAAGAAAACTGTAATCTATGTTACTTATAAATGAAGAAGAAAACATTTAACATAGTACAAGTCAAAGGAATGCAATCATGTATTTTAAAAATTGTAGTGCTGTAGGTTTTTTCTAAAAGTTCCAGAATGGATCATTATTTTGGGACTATATTAAGGAGAATTCTATGTCAAATTTGTTTAGAAAATATACTCTTGGTAGTTCGCCAGAACTTAAATGCCTCTTTGATATTCAGCTTTAATTACACCCAATAGAAACAGAAATAGTGTTGATCAGATATGAGTATATCTCAAGGAACTCAAAAATAGCTATTGGTTTTAATGGGGTATGCAAATAGAATTTATTAATCAGTACCTCGATTTATGCAAGTTTGATGGTCCCTGATCTCAATTTGCTGCTGTGACCAGGTATCTTTCAAGGTTTTAATTAGATTATATTTTGAAATGATTGCTACTCCAGAGGAGTACCTCTCTAACTACCTGCAGCTTCTTCTATAGTTTCAAGAAAATAACTAAAAACTTCAGTACAAAATATAATTGAATAATGGGAAGAATGTAGAGTAGCAGTAATCAGCAACAGGATTCCAGGCCTATCTTTGCCATGACCTGCTATGTGAACAAGAAAACTTTTTGTCATTCCTTTGATCTGTAGTCTCATTGTCCTGCCACAGTGTAAGGATACTTTGCAAATTTACCTCAAAAATGCCCCTTCTCTCTATTCTTTGTACGGGAAACTTTGACTTACCTTGTCTATTGCCAGTGCAGCCTAATTTCTTTCTAAAGAGCTTATTGCTTGAAAGCTGTGTTGAGTAAACTAGAAGACCGAAAGTTCAAAGATATTTCCGTTTTGATGCAATAAGCTTTATTATGGTTTCTTGAACAGAGATTAATAATGCAGGAGAAAGAAGATGGTTTGAGAGTGAGATGGTTTTACTTTTCTATGTATTGAGATCAGTCAAGTTCTTATGAAATTGACTTGTCTAAGACTTAGCAAGCTCTTGTCTACGGAGATAAAACGAAATCACCAGTGTATGTGTGGTAAATTCATGGAAATGAATGAAATATCCAGGGAGCGTTTATACCATGTGAAAAAAAACCCAAGCTAATAATTTGTTGAGTGACTTATGCAAGGCCACTGGGACATTGTTTCCATGCAACTAGTTTATTTTGGGAATTTTTTTTAGGGGCAAGAGGAAGATACAATGAGAATAAGAACAAAGAGGGGAAAGCCCACTTAAGGTGATACCAAGCTACTACTACCATGGTCAGATGGGATTGGTTCCTTGGAGACCCTCTGTGGTGACATGGAGAATGCAATTCCAAGAGGAAGATTATTGTTCCACCATCTTTGCTATAATCTGCCATTATGTTTTTTTTTTTTTTTTTTTTTTTAAGAAAAGTTGCAGGCAGGAATGAAAACAAGTAGGCAAGCAGGCAGGAAGAAAGAGAAAGAAGAAGCATCTTCACTTTATTTTTATTTAGTTGTTCATTCAGGTTGATTTCTTCTGAGCCGGGACTCAGACCCAAGGTTGTGTGGCTTGTGTCCTTCAGAGGTGATTGATCCAACTGCTCCTCCACCAGGGCACATCTCTGCCATTATGTTGTGATTATTGTTCTCTTCACATATCTTTAAAGTTCTCCCTGAGGGTTCCCTAGACACCTCAATTCCAGTGCAAATTTCCAGGAGTTCTTGTAGCAATTTTAGGGATCATAGACACAAGACTGTGGGTGCTCATTTCTTAACTAGAACTTCAACCTAAGTACTCTCCCTAGCTCATCATTGACCTAGAACTTCAACCTAAGTACTCTCCCTAGCTCGTCATTGACGGGAAAACAGGGGGACTCTGCTTGTTGTTTGCAGGAGCAGACAATGAATAATGTATCTCCTATAAACTGAGCCTTCATGTCGTCACCAAACTCATAAATTGAAACCTAATCCCCACTGTGAAAATAATTGGAAGTGGGGCTTTAGGGAGGTACTTAGGTCATGAAAGCGGAGTCCTCATGAGTAGGGTTGCTTCCCTTAAAAAGACCTGAAGAGAACATTCCCTCCCCCACTGCCACTGAAGACAAAACAAGAAGACAGATATGATAAACCAGAAAGTATGGACTCACCTGGTGCCAATCTGCCAACTCTTGGATCTTAGAGTTCCCAACCTTCAGAACTTAGAGAAATAGACTTCTGTTATTTATAAGGCATCCACTCTCTGGTATTTTACTGTAGATGTCTGAACAGACTAAGACATCTCTCTCTCTGGTTGTGAGAGGCCTGGTTTCTTACTCTCGCAGATAGACGCAGTGCCAACAGGCAACACAGGCTGGACGAATCTGTGATGCCAACAAACAGTGCTAGTCTGGTGTGATTCTTCCTTAGTTTGAGTAAGTTTTTGCTTGGTTTGATCATATAAGTTACACTGGACACATCCTTACCTTCATCAGTTTCATCTGTGTAATACAGTGAAATCGCATCTTACCAGGATTGCGATGAGTCAAATGCTCATTAACGGTAAATGAATAGACAAAATGTGGTTTACACATACAACGAAATGTTTTTCAGTCTTAAAAGGAATGGAATTAAGACACCTCATACAACATAGATGAAACTTGAGGATATTATGCCAAATGAAATGTCAGACATAAAAAGACAAGTATTGTCTAAGTCAACTTATGTGGTTTGTTTAAAGCCAATTCTTTTTAACCCGCTAACATTATTTTTAAGTGCTGTGGAAGGAATTAGAGACTTCCAATGCAACTAACCTCCCTTCAGTGTTAGACCAGACCACTGAGCACCGCTGGAGCTGGCCATGCTGCACAGCTCGCCCCCCAACCCCCCGAGGAAGGAAAAACATGTTTCTTTAACCAGCAGAATTGCAGGCAATATGCTGAGAAGCTCAAACTGTGAGGGACGTGAAGGGACTGAGACCCAGTGATGGTCTGGCAAAGTCCTGTCTTTCTCTTTCTAACTCAGGTAACATTCTTTGAATAGAATGCTGGACTGACAATTTGTAATATTTAAATAATTTCTCATTTGCTCTTTCCCTTGACTGAATTCATGCAAGTAAAATAAATATTTGGTGCAACTCCACTGGAATAACTATCATTTATCAATATTTTACTATGTGCCATGCATTGTTCTAAATGCCTTACTTGGAATATTTCACTTCATTTTACAATAAACTCCAAAGAAAGGTCAATTTGCTGAGACTCCCTATGGCCTCTCTAAGGACACGAAGTACTAACCTCAGGCCCTAACTGTGAAATATTTGATCAATGACCAGATTTTCTCTGCCAGACATTGAACTAGGAGAATTCTAGGTAATTGCAATGGGAGGAGGTGTCCACTGCAAAGGACATGTAGATTCTGGATCAGTGGCTAGTAGTCAGGTTGGGGCCATTTGTATGTTGGGTCTGGTTGGTGTGAAAGAGAGGAGATCAAAAAGCAGAAATGAGAGAGAGCATCCTGAGAAATGAAAGGCTGTGCTTCTATTATTGAGAATTTTCAAATTTCCATGAAACTTGGCTACACTTAAGGCCATTATATTCAAGTGGCTCCCTCTCATATGTTCCTCCCCTCTTTTATTTGAGCTGACGTCAGAGTTTCTGTTCTTTCCATTCTTGAATAGAGCCCAAACCTGTATTATTGGAATTCCAGTTGCATTCATAAATGACTTGTATACATTATAAAGGAAAAGTTTTCTTTGTCTGATGGTAATGGCCAAGAACAGGGAGGTCAGGAAATGTGTTTCAATTACTGGGCCACCATTAACTTGTGCACATGATGTTGGGAAACTACGAACTTACCATCTGGACCACAGTTTCCTGATACATAAGACGAAAATGCCATTGCTTATCATGACTATTTCATGGAAGGCAGATCTATAATGTTAACATATAGTCAAAACATTTTAAAACATTACTGAGCAATATATAAATGCAAATAACAATGACTACATTTGACCTAAATAACTATATATTCTATCTCATGGGTTTTTTACAATCATGAAACTTCAGAGTTGATTTGTCTATCGTATTTAATAAAACTTCTCAGAAGTGCTCTGACTGGCACTAAGAGAGCACCTGTGGTTTTTAAAACTTTTTGTTTTTGTCTCTCCAGTTAGATGTCAAGTTCGTAGAGTATGGGAGCTGTGATATATGTATTTGATTTGTCCTTAAGACCAAGTACAATGTAGATGCTTGTAAACAGGTGCTCAATGAATACATATCTAAAAGGAAAAAGGAGTCCTATGCCCTCCCCCTTAGACCTCTACCAGGCTTTGAAAACTCAGAGATTTTTGCCTGCAAGTTACTCACTTGATCCAAAGAAGTAAGTGCCTCTGTAATTTCAATCTATGCTTTCTATCACTAAGATAAACTAGTAATGATTTGCCAATAAGATGCAATTACAGTGCCTGCTGAGGTCAATATTCAATCAGTGGTTCCATTCTGAGTGCTGCTTTGATCAGTTGGTCAAAAATTTCCTTTCTTTAGATGCTTTGTAAACCATGATTGACTGAGAGGTTTAGGAGTTTCAGATTGGGATGTGATTTTGTTTTTAATCCAACTTTTGAGTAGCACTTCAAACTGGCCAAATGTGACTGTCTCCCTGGAGAGGGTCTCTGCCCACCTTGAGAGCAGGCATGACATTACTTCTAATTACTCCCAACCATCTCTCCCCTTCTTCCAAATAAGACTGTAATGTATTGCAAATAAAGTGCACTGTTCCGATACTTTTGTGTCATCAGGAAGGCACATCGGTCACTCCAGAGCAAAAACTTAATATTTTTTTTCATTGATCATTTTTTCACTTCTTGCCTCATCACTCCACTCTCTTCTCTCTTCTCCTTTCCTACATAGCCTCTTAGACTGTTCTCTATAAACTAGAATAACTTAACTTTCCCCCTCACTTTGGAAATCTCATGCAAGAGAATGAAATTCCTATAGATAACCAAACATGTTCCTCCAACATGCCCCTTGACATAGCAGCCAGATTAACAAACTAGGAGATCCTTGACTGATTTGACTGTGATTAATTAAAATAAAATTGTGAAATTTCATCCCAGAGACCCAAGATGATGGTGCTTGAATCTTGGTGTTCAGCTGGGTCATAATCCAAGTAGGGTGCCTCATGATTTGGGGCTTCTCTTCTCACATTTTTTCTCTTTCTCTCTAATTCTCTTTAATTCAGCTTATCAGCAAGTATGATTTTAGCTTAGTTCAAAGGCACGCTTTTCATCTTGGTTTCGATATGGATTCACATTTAAGACTTAGAATCAGGGGCTGGTGGCAGCGCTTCTGTGAAGCTAAGCTTTTATTAATTTATGTTTAAAATTTAAATCTTGAATCCTTTTGGATTTTATTTTTCTTATGTAACTACATAGCTTAACTTAAAAAAATTGTGTTGATATTATCCTAGAAATCCTTCTTATGGTAATCTATCCTAATGAAATAGCCCCCAGACTTTTATGAACAAAGATATTTATCACAAAATTATTTGTCAAGTCAAAAAACCAAACAATAACATGGTTATCCACCAACACAAGAAAAATTGAATAAATTTTAGCATAATCCTATTATGGAATATTAAATGTTTCCTGAAATAGAGAAGTTAAATCTCTATTGGCCCATGGGGCTATCAATAATGTATTGCCATGTAGAAAGGAACAAAATGACAGTGACAACCTCAAATTCCTTATATCAGTGTTTATTATTTTAAATATAAAAACTTGTGACTAGAAAAGTATCACATATTTACGTAAGGTAGATGATCAAAATGTCCCTTACATGGATTTATATTCCTCTCTCGTTTCAGTGGTTGTGGTAAACACATACCAATATGTAATTTGATGAAAGATGACATCTGACAAGAAGATATTTAAAAAATAACAACAAACAAAGTCAACAAACAAATATAATTTCTCTCCTTGGAAAATGTGGCGCCAATTTTTTTAGGAGCTACACATATATGCGTAGAAAACAATCTTGTCGGCTGTTTTGCCTACAGTCACCTGTCTCAAGAGCTGGGAGACTCAGCTGAGGGAGAGTGCCCCAGCTCCAAACTGGTGACAAAATCTATTAGTCCTGGATTCTGGTGGCTTTACCTTTATTTTTCCCTCAGTGGAGTCTCAGTGGCAATCACTCCCCTAGTGATTCAGTGTAACTAATCCACTAAGGGTTAAGGAAGTTCCAAGTAAACACTGGAATTAACTACATGCAGATGTTTAAGTTGTCCCTTTCTGATACCTTCTGAATTTGAGTTTTTGCTCTACTTTTTAACTAAAGGATGAAACTGGGAGGACTCAAACCTCCATCTCAGACAATCTGCTGGTACCACTTATGCAATCGTGGGTAAATAGCTCCTGGTGATAGATTCCTCTGCTACATTATGGGAGCAGGAATGGCATTTCAGCAAACTTCATTCAGGATAATAGGAGAATTAAATCACGGATAATAATTGTAAAAATACTTTATAGTCTAAAATTTAAAACACTGTAAACTATCTCACTTCTCTATGATGGCCTTCCTTTTGGGAAAACATAACAACAAAATAAAACTTCCCTCCTGTATGCAAATTCCATGGTAAATAATGTTTGGCTTTTGATCTTTCTGCTTCTAGTGTTTCTGTATAATTCACTGTGATGGGTGTCAGGCAAAAATCTCCAGTGCGTAGAACGAAAAGTTCAGGTCAAATTACATGTATACTCTCCTGGATGAGGCTTATCATATTATTATATTATCTCCTATGTTATGGCAACTAGCAAGCAAATCTTTGATACAAAAAATTAAACCACTAACTCATTAGCTCTGAATTTATTTATTTTTGTTGCTATTACTGGATCATGACAATGAAATAATCTTTTTGTAGTATTTTTAGTTTTAACTTAGATGCTCAATCTGTTGTTTTTCCTTTGTCCTATTTTAGGTTAAGCACCCTAGTTTATACAATTGCTCCCTCTTTAAAGATAGATCAGAGTCATTATATTAATAATAAAAATATACATATACCTCTTAAGGTGTGTATCTTTAAAAGCAGGTGTTCATTATAAGAGCATATTAACAACCAATATTGGCCTGTTATCTATAAATAACTAATGACTTGCACATGTGTTCTCTCATTTAATACTCAAAGCAAAGACTTAGCGGGGCTTATTTGCCCAATGCTATTACTAGAGAGTGACAGAGTCAGCATCTAACCCACTATTAGATGCGCTACCTAAATTATTTCAGCCCAGGCTTAAAGGAGTGACCACCTTAACTGAATTAATGATCGTGTCACATGGATGCAAGGAACATAGAAGTTGACCAATTTCTGTCCCCTCTAACCGAGAGAAGCTTCGTTTTGGGGGGATGTGTCAGTTAATAAATTTTTCCAACCGTTAGTCAAATTTAGTCAATCATGGATCTCTTTTGAAGATCATTTCAAGTAAATGAATGGATTTTGAAAAAATATCTCAAGAAAATCTGCTTCAGTCAGTGTTAGTCTCTGACATTAGCTTTAACACCCCTTCTTCCCTCCCTCCTCCACTCAAGAGACTAGCTTCTTCTTATAAAGACATGGCATTTAAACATTGCTTTTCCTTTCTGGGGTGTGCAAGCCATTAATTTTGGTTGTAAAGAAAATGGAACTGCCATGTGTTCTTTGTGCTTGTGATCTGGAGGAGTTCTGTCGTCAGAAAGTGGGGAGGCTAATAGTTCTAACCCCTCTTGTGTTCACATTGCGTTTTTGAAGAGGAAGGAAAAATGCAGGAATGAAGGCAAGCAGGCAGATAAAGAGGAGAAAAAAGCTTTTTTATTTATTTATTTAGTCGTTCATTTTGGTTGTTTCCCTGATCCTGGTTCATAAGCCTAAGTCCTTGGGCTTTATGTGGACAAGGCTGCCGTAGACACAGACTTGGCACCTCAACCACCAGGGCACGCCCCACCCAGACTTAAGGGGTTCTTAGTGATTGCAATTCTGTAAAAGATCAGAGCAGCAGGGTTCTTTCAGTGGTATATTTGGAAAACCCTGCTACGCAAAAAGTGACCAGATTTCTTGGTCTGTGTGTTTCAGGTACATGTTTTAAGTCAATGCTCATGGAAGGACAGTGGAGAGACACTTCGTTTCTGCATGTTAATTTTATCCTTATGGAAAAAGGATCTGAGAGATGGATCACTGGGTGTCCACTGAGCACAGAGAATGCAGTTTGCAATCGTCTGTCTTCCATTCACTCTCCCTTCAGAAAGACATTAGGGGTGAACTATACTCTTCTAACTGCAAGTATCACCAGTGACAGCTCACAGTTTGTCAGGAAACTAATCAAAGTAGCTTTTCACAAAGGAATCTACTTGATCAATATCACCAAGAATGCCCATACCTGACAAATAAATCACTTAAGCATTTTCATCATCAATAGAATTTATAACAGATAATAAATAACCACTGTTATTTCAATGAACATTTCATAAATGCTTCTTTCTGATACCTCTTTTCCTGGGAGATACAGTAATTGTCAAAAGTGATAGGAAAGATGGTGCATAGATTGTCAGACAGACCCGTAGAGACGTGATCTCAACATAGGGACATACATGTGTGATTGACGTAGGAGCTGTAATGCTTGTTTTGAAGTAAAAATGGCTTAAATATTTAATATAATAACTTTTCCTTCCAAATAGGTTATAAATTTTTGGATAGATGGGATTATTTTTGTGTCTAAGTATCATGGGGATGGCCAGACAAAACACAAATCATAAATTATTGCTTAATGGATCATCATTCCTTATACCTATCCAGGTACTAGTGTTAAAACCATGAGGTCACTGATGTCATTTCCACCCTGTAAGTCTTGGGAAAACTCTATTTCTAAATGCAAAATTTTCTGACAAATAGTCTAGAAATGTAAACATTAGAACATGCTGACATTCCTAGAAATAAAACCTAAGGCATAGCTAAACCATCATACCCACTGAGATACTACTCAACTTTTTTTCTTGCTGCTGTTTTATGTTTATGTCAATTATCTATTGCCTCCTAAAAAACTGTTCCACAATTTACTCACTTAAGATAATTACTATTTTATTTATCATTCTATGGACTACACTCAGCAGTGGGCTTTTCTGCTGCTCTTGTCTATGGTCATTCATGTGCCCTCAGTGGTTTGGTTGTTCAGCTGGGCTGACTGACTCAAGACAACCTCACACTGTATCGAGTAGGTAGAGCTGGCCATCATCTAAAACTATCTTTCTGTCTTCTCTCATTTTCAGACTAGCCTGGACTTCTATATTCATGACACTGCATCTCACGAAGATGAGAGCAAAAACTTTAAGGATGTTGGAAAAGCACAATGTGACTTTCTCTTCATTCTGTTGGTCAAAGGTAAGAAGCAATGTCAGTCCAGGTTTGAGGATCAGAGTAGGTGCTACTGCCTCTTTATGTGAGAAGCAGCAAAGTCACGTTGGAAGAGACTGAGTAAAAGGATGGGATAATTATTGAAGTCTTCACAAACAATGCTTTCCGATGAGGAACACAACACAGGCAACAATGAAAGGGTCTCAATAACACAGAAGCAAGTAAAAAGAAATAGCAGCAAGGTG
This sequence comes from Solenodon paradoxus, assembly GCA_004363575.1. Taxonomy (NCBI): domain Eukaryota; kingdom Metazoa; phylum Chordata; class Mammalia; order Eulipotyphla; family Solenodontidae; genus Solenodon; species Solenodon paradoxus. The sequence continues at coordinate 456,292 of RJWH01000168.1, forward strand.
TCAGCTCGTCATTCAAACTGCTAGCATACTAAAGATAAGCTAGCACCACCCAAGCCACAGGCAGCTAAAGATAAGTTTTCAAAAAGGCATTTCCTTAACAGCACATGTGCAAGTTACCTGAACCAAGTGGAAAATTCCATTCCCAATTACATCAGACCCTGCCTCAGCTTAAAAAAAACACAGCCTGATCTCTCTGTATTTCTCCTAATAAACTTGCTATGTGCTGTTATCTAGTGTCTCTGCTGAATTGTTTCTTGGACTGACACATTGGTGCCCTGCTCCCACTGGACAACATTTTGGTGGCCCCCCCCAGTGAGAACACATCTGATTGACAGCACTGGTAAGTCCTTTCTATCTCTTCTGTGTTTCTGGAAAAAAGATCTAGGCAAGGACTGCTGGTTGGGAATCTTTGTTAGGTCTCTCAGACTGCAAGGTCCTGGGGAAAATGACTCTCAAAATGTAATGAGGACACACAGGCTATAAGGGTGACCAATCAGAATGTTGTTCCCAATCTACCTTTCCTACTTTATGGGACTGAGTCATCATACATCAGTTTTGGCAAATAGTACTAGGCTTACTCTCTCTTTCTCTCCCCACACCCATGCCTCAGTGTCAAGGCACCATTCACTAGCTTTGGCAAACGAAGTCAAGCTCCCTCCTTTCTCTTTCTTTTTCGCTCTAATTTCATTTTGAAAGTTCAATAATTGGAAAATTGTGGGACCATGTTGGCTAGTTAAAAACTGATAAGGTGACTTCCATGTTCTGGAAATCTTCCAGGACAAGATAAGTTGGTTCATAGTTCAAGTTAGACTCAACCCTGCCAATCTCAAGGCAAAGACTGCAATAGGGGTGCACATGTGACTCGCCCGCCACCCTTTATATTGAGCAACAGTGTTGATCCAACATTCTCTCCTTCTTACTTATCAAATTTTGTTGTAACTTAATGTTACTACCTCCATCTCTTCTCTACCATGTGGGACTCCTGTTTAACAAATTGTATCCTCAGGCCAGCGGAGTGGAAGAGATAGAAGACAGGAATTGAAAGAACATCTAATCCAATTTGCCCTTTCCATGGGACCACATATTCCTGTGGTTTCCCCTTGCAGGTAGTCTTTTTCACCCCTCTAATTTTAGAAAGTAGACATTCTTGTTTGCTCATGCTTTCTATTACTCTAATGATCTCTCCTCTACCTGTTTTACTATAGCAGATAAAACTGAGGTTCTGGAATACCAGGGAAGACCAGACCTCAGAACTCTTTCCTTCTTACTACCCTCATATGCCAGGCAATAATGTGTCACTTGATTTATCAAGTGAACTAAGATAACAAGAAAGGATACCACTTACTTGATGCTGGAAGCCAAGGTCTACATCCTGGTATCCCCAAATTAACAGTGGGCTGCAAAGTCTATCAACAGGACAATTCCTGTCATCTAGGTACACAGAAGGGAAGCAGGGGCCCAAGACAACATAGACCCGCTGGTTCTGGGCTCAGAAGCCCAACAAAAGGACTCCCCAGTCTGGAGATGAGAAGTCCTACTTTGATCCTTGCAGGGATACCTCAAGGATCTCACAGAGTTTTACTGCAGACCTAGTGAAACCTATGCTCACCTTATATTACAGCTCAGAACCATGAAAACACCTACTCTGTTCCTATGGATTCCTTATGAGATATTTGTTAAATTACTAGAAAAAAACGTGACCTCCAGGATTTAAGAGAGAAAAACCATGTGTTTCTCTGCAACATTGCCTGGCTGCCATAAAAATAAATAAAATTAAGGGTGGAGGAAAGTTAGCCAGAAAGCATTTTTTAAATCATAATACTTTACTACAACTGGAACTTTATTGCAGTAGGCAAGGAAAATGGACTGCAATTCCTTATGTGGAGGCTTTTATAGCCCTAAACCGGGATTCAAAAAGCATTGTTGCTTGTGTCTAGCAAAATTCCATAAGAAGGCCCTGAGGACTTATTAGATGATCCACTCCTCAGTAGGCCCCACTGAGTCCTGGGTCCATTGTAGACCCAAATTTAGAACTTCCTACCACCTCTGCTCTTCTTACCACATCACTACCTCCATGTAAGTCTCTTTACCCCACCTACCTGTCCAGCGTCCTGTAGGACATAACCACAGAGGTGTTTCCTATCTCCCCAATATCCATATCTTATCATTTACCCAGTCAGAGAGGTTGCTAGTGGGGACCATGGAATAATATGAATAAAAAGGTCCTTTTTCTATGACTGATCTGTTACAAGTCAAACAGAAACTGGGACACTGCTCAGAGGACCCCACTGAGTTCATTGAGGAATTTCAGACAATTTCTTTGTTTTTTTATTTATCCCGGTAGGATGTACATGTAATCATGTAATTTTCACCACATGTTGCACCCTTGAGGAAAATAATGGAATCTGTAGAGAAGCCCAGAGGTATAGGGACAGACTGACCATCCAAACTACCCTGTTAGAGCAGATGCAATCCCATTCACAGACCCTCACTGGGACTACCACCAGGGAAGCCCTGTGAATAGATATTGGGATTAATAGTCATCTGCTTCATAGAAGGATCAAAAAAAGAATAACCAAACCAATAAACAATGAAAGGCTTCGGGAAATAACTCAGTAGCCTAATGAAAATCCTGTTCTCTTCCAAAGCAGACCGATGGAAGCATCCATAAATGTACTAACCTTGCTACACCAAACAAAATTTGGCCAAACAAAAAGGGGCCTGTATTTTATTAGTCAGTCTTCCCTAGATATCAGAAGAAATACTTCACAAGATGGCAGTGGGACCACAAACTCCACCCCATCAACTCTTTAAAGAAGTCTTTAGTGTCTTTAATAGGTGAGAAAAAAGAAAAGGCATAGAAAAAGGATGGAGGACTAGGATCAGGAACAGAGAGGAAGCTCAACTTTTAGCATCTGCCATTGCCAACACCCCACCAACCCCAGTCTACCCAGGCACAACAAGCAAGTCTATGATGTCAATGAATTGACCAGTATAAAGAGACCCCTGCTATCATTGTGGCAAAATCAGCCACTCAAGCAAAAATTTCCTTCATACCAGAAACTAGTTGGGCCATCCCCCTTGTGCAAAAACAAAGGACTGTCCACATCTCCAGAGTGAGAAGGGGCCATCCTTCCACCTCCTGGCCTGTACACCCAGAGGTGAAGACCAGTGATGAGACCCATGGAGCAACCTGACTACGCAACATTCCATCTCAGTGGCTGAACCTTGGATTATCTGGAATGTCGGAGGTAAAAAATAATATTTTCCTTATTCTGTCCTTACCCAGCACTCCAGACCAACTCACCCATTCCCATATCAGATTATGAGCACAAAGGGAAAGCAATCCATCTGGTTTAATTTGGTTATTTGTTTCTTAAACTTTTGGCTATTCTCTCTTCTGTAATTTTCTTAGCATAGTTACTGCCTCAATCCCAAGATTATTTTAATGTGTCTTTTGAGTATTTGGAAAATTTAAAAGTATGATAGGCACAGTATAAACAAAGTTCCTTGTAAAGTTATAGTCACATTTTTAATTATGGCTATTCTAAATAATCAGGTAATCCTTGAGGGCATTGCAAATTGGGTACACTTACCCAAAATAAACACTTGTGTTCCTTGTGAAGAAGAAGTTGATAAGAAAACAAAAACAGACAAGCTAGACCAGATCCATAACTGTGAGTCAATCGAAGATCTTAAAATTCTTCTTCCAAAGAATCTTGTCAGATAAGTAAATATGATGGACATGAATGATTCTTTGGATGATATTATTTCTTTTCTTAGTTTCCTGATTCTCTGCCGCTGTGAAGATTCATGTCTATCAGGAAAATCTCTATTCTGCCATGTGGTATAAATCCCACCCATAACTATGGAACTTTTTTCTAATGATATATTTATTCTATTTATTGTTTTCTGTCTATAGAAAGGGATACCTTCAAATGAGTTTCCCTCTTTCCCAAATTTACGTCTTTAATTATAGTCTTTCAGACATTCCAAAACTATTTTCTTCTTCCTTGAGTCCTAAATCACTTCAATTTCCCCCCAAACACCATGAAACTACCAATACTATTTTCCTTGTTCTTGTAACTATACTCTTAACATTCAGACCTTGCCTTTTTAATTGATTAGCAAAATGGTTTCTTCTCGCACAGAATCAATTAAATTGCAACTAGAGATGGGAGTCAAGATGGCGACGGGGTAGAATGTACTGGATCTCTCCCCGCAGAACAACTGGAAATCACCGATTCTTCAGACACGCATGCCATGGAAGAGCTGGTGCAGGGGTTGTGGAGACAGTAGCAGTGATCAATCACCACCTGGAGGGTAGGTGAAGGTGTGGGGGTTCAGAGCTGCATCAGCGATTCAGGACTCCCAACCCTGGGGGATAAAGCAATGGAGAAGGTGGAACCAGGGGAAGAATCCAAACTCCCAGGAGTCACTCAGAGGGCGGTAGAGGGCCCACCCAGAGGGATGAGGATATGGAGCTGAAGGAGAGTGTCTTGCTGAAGACTGGAAGGAGGATCAGTGCCCCGGTGGTCTGAATGGGAACCCCTGAAGGAAATGACACAAGACACTACCAGAAGTCAGCTAAGGGAATCCGCCTCACACCATTGAGCTGCAGGACCCACCACCAGATTTCCTGATTTCACTCTTAACAGAGAGAAAAGCGTCACCCAGAGGAAGAAAATTTCAATGCTACCCACTAGTTCCACCTTGTGGATGAAGGCAGAACTGCAGTCTGATTGCTGATTGTGGGCCATGGAAAAGGTAGTGTTTATCATTCAGAGCTGGGACACTGGAAGAAGGTTCTTCATGTCCTAAACAAACTCCAACCCTATAGGTTAGCTCTCAGGCCCCAATGCAAGGGCCACCTAAAAGCTACAACAAATCCAACCTGTGGTGACACCATACAAATCAAGAATTCTTAGTGTTAAAACCAACATCCAGGCTTCCCTAGTGCAAGTCAATACCCTACACAAGACCATCACTGAAGGAAACCTAAGCTACAGAACATAAACAGAATGACAAACAGAACTAAGACAGAGAAATATATACAAAATGATGGATCCAATTAAAATTCCAGGGGAAAATACGAATACAACAGGCATGAGCAAATTGCCCGAGGATGAATTTAAGGCAACAGTGATAAACATACTCATGGGACTTAGAAAATAATAGAGGAAAAGAAAAATGAACAACATAAAGGAGAAAGAAGACATGAAGCAAGATAGCAAAGAAATGAAGAACATGATCACTGAAATAAAGAACTCAATAGAGGGACTCAAGAGTAGGAGGGATGAAGCCTCCAGTTAGATCAGTGAATAAGAAGATAAGGCAGAGGAATACAACCAAGCAAACCAGCAAAGAGGAAAATAAAATAAAAGAAGTGAAGAAAGCTTTCACAATCTATGGGATAACATTAAAAGGAACAACATTTGTATCTTAAGAGTCCCAGGAGGAGAGAATAGAGCAAAGGGGACAGAAAGTATATTTGAGCAAATAATAGCTGAGAACTTCCCTAAACTGAGGAATAAAGCAAAGTCTTCAAACTAAGGAAGCTAAAAGAGTTCCCCCAAAAGAGAAACCCAAACTGACCTACGCCTAAACACATTGTCATCAAAATATCAAAAATACAAGATAAAGAATCTTAAAAGCAGCTAGAGAAAGACAAGTTACAGACAAAGGAGTTCCCATAAATTTTTCAGTGGTTTTCTCAACTGAAACACTACAGGCCAGAAGGGAATGGCATAATATATTCAAAGTTCTGAAAGAAAAGAATTTGCAACCTAGGATACCATATACTGAGACATTATAATTCAGAACTGAAAGAATGATAAAAATCTCTTCCAATAAACAAAAGTTAAAAGAATTCATCACCACAAACTGTCAGCTCTACAAAAAATACTAAAGAATACTCTACAAAGTGAAAAAGAAGTCCCATTTGTAAAGAGTGAGAGAGCAAATATAAAAAGTGGGGAGGAGAGGAAGAGAGCAAAATTGTGGAAATCTAGAAGACTAATATGTAGAAGACTAATCTGCTTTCAAATGAAAATAGGAAACAAATGTAGAACTATTAATGTTAAAGTCAGTAACCTCAAAATACACCTCCAAAGAGAAAACAAAGAAGAAAATAAAAAGGGAAACTAATTAAAACATAACTACACCCAACCCACCTAAAAAGAGAAAGAGAAGAACAAAGGCACTGTCTGGAACAACACTCAGAAGACAAATTACAAAATGGCAATAAACAGATACATATAAATAATTGCCTAAATGTCAATAGACTGAAATAAAAATAACAGATGACACAGAATAGAATAGAAAGCATAGCCCAACCTTCTACTGCATTCAGGAAACTCACCTTCTTTCAAAGTATAAACATAGGCTCAAAAACATAGTTGGAAGACAATCCTGCAGTCAAATGGCAGCCAAAAATAAATAAATAAATAAAGAGGAACAGTTATGCCTATATCGGATAAAACAGACTTCCATATAAAAACATAACAAAAGATAAATATGGACATTATATAATGATTAACGGGTCAATTCATTAAGAAGACATAACTCTTATTAACATATTTGCACCAAATGAATGACCATTAATATATATTAAGTAGTTAGAATTGATGAGAGACGTTGACAGCAGGAAAATAATAATGGGAGACGTCAAAACCCACTTACAACAAACAGATCAATGAGGCAGAAAATTAACAGGAAAATATTAGCTTTAAATGAATATTTGAACAGTTAGTTCTAACAGAAATATACCAAACACTTCATCCAACGACTGCAGATTTCACTTTCTTCTCAAGTATTCTAGGAACATTCTCTAGGGTATATTATGTGTTTGTATAAAAATCATGTCTCAACAAATTCACAAGGATTGAAACCAAACCAAACATCTCTCTGACCACAATGGCTTAAAACTAGAGGTTAACCACAAAGAGATAGCTAGAAGACCCCAAATTAATTGGAGACTAAACAATATGCTTCTAAATGACATGGGTGAAAAGGGAAATTACAGAAGAACTTAAAAAAATACTTAGAGACCAATGAGAACGAAGACATGAGCTACCAGAATCTATGGGATGCAGCAAAAGCAGTATTAAGAGAGAAGTTCACTGAAATTCAGGCCCACCTCAAGAAACAAGGAAAATTACAAATAAATATTCTAACCCTACATCTAACCCTAAATTTAAAAGTTAGAGAAGAAGAAAAATTAAAGTAAAAAATCAGTAGAAGAAAGGAAATAATAAAAAGTTAAGCAGAAATTAATAGAAAACAAAAACACAATCCAGAGGATAAATGAAAAAAACCTTGTTCTATGAAATAAACAAATTGACAAAACATTGAGTAGATCCACAAAAGAGAGAGAGAGAGAACTCTCATAGCTAGAATAAGAAATAAAAGGGGAGAAATTACAACACATACCCCAGAAATACAAAACATCCTAAGACTACTCTGAATAGCTCTCTGCCAATAAAGTGGACAAACTCGAGGACATGAACAGATTTTCAGAAAAATACAGACTGCCAAGACTGTACCTAGAAGAATAGGAATAACTGGGCAGAATCTTCACAAGCAAGGAAACTGAATAGGTAATCAAAAGTCTCCCTTAAAATAAATGCCCAGGACCAGATGACTTTTCTTATTTGTTTTACCAAAACTTTAGAGAATTAATACCTATTCTTCTCAAATTCTTCCAAAATATTGAAGAACAGGGAACACTCTCAAATATTCTGTGAGGCTAATATCACACTCGTATCAAAATTTGATATAGAAGAAAAATAAAATTATACACCAATGTCTCTAATTACCATAGATGCAAAAATTCTCGATAAAATTTTAGCAAACGGAACTCATATATATATATATATATATATATATAATTATTCTAGGGGCTAAAATCATTTCTCTGGCAGTGAACAATCTGTAGTTATATCCTGGATAAGCCCAGCCAGACTCAAAGATTGGTTAGATGTCAGATAAGAGCTTAGAGGGTAACTTGAAATTTCTAGGGCATGTAAAATATTCCTTAGATCTTAACTAAAACAAAACAAAGAGTAAAAAAATAAATAAATAAATAAAAATATCCATTAATCTGTTTGCTTGTCATCAGAAAAGTAACCTTTGAAAGTTCACAATATTTTGATTTTTTCAAATAGTGAATCAAGAAGAGAAGTCCACGGAAGTGCTAGTTTAAAGATTTCTATACTATTAACTTGGGGGTAGACTCCTGGAGGGAAAGCTTTCTGCTGTTGAAGTCTTTTGCCTTTTATTTATATTGGCATTGAATAGCTGAATGCAGTCAAGGACTCAGTCTGAGTCTGACAACGAGAAATCAATACTCTTACTAAGTTTTATTTTCCCCTGAAATAGTCTTTAACACCCTACAAGTTCTCAGCAACATTTGAATATTGGGGAGGCATTAAGTACATTGAAAAATTGATAGTTGTCTATCATATGAAGGGGTCTGTTCCAAAAGCAATCAAGCCTGTGTCTGATGATTGAATGAATGTCTAGAATTGGAGCTACTGCTGAGCCCCAGGTGGCATAAGGCTCGGGAGTAACACCTGCAAGGGTTCTAGTTCCAGTTTCACCTCTTTCTGGACACTTGGCTTAGGACAGATAGCTTATATAACCCAGATTCTTTATTTGGAAAAAAAAGAACAATAATAGTGCTTGCCAAACAGCATTGTTGTGGGAATAAAATTGACTTCTATAGCATTTAACACTGTGTGGTACCGATAGCAGTGCCTGAAAATTATATATATATATATATATATAATTATATGTAATATATAAGATATATAATATATATTACAGTAATACTCTACGAGCTACTGAGAACCATTAAGTGGAGGCTGTGTATATAAAATCAGAGATCCTATCACTTTGGGGGAGAGGTTAATTTGGGTAGAAGCTCTACAAGGGAGGCACATGAACTTGGATGGTAAAAAATAGTATCTCTGCCAAATTTTACCTAAAATCTGTCAATTATGTGCATAAAAAACCACAATAATATTAGTGGCACCTATAATTTTTCATCAGCGGAAATCCCTGGTATTTTCATTTTTATACTTTATCACTGTCATTGGAGAGATCTTGAAACAGTATTTACACATAATAGCACTTCAAAATTATAGTAGTTATTAGATCTTCCAGTAGGTCTTGTTTGTTCATGTCCTTGACCCATGTGTTATGAGTGGACAGACTCACCCTGGTAGAGAGTTTAACAGAAATGCAACTTTCTCTTGCCTGCCCTGTCTATACAAGGAAAGAACATCTGGGAAGAACCAGTTTATAAGTCAGGACTTGCCACCCTCTTTCTCTTTCTCTTACCTTCCTCTGTGTGTGATTACTTTACCTCCAATTTAAGGGGACAATACAAAGCAAGAGCACTCATTTAGTTTTGTAACTTGAACAGCATGTACAATGCAGCTTTGAACTCTGCGTGGAGGAGTTGAAGCAGAACTTATATGAAAATTGGCTTTGATTCCTTATAATGCTTTTAACAGGATCTTCATAGAAGAAAGAGGAATGGATTGTTTATCCAGGTCCCAAACGTCTATAATAAGCCTCTATGGTATCCTTGTTGATAATCCCTCCAGTCCAAGATGAATATTTAACGAGTGCTTACCATGTCACAAGGACTGCACTAAATTCTTCACATTTTTCATTCCCTCTAATTCTCACAAACATCTGAGATATGATATTAATACTCTGACTGTACATTTGAGAGAGTTAAGGTTTAGAGACATCCAATAATTTGCCCAAGATCACTCAGCTAGTAAATGGGAAAGTGGGATTAAAATATAGATTCCTCTGACTCTGAAGTTTGTGTTTCTTCTTTTACTTCCCTAAATGTCAAACAGAAAGAGATTTTACTTATTTTTTTTGTTTCTCTATAAGAAATTGAATACTTTTATTACAATACATCGTAAAGAAGAAAAAGTCCTCACCTCTACAAAAATGATACATAAAGTATTTTTTTCTAGAGGTTTTTTTCTTGGGTGAGGGGAGGGCAATTACTTTTTGAAGCAAATTCTTTCTTTGCTTCAATGATAGAGTACTTGAAGCACCTGCTCTATCAGATAGGGCTGACTTTTTTTTTCTAGTTGGCGAATGGATGTTGTCATAAGTCCTTTGCTGAAAACTAACTGAAACCCTACTTTTTGACCTTTCTTGTCTGAGGACTTATTTCCTCATATACCCAGGTGGACATGCCAGCAATCTGTGAGCCTTTCCTCTCTGTCTACACTCACAGGCAATTCATCACCAAAGTCTCATAAATTTTAGCACGTTAAATAGCTCTCAAATATATTTCTTACTCTCATCTCTGCCACCAGAGTACAGCAAAACAAGAGCACGATCTCTTGGGCTACATTATGCACAGATACCCAAACTGGTCAATCCATTCTTACTTCCCTAAGTTTTGACTTCTTTCCCATTTCTTCTTCACATGAAATCCGTTGTTGTTTGTTGACTTTTTCAGATCAGTCCATGATTTTCTTAAGCATCAGAAGTCCTTAACTTAACCTACAAGCCTCTTAATCTTTGACCCCAAAATATCTCCCTGTCTGACTTCTCTCCATGGTCCCCTCTATTCTCTCATTATAAGTTACAAGGAACTTAGTTAAGATAGGATAGAATAAGCTTCATAAAAAACAACCCTTACATCTCTGCATCTTGAAAGCATACACACTCATTATTGCTTAATTCCTGAGTCTACTATGTATTAGCAATGGTTGGGAGTGCGGATGTACGATAGGGGGAAGAAACATGATAAACTGAATACTACATCTTGAGGCTTCCACCCAGAAATGACACAAAATTACATGAAGCCATTGGCATGAAGAAGTCACCTGTCCACATCTACCTTCATGTGGCTGGGAAGGACAATCCCAGATCCCAACGTGTTCCCTGTATGACAATCCGCATCATCATCAGGGCATTCTACTTGCTCTCTTCCTCCACCTGCCTTTTAACATGCTAGTCCCTGAGCCAGGAACACCCTTTCCTCCACTGTAGAGGTAATTATTATGTATCCTTCAGCTCTAAGTGCAAATTTAGGGGATCCTCCTCTGAGTGGGTCAAATACACTTATTTTAGGCCCTAACAGAAATGCAAATGTGTAGAAAATATCATTCTTTCCATTTTATCTGTGTTTTGATGAGTGAGTGATTCATCTTTCTTAAGTTCTATGAAGACAGTGAGATGTTGGGTTTTGTTCACCAGTGGTAGAACAACAAAAACAATACAAATCACATGCCAGGTATACCTCTAAGTCCTAAGCATCATATAACTCATTAACATTTACAATTACCCTATGAAGTAAGGTTCTTGCCACATTTTACAAAAAAACTGACATATAGAGAGGGATGAAGGAGAGATGAAGTAACTTGTACAAGTTCATGCAGATAGTAAGTGATGTGAAGCCAGGATTCAGATTTAAGTCACCTATCACTTGGAATCACTCTCATAACCATTATGATTTACAATCTCTCAAGAAACTAGCCACTCCACAGTACTAAAAGAGGTGAAGAAATTGCAGAATGAATTAAGTCAGTATAATATGGAGTATGCTGGGGAAAAGGCTAACAGGGAATTATTTTTCTGGGATGTCAAAACTGAAGGTGCCTTAGAGGATCATTCAGTTGAACCCTCTTACAGCATGATAAACCATAGCTCAGAGTCAAGGTTGATTCGGAGTCTGCTTTCTGCTTTCCTTAGCAGAATGATATGTCATTTCATTTCTCCTAGATCCACACACCTTCCATACTTCATTGAGCAACAAGATAGAAAATGGCACCAGTGAGGATTTCTTCTAACAGACCAATGGAAACTTTTGTGTATGTGAAGGATTTGAGTGCAGGGAGTAGAAGTATTTTTTACCTTCTCCTCCCTGTTCTGAAATTAGATTTTCTAGGACAAAAAAGAATGCCAAAGGTAATGAAATCTCCACGGTTACACACACAGTTTAAATTAACAGTATGAGTCAGTGTTCGGAATAGAAATAGCAGCAAAAGCTGACATCCTGGGAACAAATGACTCAATTAACTGTATGTGCCCTGCCACCCAGTTAGAATTTCCTTGATGATTTGTAATCAGAGACCCATGAGAGTTAAATCCAAAGGGTCTCTAGCAAAATTTCTATCTAGTTACTGGGGATGCTGGTTGATTGGAATATGCTGGGGATGCTGCCTGAGAACTTTGACTTCCTCCCCATCCCCACTCTCTCATCTAGTATTAGAGGCCTCATGCTCATCTTCTAGAGGCGCAACATGCCCCATGAACAAGGAAATATGCTAAATACCACCTCCATATTTCTTTCTACCAGAATCAAAACTCCTAGAAAGCAAATCCAATTTCCCTGAGAAAGGAGAAGGTATATAATAGGTTTTAATTAAGCATAAATACCTCTGGAGAAAGGACTGGCTGAGGTAGATGTTTGTGGAAGTAAAGTACGTTTGAACATGATGAGATTCACTCATTTTCTCCCTAAGGAGCAAAGGTAACCACTCTCTTGCTCATTAAAGACACTTTGAGCCCTGAGAATTATACAGATGTAGAGGAGAGTTTTGCCATGTCGTAACTGAGCATCCTTTGTTCCAAATGAAAATTGACGGAACCAAAGCTTGGTGAGAAGAGTGAAAAGAGGAAGTTGGTGCTGAGAGCTCTTGGGGATCCAGTTAGAACAGGGAAGATGGGATGTTGGTGGTATTAAGATCCTTCTCTTAAGCACATCCTCTTGATGTTCTCTTTCAGTTTTCCATCTTTGTAAGAGTATGAACTTCCCTGACTCTCACTAGTCTGGAAGTCCAATGCATATGGATCACTTCTGAAGCAATAAGGGCAACACGGACTGAGAGGAAGAATATATGATTTGGGACTGGAAAGCAATACTCTGTGACCCTCAGACCCACCCAGAGTCTGATTCTTGGCAACCTCAGGTTGGAGGATATGGCAATATCTATATACGCTGGTTACTGGATCTTTAATAGAGCCAGTGCCTCATCTGAAGCAAAATATTTCAGACTTCATTACAGTTATCTGAGTACAAGATCTGGCACCCAGAATCATTGTCTTTGGATACACCAGGGCACATATTCTCTTTTGATCTTCATTGTCTCTGCCCAGTACTCACACACTCATCCATCCATCCTCCCAAACTCCCCTCACTTCTATTTGTTCATTCCATCAATCAATAAACATTTGTTTTATGCATATAAAATAGGCACTCTGCTCTATATTTTAGGGAACAGAGATAAGTGACTAGACAGGTGGATTCAGGATCTGTCTGCATAGTGATTGTGAAAGGTCTATGTTGAAGCTTACTCATCCCTTCTGGAGAAGGCATTAAATTATTTTGTCACCCATATGCCAAGATTCTGCTGCCTTATAATCAGCTCAACTCAAAAGGAAAGGCACAGTGACCTTGAGAACATTGCCCACCTCCTTCTCTTACCCCATGCCAGGAGAGGGCTTCCCCTTTCCTAGTTCTCATTTCTTAGGGTTCTGCTTTTGTTCTGCTATGCTCAAGGTGCAGCTGAACACTTGCAGCTGGGTCTCTTGTCTTAAGAAATTGCAGCAGAGTGGAAGATTAGAGGGATATAAGATCCCCGTGTAACGTGATTGCATGAACTATTTCTATGACTCAAGGCAATAACCTCAATAAGGACAGCTAATGGAATCACATACATACATGTTCTTTCTTTGGTATGATTGGACAATACTAATTTGAAGCATATTTCAGATGGTCATCCAAATTCTGGAGCAGAAATGGTGAGAACATCATGCTTTGAGACTGAAAAAGAATGTCACAGTCATCCTATGAAGCATTTCTATATAGGCCTATTGATACAGGCAGGTAAAGGGATCATCATCCAATTTTGTGAATGAGAAAACACACCTTAAACAATAATAGCTGTTGTTCCTCGAGCCTTTCCTGTGAGTGTGGCCCTGTGCTAAAGACTTCCCATGCACTCAACTCATTTATCTCTTAAAACTTCCTACAACTCATTGAAACATAAGTAAACAAGACCCAAGAGGATAAGCCATCTTCCCCAAGAAACACAGACAAGAGAGTGGTAAATCAGATTTTAAACTCAAAACTGCCAGACCCCAAGCTCACATAGCTAAATATTCTGGACTATATATATTATCCTTAGGGTACACTGCCACCAGTGTAAGGCCTGAGAGCGGAAACTAGATGCTTTGCATCCAGTCTAGAATTTTTCCAGTGTTTCAGTTTCCCAGTGTGATAGCCACTTTCCCTAATTCTAGTTTAGCAGAATGGCATCTAGGAAGATGAGCTGACTGCCACCCCAAGGAGTGTGTGGTGGAGATAGGTAACCAGCCACTCTTTGACATCCTAGAAGGGAACTATTACTGTTAAAGCTTTAGAGCTATGTTGTGAGAGCTTTCTAGCTCACTTGAATGCCATGAACTCAGCTAAACCATTGTGTCTGGTATAAGGAGATTCATTTGGCCAAGGTAAAACTTTTAAAACCCGTATTTCCATACTAGAGAGTCAGCCAGTAGAGACTTGAGTTCCTTTACTTTTAGCTAGGCATAGGATGGCCCCTAATAGTGAGGACTTGAATACCAGGTAGATGTTTTTGCCTCTACCTAAAAGAGAAATAAACAGGTTCAGATAGGGGTGACACAGCCAACTAAGATTTGACCTCTGATCTGTGTGTTTCCTAGAGTTTGGTCACCATCAAGTCCCCTCTGTTGTGTATAAGCCAGGTTGCCTGTCAGAGTGTCTACCTGAGGGTCACAACTGAGAACAAGCAGTAAGAAAGGAAAGGCAGTGTGGGTGTGGCATGGAGTCCAGCTCACCTCTAAGAGTCTGATATCAATGCCTATCATGGTCTCTGATTTTTCACTTTGATCCAGAAATATAAACAAATACCTGGGAGAGAGGCACAGGATAGGACACGTTACTAATAAAATGAATATGAAATTTTTTCATTGCCTTGAGATATTTAGCATTCCACTTTTTTCTTGACATTTATAGTTCTTTAAAATTTATCCTACTTATTTTAAACAGATATAAACGTTTATATATTTATGCAATTTTTACTCATGCCATGTGGAATCTCCAGTTCTGTTTGATTTTGCTAATTGCAAGTACTTCTCTCTTCTAGAGGGTCAAAAATAATAATGGTGAAAGGCCTAAAGACGCATAAGCATTTTCTGTTTCCAGCTCCTATTTTACGAATAAAACATTGATGCTCTTTTTAAGTTGGCCATCACTCATCTGGTAGGTTTTGCAGACAATAACAGTTCATTAGTAATATCTGGTGGAGAAGATGTATGATGCTGTAAATATTTAAAATCAAATTTGAAAAAGAAGACAGAGATGAATGCATGGAATGGGGGTGGGGGGTGAGCATGTGCCCAGGGCTACGGTTTTCAGAGCAACTTCCACTTGGGCCCTGCCATTGTTTTCCCTTCTAAGTTCCATGAAAGAGGACTTAACAATGTGGCGCACTCAGCAGGACCCAGAATGGCAGATATCAGATTCAATGGGTACCTTAGCCTGTGATTTTTAGAAGCAGCCTCCTTCATGAATTTGGGTAATAATAATGTGTTTAGAGGATGATTTCAGTATGAGAGAGTGAGGACACATGACGGGGAAGGGAAAAAGGCCCATCAGGGGTGTGTGGATGGCGAGTATTTTTTGTGGATAAAGCTCAATCCAAATGAGAGCCCTCTTTGAGGGGTCTTTAAGGGACCACAATACTAAGGTCCAGTCCCCACCACAGCTCTTTCCCCTCATTGATAGAGTATTGCCCCTGGAAGTGTATTTCTCTCTGACACTTCCAGCCAGCCCTAAGTTCAGGCTTAAGACAGTCCTTAGGGATCTTGTGTGGTTGATGTGTTTGAGAATTGCCTTTGGGTCAGCTCCCAGGAGGTCCCTGGGAATGCGTAGGACTATGATGGCTCAGCTACAATGGGAGAGTGAAGTTCAGAGTTTGCTGAGGTGGATGGGACAGCTACCAAAACAGTGAGGTGAGAGGTAACTGTACCTTGAAGAATAATAGGCACTGGGTGGTATCACTTAGCTGGAGGAAGGATGACTATCAGAGAAGACTGCCCTAGCTGAAGGGGGCAGCCTAGAAAAGGCTTTGATCATGCTCCCTTTTCTATGTACCTTTCTGCATACCTGTATTCTTCCTTGGTTATATTTGACTCTTGCTGGTACTGACTGAGCATGTCCTCCCTTCGAGCCTTCTCTCATTGTCCTACATTTCTCTGAGCACTGCCCCACCTCTTCATTTATCATTATTTCTTTCTAAATCTCATCTGAATGTGTTTTATTTATTTGAATCTCTGTTTCCCACCAAAAAACTTGTTGTATTCTGATTTAATAACAAACATTAGAACAAAAAAAACCCTGTATTATTCAATGAAGTATTCCTCAAGCTAAAATGTCTTCGAGAATTTCTAAACCCTCTTCTGACTCATATATATCCATATATCATGAAATATCAGATTAGAGAGGATCTGAGGGCTGTGTAATTCCATGTGTAGTTCCCAGAGTGCAAACTGGGGCTCAGAGATGGGAAGGGACTTCGTTGAGATCGTTAATGTATGACTTATGACAGGCTGGTAAACGTATTCTATCACAGATTCCTTAAAGGCTATCAGAAGGGGGACAAAAATGGGGAGAGACTTACTCTGATGCAGGATACACTGAAAGTGGGGGTATGGGACATGGGAAGGAGCAAGCACGAATCTCAGTCCTGACAAAATAGGGCCTATTTAGCCCATGTTCCCTTAAAACAGAGGACCTGGGAGATGTTTTATTGTGGACTCTTAAACACAGACCTAGTGACCTTGGTTCTACCCTTACCTAATGCTTAAATCTGCCTTAAAATGCGGAGTCCAACGTGGTGTACTTCTTGGTGAGATGTTTACAAAGGCAAGAAGCAGTTTATTCTATTTTCTGATGGCAATGATCATCAGATTATTTCTATGTGCAGCCAAAACCTCTCTGCTTCTACCACCCATCCACGGGCTTTGTGCTTAGAACTAAAGTCAGAACGCAGCTCTCATGACAATCTAACAAAAATCTGAACAGTCCCAGTTCTTACAGCTCATTTTTATTGTCCTCACTTTCCTCTTCATACTTTGAAAACCGTTACTTGCTTTCTTAGAAATAGGATTTACAGCTGATTATAGAACTCTAAATTAAAGATCTGACTGGTATAGAGTCCTCATCTTGCACAGGACTGTATGTTTGTGCGTGATCCTAGGAAATTTATTCAAGCTCTGCTTAGGTACTTGGGTTAATTCAGCCTAAAATTACAATTTTGCACTTGTTTTTGTTTTCATGTTGATGCATTTTACCTTGAACTCAATGGAAAACTTTATATTTTTTATATTTGTTTTGTTGTCATTTTCTAATCATCCCTTCTTCTATACTGCACTCGAGCTACTGGTCTTGGGCTTTGAGAGAAGGAGTTTTGTTTCTGGAAGACCTAATAACTATCTTCTATGATGACTAGATTGCTATACAGTAACATATTTACTGTATGTTGATGTTTTTATGATGATTGAGGATAGGATCTGTTATGATGTCACATAATTAGTCTGTGAAGTAAACAGGCTTAGAACAGGAGGTTCTTTAGCCAAATAGAGTTCTTATGAATACATTATTGTTATTGTAATAGGATTCTGTATAAACAGGGTGTTGGGTAAACTGTCTTGATGGAAATTCAGGTAATTTTGTACTTGATCAAAATGCCTTAATGGAAGGTTTCATATCAGATGAGTGACCATGAATAGAGGTATCAGAATTATGATTTGCAGATGTAACCCTTTGTCTCAATGGATAAGATATAGGCCATATGAAGTCTAAGGACGTGGCTTAGAACCCGGTGTTAAAGGAAGGGGGAAAACATCTAAAAATATGACATACATAATTCTAGACCCAGAGATATTACATGGAGAGAGGTAGAGTTTTGCCAAGCTTGGTAAATGCTACATGTAAGCCCCCTCTCTTGTAGGTTATAAATTTCTTAACAAAACTGAGAAATCTTGCAATGAGGAAACACAAATAATAATTATAGTTCCCATGCCTTATTTGATCATCAAAACATTTCTTTTACAAATAAATCCAACTGCATTTGGTAAAGTCTGCTTTGTACAGACCATTTCTCTCTGCCTTATTTTTAAATGTGAAGTTTACCAGTATCTGATTCTGCTCTTTAAAGGGACTATATTTTGAGATCACACTTAAACTTACAAATGCTTCCTAACCTGGCCCATTTCAAGTTATGGGTAGTAAGAGTTGATACAAACTCAGTGCAACACCAAAGAAAGGATATCCTTTCTTAACATCCCAGCACCTGGTTAAGATTTCGCTTTAAAACAAAGCAGTTACCAGAAGATTTCATTACTGGATAAAGACAAAAAGGAAGATGGACAACGTTTTTCTTATTCCAGTGAGAATTTTCTGCTATTATTGACTCCTGTATGATTTTACTGAGGCTAGTGTATGCATTTTGGATTATTCTAGGACCATAATGGATGTAGAAGGAAAATGATAGACTGTCATTATTCTCAGTGCACTTGTAGTCTAATATAACGATACCAATGACAGAAAGGGTAAATGTCCCAGACAGTGTTGGCTCTTAGAGGAATTAATTAAAAGGAAAAAAATCAATGTGTTAGTCTAGATGGGGAATATTTCATGGACTTCATGGGACTTAAAGTGGCTGGGAAGACCGGAAAGAATGCTTTAGAGATAAGAGGAGAAATGGAGTTCTAGGCAATAAAAAATCAACTTTGACAAAAGACCTCTCAGAAAATGTCTTTTCCTAGGGCCTAGAGTACTTCAAGAAAATATCACTCTATAATGAGAGTGTCTCTAATTATCAGAATTTTATAAAAAGCAGTTGAATCGTATAAGCTTTAAATAAAAAGTTTACTGACAAATCAAATTATGTCAGGAGTTTGAATATAGGTAACAACATATAAATTTAATATCAACTATATGAAAAGTCAGATGGTAATTTCCTTTTATCGCTCTATTTTTTATTTTTATAAAGACCAGTGAGTGGCTTAAATTACCTAGCTGCCTCCCGCCCTGGAATGTATAACTATTCCTAACCATAGTCAGGACAGCATCAGCTTACCTAATGACCCAACAGGACAGTAGGACAACAGGAAAGAAACTCAATCCTAGCTATCAAGATTTTATGGTAGGTGTTCTTTTTCTACCCCTCCCTAGAGAGAAAAGGAAGCCTTAGTCTTTTGGGGATATGTGGGTCACTGAACTGTCCTTGCTTCATTTCTCTATATTCAACTGATCAGCTTCTTCCTTGTAATGTAAGGAGACTATAACCTGAATTTCACTCTGATAAGGACACTTCCCTTCTTCCAAGGTAAGGATTAGAAAGGTGCAGATGACTTTCAGGCTTGCTTGCCTTTCATCCATATTTCTGTTTGTCAGTATCTAGGTAAAATTTCATGAATTTAAAAAGGAAGATCCAGATTCTCGGTTTCACCCCTGAAACAAGAAGGTTAAGGTTAATATTAAAGAAAGATTATTTCTAAGTCACCATTCAATAGCTATCTTCCTTTCATTCGCTCTCTTTGCCACATTTTGGACCAAAAATTGACAGAAAGAAAAAGAGCAAACCAAGACTGGTAGATGTCAGCAAGGACTGGTTCATGGTCCCATGTGAATTGTTATTGGATGTGGGGGGGCTCTCTCCAAAATAGTCCCAACTTGTAGGTACCATATACCCAGATAGGACCATTCACCACCCATTTAATTTTCATCAGTGTCAGAATAGTGTAATGAGGACCAGAAATAAGATAAAGTCAATGACACAAAGCCTGGAATACCCCTGGAGTTCATTAAATGATTCCTCTTCTTGTTATCATTATTGCTAGAATCCTGGGATTGTGTTGACCCAACTGGGATCAGTGCTGGTTCCAGAATGACAAGCTTCATTAATTTCACAATATAAAATTAAAATATCAAAAGGATATAATTTGAGAATAAGCTATAGTCCTTTAATACTATGCACCAACTAAGAAAGAATGAGAGGTGTGCATGCCCTAATGAGGAATGCATTTTTAACAGCGAGTTTTGAACAACACGATAATGTGATCACTTTTTTGCTTTTAAAATCCAAAGTCTCCTATAAAACACAGTTGCCACTTAATGAGTTATTACTGTTTACCTAGCATCATGCTAAGTGCTTTTAAAACTCTTATCTCCTTTCATGCTCACAGTTCCTGGAGAGGGCTGTTCTTATCAATGCCATTTTGCAAATGTAGAAATTGAGACTCTTGAGCTGTGAAATAATTTCCCCAGTGTCGTGCATCCATGTGGTCTGATTCCAGATTCTGTTCTAGAAGTCATTATGTAATGTCAGTGCTCATGCTAGAAAAACCGAGGGAGGGATACAAACGGGCTTTTGTCAGAGTGAAAAACATCTGGAGAGTGGAAATGGAGGTGAGAGGAGGAGCATGACAGGTTTAAGGCATTTACTTTTTATATAAATTAATATACTGCTTATTTATAACATACATCTATCACTTTCATAGTCACAAAGACATTTTATCTTTTACACAAAATAACAAATATTGTGTAATTCCAGTTACATGAAAGATGGGTAAATCCATAAAGGCAGAAAGTAGATTCGAGTTACAATGAGTGAGTGGGAAGTGGGAGTTGCTGTATAATGGTACTAAGTTTCTGATTGGGTGGAGAACAATTTTGGAAATAGATAATGGTGGTGGTTGTATTGCAATGTAGTGTATAATGAATATAATGAAAACACTGCACGCTCAAAAGAATTAAACAGGTACATTTTTATGTTATGTACATTTTACCACAATTTTGTGAAAAGGAATAAAATCCATTTAAATTGAAGTCATATAGTTTTGGAAAACTCATGCTATTGCCCATATTTTTCCATCTTGCTTGTATTGTACTGTGTCTCACAAACGCATGTTGTCCCCTGACTCACAGGGAAGGAGCAATGTCATCTAATGGAGGTTCTGCATCACTGTCCCTGAATGGTGGAAGTGTCTTGGAGCACTAGCTCTTTTGCTACCCACAGCCACCTGAAGACATAAAACTGTGGTCAGCTCCATGTTAGACAAAGAGAACCCTCTTACCATTTTAGGGTAATTTGGAGTTCTCTGTAAGGATATCCAGCATAGTCATGAGAAGTATCTTATATTCTGCATTTGCAAGACATGGAGTTGGGTGTCCCTAGAATTTTATATGTGAATAAAATGCCCAAATAGAAGACTAAAGAATTAGGTAATTATCATCCATCCATCCATCCACTTACCCACCCACTTACCTACCCACTCACTCACATATCCATCCATACTCCTCTGTGCATCCTTTCTGCTAATAAAAGAACACCAGCTATAAGCTATTCCCTTTATCAATACTGGGTATTTCATATTTTTTACAAGACACTGCCAACCAGCATGGTTTTATATAGAAATTAGAATAGGTCTGAGCATCATGGCTTCTTCCCCTATCATTTTAACTCACTTGCTGTGTGACTTTGGGTAATTTTCTTCCCTTCTCTGAGCCTGTAAAATGGTTTAGAAATTGCCCTCTAAGGTCTCAAATTTGCTGATTTTTTTCATATAGTTAGTTTGGGTGGTCTACAAACACTTTCTGATATGTTTGTACACATTTGTGATCATGAGCAAGGCACACATAAATTGTGAGGGCATGTCTTTATGCTTGCATCAATAGAAACTGATAAGCATTCCTGTTATTGTCCCAGTCAGCACTTGAGAGTTTAGTGTCTGTAATGATGATAATAACAGGGAAAACATAGCACTTGCATATATAGAAGGAATATGTGATTATGATTTATAGAATTGAACTAAAGAATAGTTGCTCATCTGTGAAAAGATTTTATAAACACCAAATGGAAAAACATGCTCAGCTTACCTATAGCTGGCATGAAAGAGAGCTCAATAATGGGTAAATATGCTTTTTGTAGCATGTGTGTGTCTTTAACAAATATTGACCTGTCCTTTACTGTTATATTTCAAAATGTGGGTAAATCAAAATAAGGTGTATTTTATGGAACTCTCTTGTTTTATTATCTGTCATTTAATTTTTAATACCTAAGTGACACCTGATATATTACCTAATCAAAAGAAGAGAATTATACATTGCACATAATCAGTTATTTTTGCCATATCACTGAAATTAGACTAACAGATGAGGAAAATAAATAAGATGAACTTTAAAAATGAAAATGCTTAGCCTTTGGAATTTTAGTTGACAGCTTTTGAAAATTAAATTATAAGTCAAGTCCTGATAGGTTTGATATCTTCTTTGCAGCTTTGCCGATGATGTATTGCAGCTTTAATGGAATATCATTTATCATCTGATAATAACAAATGTAGTATTTCTGAGCTTGTCATCTCTTCTGTGATGACAAATAGTCCAACTTGTAGCGGTGATAATGGAATTTTATAATGATCTGTCCTAAACTGACTCAACTGCAGCCTGAGCTATTTTTCTTAAATCTCATAATGCCTATTACATGTAGATTACACCAGTCAGCACCTCCCACCAAAGCACAGGAACCCATCAATGAATCCAGATTTTAGGCAAACAGCCCAAAAGGATCAAACAATGCTTACATGTTTATCAGAATTATCCCTCTTAGGCTAATAAGGGAGCTTGTTGCAGGCTGTTGGAAATGGCAAACTATAAAACTTAAAGAAAAAAAGATGATGAAAACTCTGTTTATCTCTTAAAGGGTAGGCAGCATATTCCGTTTCAGTTCTACCCGTCCAATCCATCATCTCATAGAGAATTATTTAATGAAGACCTAGCACTAAGAGTACAAGTTAGAGGGCCCAGTTGCCTTTTCACTTAATCTTGAAGCAGGATTTATTTTATGTCTTTACTCCTGGCTTGTCTGATATCACTGTCTCATTGCACCTATACGTTCTATAGAATAAATCATTTGACCTCTTGACTCTTTTCTGAAACTTCTAAATGGCCTGAGGCATCACGAAAACCTGGGTTTAGAGGATACAGGCCTCATAAAATATTCTGTCCATTTGTGGATGCAGCTCCAGCAGCCATCGTACCCTGAAGGCTGCCTCATAGAAAGGGCCATCCTCAGTATAACCAGGGGAGGCATCTAAGTGGGTCCTGGAGGGTGCAGTATTTCACATTGCAGATCTGATTTCCACCCTCATCTGAGCAGATGTGATTTTCTGTCTGTAGCCACAGCAGGTCAGCATATGAAATGATACAGGCCCAGGTGAAGGTCTCAGTTAAGACACTGAAGGAGTCAGAATGGAATAAACAGTAGAGAAGACTGTGAATGATATGAATTGATATGCAAGTGTATGCCTGATCAGCAGGCATCCTTCACCTGGTGGGGACAGAGGTAATGGTGGTGTGCATTTCAGATGGGCCAGTGGAGGCATTTCAGAGCTGCGCAGTCTTTCACCCTGTGTCTCGTGTCACCATGGATGCAATCACATGTGATGTCACTTACACAGCTGCACAGGGCTGACCTTCCTGCTTCAGTAAAGCCTGAGCTTCTCATCTTTCCACTTCCTTCTTCTCTTCTTTCCCATCCTCTCCTTTCCTTTCTCTTCCTTTGCAATTTTCTTCTGTTTTTTTTTTTTTTTCTCCCCACCAACCTTTCTTTTCCTTCCACTCGGTTTACATAGAATCACAAATTAAGAAGTCCATGGAACCGAGTAAACAAGATAATGGGGAAAAGGGTGAATTCATGTTGTCTCAATTAAATGTCAACCCAAGTCCAGGAAATGTTGTCAGGTGAGGAGACCAATCACAGGTGGCTTACTCTAAAAAATATAATTTCAAGAAAAGCTGGAAATCTGGAGTTATGTTAAAGATCATATTGTGAAATATTGAAACCAATTTAATTTTGAAAAGAATTATTGGAGGGACCTAAACAAGAGCTGTGGTTTAGACACTCTGCTTATGTGACCTTTTCTTCTCCAATAAAATCAAGTACCTAAAACTCAGAACAAGTATCCCCACATATATAGGGCTAGCTTTCCAATATCTGCCAGATGCTTCACACATACATCAAGCTTAGAGGTAGTATAACAACATTGTATTGATGGGGAGAATGTGAGTTTAAATGCAAAACTTACTTTAGGAAGAGTGGAATGTAAGATCAAATAGACTTGTCTATAAGGGGATTTTTAGGGAATTTGGGTGTCAAGGAGGAAATTTCAATTTTTGAAAAGGAATTTGGAGCCATTGTAAGTTCATGAGAAGGGGTTTTAGGAAATGGGTCTAGGATTGTGGGTAGAGGAAGTGAAAGCAGGGAGAAATGGAGGGTGGACAAATGAGGACTTGGAAGAGAATGTCAATGTTAGGAATAGGGATGTGGGTATGAAATGAGAGAAATCTTGAAGACATTGGTGATAGAACCTGACATATTTAACATGGAGAATTAAATGTCTGCAAGAGATTGCTGCTGTCTGATAGAAATGCAGCAGTGGGCATCTCTCTTCTGGAGGAAAGGTGACATGGTATTCTCACTGGTTGACATAGTCTTCCCTTTATCTCAGTTTTTCCTGGATTTTTGGTATTCATTGGGGTAAATTATGCTGCAGACCTTAAAAAGGTAGGAAAAGTCATTATCCAATGTTTGAATTTTATTTATATATATTTGAGGGGTGCTGGGAACTGTTGCAGGGACAGGAATATGGATGGGTAAGGTAAATCCCTGCCCACAAAAGGTGAGTATGGATTTCAGTGGAAAGAACTGGACCTAAATAAAAAGACCTTCTATGACCTTGAAGGAAGTTACATAAGCTTATTAGACCTTATTCTTTTTAATCTGTAAAATGGGTCTAAAACCTTCCATCCCTGACTAGCTGGGATGCTGTCTTAGGCGGTCAGCTGTCCCGTTTGTACAGGATGAAGGAATATTCTGGGGCTGCAAGACTTCTATTGCTACAACTGAGATGGTTCCAGCAAATTGGGACCTTGCTCACCTAGTAATAAGCATGATCATGCATGTTTAGGAAATGCAAGCATGCACCAAAATGTGAGGCAATGTAACTTGCTAGGCATGACTTTTAGCTGTGTTGAGCCAGGTGGGGAGGATTCAAATTTGAAAGCAAGTTATTCAAATCCAGTCACAGAGGGCAGCTTTTCCAGTGATATCGCTCATTGATTTATGTAATTTTGCCTTTTTCTTATAATCTTAGCTAATAGGATGTTTGGAATTCCGTTAGTACTTTTGAATATTGCCTGAAAGGCATTTATGAAGAATGTGGTCAATTAGAAGCTCATGCAATTTTCCAAAAAAATGTCTAGGGTAAATAAATACAATGTTATACATCAAAGAAGAAGGAATTTTTTTCCTGATTACCTAGAAAACGATAGATTTTTCAGATAAGCCAGAATTAGACAAAATCTTTCAAGATGTGTTTTATTTTTAAAATTTATGATAAATGAGCTAGAAGTTCTATTGCTTTGACCTTTGAATTTTAGAAATGGCATACTTGTCAGCAAAATTTCCAGATGCAGTGAAAGTAAAAAGAAAGGATAAAACTTACAATATTGAGCAGTAACATAACAGTTAAATTTTAAAGAGAGTTGCAGTCTAAAGAACCAATGAACCAAGAACTCCTACATTCTCTTGGTGATGAAACCAAAGTGATGCCATCAAAAGAAGGATTGGAGGCAGTAGTATTGCCTGTTTTATTCAACAGTGGTGACTTAATCTAGAAGGAACATGGCATCCATCATAGCATGAAATATTTGGGTAGCTTTTTGATTAGGCCTACATCCAAGATCACTTTCATTGTCTTATCAGAGAGGAGACAGCACTTCATTAATTAGCTGGAAGAAAGAGAAGATGTTTCAAGGTTCATAACCACTGAGATCTCTCCAAAGAATTCCATGTGAATCCTGGCTTTTCCACAATTTTATAATTACCCAGTTGTAGTTGGCTTAGATATAGTAGATTCCATCTTTGAATGGCTTTGGGATATAAACCAGAATTCCAGAAGCATCCAGCTCAGCCTCAGTTCGGCAGATCTTAGAAACCTAGTCTATCCATTGGCATGTGTGGAGAATGTATGTTCCATTAGGTGTAGTGGGAGATGCCACAAATATTGCTGGGTTCTTGTCCTGAGAGTTTGTCATTGGAGCAGGAAAACAGATGCGTACCTGTGAAAAGTTACAGAATCCAGGGCTAAGGGCCAGATAATCTGTGCAAAGTATAGAAAAGAGGAGTGCCGTGGTAGTTCAGAGGAGCAGATGCAGAAGGCTTACAAGATGGGTAGGGACTGAAAAAGGGAATCCTAGATACTCTCCTGGCCAGAACAAGGATTTGTGCTTAGCTTTCTCTATCCTCTTAGAGCAAGGGCCAAGGACAGCTCATATTTTACTATCTGCCTCAAGTGCAGCCCTAGCCATGAGTTGACTTTAATTCAGTTTGTCTTGTCAGTGTATTTTTATTAGTGTCTAGGAGTGAGATTCCTCACAGGTAACTTATCAACCACCATCATGATTTTGGTATCCTGTCACCTTGTTCTATAATTAACATTTGTTTTAAAAATGACTCAGTTGAGACACATCTTTTTATATTATCTCCTGAGGTGACCCACTCAGGACTCCAGAATTAATATGAAGATTATTTTAAACCAAAGACATTTGAGAGTCAACATATACAGAAAGTCTTCTTGTAGTTTCCCTTATCTGACTAAAAGGAGTCAGATAAACGCTGCCATAGATTCCTCTTCCATGGTGGATTTATCTTAGAAAGGGGAATGGAAATAAAGTCTACTCCAAATGGCTGGGGTTGGTGGGGGTGGAGGTGGGGCTGTTAGAGACCCTGAAGACAAAAAGGCCACTCATACCTATATCGACAAACATGACTAGCTGCACACTTGCCACTCATTGGTTCTCCTTAGACCCATGGTCTTTGCTGAAGAAACTACTAGGTCTTTCCACAGGAGCCTTTGCCCTCCTTCTCTTTCCCTACCGAAGTGTGTATTTAAGCCTCACATTTCAACCACACTGAATGACTCATCATGAAACACGTCCATGTGTATGATTGCATATGTACATAACTTATTACTGTTTCTCTCTTTTATCAGTTTGATTCATAGATCTACAGTAAAAGAACCCAAGAGAGTAGAGGAAAAGCTCTTTTTTCTCCCTGATATCATAGCTACAGGTATTTTTTCCAAATGCAAGTTGAACTATACCACTATTAAAATTAAACATGTGATACTTTGGCGAATGGTGTCCTGGGAAATCATCATTTGTGGAAAAGAATAATAAATATTCTTTCTAGGTAAAGAATGTTTTGTAGCATAATCTCATTGACCATTGCAGCAGTTTAGTAAAATATCCCTACGACAGGGATAAAAAGTAATACTTTGTACATATTCAGTGCTTCTCCCAACTCTTGGCCATCTGAGAAGATGCTTTAGCTCTTGTGATGGATGTAGTTATAGATAAGGCAGAAAACTAACAAAATCAGCTAGCCTAGATTGTTTTACCAGAGGATGCAGTTAAGGTTGGAAGAGAACAGAGTATGGGAGGAGAGAGGGAAGGAGGGCGGGGAGAAGAGATGTGGGGTGAGGGGAGGAAAAGAGAAGAGAAGGGAAGAGAGGGAGCTGTTTTGAGAAAGGATAAGAATTTTGGAGGGAGAAAAGTGAGACTGAGGACAGTTGATCTTTTGTGTGAGATAATAAGAAGGAGATTGGCAAAGAAGTTTATAGATTTTGTGAGTATGTGAGTGAAATTTTCGTCATTACTTAATGCAACTGCAGCCAAGAACAAAAGTTGTCTTTATTACATTTAGGCTGTTAGATGGATGTTAAAATGCATGATATCTGCACACAGCTAACCAGGAGGCAACTTAACTTCATGAGACTTACACAAATGATTGTTTATTTCCGTAATTATTTTCTAAATGAGTAGAGGTGACGTGACTTCCCAGGTAGGAGAGCAGGACCTTGAATCCAGTTCTAACTACATATCCAGTATCCTTTTGTATCTCACCACACTGCCCATGCTTCATAGCCTCTAATAATACAAGCTGTGGAAGCAAGGCAAAGTATTTTCTTCTGTGGAAACTCCCATTAAAGATAAAGAGATGAACAAACATCTTATTTTTGTTATTGTGACTTCCCAAATATTCTTCCTTCAAAATCTCAGTCCTCTATCACAACCAAAATTCCCTGCTTCCCTCCTGTCTCTTATTTCTCTCTCTCTCTCTCTCTCTCTCTCTCTCTCTCTCTCTCTCTCTCTCTCTCTCCTTCCTATATTTTCTATGAAAAATATATTTCAAATATGTATTTCTACTGAATTAGGAGCTCTAAAGGAAGCAGCTAAATGTAGGAAAACATCAAATTAGTGGAAAAAGCAGCAGAAAAATTAAAAAAAAAGAAACAGATAAGAGTTTAAAAAAAGACCAAACCATGTTCTAAATTGCAGCATTTATTAGCTGTGAGACTTTGGGGAAGTGAATAAATTCTCTGAGCTCATTTTTTTCATCTTTAAGATAAAGTTAATGGTAGCACCTCTAGGGGTTTTGGAAGATTAAATGGAAGAAGTCATTTAAGGTACTGAGTACAGTGACTGTCACACCATCAGTGCTCAAAAACTACAAGCACTGAAGCACAGGTGCTCTGTCTTCCCCTCTGCTACAACCTGTTGGTCTGTGGTTATCGGTGCATCTCTTGTTAGCTTTGTCCACCATCCCTCACCCCTACTCCCATCTGACTTGGAGTTTCTAAAGGATGATAGCCTGCTAAGGCTCCACGCCTACCTGCCAAGGCGAAGGGCTACTACAAGGAAATCCATCATAACGGAACCGATACAGAAACTTCCAAAAAACCTAGGAGGAGACCCCTGAAGGGCCAGTAGGAAGGGCTGACCTGCCCAGAACACTTAATGACAGGTTGGGGTTGGAAAGCAAGCTTCTACAGCCCTTAAAACAGATTTCTGCCCCCCACTGGGGTCTCTCCCATTTTTGGAGGCTCTCTCTCTGTCTGTCTCTCTCTCTGTCTGTCTCTCTCTGTCTGTCTCTCTGTCTCTGTCTCTGTCTCTCTGTCTCTGTCTCTCTCTGTCTCTGTCTCTGTCTCTCTCTCTCTCTCTCTCTGTCTCTCTGTCTCTCTCTCTCTCTCTCTCTCTCTCTCTCTCTCTCTCTCTCTCTCTCTCTCTCTCTCTCTCTCTCTCTCTCTCTCTCTCTCTCTCTCTCTCTCTCTCTCTCTCTCTCTCTCTCTCTCTCTCTCTCTCTCTCTCTCTCTCTCTCTCTCTCTCTCTCTCTCTCTCTCATATCTCTTATTTCACCCCTGTGCTTTAACTTTCTTTTCTTTCATGAGCTGTCCAAGTCGTGCTCTGGAAAAATCTTTCCAGAGACGCAGGCTCCTGCGACAACCGAGGAAACAGGTGCACACAAAAAGACTTAGTCTTTTTTTGCTCTGGCCATAGAGTCTTCACCTACCCTCCCTCTAGCAGGAGGTGTGTGTGCGAGGTGGGTAGTCAGCATTAAAAACCATCACCTTCCAGAAGTGCAGCAGTTGCAATCTACAGGGCTCAAGAGAAGACATGGTTTTTACCTATAACAACTGGAACACATGTAACACAATCAAAATTAGTAATTATTGTACTCATTTTCTCTATACTTTAGGTAACACTTGTATTTGTGCTCATCATCACTGAAGCACAACAGCATCTTTGTGAGGCACGCCCTCGTGGCTCAAGCAGCTGAGAGGCTGCTGTGTAGACCAGATGTGACACGTGGACCCAGGTTCGTGATCCACACTTGCTAGCTTGGCTGCAGGAGTAATGTAATCAGCATTAAATAGATGGTGTTAGCAGAGTACATGACATTTATATTATTTCAATGCTAACAAGTTGGGAGGAACCCAACTGATAATGTAAAGAATGACATCATTGTTACCTTTTAGTTATAGCAGAGATTAGCTGGAAATGGTGCATTTGACTCTAGAGAAGAAAACTGGAAAGATGGTTCCTAAATCTGGACAAGAAGAGTTATTTCCTGGTCACGGCAAAGAATCTTTACACACATTGATCTGGAAATAGACAAACATGTAAATATCTGTTTTCTACCCATTAGACTGCATCTTCATAGACAAGTCATTGTATCTCACATGGGTCTCTAAATCTTGTAATGCATTTTAAAATATCAAATTACATAAGAAGAAATCTGGCAAAATACATTTGTCCAGTGCTACACATACCTTAGGGGTGACCCTCCTGTGGGATCAATACAGGCAATGATGTTGACTACTTTGGAAAGATCACTTTTAGGATCTTGAATATCACTGATTTCATTGAACTCTTCTATCATTCCTCCCAGGAGAGTTACTACATCCACTTACACACTGAGTGTTTAATTCTCCCTACACACACACACACACACACACACACACACACACACACACACACACACAGAGCTTGAAAGCAGGACATCAATACTTGCTTACTCTGTGAAGAAGGTAACCACACTGCATATCTAACCTAGGAGCACAAAGTGCGCACGCAACACCAATGTATTATATGAATGAATAAATGTCGAATGCTTGCTATTGCTTCCTTTTATTAATTAATTAACCAATTAATTATTAATTAGATAAACACAACTTTTCTCAGTGGGCCATTGTTATTATTCCCTTATAACTTTAAAGCTTGTGTTACTGCTTTGAGTTTCTACAAAAAGTACTAAAATTCTTTTTTCTTGGTCTTGGTGTCTCTACAATGAAAGCATTAGGATTCTGAAGCTTCTTTTGTAAGGTACTGACTATCTGACCCAAGTAAAATACCTAGAGATTCTTTTGTTTGACCTTGTGTTGACTGGCCTGACAGAGGTGGAATGTAGGTTTGCATGACAACCCTCCTGGACCTCAGTTACCTCCTCCCACTCCTAAACGATGCCTGCCCTGCTTGTTTCCTTGACTAGGTCAAACAGGCTGTGACCCTACATGGCAATGCAGTTGTCACAGAGATGGGAGCATAATGAATCAGTTTGAATGCTTTGCTTTGAATTTCCTAAGAGTAAACTGTGTCAGAGGAAATGGAAGGAAAAGAAATAGGGTCAATGACACTGGAGCCAAATATGGGCCGTTTTAACTAATTATATTCTAAAACTTCATCATTTTGCATATATGATATATTACTGAGGTATGATAATACACCACAGAGTTATAACTATTATACATTTTGACTATTTCTAAAACTGACATTAATTAAATATGGTAACCTAGGATTCCCCTAAAAGCTTGTCCTCTGAATATTGCCTGTTCGTACATCCCTGCACTTTAATTTCTATTCCTGAATGCTAATTCCTGTCTTTAAGAGCCCAGCACTGATTATGAAAAGTAAAAAACCAGATGCATATATACTTCATTGAGAATCGTTATTTATGACAGCAAGCAGCAATATTTACAAAATCGCTGGTTTTATGTACATTTTTCTCCAAATCACAACTTTGATGTATGTTTGTAATGCACTAAAATACACAAAGCATTTTACTTTCAAAAGTTTATAAGATATTTTAAACCATCTCAAGTATTATTAAGGGCATGTGTCTGAAAACACTGTTTTAGTAGACCCTAGGGGTTTTCTTCACTATTCAAAGAGATCCTGCATGGGCAGTTGTGCACTTTCCCCCACTGATTTGTGCACGTGGAAGACTCTAAGAATGATGTTGGAGGAGGGAAGCTTTGAGAGCTTAAGATACTTGAGCTGTATTTTCAGCTCTGTCACCAAACTAAGTGACCTTGGGCGGGTCCCTTCCCTCTCTGAGCCTGAGGTTCTTCACCTGCTCACTAAAAAGTGGATAAAATTCTCAAAGCTTTACCTTCCCTGACCCCCTAGATGGCTTGATTCCCCTGCAGTTTAGTCAAGTGTGTTTAAGTAAGCAAAGCCCCTGCTTGCCTCATCCAGCCTCTTATCTTAATAAGTAATGAGTGTGCCAAGGGCTGACAATGACATATTTTGAAAATAGTTTTAATGCATAGCTGGCAGAAGACCTGTTGGGCGTTGACAAATTACACAAACAGAGATGATGAGGAGTGCATCAAATATTAACGGCCTAGGGCCCAGGCGGTAATCGAGAACTTACCTGTGAAAGTCTACTCATGTTGAGTTGAAGGGAACACTTCTTTTCATCCACTCCAGGCAAGCGCAGGGCTGGCACTCAGCAAAATGGAGAAGCCAAAGTTGGTTTTTGCAGCTCTTTGGCTTAATTTATTCAGGAGGATCTTAGAGAGTTTCAAGCAAATCCTCTTAATCCCTGTATAAAGGTTGCACACTGAATTTCTGTTTCTGGATGTTGTACAAAATTGACCGTGAGAAGTACTGAAAGCTACTGGCACACATATATGCACTTGCAAACATGTACTGAGAATGTGTTCCTAAGCATTTTAATATAAAAACAGCAAAGCTTATTATGGGGAATTTTTTCAATATAGTCCTGAGTGATCACATTCTTAAATGTTTATACATTAAAGTTTAAGCCATTTTTAAGTAACTATTTAAGCAGTCTTTATCATTGCAGTTACCTTTGACATGAGTTCAAAATTAAAATGGTGTTGTCCTAAATATTTACTGCTGATTTGAAGAAACTGCAAATCTCCATGGTGGATTGTTAAGCAGTGTCTTCTGTTTTTCTATATCAGCAAGAGCTTGATAGGTCTTTATTGTGAGAAAATAACTATGGTCAGCCTAGGTAGGCTGAATAGATTTTTAGGCAATAGCACAGGATGTCCAGTTAACTTTGAATTTCAGACGAACAACAAATAGGTTTTTATTAGAAGTAAACTCCATGTGATATTTAAGACATTGACCATTATCTGTTGTTTATCTGATCTAAAAATTTAACCAACCATATCCTATTTTTCCAGTAACCCTGAACTCAGTGGTTGGCAAACTTGTTCTGTAAAGGACTAGCGTGTAAATATTTTGGACTTTGTGGACATAGGCAGCTACTTTATTCTGTTATGTCCATAGGTAACAGGCAAAGGAATGCGCATGCTTGTGAACCAACATACTTTCATTTATGAACCCTGAAATTTGAATTTCATGAAGTTTCCACATGCCATGAAATATTCTTTAGATTTTTTTCCCCAATTGTGTAAGAATGTGAGCACCATTATGACCTTGCCTCTTACACTAAAACACTTGTCTGGCCAGATTTGACCTGTGGGCTAAATTTGTCACTACCTGTAAAACCTCTAAAGACACAATTATTATCTTAATTGGTCTGGTCTACTGTAAGAAAATAGCAGAGACTGAGTGATGTATCAACAACAGATATTAATTTCTCATGGTTCTGGAGTCTGGGAAAAAAAAAAAAAAGCAGAATTTCTTTTAAAGTTGAAGTCAATCCTTTCAAATCCTGCTGTTGCTTTATCAGCTAAATTTATGTAATATTCTGTGTTTGCTTGTCATTTCAACAATATTTGCAGCATCTTTACCAGGAATAGATTCCATCTCAAGAAAGCACTTTAGCTGGTCATCCTTTAGAAACAACTTCTCATTTGCTAAAGCTTTATCATGAGGTTGCAACAATTCAATCACATCCTTTGGTTCCACTTTTAATTCTAGTTCTCTTGCTCTTTCTAACACATCTGCAGTTATTTCCTCCACAGAAGTCTTCAACTCTTCAAAGTTTTCCTTGAGGCTTGGAATCATGAGCTTCCAAACTACTGTCAATGTTGCTATTTTGACCTACTCCCATGAGTTGCAAATGTTCTTTTTTTTTAAGGGGAAAGAAATCAGACAGGAATGAAGGCAAGCAGGAAGAGAGAGGAGGAAGGAACATTGTATTTTTATGTACTTGTTCTTTTTAGCTGTTCTTTCTGGGCACAGGCTGCAAACCTGGGTCCGTGGGCTATAGGTGGACTGTACCCCAGGTGCAGGCTACACCTGAACCACCAGGATGTGCCATGAATGTTCTTAAGTGCAACAAAAATTGTGGCTCCTTTCCAAAAGGTTTTCAATTTGCTTTTCCAGGAGCCATCAGAGGAATCATGATCTATGGCAGTTATGAAATGTATTTACAAAATGCATTTCTTAAATAATAAGACTTGAATGTCAAAATTATTCCTCAATCCGTGGGCTGAAGGAATGGAAGTTATTTTTATCAGGTGTGAAAGCATTTATTTTCTTCAGAGCCCCTGGGACCCCAGGTGCATTATCAGTGCGCTATTACATTTAAAAAGGAGTAATTTTTTTCTGAACACTATGTCTCAACATTGGGTTTAAAATATTCAGTAAGCCATGCTGTACACATATGTTCGGTCTTTTAGGCTTATTTTTTTTCATTCATAGAGTACAAGTAGAGTAGATTTAGCAAAATTTCTGAGGACCCTAGGATTTTCTGAATGGTGAAACGTTGAGTTCAGCTAAAAGATAGCAGCTGTGTCATCCCCTGGCAAGAGAGTTGGCCTTTCCTTTGAAACTTCGAAGCTAGGATTTGGTTTCTCCTCTAGCTACCAAGTCCTAGATGGCTTCTTCCATATAAAGCTATTTTATCTACCTCGAAAATCTGTTGTTTAGTGTAGCCACCTGCCTCAATGATCTTATCTAGATGACCTGGAGAACTTGCTGCTGCTTCAGCATCAACACTTGCTGATTCACCTTGAAATTTTGTTGCACAGGTGACTTTTTCTCTAAACCTCAAAAAGCACCCTCTGTCAGGTTCAAACTTTTTCTGTAAGTTTCCCACATCTCTAAACCTTTATAGAACTGAAGAATTAGTCTTGCTCTTGATTAGGCTTTGTTTAAAAAAAAGTTGTGACTGGTTTGATCTTCTTATGTAGAGCACTAAAACTTTCTCCATATAAGCGGAGGCTATTTCAATTTCTTACCATTCTTGTGTTAAGTGGAGTAGTGTTTCACATTTTGTTCAAGAGCTTTTCCTTTGCATTTATAACCTAGTTTGATGCAAGAGACCTTGCTTTCTGCCTATGTTTAAATGCCTTCCTCTGTGGGCTTAATCCTTTCTATTTAGCTTTTTATTTAAAGTGAGAGATGTGTGAGTCTTTCATTTAAAAATCTGGAAGCGATTAAAGGATTATTAGTTGGGCTAATTTCAGTATTGTGTGTCTCAGGGAATAGGAAGGCCCCCAGATAAGAAGAGAACAAGAAAGTGACCACTCAATGAAGTAGTGAGAAGATACATTTATCAATTAAGTTCACTATTTTATATGAGCATGGTTTGTGACACCCTAAAATAATGACAATAACAGCAAAAATCACTGGTCAGAGATCACCATAGCAGATACATTAATAATAATAAACAGAAATATTGAAAGAATTACAAAACTATGACACAGAGACAAGAAGGGAGCCCATGATATTGGGAAAATGGTGCCAAAAATTTTGCTCAACTCAGAGTTGCCACAAACCTTCAATCTGTAAATGTGCATAATTATACTGAAAAGCTACACCTCAATTGTTAGACTCAAATATTCAGTCTGTTGCAACCACTATCTAAGTTTGTGATTTATTTTGTGATAAAGGTTACTGTTCAATTTTGAACTTTTATTTTTAATTACAATGGCCATTAGTGACTTGTGGCTATTGAGCATTTGAAAGATGATCTGCAGGAACTAAAAAGTCTGTAATACAACCCAATCTCAAAACCTTTGCATAACAAAAGGAAAGCAAATGAAGAAATACAAAATATGAATAGACCAATTAAAAGTAAAGAAAATGAATCAGTAATCAAAGGCATCTTAACAAAGAAAAGTCCAGGACGATATGGCTTCAGTGGTGAATTCTACCAAGCATTTAACAAAACTAGTACCATCCTTCTCAAATTTTCCCAAAATTTTCCCAAAATAAGAGGAACACAAAGTTTCAAACTCCTTTTACAAGGCTTTCATTGCTCTGATACTAATGTCAGACAAGGACCTTACAAAAACAAACAAACAAACAAACAAAATTGTAGACCCATATGATGAGCACAGATGTTAAAAAGAAAGAAAAAAATTCAACAAAATAATAGAAAAATGGATTCAACAATAGGTTACAATGGTAATACTCCACGAGGAAGTAGGATTTATTCCAAAAATGCAAAGATGGTTCAGCTTCCATACATTAATAAATGTGACTTTAACAAAAAGGAAACATATGACCATCTTAAGAAATGCAGAAAATGATAATGTTAAACATGCTTCATAATAAAAATTCACAAAAAACTATGTACACAGAGCATGTACTTCAATAGAATAAAGACGATAATGTGAAAAGCCCACAGCTATCACTATACTCGTAGTAAAATTCTAAAAACTTTTCCTCTAAGATCAGCAACAAGACTGTGATCACTGCTCTTACCACAGTTTTTCAACTGAGTATTAGAAGTGCTAGTCAGAGTAATTAGATAAAAAGAAATAAGCCATCCACATCCAAAAGGAAGTAACACTGTTTCTGCTCTCAGATCTCATGATATTATACCTAGAAAATCTTGAAAACCATCCAAGCTCTGCTAATAAACATTTTCATTAAAATAGGAGATACACAATCAATACACAAAACACATTTGCATTTTGTATACACTAATAGAAGAGAAATTAACAACACAATTTCATTTGTAGTTGCATCAAAAAGAAAAAAGTACTTAGGAAAAATCCAACCGAGAAGATGAAGATCTGTGCACTGTATCTATAAGATATTGATGAAAGAAATTAAAGAAGATACAAATAATTGGAAAAAAGATTCTTTGCTCATGGGTTGGAAGAATTAATATTGTTAAAATGTCCAGAATACCTCCCCTGCTAACTACAGATCTAATTCAATCCCTATCAGAAGTCCACTGGCCTCTCTCACAGTACTATAACCAACAACCTTAAAAATTTGTATGGAAACACAAAAGACTCGAAACTACCAAACAATCTTGAGAAAGAAGAACAAAGCAGGAGGTGTCATGCTCCCTGATTTTAAACTATTATCACAAAGCTATAGTAATAAAAACAGTTATAAAGTTGGTGTAAAAACAGACATAGATCAATAGGACAGAATAGAGATCCTAGGAATCAGTTCATGCATATGTTATCAATTAATTTACAAAAAGGGGAGAGGAATGTACACTGGGGAATGAGTAGTCTCTGCAATAAATAGTTTGGGAAAACCGGACAGGTGCATGTAAAATGAATAAAACTGGACATCTTTCTTACACTATACACACAAATAAACTTAAAATAGATTAAAGACTTAATACCTAAAACTGTAAGCCTCTTAAAAGGGCTCTTTGAAATGAATCTTCATACTTACCACCAAAAGTAAAAACAACAAAAGCAACAAACAATTGGAACTATAACAAACAAGAAAGCTTCTGCACAGCAAAAGAAATGATGAACAAAATGAAAAGGCAACCAACAGAATGGGACCAAGTATTTGTATATAATTTGTCTGATAAGGGATTACCATCCCAAAGAACTCACACAACTGAAAAAAGAAAAACAAAACAAAACAAAACAAAAACCTAACAATTTAATTTAAAAGTGTTCAGAGCAGCTAAATAGACACTTTACTAAAGAGGAAATAAAAATGACCAAAGATACAGTAAAAAGTGCTCAGCGTCACTAATCATCTGGGGAATGCAAATCAAAACCACAAGGAGAGGGAGAAATCTTACACCTTTTTAAATGGCTGTCATCAGAAAGAAGAGATAAAAAGTATTGGTGAGGATGTGGAGAAAAGGAAACACTTGTGCACTGTTGGAGAGCTTGTAAACTGGTGTAGCCAATATGGAAAATTGTATGGAGATTCCTTAAAATATTAAAAATAGAACTACCATGTGATCTGTCGATTCCACTTTGGGATACATATTTTAAGAAATGAAAATAGGCTATCAAAGATATAACTGCACCCCATATTCATTGCATAATTATTCACTGTAGCTAGGATATGGAGATAACCTGAGTACCCATTAATGAGTGAATAAAGAATATGTGGTATATTTATACCAGTGAATATTGTTCAGTCACAAGAAATTTCAAAAGGAAATCTGTCCGCAGCAACATGGCGACACTTGAGGGCACTGTGCTAAGTGAAACAAGTCACGCAGATAATGACAAATATTGCGCAGTATCACTTCTCAGTAAAATCTAAATAAAAAACTCAAAAACAGAATAGAAAAGTGGCTGCAAGGAGGAAATAGGAGATTTGGGGAAAGGGATACAAATTTCATCTGCGGGAAAATGAACATCAGCTTCAATTCATAAAGACAGATAAGTTCTAAAGATCTCATACATAACGTGGTGACTACAGTCAGTAACACTTATCTAATTGAAATGTACTAACAGAATATGAATGTGCACACGCAAAAAGAGCTGAATATGTGATGTGATGGATGTGTTAATTAACTAGATGAGAGGAATCTTTTTACAATGTGTGCACACACATGTGTGTCTATATACACATATCTGTATGTATAAATGTATATATATATATATAAAATCACCATGACCTACATTTTAAATTTCTTAAAATTTTATTCCCCACCCCTCTGCCCCCAAAAAGCCAGGGAAATCTTCAATGAGAAAGTCACAAATGAGTTGAAATCTGAAAGAGAAGTGGTTATGAGCTAAAGGATGGAAGGGAAGGGATGCAGCATTTCAAAGAGGGTGGGGTGATAATTGCAGGGGGGAGTTTGGTGATTTGAGATGGGATGGGGGTTCTAAGGGTAGAGCATGATGGTGAGGACACACCTGTTGTGGGAGGGTGCTAGAAGACACCAAGAATCAGTTTACCACACTCCTGTCTCTGTCTCTCTGCCTCTCTTTTCCTTCTCTCCCTCCTCTCTTCCCTTCCTCCCTTCTTCCCTCTGTGTATCTGTATTAAAAAGTTCCTCTTTGATGAGTGTCTTTAACCTTTGGTGAGCTGGGCTTCAGACTGTGAGTCATTACTCAATCCAATGAATCCCCTGGAGGCAGTCCATGGCTGACTTCTTGGGGAAAGGTGAGTTGAAGGCAGGCTTCTCAGGGTGTTGCATTAATATTTCCCAGAACTTCCTGGAATCTCAATTCTGACTGTTCTGTGGAACATTCTCAGTGGAGATGCTTTGGACTTACATCTAAGTTCCCCCTAATCCTTAAAGGGAAAATAAATAGAATGATAACATGGGAATATGGAATGTGCATCAGCAGAGCAATTGCTAGAACTGAACAAGAACTTACTTTCAGTAGAAATTGATATACTGTCAATAGTTACTCTTTCTAGAAACTGAAGGTCTTGAAAAATAAGATAGACTATGTATTTTGGAACTAAAATCGTACACTTGAAGTTTCAAGCCATGGGGGGCTCATGGTGGGATTTGGGGCAGTACCGTGACCCTATTACAATATTACTCTCTTCTCCTTTCTGCATGCAAGTGAGAATACATGCAACCTATGCTGTCTACTCTTTACACAATGCAGTTAAAATTCACATTATGCCATGACTGAAGTGGATCATTGCACGAGTCCTTTATTATTCCTTTCTCTTTTACTATAAAGTTTGCAGATTTGACATGGTCACATAGCAAATAAAGCTGTTGCTTATGTTTCTTAATTTATGCAGCTGATTTCCTTTGGATCATGTTTCACATCCTGTCAGATTACATTACCCGACTGGGCTGCTTGGATATCAGCTATGAAGCCTGGCTGGAGAGCATAGCAGTCCTGGCACTTACGCTGGGCAGGCAGGAAGGCATCTGGAGGAAGGGGTTCCGTTGGTTCTCCAAACTCATGCCCAGTAGACAGCTGCATTCTCCAAAAATGCAAGAAGCAAGCCTGGGCCAAGTGACACTAGGAGCTAAGAAATAATATCCTTGTAACCTGGATGACCACTCAGTAGGTGTGTGACTGATGGCAGACACGTGGGAAGGGACCGAGGAAAGAAGAGGTATCAGGATGCTGCAGCAGTGACCTTGCATTCCTGCAGGAATAAAACCCACTGTCTCTTTTGTCCAGCTTGAGGTTAAAGGATGACTCTTTCTCACAGGTCGCTCCCCTGCTACTTACCACATCTTTTGACTGAGCCGGGATCTGCTTCCCATGGCTTTCTCCCAGGGATTTGAATTAGTTCATCTGAGGACACCGTTCCCCAGAATGATGGGGAGTGATGGAAGAAGTTCTCTGGAGGAACACATCTGCAGAGACTCTGAAGGAGAACTGTTGAAGACTGCTGCCCCCAACACCATGTCCAGTACTTGCATTAGGGCGGAATTCTTTAGCTCCAAACTTGTGGCACAGGGAGACACAGGGACAATGTTTTGGGCAAGTTCTGCCCGAAACATCTAGAATGCTTCTAGTGGTCCCGGCTAAAGACTTACGGGCAAGCAGCACTTGCTGTTGCAGAAGACCTCGCCCCATTGCCAAGGCTGACTGGACTGGCCAATCAATCTCTCTTGAAAATATGAATCACATGGAAAATACAAGGACAACTTTGGAACTATAAGACCATATGGAATTGGGATCACAAGTAATAACATCTGAGTTTGGCATAGGTTTGGAGGAACAGAAAAAAAGAACCAAAGGAAGAGAGTCTATAGAGAGAATGGAATATCCTTGAAAAAAGAAAAGAAAAGAAAACTGAAGTGAGGGGTTAAGTGGTCCCAAAATAAGGAGGCAAAAGAAGAGCTGACTGGTGACTTTTCAGTTCCCATAATGACCAGATGGAGTTCCTCGAACAGGTTTCACAAGATTTTCCTGTATCCCGCCAATAAATTTCTTATTGCCCAAACCAGCTTGAGTGAGTGTCTGTTTCTTGAAATAAAGTGATCCTTCAGACCGGGTTGTAAAATGTGATATCATAGGGAAAAGATAACTCCACTGGTTTGCATCTTAGAGTCATTGCCGATCACAGGCATCTGGTTTAAGAGTGAGGGGCGGGGAGGGGATCCAGATCTTGGCATGCCACCCTGTTGGAAATTGCAACATGAAAGACCCCTTCCTTAGAGTTAAAGATTTGTCTTGCAAGGTATTGAGCTCATCATCGCTCACAAAATGAAGAGACACAGGGATAATCAGTCTGAAGTGTCTTTCGAGGAACCCACAGATGAATGCATAGCCACAAAAACTGAAACTCCAGATGGGCAAGTTCTGAGAGTTCTGTATCACTTCGTTCCCTTCAGTTACAGCAGCTGATTTTATCTGAAGTTATCCCAAACAAAAAGCATTCTATAGGTAGATATGGATATGGATATAGATATATAGATACAGGTGTGTGTGTGTGTGTGTGTGTGTGTGTGTGTGTGTGTGTGTGATGCCAAAGCACTTCCTGACTCTAAGAGCAGTGATTTCCAGGGATAAGCTGTGAGATTCTTTCATTCTGAATAGTCATAGTTAGATTTCCTCATCTGGAAAGGAAGGTGTCAGGAAAGCAAGCTTTGGTGGCTCTCTCTGAGACAGGTCGCCCCATCAATGCCCTTATGTGAATTACATGTAGGGGCAGAGCAGGCCAGGTGAAAACAAGGGTAAACTGGGGGAAGCACGCCATGCTTGAAGAGCTTCAAGTGAGGAAAAAAAAATTTTTTTTAAGAGAGACAGTAAATGAAAGCACAGAACAAGCAAACCACACCTGAAAGGCCAACATTTGTCTTGAGTGTATAACCTTTATCTTGTGGTTTCTTCTTTTGCTGAAAGTTTAATGCCTCTAAGTTTGTCATCAGGTGTGAGGCAAACTAACATGAACCTGTGAAGAAAAACTGAACATTCTTACTGAGAATACTGAATCATCTGTAGTTCCTACTGGGGATGGGAATAATGGTGACGGGGTGGGAGGCTGTGTAGAGACATCACTTCTCTCTCCTGTCTCATCTTCTTTCCCATCCTATGCCTGCATTTCTTCTTCTGCCTATTTTGAAGAATCTTCAGTGATTTTTTTTTTTTTTAAATTTTTGTGGGCAGGAGCAATAATTGGTGTTCAATGATGTCTCCATCATGTGGGGACTTGGCAGAAGGCCAGAGAAATGGCATGCAAATCATTCTATGGCGTTGTGCCAAGTGCTGTTGAATTTGTCACTGAAGGTTTCCCATGGCCTAGACCACATGTTTCTGTGGTACTCAGAGACGTTCAGTAACGAGCTAATATTCTTGGCGTGCAGATGGACAGGGATTGTGTGTCCCCAGATACTGCTGCTGATGGCCTTGTTAGTGGCCCTCTTCATTGCTCAATGTGGACCACTTCTCCAAATAAAGCGCTGGGCCAGACATCCTTCCAGAATCTCGAGGTAAAATGAAAGCCTGTCATTGGCCAGACTGCAGTGGTGCCCAGCTTAGTCTCATTCTTGCTGCTTTTTCTTTTGATGTTAATAAATATCTTGTCTTAGGATGGTTCTCTTAGAGAGTTGAGTTTCTAGGCCCTAGTATTCTATTACTATTACAACAATGAAAAGGGTAAATGAGTGTTCTGCCACAACTGAATTAAATTTTTTCAAATTGTACTTGAAAAATGTTTGAAATGACACCATGCTATATTCTCTTTTGCCTCCTCTCTCTTTCTGTGTCCAATAGGACATCCCTCAGCCCAAGCTCACACAAGACAATTTCAGTCTAACCTTGATTAAAATTTCCTTCCAGAAAAACCAAGAAACAGCTGTTCCTCAGTGCAGAGCCCCCAGCCTACCGTGGCCTGTCACTCCTCGAGGCCATTCCTCAGAAGACAGCTGTTGTGACTGGGAAGATGAGAGGTGTCAGCCCCATTTATAATGTTGCAGTGTCTTAGGGAAGGCAACAGATTTCATTCTTTGTTTTATCCTTTAAAGTTGAGTATATAGTCGTTAAGTTTGGA
The DNA here is from genome assembly GCA_004363575.1 of Solenodon paradoxus. NCBI lineage: Eukaryota > Metazoa > Chordata > Mammalia > Eulipotyphla > Solenodontidae > Solenodon > Solenodon paradoxus. Next base: position 499,079 of record RJWH01000168.1, read on the forward strand.
AAGGAGTCATCATTCCCCTTCCGCCTGAGTGGGGAAGAGGGATTCATCAATCTCCTCAGAAAAGAACGTTTTGGCTTCTGAGAAAAAGCCATTATTTTGGAATAGCAACTTTTCTTGGTCTAGTCTGCTTTTGTTTCTTAGTATCACAATCATTGCCATTTAAGGAATTAAATGATGGAAGGGGCCAGAGTTTCAGAGACCAATGGGGACCCTTGAAGGAGTTCCTCTGAGTCCCTGAAGGAAAGATGGTGACATTTACTGAAAAAGCAAGCCAATTCTTGCTGCTCCGGTTTTAGGAGAAAGGACGGTCATGGTTTATACTTGGGATTCTGGAGGCTTTCATTAACCTGGTTTCTGACCTTCCTCTGAGCATTTTCTTCTCATTCCCTCAGGTGGGTGGAACTTAGGAGAAAGATCAAAACACTATTATGTTATATTTCTCATCTGTCCAAATTCTGATCCATCTGCCTCCTACTTTATATGAACTAATATGCGTGGATTGAAATACTATTTCTAAAACCTCCATTATCTTGTTTTGAAAAAAAAAAAACAAAACTAAGGGAGTTTGACTGACTTGGCCAGCATTCCCTGTCAGTCTATGATAGAGACAGACCCAGGGTCCCAGCAAAGTGACCTACATGGAATACAAAGTCCAAATCTAAACCTAGTCTGAGAAGAAAGTTCTCAGGAATGCACTCTTTTTAAAAAGGCAAATGTTTTAGAAACTGGATAAATAGCAGATATATACATACATGGGTGTATATATGCATAGTCATACATACATATGTGTGAACTACATGTGCATATATACATATATGTATAGAATGAGAGAAGAAAAATCCTGAACTGATTTCACTATAGTGAAAATGACTTGGCATACTTTTCCTTCAAGTTATTTCTTTAGACACATGAGTTTAAAGATGACTGGAAGTGCAGCGCTTATTTAGAGGGAATGAATAATAAACGTTGTAATGTTCCAATATAATATACATAATATACATTCCTGGAATGTATAATATAGTAGTAGGTTGCTGAAAAAGACCATTAGTCTCAGGCACAAAATGTTACCTCTCATATATTACAGTCTTTAGTTCACAAGAGAGTTACATTTGAAGACACACATCTGATAGAAAATTCTTCTTTGACTTAGTATCATGATTAGTTTGGGAATATTACATTTGTTTATTTACTTAATAAGCACATTTTGAGCACTTATTATTAAGCAGATAATGCTTTAGAAAATGAGGGTATTAATATCACTAAACCGAGTATTACTTCTAAGGGAATATGACATGGAAGGGCCGAGACATTTCGGAGTTATTGGAATCCAAGATGGTATGCACTTATTTTGGTTCAAGGGTGAAGATGCCATAGGAAAGGGGATATCTGCTTTGGACTCTGAAGGATGGAGTCCCCCATGCAGAGAAGGAAGGGAAGGCACAGCATTGCATGCCATGGGGCAGGGGCATTGATTAGGGTATTTCATGGTACGATATTATCAAAAGAATTTGGTTTACATTCAACAAACTTACTGAAAACCCACTATGTGCCTGACATACTGTCAGGCACTGGGATACACATATCTCCCTCTGGTAGAGGTCCTGCCCTCTGGAGATGAGAATCACAATGCTGAGACCTTGAGGGAACTCAGCAAGGATTTATTCCAGGGCTTTTCCAAATTCTGTGCTACCAAATCCTAGGAGTTATGCTTCTGAGAGTCCTAGTGATGCAAGCGGGTCCTGGGAACATGAGTCTATTTGCCAACTGAGGCCAAGTTGTGTTGCAGTAGCAAATGGCTTCAAATCATCATGGCTCATGATAGACTGGTGCGTTTTCACTTGTGTGACATGTCCTTTCAGGGGTCATCTCTGACGTCACCTCACACTTCATTCATAATAGAATATGCTGAAGTAGAAACTTATTTTGGCCATGCTGGGCATATGTCAAAAGTGAAAGAGAGAGGATCATGGCTCTCAAAGATTTTGGTTTGCAGTAGTACTTGTCACTTCTGCCTATACTCACTGATCAAAGGCAAGTACATGCCTAAGCCTGACATCAGAGCAACAAGAAAGGATAGCCTTCCCTCAAGAATAGGAGAAAAATATTTTGAGTAGAGATATAACCTTCATTAGTGAGTTTAGAAATTCCCTTCCTCAGCTTCAAATAGTGCAACTCCATGTCTGTTTTATATCATTGAACTCATATGCAGCATTTTACTTGAAGCAAGTATGGCAAAGAATATTAGATGCCTAAGAACCTATGTTTTCCCCTTGCACAATGGAGTTATGCCTCACCTTGCATCTAAGTGAGTCTGCATGTATACTTCTCCCCAGTAGAATAGATATAAAAATGATATGTGCTGATTTTAGGCCATAACTTCCAAGGAACAGGTATATACTTTCTCTACAGCATCTCCCTGCTTAGTGCAGCAAAATGTAGAAAATGGCACTAGGCTATGGTCCAGACCCAAGAGACACAGTGTGGAAGAAAGCTGCTAGCTGTCCCACCTGGATTGTTGGATGAATGAGAAAGAGCTTCTGTTTTTTTTTTTTTAAGTCATGTTCATTTTAGGGTCTACTTGTCTCTGTTTAAACTCTAAAATTTGTACACATAAAAATAAATATAGTCTCATAGTTCTCACCTTGTTCCAAGAAAGAGACAGATGACCATGGAAAGATGTCAGGTACTAATAGATTGAAGACTTGAACCTGGTCTCTGGACTCACAGGTCAGGGTTTCTTAGACTGTATCTTACTGATATACCAAGGAATATAACCTATGTTTAAAATACAGGATCCAAACTTAGGCTTTCACTCCCTGTATTTGATTCAAAATTATGTCCCACATTTTTTTGCAGTTTCAAAATAATAGGAATTAATTGCAAATATTTAAATAATGAAATTTTACAAAAATAGTTAGGCTCCAACTTCTCTCGAAAAATCATAATATCTGGTAACACTGTACCCATATTCCCAGGCGGGGACCTCCCTTCTGAGATGGAAAGTGTGCTCTCCAAATCACCACGGTTCTCTCTGAGACATAGAATTATTAAACATACTCACTTAATTTGATTCTTACACAGGTTAATAGGCAAGAAGATTGTGTATTTTCACTTTTCCCTTGTTTATGCAAAAGACAGAATAATGAAGCAAAAAGAAGAAGAACACGTTTTTTTTTAAAAAAGGATATATTCCTTTGGGAAGGTGAAGAACTATGTCAACCCAGCTTCTTCACCTTTCTATGGCATAACTGAGCTGCCATAAGTATTTGAATTTAGAAAACTGCACTAAGAATTATTGTGGGGAGATAACTTCTCTTTCCTGATAACTAAGATAGAAATTTCCTTAAGAGCCAGACATGCCACAAACAGTTTATCATCTTCACCTATATTGAATGGTTTGACCAATTACTTCAGTGTCAAGGTGGGTGTCTACAGGGAGAGCGAAGTGCCAAGCCAGAGGCCTGGACTGGAGCAGGGATGAGGGTTCAACAGTGACTGATATGGGGTTTCTGTTCTTCAGAGGCTGGGAGAAAATATCAAAGAAAGATTTAGGACCATGTCTCAGCCTATTTTCCCCTTCTCAGCACACATGATGAGTTGCTTTCTCCCAATGCCCACCTAAAGGGTCTATGTCCTGTAATAATATTTTGGTGTTTTTCTGCTATTCCTTCTGTGAGCTCCTGAGTCTTTGCACCTAAGAATCATGGCTTCCAGAAAAGCTAACACACAAACAGAAGGCACTTTGTCTATGTGGAACAATAGTGGTAAGTTCTAGTAGAGATTCTAGGCTCCAAGACTAGAAAATATGCCCCTGCTTGGATATTGATGCAAACTTTTGGTCAAAGGTACCCCTTGTCGTGAAGATTTGCTTGCTATCCAATTTAAAATCACATTCCTCCTCACCATCCCCCATCCTCTCCCTACCCATCCCTGAGACAGTGTTGTGGACATTCATTTGTTTCATGATGCCATTACCTCCAAGCTATGATCCCATGGGGGCAGGCACTTGGTCACCTAATTCAATAGGATTTCCTCAGTGCCTAGAGCAGGAGCAGCTTAGCAGATATTGACTGAATTCAAGAATGAGCTGAATTTGATGGTGGTGTGTTGTGGAGCAAAGGCCCTTCCCTCTAACACATAAATAATGTCCTTGTATAAATGGAGTATAGTGTGATGTGGTGACAATGAAAATGTCACATGGATTAGGAGATCTGAGAACATCAGAGAACTCTGTTCTTTCCCAGGTAGAAACTAGAGAGGCCGAAGATTCCAAAGTGGACATGGCTGTATGAAAACATCTCGATAGACTAAGCTAGACTATGGCGGGGTAAGCAGCTGAATATGTCCCAGACATTCAGATCACTCTGGATTTATTTAGCTTAAACCTTGGGTCTGTGAATGGAGAACAAACAGGGATGAGAATATTCCATTGGCTACCATCTTGGATAGAAGATGACATTGAGGACCAGGACCATGTCCCAATCCTTACCAGGTAAATTGAAGGGAGGAACAACCTTCATTCGACTAAAATGAAATTTATACCACTCAGTGGAATAAGAGTCTATACAGAAACTGAATTTTTTAAAAAATAGTACATTTCTCATCCATCTGTGTTTATGGACTGAAATTTGCATTCCCAACATGGGCATCTTCACAGCTGTATCTCTGTCACTCTCTCTACTACTCATGGTTGTAAGTAAAAGTGATTTTGTTAGAAGAACAAACATGGTTCCACCCTAATTTATTTCTAAAGAGTAGTTAATTCATGGTTTTCCGTAATTTGGTTTTCCTTTGTCAGGATGCTTATTATGTCCACTGCAACTGTTTATGAAAATGTGTTCAAGACATGCTACTTTGATGCTGTGGTGGTGGAGGGTGGTGCCTTTTGTAATGGAAGTGCTCTGGAAAGAGAATCACAGGACCTGGATTCTAGTTCCAGCTTTGCCAACTATTTATTAGCTGTGGACAACTGGCAAGTTTTTTCCCTTCTCTGGGCTTTTGCCTTCTCGTAGATAATTATGTGAGTGAGATGGCTTGTCAATTATGCATAATTGTCATAACTGCATTCCAGCTGTGGTATTATTTATGTAATGTTTTTTCTTTAATTCAACTAAGATTTTGACTATTCTATGTTGCTTGAGATCATCTACTGTGAGAAGCATTAGGACGGGAGCATCAGTATTAAATGTTCTTTCTCTTGGACATTCAGGTCGGTGCCCTGTGACTCGAGGAGGGAGAAACTGAGCCACTTCTAAATTTCACTTGAGCAGATAGATAGCCTGTTCAATCCACCACTTAAACGTTGGGGGAGCCGCCATATTTTGCTCCCACGGTAGGGCTATAGCTACAGGTGACTGTTTATAATAGGTTCTTGATGCCCTTGCCTTGTTAAGGGTTCCCCTAAGGAATTTCAGTTGGGTCCCTGTTACCTAGTCTATATTTTGCCATTTCTAAGGCACCACTTACCTTCACGGTGTGATGCAAACAGAACGCTTTCCATTGCAGGCTCCCATGGAAATAAATCAAAACGAAAGCGAGGATTTGTCAGCTGTCCACTAGAGGGCAGCAGAGTAGTGAGAATCGAGGTTCTTGGAGGCTTCGTACATTGAAGTGTTGACATGTGACTTGGCAATTGAATAATTTTTGATACTGTCCTGACACATAAACACCTAGAAGCAGGTTTTCAAAGGTTATTTGCGCACTAAAAGAGGAATTAACAAAACGAACTTGCATGCCAAAAGTAATTTTCAATATTCTACAAAGAACCTGGTCTCATTATGAGATTGCTTTTCTAGAATATTTGGCTTTCGTTAGCTGGAGAGGTTCAACTTAACTGGCAAACACGCATTCCAAATAAATCAGACTGAATGGACCGACAAAAGTAGATCCGGTGACTCATAAAAATTTCTGCTGGGATTTGAGGGTTGGCCAGCTCACCCAAAAAGAGAAATTTGGTTAAGCGATTTTTTTTCGTCTCCCACACCTTAGTGCTGCTAGACAGAAAGTACCCACATGGTTAAACAATTGTACACACACGACACGGTTGTGTGTGTGTGTGTGTGTGTGTGTGTGTGTGTTATTGTGGTAATTTATTTTTAAGCTATTACTTTACCTGCAGCACAAAAAGTCAGCAAATTATCAGAGTTTATTCCATTGACATTCTCACACCTTGAGAAATAGCCCATTTGTATTATCACAGTTTGATATATTTCCCATTTACTGAGCTTCTTTGGAAAGTTGGCATTTTAATTTAATTATACTTTTTTGCTAATGGTCTTTATTTTTCAGTGTCTGTGTGTATAACGCCTGTAGGTTTGATTATCCGCCCCCCTCCTCTTACCAGTGCCAAGCTGTAGTGCAAATTTATAAACTGACAAAATTCAGCGTAAAATTCAGGAAGGTGGAATTAAGGAATTTGTAAAGAATCCTGCTTGAACCATGAGGCATTTTCCTCACTTGCAGAGTGTGGCCCTGTCTTGCATATATTTAGTTCTTGGCCCTGGTGTCACTAACAGGAGCCCCAGCACAAAAGATCAATAGCAAGTGCTCCCCCAGGCAGAGAGGGACAGGGATCTAGCAGCAAAGGCCATAGTAGCCTGGCCTTGACTTCTTTAAGAACAGTAATTGATCCATCTTGGAGGCAGGTAGCCCTCCTGGAAGAGGCCGGCCAGCCGAGTCTGCAGGCGGCCTTCCCGGGGCTGCAGGCCCTGTCAGCTGCACATACTAGCAAAGAGGAGCTGGCGAATGGGACACCTGCAGAGGCACGTGTAGGCATCCAGCTCACATTTACACAAATGTGTGCACTCTGGTTCTTGATGCTAAGATGCCACAGACTGTCAGACACACATTGATTCTCTAACAGCCTTTCAGGGAAGAAAAAGAAGAAACACTGCCAAATTAAACATACATATCGAATGGAGGCGCATTCTACTTTCATTCATGCTAAAAGGTGGAAGACAAAGGCTGATTTTTAAATCTTGGAGATTTAATGCATATATAATTTTGATAGCTGTATTTAAGGCAAAACCCCAACTTTCAAAAAATGCCTGATATTATAGCTCAGCCTCTGAAAAAGCTCTTTAACCATAGTTAAGTCTTTATATGTCTTGACCCCTGTGTGGAAGTTCAGTCCTTGTTCCAGTGCACAGGGATGTAGAAATAAAAATGATATGTGACTCTGGAAATGCTCTATAAACTGTAAAGTGCTGGGCAAATGTGGTTTTTTGTGAGTGTTTCACCGGATATGTGTTTTCTGTCTTTTTTTTTAAACTCAGTTCAATTTTTGCACCGGAGTCTCACCCTCTCCCATTCATCCGTCCTGTCACCTCTTACACCATCACCATCCTGTCAACTTGGATAATTTGCCTTATAGAAGGGTGTAGACAAGAACCAATTCATTTAATCAGTGTAGCAAAGCCGGGGACAATTTACTGGCCAGTTCTTAAAAAGACATCCGTTGACTCCTGCAGAGAAAAACAGGAGTGTTCTAGTGGTAGAGGGTTTTCTGTAAAAACCGAAGGTACTTGGCAGAGGGGACACATGTGATGTTATCAGGCAAGATCTTGGTGACACCAATCAAGAGTCCCAGGAACCCATTCATGGCGTGCCTCCAATGGGAATGGGGGCAGGATCCTAGCCAGGGAAGAGACGGCTGCTGGGAGGCCAACAGGAAGGAAAGGGAGACACAATTGGAGAATAGAGTGTGTTAATTACCTTACTCCAGGGATCTTATAAAACATGATGTATATGTAAATTGATATAATGAATATGATTACTGCAGGATTTGATTTTCAGACAGAGAAGCAAAGGAAAGGAGACAGGGGCTCAGATGCAACTCTCTTTGATCGTGACTCTTTCTTCTGCAAATGGGAATTTTGACGCTTATCTGTTAATTTCTCTACTGGCCAGCCTCTTTAGAGATAAAGGTCTCTCCCATCCCTCTCCGGTTGCTACTCAATTGCTTGATTGAATGAATGAAGCTCTTTTGCACATGAGAGGTAGGATATAAAGTCATAGAAGTAGTAGGAGCTAAATCATATCAAGTGCCTAAGATCTTTGGAAGTACCTTGAATCTCTTCTTTCTAGAGGGAACTGATATGCAGGTGTGTGGGGGTGGGGGGTGGAGGGGTTGGGGAGGGGTGCACAGGGAAGCAGGGCAGACAGTTAGTCAGAGAAAGCAGTGTGGGATTTGAACACCAAGAAAGGCAAGGGGAGGAGAGAAGTCATCAGATTCTGATATTTTTAAAGCATTGGGGATTGCTGTGGGCGTGTCATGTCAATGTGGGTGATTGTAACACCAAGAGAAAATGCTAAGATTTTGCCCCAAACATGGAATAAAAATGTCATTTTTTTTTTCACATGAGAAATATCTGGGCAAATAAATGCAAGGTATAAACCTTGTACCAGCTGTGAAAGGAAACAAGTATTGCAGGGAAAGAGTGAGGTTGCCTGAAGACAGCAGGTAAGAATCCAGGAAAAGATGGAGGAGGGAGAAAGAATAAGAGAAAACATTCATAAGAACAGATTAAAACCCCTTGGCAAATACTTAGCTATACAATGGGTTGTATTCTTCTCCACCTGGGTGAACATCCACCTGTCATTTTTGCCTAATTAATTTTATGTCCCTGTTGTCCTGTCATTCATGGAAGCATACCTGCTTTGATAACAATCTCTGCTCTTTGGCCCACAGTGGTTATTTAGGTAATATTTCTTACCTGTCCAGCTGTGTCATTTTCCATAGCCCAGACTTAACCCAAACTTCATCCCCTCACACTAACTTGACTAATCTAGATGGGTGGGAGAAAACATCTTTCTTAAGTTTGCTAGCAGGGAGCTTCAGATCTTAACATATTCCTTGTCACCCCGCTCAGCACAGCACGTCTCTTCTGTTCTCACAGTGCAAACATGCTGTGTGGAATGTCCTGGCGTCCTTGTCTAGTCTAGGGGTCTAAGAGAGGGAACAGTGCTGGCACAGATTTCCTAGTAAAGGCTGCGGTCTCAGAGCACCAGACCCTTGAAGAAAAGAAGCAACAGTCTGCAATTAATTGTACCCAGTCCTTTTGTGTGATATCTGAGGGCCCCTCTTCAGTGACTGAGGGGTGGCAGATGGAATGTTTCCAAGTTTGGTTCCAAGTAATGGTTCCAAGTAATGGAGGACATTGAATACTTTATAAGCCAAAGTTTCTTCCCTATGGCTTCATGGGGAAGGAGATGCAGAGGTTGAATAGAGGCAGTGACCAGAACTGGTGGTATCCATGAAGTCAGAAAGAATGATTTGAATTCCTTTTTTGGTCATGATTTTACTGTTCAATTATTTTTTCAAATAGATGCACCACTGACCTTAGTTTGCTTCTTTTACTTGAAGAGGCATAGTGGAGAAAGAAGCAAGCAGTCTCTTCTTGCCTTCCTCTTCTTCATTTGTCAGGGTTGACTCTTTTAACGCGCTGCCAGGGAACCCTTTGTATCCAACATTTAGTCCAAAATGGCGGCTGATGCCTGAGGAAATGAGCGACCTGACCCGCTGCGGGAGCTACCATATCATCAGGGCTGCTGGCTGAGAGAACTGGAAGGTTTAGGAAGTGGCTTTCCTGGGAAGATGGGGACTATCTGTTCCATAAGATCTTCCCTATTTCAGCCTGGTGACAGTCGGCTGCACAAAAGAAACCCAAAAGCCAGTCTCCTTCACCACTGAAGAAATCTGCCTCTGAAATCATGAGGCATGTGCCTAGGCACCCTGTTTTGATGAAGGAAAATAAGGGATCAAGCACAATAAAGTCTGGTTTCTTTGGACCCTCAAAATTTGCACCTGTGCACATCAATGATGGTCAGTGCACTGATGTGTTTACAGATAGTTATTGGTACTGTTATGGACTCAGTATGTCCCCACAGAATGATTCCTTAACCTCCAGTCTCTCAGACCATGAGTATATTTGGACACAGGGCTTTACAAAGGCTATCAAGTAAGATAAAGTCATTAGAGTGGACTTAATTCAATATGACTTAATCTTCACAAGAGAAACTTGGACACAGAAATAGACACACATAGAAGATAGTAGTTGTGAAGAGACACACAGTAAAGACAGCCATCTGCAAGCTAAGGACAGAGTCTGGGAACAGAGCTTTCCTTGGTGATCCTTAGAAAGTCCCAACTCTGCCACCATCTTGATTTTGAACTTTTGGCCTCCAGAACTGTGAGACAATATATTTGTCCTTCCTTATGGGAGACCTACCAAGCTAATATAAATACCAATTACATTTACTGTTTCTTAGGGTATTCCATTGACTCCTTGTAATAAGTGTCCATTGGTTGCTTAATAGGGTCTTTAGCTTTGTGGGAAACAAAGTTGTTGGTGTTAGTGCTGCCTCCAAAGAAAAATGAAATAGGCTGTATAGGATGAGGTATAATGGCGATTCTGTCAATCAGCAATTTGCACTGGGCTCAGTTGGGTATTTTTCTGTGGGACTTGTCTTGGTCATTCACGTAATTCAGTCCTAGTGACTCGTCTTTGACTGGAAAGTTTAAGACAACCTCACTCATCATTCTCATGGTTGATACTGGCTGGGCCAGCAAGTATGGCTAGGAGAGCTGACATGATGACTTCCCATTCTCAAGGAGGCTAATCTGGCAATGGTAGGGTTCTAATAACTTTATCCACACTTCAAGCGATTTCCCAGAAGTGAAATTGTTGGGTCAAAAGGCATGCATAGTTTCAAGACTGCCTGGGTCTTACAAAAATGCATGTTCTTTGAACAGATATTATGATCAAGTATGATCTGCAAGTTTCTCTTTGCTGATTTTTTCTATAACTCACATTCATGTGTAGGAAAAAAAAACCAAAAAAACAGCTGCACTCTCTACCTGACTGCGTTCAATCAATTCCTAAATTAAGTAGTGCAAGTGGAAATGTAATTCAGTGCATATATCCCTGAGGAGCAAGAGGACTACAGATTCGTTAAGTAGGTCTCATCTCCTATTATTAAACATATCCTGATTTTTCTAGCTGAAGGGAGAGGGACAAGCATTTTTACTTTAATTAAATTATGGTAGCAATAAAACCAAACATGTCTACAGTTTCCTTTGTTCAGAAAAACCAAGCATTTCTGTTATTCTTACATATGACTTAAATGTAATTGGAGTCCTTATAATGTAAAATCCAGGAAGACTTACTTATTTAAAAACTTGGCTGCCATTTTATTTCAAGAACTCTAATGGAAAATTATTCAACAATCTTCATATTTATTATCTAGGTATTTTCCACTCGTGTGCCAGATTGGGTCAGCATGGGTATGGCACCAGAGAAGCGAGCTTCAGAGGCAATGTTGTTGTGTTGTGTTTTTTTTTCTCTTGTAAGAGGTGTACAAATATCCAGGCCCATTGGCCTCTGGCCCAGACACTTCGGAAGGACAAACACAAAGGAAGCATAAAAGTTACTTGGCAACTCCGGGCCTCCTCCCCCTAGAGTCAACTTCTCCCAAAGTTATCTTTCAAGAGAAATTGACAGACATAGACTAAATGTGAATTAGTTTGATACCATCTATTAGTCAGTAAGAAGAGGAATAAAAAAAAGGCAAACCTTTAAAAGGGATTTGGAAATCCAAATCTTTTGAAGAAAGCTTCTGAAAGCTGTTCTCTAATATTATTTTTACCCCACTGGCAGGGATGAAAGTAAAGTTTGCAAGAGAAGGATATGTATCTTTGGTTTCTGGGTTATTTCTTTCAAAGAGCTAATATGCCAAGCTATATTTTGAGGAGCTTGTCTTTTTTTGTGTTTATCATAGAATTTAGTACATTATTTTCCCTCACTGGAAGGGAGAAGTTAAATCAAACAGATAGAAAATAACTGCACTTTATCCCAGAACTTATATTAAGTTCATCTTTAAAATCACACTGGGAATTGTCATCTGTGTTCAGCATTGAAATAGTCTAGGTAAGTGTTATCACAGAGACTTAAACTCCAGTTGAGGCTTAACCATGTACCACTGATGTGACAGGTAAGCCACTCTCTGAACTTCAGGTGAACTCATCCGTAAGAATGAGAAAACGTACCTTCTATTTTAAGGGATGATTATAGTATAGAGTAATTGTAATTTTATATAAAGCAAGTAACACTAAGCCAGGCACAATGTAGACTTGGTTTTATAATCATTGTCCTTATTAGTATATTATTTCTTTATATTACATCTTTTATGTCATTAGTTGAGATAGTATGGTTCAATTTTAGGAACAAGGAATACAGAGGCACAGAGAGGAATCATGCTTTAAGTCCGACACGGAACGGTATTTATTTCTGGAATCATCATGGAAATACACAAGGTCTCCAGCATATGCGCTTTGGATAAAGCACTCCTCTTCCCATGACCATCGATAATGGCTCTCAGATTCAAAATCAGTATCAGCACACTGGTCTCTACCAGGCTGCCAGCCAGCACTGTCTGCTGTGATCCTTTTGGGAAAGTCACATAATGTGCAGCCCCCCAGAGACCAGATGCAGCCCCCTTCCCTTTCTGCCCGGTGCACATCGTTCATCTCAGCTAGAGCTGCTTATATGACTTTCTATCCACCAGGGTACCGTGATTGTTAAGCCCTCCCTGGAAGTGGAGGTATATGGAGTTAGATTTGGTGGATATTCTTGGGGCTCTTTCTTGTTGATTCAAACACAGATACATCTGCAAAATGGGAACAATCTGTAGATCCCAACATCTGGCTCCAATCCCCATGCACGGTACCCCGAGCATTTTGTGCATTTCCTCCTCACACGGCCAGGTGGGTCTTCCTCAACCTGGTCTCTCTTACCTGTTGATTCTCATCGACTTCTCCTCCAGTTCTTCAAAACCCCTCTTCATCTAGGAGGCAAGAATTCTCCTTTTTTTTCATTGTACGTACACTCAGGAGCTGAGACTAGTGTGAAAGAGAGAAAGGAAAAGGAGCTGAGCTGGGGCAGGTGGTAGAAAAATAAGGGGAACCACAGGAAAAACTCATGCTTGGCTTTGTGAGATGAGCTCTTTTCCCATATACATGCTTTCCCTCTCTCTGCCATGGATCACATTTCAATCCAAAACCAAAGCAGCATCCTTATCGAACTCCTTGCAAGCTTGAAAAAAAAAAGTATGTGCTGTAGGTGCCATGGGGGGCATGGCTTTCAGGCAGCAGCAAAGTTGCGTCCCACGTGTATGTTGGGAGAGAGGAAACATGGGGGTTTTTAGACAAGACAATGATGAGGCAGAGGGCACAGTGATTTTTCCTTGCTAAAATCCTGCATCCCAGTAGACTAGTGTCTGAGACAGACACCATTAGTTACCTCGCCCCTTTCTTCCTTATAAAGGATACTCCCTTTTTCCAGGCTCTCAGCTGTGCCTGTTATAATTGTCCACTAGGTCGAGACCCCTGGTCACCTGAGGTGGGGCACATGATTTAGTTATGGCCAATGAAACATAAACCGAAATGTTTGGGGAAAGCTTTCTCTTTCTTGATGTTAATACCGTCTTATTAGTTTTTCTTGTCTTGTTCTTCCTGCGGAGGTCAGGTGTGGGGACATGGCAGCCATCTGTGACTGTGAGGTGGTATGTGCCGAGCAAAGGGCAGGCTCTGTAAAAGGAGTACTATTGGGCCACCGTTCTGAGCGATTTCTCAGCCCTGGACTGCTGCTCACACGAGCCGAGCTACGAGGAGCAGTGCTTTGTTATTTGAGCTAAATGCATTCCTAACTGGGACAATTGAGAACATCAAGAAGCAATAACTGCATTCGTTAGAGCAAGAATAGCTGCTGTAAACAACCACCACAGAATGCCAATGCATTTTATAGTAAGTTTATTTCTCACTCACATGGAGTCCCACACTGATAGTCTTGGTCAGCAGAGGACTATCCCCTATAAACACTGATTCCAAGGTCCTGTTTTCTTCTTTCCGGGGACTCTGCCATCTTCAACCCCTGGCTTCAAAGTCACCCTATGTACTTGCAGAGGCTGAGTGGGGAGAAAAAGTACATTGGGAGGTGGGGTGAAGGCGCTGGGAAGGTGTATTCCAGTCTCAGGAGTGGCAGGTGTCAATTATTCCCTCTTTCCTCTGAGCAGTACCCAATCTTTAGTCACAAGTCACTTCATGTGAGGCTGGTAAAGCAATCTAGCTGTGTTGCCTGAAAGGAGAAGAAGATGGGTTTGGAGAATAAACTAGTTGGCACATGGGAACCAACAAAACTAGACTGAGCTTGCCAATGCTCCATCTTTGGGGCGCTGCTCTGGAGGCCTTTGTAATGCAAGTTGGCCCCTCATTTTTTGTGGTGGCAATTTATAATCAGGCCAATCTTTCTTTAGTGTTTGCCTAATAGGGTGTGAATATAAACAGGCAACCAGGCCTGTGTCTTTTCTCAACTGATGAGGAAAACCATAGTAGAGGGTGAAAGGGTCTGGACACATATCATTTCCTCTGCTGGACTTGGGGTGAGCAGGATGGAGGAAGAGAGGAATAAAACCTATTTAATGTTTTAACCTGCAAAATCACAAACTGTAGCTCACAAAATTATGAATAGGATACAAAGAGCAATGACTTGTTTTTCCAAAGTTCTTCACCAGTCGCGTGCTGGAGAGCAATGGTTGTGGTGGTCAGAAACTTGAACTTTGGATCATGGCTCTGCTGCTGAGTGGGTCTACAAATTCCTTAGTCACTCAGAAACTTGGTTTCTTTATCAGAAGAAAGGAGTTAATAAAAGTGATCACCTCATAGGAATGTTGAAAACATTAAGTAAATGAAAGATCAAAAACTTCTGTCCAGAGTCTGACCTACAGCAGTATTCAATAGATATTCCATAGATGAGAGCTACTGCTGATGATGCTGATGTGGATGGTGATTTTGAGTGAATCCCTTTATTTAGTTTAGAGCGCACTTAGGTACAGACTCTACATAGCACTTTCTTTTTTAAAATTTTATTTCATTATGTTAAGAACACTTAGCATGTGCTCTGCTCCCTTAGCTAATTTTAATTACAAAATAATATTCCTTATAGTTATAATCTATAAAATATCTCTAGTCCGTATTCATTTAGTTTTACTGGAACTTTACTCCCAATGACTAGCAACTACCCGTGTTTCCCTCCCCATAGGACCCTAAAAACACCATTTTACTCTGATTGTACAAATCTGACTACCTCGTATGCCTCGCATACATAGAACCACACAGTATCTGCCTTCCTCTGTCTATATTATTACACTGAGCATATTTATATTGTAGAATTAATTTATTTTTCAAGGCTGAATAGTGTTCTATTTTATGTATATACCGAATTTCCTTTAGCTACTCATCTGTCTAAAGACATTTAGGTTTTATCCACTAGGTTGACCATTGTGATTATGCTGAAGTGAACATGAGTGCTAATGTTCCTTCAGGATCCTTATTTCAATTCTTTTGGATAAATACTCAGAAGAGGAATTAATTTTAAAACCTATCTATAGCAAAGTTGATAGCATACTATCAACAGAGGAGAAAGGCAACCTACAGAATAGGAGATAATATTTGAAAAGTATATCTCTGATAAGAAGTTGATCTCAAGATATAGAAGGACTCCCACAAATCAATAGCAATAAATAAATAAATAAGTCAATTAAAAAATGGGCTGTAGACTTGAATAGAATTTACTCCAGGGAGACAGACAGATGACCAATGCATATATGTAAAAAACCCTCAGTGTCGCTGAAAATCAGGAAAGCGAAATTCTAAACCACAATATCACCTCACCTTTGTGATAATGGCTATCATTCAAAAAGACAAAAATGAGCAAGTGCTGGTGAATGTGGAGAAATGAGAACACTTGCAGACGATTGGAAGGAATGTGAAAGATTGCAAGCACAATGGAAAAAAAGTGTGACATTTCCTCAAAAAACTGAAAACAGAACTACCTGTATGATCTGGCAATCCCACTTCTGCATATTTATTCAAAAGAATTACAATTTTAAAGAATTATGATTCATCAGTTAGGAGTGTCCAGAAAATGCCTCTAGATGGCGCTGAAGCAGAGAATCAGCCTGGCACCGACTCGGAGAAACTCAAATACAGTGGATTATCATTTCTCCCAATGCAGGAACGACGTAGCAAAAATTGTAGCTGTGTTGGGTGAAGTATTTTGGAAACTTTTCCCTCTCCTTTTCCTTTACCAGTCCATTGTCTTTCGGAATTGTTCACCATTGTTTTGGTTGCTCCTTAAAACACTATCAACACCCTCTGCATGTTTGACCCAATGGGCAGCTGATGTTAACTACATGGTTTCTTAACATGTATTCATCGCCTAGAAGTGCAATCTCCTTTGTTATTTTTGAATTTCACAAGCTAAGAGTATTTCTTATATTCTTTCCTAATAAGTGGGGTCAGTGGGCAGCAAACTTTCAAAAACCTGTGTATTTGCTTAGTAAAGATTCCAGGTAAGCGAAGTTCCCGAGATCTATTACATTTATCTGAAAGGTCGTTGCATGTGGAAATTTAAGATTTGGGTTCTGGACTCAGGACTCTGGGCTCTGGACAGGCTTGGTTTACAATCTAGCTCAAGCAGCAACTATGTGATTTCAAACATGTTAATGACTACCCTTTGCAAAAAAAAAAAAAAAATACATTGCCCATTGCTGACTTGAAGAATGAATACAAAGTGCCAGCACAGGCAAGCAGCCAGTACTTACCACTTCCTCCCGCTTCTTCAAGCATCTGCTTACCCGCCACCCCAGTCACTCCTACATTGTACTTTTCAGCACCGATTCTCCTCTAAGTTCCAGACTATGGGAGGGAGGCATCAACAGGGTGTGTCGAAACCAACCTTCCCTGTTCTCTTTTTCTTAAGACCTTCTCTTCTCATCTCCTTGTGATGAGTTCATTGGATGAACTTAGCACTGTCAGGGTGAGCTAGTCTAAAAGGCTCTCTAAGGTAGTTAGTAGTGTCCAAAGGAAAACCTGGGTGTGAATCCTCTCTGACCAATAGAGTTATCTGGGATATGCCAGATCACATCTCTCGGCTCCAGCTTCTCACCCATCACATAAAGGGGTGGCCTAAATCATGTATGCTGGTCGTTCTGGCCCAAGTCTATATTCTTTATGAATAGAAAGATGGCCTCTGGTTGGAAGCAAAAAAGGCCATGAGATGATGTATCTGTCTTTCCTGCAGGTAGAAGCTGGTCTTGGTTACCTTCTCCTTACATATTTGATCATTTTATCAGTCTTCATGAGGAGTAGACCTGGGTTGATGGGGGAAAATAGAAATTCTCTGAATGGCAAAGCTAGTCGTGAAGAGTGTATGGATGTCTTGGGAAAGCTGATAATTTGGTGTCTCTTTAAACAAGTTCCTGACATACTTGTATAGGCAGCATATGTGCCGAAACGATTTAGCGAAAAAGGAAAACTGATTATAAGTATAAAATTCATTTAGGTATATGTCTTCATGATCAAATGAGATAGATTTAACAAGGCCCCCCAAGTGACAGGTCTTTAAAATATTTGTTCATTAAAAATACAGATAAATATAAAGAAAAACCCAGCGATTATTCAAAATTTCATCCCTCAGAAAGATACCTCAGAAAGATTGGGGGAAAAAAGTATGCAGTCTGTAAAGAGCTCAGAAAGGAGCAGGATAGAAAGAGAGATCTTTTTTTCTCTAATGCCAGCCTTTACCTGTGAATCTTCCAGGAATGTTTTCTGTTTCCATCAGCATAGCTGTAGTGCCAGGGTACTTACTGGGCCTGTAGACTCACATGGACACACATACACACTGATTTCAGCAAAGGAATTTAACACATTTATTATTTCCATTGCCATAATCTTCTATTTCGACTTTTCCTTTCACAATTTTTCTGTTACTCAAAACAGTATAATGATGTTGGTTCCTTACAGTCGCCAACATAAAGGTCATTTATGAGGCTGTCCTTAAACGAAGTTTTATTCAAGCTCTCATCAGTTTTTCTTTATCTGGCCTTTATGTGGGTGAATTTTTTTTTTTTTTAAGTATCCCTTGTCCTCTCTTACATTCTCTTTTGTAATTTTCTAAATCAGATGTCTTCTTGGGAGGCATATTAAAAGGGTTTAAAATTTGGATAATAAAATAAATTGCTCATTTCCTGTAAACAGCTTTCCAATATGCATTATTCAACTTCAGAATTATCCTGATTACAACTACTGACTTCAGGCAGCCACGGGCTCTGTCTTGGGATTGCTGACATAGTCGTTGTATTTTGGATAAAGTAAGAATCAGTGGGACTTTCAGAAAGGATTTGTGTTTGTTTTGCTTTATTTCATTTTAATCTCCAATTGTGGGATCCGTCTGCTTTTGCGGGACCAATTTGTGTGTTGCCAATTCTGTAAGGAGTCGCCTGTGGAACCCTGTGGAATTAGCTGGAAACACGCTGGCAATCAGTAGAGTGGAGATGGTACTTGCCTGCCCCTCGCAGAAAGCTGGTTAAGGCAACCGCACTGTTGACCTGGCCTTCCAAGGAGCAGGTGAGTAAGACTTGGAAGTTCTGAGAAGCATGTAGATTGCTCTGGGGACAAGTATGAGTGGGGGCGACGGGATCAGCATGGAACAGACAGAAGAAGGAGCTGTTGCAAGCTCTTCACTTGGCATATGTGATGTCAGCCCACCTTGTTGTGTGCGGACATCTCAGATGGCAACACGACCCCACGAGAGGCCACTCTCTCCATCAAGATTGCGACGAGCTGACAAGGGTTCTCACACTCCTCACCTTGGGACCCTCTTTGTGATAACCCTGAGGGGTGTCCGCTTAAGAGTGAGATGGGGGCAAAAAGCAAGTCATTTTAACTTCAGGGGACACTAAAAAACACAAACCGTGTCACGTAAAATTACAAATCGGTTCATAAACTTGCAACCACTGACCGGCACCATGTGAATTTCCTGCAATGGGCACTCAGATTGGGCCCAAGTAACAGGTCTTGAAAGTCTTTACAGAGATGATTAACAAGGGCCTCCACTTTTTATGAGACTCATTTTGCTAATCCTTAAAATTAAGGAATTCCAGGTGTATGGAGCCAAGTATGCAAATGATTTCCTTCCGCCTAGCTGCTGATTTCATAAAAGGTCCTCAAACAGAGAAATAAAACACACAAGAAGGGGAAAGCTTTATGGCACAGTCGAGAATATTGTGCCTTTAAATAGTTCAGACAAGCAGTGCGTGCTGTAAATTTGCCACAGAGACAAATTTGTGCAAAGCTGTAAAAAGAGCTAAAGTGAAGCTGAAAGAAGACTGGGACAGGAGAAGGGGGCAGGGACAGCTCTCAGGCCTCGGTGGCCCACGCAGTGTTGATTCAGCTGAGGCAGCCAGCCCTGCGAGGGCCGGTGGGGAGCACGAGGGACAGCCAGGCTCACTAGACACGGAAACAGACAGAGAAAGAAAGATGGAGACTTTCCCCAAAGGGAGCCCAAAGTGGTACACTTTCCTGGTGTTCTAGTTTGAGGAGCTGGCAAACTACTCCGAGGCCGCAGCTGACCAACTGCCTGTTTTCCTGGGACTCAAAAGCTAAGAAGGGTTTTTGCATTTTCCAAGAGTTAAAACAAAGAAAAAGTAGTAGATTGTTTCAGGACGTGAAAAATGATATGAAATTCATACCAACGGACAGAAATAAAGTTTTATGGACTGTACTCTGTTTGATCAACGGTTGCTTTATGTAGCAGAGACAAAGTTGAGTCTTGACAACAGAAAGCTATGATCTGCCAAGCGTAACATGTTTACAATCCAGTCATTTCTAGGAGAAGCTTGAAGACCCTTCTTCTAGAGCTGTGCTTCTCAAAGGTGGTCCTGAGACCAGCGGCATCAGCATCAAAAGGGAACTTGTTAGAAATGCAAATCTTCCAGTATTACCTAGATTGATTGAATCAGAAACTCTCAGGGTGAGACCCAGAAATCTGTGTTTTAAGGAGCCTTCATCCCAGGTGTCTGGTGCACACTCAAGTGTGAGAAGCACTTCTGTAGAGAAATTCCACAACTAGGGACACTGAATGTTAAATACTCACAAGAGGGAACCAAGGTCTTTCTGAATGTGAGAAATCCTCTGAAGGTATAATTACAGCACCCAGGGCCTCAGTGGGCACCCTGGGCCTCCACCAGGCTGGCCTGACCCTTAAAGGGACTGACTTAATCAAAGCAGGGAGACCAAGTATTGTTGGAGGACTGGTCAACACACACACATACACACACGTGCGTGTATCACCTGCTGTTGTTAGTTCCCACTTTACAGACAGGACAATAATTAGCTTTCCCGAAGTCGTGCAACTAGAAGACATAGCCTTAAACGTGGAGTGTGAGTGACATCAATATTTGAGTTCCTGCCCTCCACCGGTGGTACCTTTGAATGAAACATTCACATTCTGGAGGACCTCATCTTGTTTCAGGTCCCAAAGAGTGTAGAGAAATGACTGGGAGCTGGTCACTTGGATTCTGAAGTTCGCACCCTACTAAGCAAGCCGTCTTCTCTTAGAGCTGGCATTGTGGAGAGAATCATTTTGCAAAATGCAAGGAAATCAGTGGTCTCTTCGGGAAAATGTCTGGTTATTCACAGTATTTATATGTGTAGAGCACAGAATATTCTATTGTGAAAATATCGAGATAACAACTGCTTAGGGAGCATTTTCAGTGAAATATTTACTTGGGAGAACGGGAAACATGTCTAACGATAAAAAAATTGTAGGCACATCTGGGTGAACATTATTTAGCTGCAAGTGTTTGCTTAGATATTTTTAATATACATTTATGCACTTTAAATTTATTTTATTGGGTGAAATAAGGACTGTGGGGAGAAGGGCCGGGGCATAGATTTTTAAATGTTCTGGGCAAATGAATACAGCCTCTGGTGCATGATGATGCTCCCAGCTGCTTTTGTTTGACGGATTATCCTGATGTCCTTCATTTTATTGTAGTGCTAAAGTAATGGGTCTGCCTGGAACAGTTTGCTGACAGATGAGAGCCTTGGTCTGTCACTGAAATCCCTAGAATTTAAAGGGAAATACAGAGCAATTCACCTAGGCTCCCACTTATTACCTGCAGTAAAGGGGGCACACATGGAGATTGACGGGCTTTTATTTTCACTTTCAAAGAAGAGATTTCATCTCTGTTTCTGCAGAGATGAAGGTGCACACAGACAGGTGAATGGGCAGCCGTCTCTGCTGGCACGTTCATCAGATTTCCTGCTTTTCTAGCAAATGATCACTTTACTCAGGCAACTTCTCTACCAGTTCATGTGGAGAGAAGACATGAGCAAACAGCTTGGATGGAGAATCTTCTGTCATGATTGTTCCCTAAGCATTGTATTTGAAATTATTACAGACCTACAGGATGTTTCAAAAACAGTAGAGAATTCCCATGTGCCATTCTTCCCTCACCTTCCCCCAATCTTAACATCTTACCTAATTATGCTATTGAACCCAGAAACTGGCAGTGGTAGAACACGAATGAGTAGAAAACTGGCTTCACTGAGTATCACTTTGTTTTACATGTATTCTCCCTGTGTGTCTGTATGTGTGTGTATCAGAATGTTATCACGTATACATATTGCCTGCCATATTTTCAATCACTGAATAGTAGTTACTACTGCAGTATTGTTTATAGCTTTTGAGTGACTGAAATAATAAAATGCAAAATATTTTGCATCTATTATTCCATCTCTACAATCACTCAGTCATTGGGGTGGATGCGTATTCGAATATCACGAGTGCTTGAGATTTCTTGCCCCCTCTTTACCTTTCAAGAGAAGGTGAAATGTGATCAAGAAGAAACATGCAACTGAGTTACTACTGCAAACATTGTGAGTGTTAGTTATCCAGTGAACCTTTCCTCCATGTTTGGGTGAGGGTGAGACCCTCTGTAGGCACAGAGAAGCCTACACCTTCCCATTTGGCATTTCTATGTGATTTCCTTCAGCCAGTGAAAGAAGAATGGAAAAACTTCTCTAGATTCCTTATCACAGGGATTATGGAAGTAAGGGTCACACATTCTTCCCATGAAATCAAAACTACTGCCACTGCTGAGTTACCTAGTAGAGGTTAATCCAATCTAGGAGTATGATTCAACCAACAACAGACTTGCTTTGAGTGAGAAAAAACCTTGTTGAATTAAGCTCCCAAATGCTGATTTCCATGGTTACCTAACCTTGCCTTCCCTGACTGCTGCAGTGCTAAGGCATGACACCATCTTGGGAGAAAAAGAGAACTCACTGGCTACTCTTCCTCGTGGCACCACCTCTCTGAGATTGTGCTGCTCTGGTGGAAACTGCTTTCACGACTAACAAACTGGATGTGTCTGGTGCTTCTTCCTCTTAGGAAGTGTCCTCTTTCACTTCCCTTTGCCCTACCATAGAAGACCAAGCAGAATCAAGATAAGGCTCCAACTCTTCCCCTGAATCAGAAACTCTGGCTGTTGATTATAGGAACTGGTGTTAACAAGCCTTCCAGTTGTTTCTGATGCGCATTCCAGTTTGAGAACCACTGGTCTAGATGTCTTTTACTTTCCTTACTGTGACTTATTTGCTGTTTTATAAATCCTTGAAAGGCTGGAAATACTGGCTCTCTGACTCTCATCAGTATGCATGTTCTTCCAAGAACAGATACAGCATGCTTTGCTCTGCATTGTTTTATATCTCTCACTGATTTTAGATGAAAGAAAAGATGCCTTCCAGGCTAAGTGGGGTGTGGAGGCTCTCTCTTATTACACAGTAATTTTATGTTTTGTTTTGTTTTTTTTCTTTCACTATCAGATATTCTTGCTCAGATGCAGTGGTTGGATTCATGATTGGTGTCTTGTTGGGATTTTTTTCCAGATTAACTCTTCCATACTCATTGACATGTAATTATATTTGTGTTTTAAAAGGATGCTTATCTCAATGGGGAGAAATACTAACGTTGCAAGCATTGAGGAGAGCCCAAGTTTCACATAAGTTAAGATTCTTTTGGTTTGTGCATGACCAGCTTTGGTTATGGTGTTAAACTTCACTTATGATACTGTAGTTTTGCATGTGTTTCCCTGCAATAGATACCTAAACTGAACATTAAACCTACCATAGGCAAAAAAATAGGGGTTTTCCACAGTGCTATCACATATTTATCCACAAGCAGCAAACTTTTCATTGCTGAAATTTACTATACCAGGAATTGCCCCAGCCAAAGCAAGAGTCAATACTTGGCAGCTCAGAATCTTCATAACAGGCCCATTGTGTTGCCTAAGTCTCTTTTCAGGTGAACATCTAACTAAAGAAGCTGATTTCTGGTTTCCAGTTGGAGGGTTAGCTCTATGCAAAGGTAGAGAAGAGGAGCAGTATTTGGTGGTGCCTGTGATGTTTACCTTATTGTGGTAAGTGGATGCTTTGAACTAAAGTGCAGACTTTATAGGTTCATTTTGTTTCTGGAAGAAAAGAAGTATTTGAAACAGAAGTGCTGCTGTTGTGCTGACATTTGGATTCTGGCTTCTTCTCTGTGAGTGGCCCTCTCACTTGGGACTATTTCATATCTTGACAGATCCTGAATACTGTTTACAACCAGCCAAGGTAGAACCATGGAAGCACATTAGAAGAATGCTCTCCTTCATGCTGTAGTTTTGTGTTATTTCTTATAAGAATTGTAAATGCACAACATAGAAAAATTTAAAGATAGAAGCATACATAAAAAGAAGGCAGAAATTGTCCATAATCACAAAACAAGAGGTAACTTTTTTAACATGTAGGTATATTGACTATCAAAGCTAAATATGAGATGTAAAAATGAGAGCCTACTGAATATACATTATGAGTTACTCTTTTTTTTTTTTACTAGAGTACAGAGTGAGTTGTTTACACATGTCATTACATAATCTCCAAAATTATTTAATATCTTCATATTTCATTTGTTCACTTTTTAAAATTAATTTGTTCATTGGTAATTGTGCCCTTGACACCAGCCTGGATGGAACTGGAGGGGATAATGCTAAGTAAAATAAGCCAGAAAGAAAAAGAGAAGTATAGGATGAGTTCAGTCATGTGTGGAATATAAGAAAGTAAAGCAAATGAACAGACAGACACAACAACATTCACAGGATGCAAGATGGTGTCTGGGGGATTTGGAGGAGGCACGCGGTTGGGAGGGGACGGGAACAAGGGAGTGGATGAGTTAAAAGAGTGGTGGCAAAGGGCACTAGAACTCTGGTGGAGGATGTACTGTAGGATGCACACAGACTGAGGTGAGAATATAACATTCTAAAAAGCACGAAGCAGTGCAAACAAAAGAAATACTAATTCAAAAAAACTTTTAATATGCAAACAATTTTTGTGACTGGGCCCTGCTTGGGCCCTGGGAACACAGTGGTAAGGAGAGCTTCTCTCAGCACACCCACTTCTCTCTCGTGGGGTACTGGGGTCTGCAAGCACAGGAATACCCCGGATACTCCAGGGGGGCTGCAGGGAAGGCGGTACCGCCTCTTCCCTCTCCACTCACGGTGGACCTGCTTGTACTTTGGAATTTCCAGGATTCAACTTGCAGCAGATAAATTGGAAAGTGCAGCTGTGGCTGCCTGCGGGGCAAGGCCTGATGTTTGTGTGCTCGCAATCGATGACAAGGTGAGTGCAATCAGCAGACCGCCTCTCCTCCTGCGGGAACTTGCTGATTCATGGCGTCGCATCCGGTTTCTCTCCAGCTCCGTGCGGCTCACTGGGCTGGTCATTTATCTTTGACAAAATCTCCACCTGAAGCGTTCCCCAAACTCCAGGGCAGCCCATGAGTCCCAGACGAGATTGGAGCAAGCTCACAGGGATAAATGAAGGGGTCCATGTTTTCAAAAAGCCAACCTTTACAGTGAGAAAACCCGACACACCGTGGAGTGGGTTTGGTGCCCAAACAAAGGATCTCATACTTAGGCATGGTGATTGTTTTTCTGCCCATTCAAGAGTCTAAATCTTCACACCAGGTCCCCGAATCTCTCACTGTCATAGCTCTTCTGACCTAACTTTCTGACGTCTCCAGTCTAGAGGGCACTTGAGGTATCATGAAATCTTTAAAAGAAAGGGACTTCTCTTTCAGCAATAAGTCCCTCCACAGGTTTTCCTCCAGACGTCGTTGTACTCCTTCCATCAAAGAGTACTGTAACAAATAAATCCTCTTCCGCAGACTGACTTTAATTCATAAATAAATACAAATCATGAAGGGATTTGGAAAAACTGCTTTGTGAGGTATATTTCACATATCATAAAATTCACTAAGTTCAGCAGTTTTTAGTAAGTATACAGAGGTGGGTAATCATTCCTACAATCAAGTTATGATACATTGTTATATTCTAAAAAGATCCCTCATGCTCATTCGCTGTCAACTCTCATTCCCAGCCCTAGGCAACCATTGATATTTTTCTGTCTTTAATAACTTCTCCTGTTCTTGACATTCCATGGGATTGGTATCCTAGTCATTTGTCTCTGTTTTTTTTTTTTTTTTCCACTGTACATAATATTTTGGAGGTTTATTCATGCTGTGATGTATTTCAGTATTTTATTCCTTTTTATTACTGAATTATATTCCATTGCATCATATTTTGTATGTCTAGTCATGTGCTGATGAATATTTAGATAACTTCTAGTTTGTGATTATTATGAATAATACTCAATGCAGGCGTTTTGAGGTAACTATCATGAAATCTAAATATTTCTAAAAGCTTATAGGATGGACACCCCAAATTAATTATAGCCCCTGTGGCTATATGACTCAAAGGCTGAAAAGAAGAATTTCCAAAAGATGCTGAATACGTTCGGTGAGGCTTAGTTGCTACTTTCTATGGATTAACATCAAAATCCCCCGATAAGACATAATATATTTGCCTTTTCCATTTCCCACATATTTGTATCTTAGGAAAGTATAGGTTGATGCGAAACTGTTTGCTGGAATCTGGGGGCCTTGTGAGCAGGACTTGCTTCTGGTTTCTGGGACAACCAGAATGTATAATTGGTACCCAGAAAATATTTGTTGAATGAAATAAGTGGTTGAAAGTGTGATGAAACCTGGTGGGCATTTCAGGAGGTAAGATGCAGAGTTTTGCGCTTAGTCAGTGATCAGTGACCAGGGTTAGAAATGCTGACACTGAGTAGGGAGGAAGAAAGAAGGTCCACTGGTCATTACCACACTTCAGATGTGGTTTCCTGTAAATTAACTGGAGGGTGTGTATATATAGATATAGATATATATCTATATATCTATATATACTTATATATATATACTTGAATATGATACAGCAGAGAAAATGAATGCAAGGGGACACACTACATGAATCAGGTGGTAGTTATGGACGAGGGGAGCTATGGCTGGAGAGGCATTGTAGGGATCTCCATATGCCCTCACTCTATGTCTTTGTACCTCCCTCTTCCTGTCCTTCTCAAACAACAACATCCTTGAACTGAACTTGAGTTAGAATTGGGGTTTAAATGGTGAGAGAGTTGAAGTAAAGCACAGTTCACATGATCGTTCTGCTTACGTTCATTTGTCACATGATCACATCTGTCTGCAAGGGTATCTGGGAAACAGTCTCTGGCTAAATGACCAGGTGCTCAGGCTTTTTTCTTAGGTATAGACGTCAGGGAAAATGAATACTGGAGAGCTGATTGGTTGGCTAAGATTGTTATAACAATGTACCACATATCAGGTGGCTAAAGTGACAGATGTTTATTTTCTCACAGTTTTGGAGGCTGGAATTTCATAAATTAGCAGAGCTGATTGAGATCATTTTCGTTGGCTTGTAGCTGTCCCTGTACCTTCACCTGGTCTTTCCTCTGTGTCCTAATCGCCTCTTCTTATAAGATTGCTGATCGTTTTAGAGTAGAACCCATCCATATGACCTCTTCAAAGATGCTATCTCCAATAGTTAGATTTTGAGATTAGAGGATTAGGACTTCAACATATAAATTTGGGGCCAGGGAAGGAATAGTTCAGACTACTCAACAAGTCTCTTTATCTCTGACTGCACAATAGTGGTGGCCTTATCTACTAATTCTTGTTGTGAATTAGACCATAGACAGTAGTGATGATGACTTCTGATCTTCATTGTCCTCCATGGCGTTTGGTGCAGTGATCCACATATCTGTGAATATTCAAGAAATGCTGTTGACTGGGTACCGGTGACAGTTATAATAATAGAAAGCATTGTGATGACACAAAATAGGCAGTTGTGGATAAATATAATTACATATCATGGATAAAGTACATTGGTGAAGATAAAAATAAAGAAGCAGAAAATATGTATTCATTCATTCACTCATTCACTCACTTTGTTAACCCCCTGTTCATTAGGGACTGATTATGAACCATCTTTGTTACAGGTGTTGGGAATGCCATGTTGTACAAAGTCTTTGCCCTCACAAAACTTACTTTCTGGAGAGACAACCAGTGGCAAGTGAATTCATTAAGAAGATAATACAAGATGGTGATAGACTGTTCATGATAAAAGTAAAATAATTTGATAATTAGTTCTGAATGGCACTTAGGTGTTCAGGTAGGTTTTTTTGTAGAGATAGCATTGGGGTAATTCTCCAGTGCAGGTGAGAAGAAACCAGCCATCCTGAGAGATGAGGGGTTCACAACAGACAGAGAGAACTTTGAGAACAAAGATTCTGGGTGGAAACCATCTGTGTGTTTGAGGCTCAGAAAGAAAGCTAGTGGGGCTGTAATGTGATGAGGGCGTGGGGGAGAGTGGCAGAGAGGAAGTTGGAGGTCAGTAAGGTCCGAGCAGATGGGGCCGGAGTGGCCAGACTAAGATATGGGCTTTATCCTAAGAAAAATAGAAGCAGGGAAGTGATGTTATCAGATTAAAATCCTGTATTTACTACTGATGACTGGTTATTTACTAATACCTTTTATATGGCAGTACACAAAGTACTTCCAAGACTATCACATCTGCAGTGGTTCTAATAGATTGAATATTTTTGATTCCCTGACTTGTGGTGAGGACATAGACAGGTTATAAGTTCCAGAAAAAAAACGAATACAACATAATGCCTTTAAGATTGTTCTAGGCTAATAATAGTTGAAGGTTTGATAGATGCAAGTACTTATTGGGATCTGTCTGCGCTTCAGAATTATGATCATTACAAAGGCCAACCCTCGTGGTCCTGCTAGAGATTGAGTTGAAAGTAAAAAGACCTTGAAACAGTTCCTAGAAACTACTTTTAAAAAATAGGCACATTGCTATCATTTTCAAATATGTATTATTATATATATTCATAGGCATATAAATTAATTTAAAAAATACTTCCTGACATGACTGTCCTGCCTTCGCTGGTTAAGCGTTTACTTCTAAAAGTGCCAGAAAGAGTTCTTGTAAACTGAATGTCCTACGTGTTTGGATGCTGGTGACGGAGAAATCACTGTGCTGTAATTAGAGAGCTGGCCACCTTGATTGGCTGCAGAGAATTGTAGGAACACCAAGTAACGCCGCACCAATTATGCCCCAGCAATTAGCAACCAATAAAACAGCAGACCTCATTGATAGAACTGTCCTACTTAGTAAAAATATTGGAAAACAAATGCCCTGCAAAACAAATAACACAGTAAACTAGCTCTGGCAGAAGAGAGAAAGTAAACTTGGCTTCTGTGGGTGATCTAAACAGCAGCCAGACCTGGACCAAGAAGGAACAGCTCCCAAGGACAAGATGTCTTAACAAGCAGGATGGTGCTGTGGTTGAGTGTTTAGTGTGTGGGGAGCATCAGACGAGCTGCTACAAAGGTGTGGTCAAATTTCATTCCATCTGACAGGTGAGGAAGCTGAGGTTGAGAGAGAGAGAGAGAGAGAGAGAGAGAGAGAGAGAGAGAGAGAGAGAGAGAGAGAGAGAGCTGTCCTAAGTGGCAGAGCCTTGATTGAAGGCAAGTGCTTCCTGCTTGCAGGCCTTACCCAGCTTGGCTGGGCACCTCAATGCTGCTGTCTAAGGAGAACCTCCTCCTCACACATTCCACCGCCCCAGCAAACTGATTGACTGTGGACAATAGAGCCCTGTGGTAAAATTAAGTCCTCTCTGACAGACAAAAACCACTAAAAGCATTTTCAAAGTGTTGGCTCATCAACTGTATTTTGCTATTTAACTTTACAGCAAACCCTACTGTGATCTAACTTCAGGGTACAGGTAACGAGACTGAGGTACACCAAAGTGCTGGACTTGGCCAGTATTTCTAGGATTAGGTCATATGCTTTCTACACATGAACTCACTGCCTATTCAATGCTCGGTGATTGCCACCTGTCTCCCTGAATTCATCCAGATGCCTCCCTTTTCACAGATGAGAAGGAAATAAAATGCTAGTTCTGACTTCGTGTTCCTTTCTTCTGTTGGTACTAGGTCTGAAACTTGACTGCACACTGGAATCATGGGACCAACTTAAGTAAAGAAAAGTGAATGTTAAGCCAGTGCTGGGGCATAGACCATGTAAAGTCTAAGGATCCGGGTTCTGGACCCAGAGAGAGAGAGGGTGAGGAGACAACTAAAAATGAACAAATGAATAAATTAAAAAAAAATGCTTTTTCTTCCTCTCTGATTTTTTCCTGCCTGCCTACCTATCTTCAGTCCTGCCTGCCTTCCTTTCTCTTTAAAAGAAAAAAAAAGGAAAGCAGAAAAATATTGATGTCTGTGTCCCACCCCCAGAGATTCTAATTTAATTGATCTCATCTGCAGGCTGGTCATGAGGCTTGTGAAAGTTCCCAGGGGATTCTAGCTTGCAGTCCAAGTTGAGGCCCACTGCCTTTGCTCTTTTCCAAGGTGCAGAGTGCTTTTCATTAGTTCACGTGAGCTGCACCTGAGGCTCCTGAATGGCGGCTGCAGGTGCGCAGGGCTCTGACCGGGCAGGAGTACCTGCAGGGGCAGATGGCATGGTTGATGGAGAAACTGGAGGGGCATGGAATTCAGGAAATGGAGTTTATTACAGTCCAAATGACAAAAACTTCTGTGTCGAGTTGCATGCTGACAGTACTCAGACTGCAGGAGGGGGATTGACACAGTCCCTTCTGGTGAGTGTCCTCCTCACTATGGTGACAGGGCGCCTCGAGTCTGAGATTTCCTTGATGATGACTGCTGATGACTTTTCCAGATTGTCCCAGGCTTGTGCTTTAATCTGGCTTGAGGTCTGGCTCATCGGATTGCTCAACTTTTCATGAGCTGGACCTGGGGATTCCCTGCTAAGTTGGGTGAGTCCTGGGACTTGGCACCAGGAGAGGAAGACAGGCATCCACTTGTTGGGCGGAGTGTTTGAACTGCTGGGGAAGTGGTTGAAGTTCTTTATTTGGGCTGCTTCACCAAAGCGCTAGAGCATTTCCTTTTGATTTTGGAAGGAAGGGGACCGTTTTTTAATGTGAGTTGGTGAGTAGACCTCAGGTTGCTTGCCAGGCCTGAACCTGAAGGCTCCTTTGCACAATGCCCAACATGGCTCTCCACGAAGAATGGTGCAGGCGTTCTGAGCACCATCTTTAGCTGCAGTTAGATTCCTCAGTACACGGGAGACCCGCCCTCTACAAAAGGAAACAAAACATTACCTAATAAAAGTAGCCATTCTCAACCCGGTGATCAACTTCAAATATTCTTGAAGCTCATAAGAAAAGTGGTTTTTTTTTGTTTTTTTTTTTATATTGTGTCCCAGGTCTTGTGTTAAATACATTATTCACTCATTGAATATGCAGTTGCTCTCCAGTTGATAGGTCATATTATCCTCATTTTACAGAAAAAGAACTTGAGGTTCAGAGAAGGTAAATAAATTGCCCAGGGTCTCAGAGGTTCTAAACAGCCAAAGCAGCATCTGGACTGAGTTCCATGGGACCTCATCACACTGCCTCTATCAGAGAACAGATATTATATTTATTTCTGGATTTTTGACCCTTGCATAGAATCCAGTTCCTGGAAGACCTACAGTAATGTTAACTACATGGAAGATTATGAATGGATGAACAAATAAGCCATCACACCTTTCTAACCTCAGTTCTTCGTTTGCAAAATGGAGGCTGTAGGACAAGACAATACTATGCGTGGCAGAGTTTTGAAGACTATAGGGATATGTTAATAGGGTCGACTGGCTATTTTAATAAAAAAAATAAAATAAAACCTCAGAAGATTGTTGAAACAATACCATTTTTCATTGCAGCTTTTCAAAATCTGCCATTTATGTATTACATGTATATATGTTTATAGGTATGTGTGGGCTTAACTGATGAACTACAAAAAAATAACAGTGTCAAGAGATCCTCCTATAAAGTTTCTTTTGCTCATATAATTCAGTGCTTGTGGGAAATGAAGTGTTTGGAGATGGAAAAGAATTCTGCATCTGTGAAATGACTTGTGCTAGAGATCAGGAAACTCAGAGTTTAGTCACTTAACCAAAGTCTCAGCGGAAGTAAGTGGCAGAGCTGCAAAGAGGACCCGTTTGCAGCCACAGTCACACCGCTCTCTCCTGCCTGGAGCAGGGCTGTGTCTCCCTCGCCTCTTTGAGCCAAAGGGTGGCCTGAGATGCAAGCCTGCAGCCAGTCTGGCAGGCCAACAACAACGTGATTGATGGTTCCTCCGCTTTTGTCATTTATTTGCCTTGTTTTTTTCCTTCCTCCAACAGAGCTGATAAGGAAGGTTTTGCTGGAGAATCATGTATCTCCTTTTTTTTCCCCTTTGACCAGTGAAATACAGTTTTCACTCCTCCAGCCACTTTTCAAGGGTAAGCAGTTTTGCATTATTTAGCACCTAAATTGGACCTTGAAAGAGACGAAGCAGAAGCCTCTTAATACTGGGGTGTGGTGGTCCTCTGTTTTCTTGCTTCCAATGCTTAAACCTAAGTTGTCTCTTCAGGTGGCATTTCCAACTGATCCCAGTGGTTTGGGTGACTTGGGATCTGAAAGTTGATGGTGCATTTCTGCAGTGCTTTTCAGACAGTGCGATGGGCTAGCATGTTATTTTACTTTCCTGCGCTTCATTTCTGCTTCTGTGAATCTGAGATTTGGGTCAACACCAAGAAAGACATCCAGGGTATAGATACGTCTGGCCTCAAAAATGAGTGTTCCTTGAACACGGTACCCAGGAAGACTCCTGTGTTGCCATAGTCTTAGCTCTGGTTGACATGGTTAAATTAATAAGCATTTTCATTAAGCATTTACGACTTGTCCACTGTCTCAAGGGCTCAGTGTACATACAGCCTTGGAAGGTAGGTATTATTTGTATCTCGATTTTGATAGATACGGAAACTGTGCGAGAAGTTATTCCTTATCCGTGATCAGAGTTCATAAGTGGTAGAGTCAAGATTTCTCTCCGGTCTTCTGATACTAAATAGGTGCTTAATTAAATGCTCAGCTGTTATTCATATTTTGGTTGTTACTCAGGTGTGAATTCAGCAGCCACATTCTCCCACTGCAGCCGCCAGAATTTTGCTTCTGACCTCAAGTGGCGTCTGACCACCTCCACTGGTCTTGGAGATGACAGATCCGTTTACAGCACTGCCGAATGGAGTCATATTAAGTTATCCATCTCTGCCAAATGCTATTCATTGTGAGATCTGCCCTGTAATGAAGCATGATGGATTGCTTCTTTTGGCCAGAGAATAACTTAACCTCTGACTCGAGATGGAGGCATGTTTTCCATGAAAAGCTGGTTAACAGCCTCTTCCACTAGTCAGAAATACGGTCCAAGGCTGTGTGCAGAGCCAAAAGCCGTCTTACATCCTCAAAGTTGGTGAAAAGAAATTCCTGTCAATATATTATGTATTTAGTTCCTCGTCTGGGTTTCCAGGAATTAGGACTGTTATTGTACTGTCTAATTTTAAATCTGGAACTTTATTATTCAAAAGAAATGTTTCCCCGCCCCTCGCCCCCCACTCCCGCCCCCCCATACCCCTTCTCTTGTTCTTTTCCCTCCTTCACGTTCTGAGTGCATTCTGTAGTGGGTTTAATTGAGTTTTCCCCTCAAGGATTCTGTTGCAACTCCAGGGTTTGAATATCCTGGATATTCAGTGAAGCTTACAAAAAAAGAGCTTTTGCAGCCGTGACCGTATTCAAACAGGATCCCTTCATTTCCATGGAGAAGTACAATATGTCCCAGTGAGGTGATTTTATATTAACTTTGAGGCGGGAGGTGGAACCAGAGAGTGTGAGAATGGAGCCTGTGTGGCTGTCCATCTTGGGAACTCCGTGGGGAGGTGCTTGTCAAAGACTCAGGGTTCATGAGCCCCTCCCCACTGAGTGTTCCCTGTCCCTCCGGCTCTGCCTCTTCCCAGCCCGAAGGTAAAGTCATTCCATACCAGATGGACATTTACCTGAAGGGACCTAGGCACCTTTACACATTGACTCTTCCTTTCCTGACTTTTAGGTGGGTATGGGTGGGCGTGTTTGGGGGAGAACAATAGCACGGCTCTTGGCTTTGACCCTGTGCTGCTCTGCTCTTTCACTTACTCCTTTGGAAGTTTTCTTCACACAGTGATTTGAGCCTTTTTCCCCACCGCCAGCCTCAATCATTGACACAGAATGCTCATGTTCAACTTGTCATAGAACCTATGAAGCCAGAAAGTAAACAAAAATCAAATGAGATTTTAAAATATTCTTAAGCATTCTAAAGGCATCTGAGTGTGGTACATGACAGCTGCCAATTCAGTTCTTTTCCTCTTAGCTGGAGATTGTAGGTCAGTGTCTTGGCCCTTTGGAGTCTCAGTTTCCTCATCTTTGAAATAACTACTGTGTTTATCTCAGATTAGTTGTGAATGTTTATAGAGATAAAATACTCAAAGTCCTTTGCAAAGAACTGACCACCTACCCTCCATACTTGTTGGCAATGCTTAGGTGGAAAGATGGATATTGCTGTTTTCTGCTGTTATCATCTCTCTCAAAGCTGAATTTCCTCTCTGACTCTGGAATAGGCCATCTGAAGAGTTTTAGCGAAAAGTGACTCCTATTACTTCTGCAGCCTTTCTTCAGCATCAGGAACTAGTTTCGTAAATCTCAGACTGACATACATGTGGTCTCTAGTGAAGAATGAGGCTGGAAAATTCCAGGTCTGGCTGCTGCTTGGGTGGCTGATCCTATTAGCCATTAACAGTTTATCTGGAGTCTGATTCTGATTCCATTCCATTTGTCCTCTTGGTTCCCTTCTAGAATTTACATTTGAGAATGAATTTCCCTTGTATCTCATCCATTAGCATTAGAGCCACTGTTTTCTAATGTCAGCTCACCTAGTCTTGGTTTTATTAATTCACTACATCATCCTGGGTGGAGAAGAGAGGGACTGGTCTCTGTGCTTGTGAAATAAAATGACTAACCCGCAACCTTCCTGCATCATTTTGGCCTTGTTAGGAATTCAGAGGCAATGATTTCTGAGCTGCTAACAGAAAGGCACTTCAAACACGATGGGAGAGAATGTTATAAGTCGATGTTAGATCAATACAAAAAAATTAGAATAAAAGCCGGTGGGAGAGAAGAGTGTGGCATCTTACACAGAAGGTAGGTGCATGTAAAAGACTGGTGCAAAGTGTGAGTGTTAAAATTACTCTTGGCACTGTTGTAAAGTAGCAAACGAGGAAGCACAGAAATGAAGATATTATAGGTAGAGCAAGGTTCTAATATGGGTGTTGCCTGTGTAAAATGGTGACAGACAGTACAAAGCCATAGACTATATAATAGTCATATGCCAAATGTGATTGTGTGCTGTTTTTAAATGATACCACTCAAGCACACATGTAGTTGGATTTTGCGGTTAAGTGCATGCTGGATTCTGTTCCTCTCTCTCAATATGCAGTTGTTGTTTTCCTATGAAGGGAATTCTGTAAAAAGAAATTGTGTTTTAAAATTTAGAGGATTCAGTTAGTCAGCTGTCACAGATGCCTTATTAGAAGGGGAGTTTTCCAATCAAGTTGTCCTACATAAATAATGGGACAGTAAGCACAGAGCAAAACTCTGACCTCATTTGATCATAAATAAAAATAAAAATACCCTTGACTGACTTTCAGCAGTGGCTCCTTAGACAAGTGAGCATCTCATAGGAAGTCATGGAGACCCTTATGCATGCAGTCACACTTACTTTGGACCAGTTACCCAGAGAGAATAGAATTGACATGAAGAGCAGTGAAAGCCAATGTTTACTAACAGCTCCAGGTTCTGTAGTGAGTACTTTGTATTTGTTATTTTATTTGAGCTAGACAGTACTATTATTCCATTTCACTGAGAAGGAAACGGAGGTGTGGAGAGGGTAAGTACCAACAATTGGTCCAAAGTTGCACAGTCAGGAAGCAGCATGCCCAGGAAAACAATGCTGGCCGCCTGGCTCCAGAGAGCATGCTCTGTGTTATGGTCTGGATCCCACATTCACTTGTTGAAACCCTGACTCCCAAAGGTGATGGTGTTAGTAGGTGATTAAGTCTTGGGAGTGTTGCCCTCAGGCATGGCCTAGTGGCCTTATAAGAAAAGATCCTGTAGAACTTCCTAAACCTTTGTGCCAGGTGAGAACCCTGTGGCAAGGTGCCAGCTATCACCAGAAGAAGGGTCCTAGCCAGAACTGGCTTTTCTGGACTGTGCTAGAACTGTGATCTTGGGCTTCTAGCCTCCAGAACTGTGAGAAATGCACTCCTGCCTCTAAGCTAGTCAGTTTGTGGTGTTTTGTTACAGCAGTTCAAACGAACTAACACGTTCTCAGCAGGACATACAAAACCAAGGCCTTCATCTTCATCCCTCCCTTCACACTCGAGCAAACCATTTGCCTCTCACATCTCTGTTTCTTCACCCATGAACAGACGACCATGATGTCTGAATGGGAACACTTAGCCAAGATTCTAAAACAATGCCTGGGGAACTGTAGTGTAACTCTAAATTGATGCAAGTGTGTAGGTCAATGATTTCAACACTATGACGGGTCAGATAATTGAATCAAAGCCTTTTAGTGCTGCCCCCGTTGACAGCTGGTCAAGGAGCCCAGGCCAGACATGTGGCTCCTCTAAACTTAGACATGGTCCCTGTATCAGAGGTTGGGGGTTAGGGTGCGGGGATGGGGGGAAGGCAGGGTAAAATGGACTTACCCTTCTAACCCAAAAATAGGTTTTTAGCCAGAGGTATTTCTGACTTACTTCTTCTGATGTATGAAATCTTCAAGCAGTGACCCAGTCTCCTATTCAGAAAAGGCTGAATCAGTGCCCATTAAGGAAATGACCATGGAATCTGTTGACTTTAAAAAAGTGAGCCTCTGCCTATTAGACTCATTGCTTAGATACCTATTCATCTGCAATAAATTGCCTTAATAAATCCCATTGAGCTGAGGAACTATGAGAATGAGGCAGTTAAGAATAGAGGGCATTCTTCTCTAGGGTGAAGAGACGATATGATACGCAGTGTCCTGGGATTGTTAAAATGCACTTACAGCAATGACACTGAGGCTGGAAAACTCATGAAAGAAGGCAAAACCCTTTTCCATATAGTAGGGAAAAGAAACCCAGCTCAGCTTCTTCATACCTCAAAGGTATATTCTGACAAATGATATGGGGGAAACAAGAGACTCTGGGGTCTGTCTGTGATTGCTGTCCAACTACCAGGGGTCCCGGAGGGGTTCTGGTAGCTGAGCAGGGTTTTGTTATGGTGGCCTTAGCTGATGATGTTAAAGGAAAGCCACCAATATTGTGGTGTCCGAAGTTCTAAATTGCAGTTCAGGGTCCTCCTGGTTGACCGTGTGACCTAATCGCTTAGTGCTTCAGTCTCCCAGTACCTCGCTGAGCTGCTAGGGGCACAGATCAAATCTCTGACAGGGCCTTATGACCTCAAAGAATTGCTTGTTGGTGAAAAATCGTCCTATGCTTGATCAGTGTTTACCAAGCACCTAGTCTGTGCAAGAAACTATCCTTGACTCTCAAGGCGTAACACTGAACACATGGTCCCTTTCTCATGGAATTTGCATCCAGGTGGTGGTGACAGAAAATAGGCAGCTAAATGTGTGATGTGGGAGAGGGAGGACTGATCAGGGAGGTGATAGCATATAGTCTGAGTTTCAGAAAGATGGTACTTAAAGGAGAGAATTGAAGAATAAATGAATGCGTGCCTCCCCTTGTCAGTACTGTCCTATTTAGTGCCTTATCATGATAGGGATGGCACGTAGCAAGAAGATCTAATCCCTAAAATTTCACAGAAATGTTAATTTTAAGTGTAATTTCATGTTTAAAGTACTCATACACAGAATGGATATTACTTGATACATTAAAATATATCTTAAACATTTTTTTTTAGGTCCAAAGGACTAGTTAATTGCAAGTTAGTCACCATTTCCCGACCCCTCCCTCCAACTCAGCTGTATATTCATTAATGGATGTTTCTACAGTGCTAGAGGGTATTGTGTTGAGCTCCAAGTGGCCAGGATTTGATCCAGCCCTCATTTCTTCTGGGTTAAGTTAGCTCCCCAATGCAGTCTGAAGCTTTCTGTGATGAAGAGCATTTTGTAATCATCTCTGTGTACTTTAAGCTTCTGAGGTTTGCTGAGGCCGGAGGTAACCAAGTCCAAGTCATTGGGCTGGAAATTGAAGCTGGGCCTAGAGCTGATAAAAAGTGACTGGGTATAGAAAGAAGATCATTCCATGTCAGAACAATTGTGTCTCCAAGAAACGAGACTTGCACAGGCTGAGCTGCTGATGTTGTCTTTGCATCTGATGAAAGTTCTTTTTTGTTTTTTAAAGGAAAGATGCAGGCAAGAGTGAAGTGATGGGCAGGCAGGCAGGAAGAGAGAGAAGGAAGAAGCATTTTATTTTATTTTGTTGGTCATTCTGGTTGTTACCCCGGCCGGGAGAGGCAAACCTGGGTCTGGGGATATACCTGGCTTGTGCCAGCCAGAGGCAGCAGATTTGATTGCTGAACCAGCAGGGTGCACCTCATGTTAGTTCTGTGTAGAGCAGAGGAACTCTGACATGATCTCCTCTCCTAGAGAAAAATCTCTGTCTTCAGTATTCATTACAATTTTCTTTGTTTCTTGTACATGAAAAAAATACTTTTTACTTTGAACTAATTTTAGATTTGCATCAAAATGAGTAGAGTAGTTCTGTATACCCCTCATCCAACTTACCCTAATGTTAACACCTACATAATTAGAGTAAAATGATGAAACTGGGAAATTGATTTTAGTACAATACTATTAACTAAGTGACAGGCCTTGTTTGAATCTCACTATTCTTTCCCTATCATTCCTTTTTCTTCCAGGATTCAATTCAGGATCCCATATTGAATTTAGTCGAGGATTTTTTCTTCTTATTTTCTTCCAATCTGTGGCTAGTCCTCAGTTTTTCTTTGTTCCTGACATTAAACCTCTACAGTCACCTAAGAACTTTTAGGGTTATAGAGTTTTGTTGCTGAATGGGCAGTCTCACATAGTGAGCTCCCATTGAGATAATTCAAGCAAAATTAGAATTATTTGTAACATAATAGATGTTACAAAGAAGATATGTGTAGGCACAAGGGTGTGTTGGATGACTTGGAAGCTGAATTCTAGTTCTAATTTTGATAACATCTTGCTTTTGAGGTGGGCACAGTGGTCAGCTTACTTGGTTTGAATTTGGGCAAATAACTTCATTTTCTGGGCCTCGTTTACCTACTCTCTAAAGTGGGGATAATGACAACACAAATCTCAGGGTAGTTATGAGGAATAAATGAGATAAAATAGGCAAATTATGTGCTGCCATACATGGAACATGGAAAATGTTCAAAATATGTTAATAGCGATTATAGTCTACAATGAGGTTGATGATAATGATGAATCCACATATACATGTTATGTGCTGAGCATGATGCTAAACTCTTAGTCAGGGAGTCTTGTCTTTTTCCTACTATCTCATTATAAGGTAGCTGTTATCACATCTTCTAAATAACAAATGAGTTTTACAAGTGGCTTCAGACCTTGAGCCCACTCTCAAGTCCATCTTCTTTAAAATGCTACCCTATTGTCTCTCTCATGGAAAATTTCATGCATGTGCTATTTTAGTGCGCTTTCTCATTTATGTATTTTCATTCATCTTCAAAACATTCCTGGGGATGGGTGTGGAACAATGGCATTCCATCCATGGGTAAGGTGAGTGAAGGATATTTTTGGAAGAAGTGAGATACTTCTTAGTCACATATTTGTTCTTTCTGGAGAGACGCTATTAGAATCTTGACAAAGTCCTGCCAAGCCGGTAATAAACATGCACTAACTTTACAAAGCATGTCTATTTGTCTTGTTCAATATCTGTGGGAGGTTTCCAACCTACCCTACAGAGCATGCCTCTGGTTGGGTGGGGTCAGGATGGAGGGTTTGTATAGCTCCATGACCAGCTAGCTCACGGTGAGAACTTCTAGCTGCCCCCTCAACCCCAGGAGACCTCTGGCTAAGACAAGGTCAGTCAATCCCACATTTGCCAACCAATGCTGTAATTTAGGATTTATCTTTTTTTTCCCAGGGAAGTTCCACCCCCTTTGCAAGCTGAGACCCCCAACCACAAGTCTTAGATCTCTTATACCTTTGTGTGGATTTAATGGCTTGAAAATCCTTCCATTTTGGAGAAAACATTGGTCATAATTCTAATGTTCTAGAGAACTATAATAAAAACTAAGAGAGTATAAATAAGCACC
The DNA here is from genome assembly GCA_004363575.1 of Solenodon paradoxus. NCBI lineage: Eukaryota > Metazoa > Chordata > Mammalia > Eulipotyphla > Solenodontidae > Solenodon > Solenodon paradoxus. Next base: position 538,620 of record RJWH01000168.1, read on the forward strand.
GACTTCTATGATTCCTGTTCAAAGAAGATCAACCCAAGTAGCAGGTTAGGTAGGGCAAAATTCCTTTTAGTGCAAAACACATTCTCTGAGCACTGTGCATCGAAGGCAGTCAACAAATGAGACCCAGAGATGTGGAAGTGATCACAATGACCACTGCTATGTGCCACATACTGAGATGTGTTTTTTCAATCTATTTTGTATCTTTATAATTGTCATACAATGCAGTAATAATTTCATTTTATCTAATTGTCAAAACTTGAAAGTGGCCAAGATGTCCTCCAAGTGGACGAATGGATAAATAAACTGCTACATCTAGATGTGGGAATATTATTCAGTAATAAGAAGAAATGAGCTATCAAACCATGAAAAGGCACACAATAACTTTAAATACATACTGCTAAGTATAAGAAACCAGTCTGAAAAAGCTACATACATACTGTGTGATTCTAACTGTATGGCATTCTGGAAATGATAAAACTATGGAGATAGTAAAAATATCAGCTGTCACCATGGTTGGGGGTGGGAAAGAATAAACAGTAGGTCACAAAGGATTTTTAGATCAAGGAAACTATTCTATTTGGTACTATAGTGGTGGGTGTATGTCATAGAATGGTATATGCCATAGAATATCCGGCACCAAGAATCATCTGTGATATAAATTGGTCTTTGGGTGATAATGATGTATAGAATCACCAATTCTAACATGCCACGTTGGTGGTGGTAATGAGGGAGGCTCTCCGTGTGTCGGGGAACATCTCTATACCTTCCCCTCAATTTTGCAGTGAACTTAAAATTGATCTGAGGAAAGGTCTTAAAAGGTGAAAACAAAACCAGGAAAAATAAAGTCCTAATGATGAGAATTTCTTCAACTTGACAAGGAAGACTCCAAAACCTATAGCTAACATCATAGCGTGTGGTGAGAAATGTGAAGCTTTCCCAACAAAACAAAGGTATTCCTTTGTCTCACTTCTTGGAGAGAGTGGGAGATGGAGGCAGGGCAGGAGGGAGGAAGAAAAGAAGGAAGGAAGGAATATTTAAACTTTCAAAAAAGGATTAAAAAGGAAAGCTTGGGACTCTTAACCATTAAAATGTATTCCCCACGCTGATGTTGCCCAGTTCATCTGAGGAGATCATTTTCCTCCTTTTTCTAATACCACAATTCTGTACACCATTCCCTGGCTCCAGACAGTTGAATATAATTCTGACTCAAGCTTGTTTGGTGATAAAACATGAGCTATTTTATACATTACCAAAAAACTTAGCAAATGAGGTAATGAACATGAGTGACATTTCACTTATGATTACTATATAATTAATTTATGTTAGTAAGAAACAGCACATTCGAGATCTTCCATATGGGGCCTTATTTTTTGTGTTTTGTGTTTATTTTTTTTGTTGTTGTCTGTGGGAGTAATATTTGTATTATTTACCATATGAAGGCGATGGAAAAAGTCTGCCTTATGAAGTTAAAACTGCCTTGTTTCTCAAGGGTAGACCCACTGGAAGGAATGTGAGCTTAAGAATGTTTGTTCCAAGCTCATCAACAAATTGACTGTATCCGTGAAGGCCACTGTCACAGCAAGGCGAGCAGGCGATGACCCCCAGGTGATAATGCAGATTGGAGTTGTCAGATCTTCCACATTTTTAGGGGAAGCTAGGAGTCTGGTTCTGTAGGTCGCATCTCCCAATTTTTAAATCTGTCAGTTGTTGCAATTATTATTGTTATTATGTTAACTTGTGAGGTCCAAATAAAAGATGAGCCTAGGGTCGTTTCTGGCATTTAGGGCAAGGATGGCCTTGGTATCACCTAGGGTCAAGGGGTTGCCCCTTGTCCTTGCTCATAGTTCCCTTCTATGGGAAAGATCTACGGGACTCACCTTTGCTGTAGAGAAAATCACTGGGTTAAATAGTTTGGGAGGCTTTGGGATGCTGCATGAGATAAAAATGAAATACGCATATGAAGTACTAGTTTTAATGTCCAAGGCAAGAACTAGAGGCCTCCCCTCTCCCAGGTCAATAGATCATTTCTTTTGGTCCACACAGATGGCTCTATTTCCTAGGCCTCCATTTAGCCCATGCCTCTTACCTCTGATTGGCTGTATTTGGTTTTGTCACCTGCTGGATCCTTGTAGGCATTTGGGATGCAGCTTCTTTAAGTCATTATTTACTAATATCTTAGGAAAATAACACCATGTTGCTGGCTTTAAGATTCCTTTGGAATGGGGCAAAGAACAAAACTAACCTTCAACCACAAAGAAGGAATGTTCCAGTTCAAGAATCCTCAAAGTTTCTGCCTGTCATAAGACCCCAACATCTTCTACACATTTCACCTCTTGTCTATGTCCTACTGATTCCTCAGGACATAACTTCTAGGTCCCTGAGCCATGACTTTATTCTTCTTCCATGTTACTACCATGGTCTGAGAGTAGGTCCACCACCTAGGTCACACTTTCTTTCTTTGAAAGTTTCCAACTGAGATATCTAGAGATAGATATCTATCTGTAACAGGGAAGTGTCCTTTGTGTTTCCCTTGGCCTACTCTAGACCCTGGACAGGAGTGGGTAAAATATTTGCTGATTAAGAAATAGCAAAGGTTATGAGTGTCTTCAAAGTGGATGCATGTGTATTATTCAAAACTTTCTGATTTGGGAATTTTTCCATGGACACTTCTTTATAGAACAATGTGGTAAGGCAGCAGGTAGTGAGTCCCCAATTCCCCTTGTCTCCCCCCTCCCCCCACTGCCCCCATTGGAGAAGCAGGAGGGTACAGGCATGAGATGGTGTAGAAAGAGTGGTCCTAAGAATGTTGTGCTTCTCATTATCCATAGGTTGACATATTTTCTTGAGACAAAAACAGGACATTGGGATAGCAAAAATGGCATGGTATTATGAGCTGGTGACTATGGGGAGGGGATAGGTGGAGCAATCTGAGCAGGAGCAGAGCAGACAGGCCAGCAACAAGGAAGTATTATGTGATGCGGAAGAGCAGTCACATAGTAACAAGGTGTGGTCCAGCAGGACTTCTGATGAATGACCGGGGTCAGTGCAATGAATTTTGGTGCCTTAGGTGAAAACTGAATTTGGTACCCCTATAAGGCCTGCTCTAAATGTTTTGCCTAAAACTTTGACCATCACAGTACCAGAAATTCCCAGTAAGTACCCCAGTACCAGAAATAACCCCATAGTATTTACTGCGGCTGGAATGTACAGCTCCCTTTGAAGAAACGGGCACACACTGGGTTGGGGGGAACCCTCTTCAGGCAGCTCCTTTCCCTCCCAGCCCCAGCCTGCCACAGTCAGTGCTGACAAGGGCCATCTTTAATGTGGGGCAAAAGGGACAGTTGCTTGTGGGCCCCCTCAATAGTCTGGGCCTAGAGCAACTCTACTGCCCCTTTTCCTGCGTTAAAGACGGCCCTGGTTTATTAACAATGGGACAAAATTGACATTTCTATTAAAACAATGAGATGGTCAGGAAATGTGAAACAAAAAAACAAACGCTACTGTCCCTCCCATTTAAAACAGTACTTATGGTCAGCCTAATCATCCAGGCCATTGATGGGGGGTTACAACTCAACCCCCTCTCCGAAGGCATGTTCAGCAAATCTCTGACTGCTGGAATCCAATTCACCCATTAAATATCAGAGCAGCGGAGCTGGATATTGTGCTCCCTCCAACAACTGACCAGTGCTGGCGGTGGGATGGAGGAGGGCGGGAAGGAAGCCTCAGAGAGCCAGCTGGGGGTGGGGCAGAGGCAGGGGAGCTCTCCCTGTGAACTTCTTCCCTCCCCACTCCAAATCGTAAATTAACAACAGTGGACCTCGTTAAGTGCAGCTTCACAAATTAATATGAAATATAGTGCTTTTTCATAAGCTTGAGAACCAGATTTAAAAGCATATTGGTGTTTGTACACAGCAGGCCGTAATGATCCATTATCCTGCAGACAGAGGAGCTTACAGCCACACATAAAGAAGATGCAATTGGGCCATCTGCTTTGATTTCTGCAGCATCCCCAGAGATCCAAGGGAGGAGCTGACAGTCCTCTCCATCTGCCCTTACATTATCAATTACAGTTGAATTATGCCGTGTGCTGCAGGGCTGGCAGATACGGATGGGAGATGGTAGCACCTGAAAAATATAGAAGAAAATCCATATGTTGGGAGCCAGCTGTTTATTTACAAGTCCTTGACATATTTCCTCACTTTCTCGGCTGTTGCCTTTTTTAAGGTTCCTAGAGACATTTCAGTTTAGTGTGAACTTGAGAAGAAATTAGGTGTAACAGCATAGCACCACATGAATAATATTTCAGTTTCCTTTTTTACAGTTGAAATGCTCACGGAGCAAAAAACATCAGGTCGAACAGATTTTAAATTATGAAAAAAAATAAGTTGTGAAAACATCTGGGGTGGCTGCTGCAGCTCGTTATGTTTATAAAACATGTTGGAGCAGGCGGGGCTTTGCACACTGTACATTTTTGGCCGCTTAGAAATCATGTGTCAAACTGTAACTTTTATGAAATGGTAAGTGTTTATGAAAGCTTAGGGAGCCGGGAGGTAATGGAGTGGCCGGTAGTTTCATGAAGGAAGTCTCTTACCACAATTTCTAGGAATGCTGCTTTGGGAATGAAATGTTTTGTTCTTTTTTTTTTTTTTTTTTTTCAGTGAGGGCATTAACTTGTTCCTGGTTCAATTGGTTCTAGACCGATGAGCAGGGAGTTGCCACTCGGATTGGGTTGTGCCTGAGATGGCTTCCAGTCATGCAGGAGTTTACACACCGTTCTCATTTCGCACCCTGTCTTCTTCCCACACTCACTCAACCAAATGGCCTGTGTACATGCGTTTTGCTCAGCTGAGGGGCCCAACCCTGCGTATCTAGAGCTTGGGCGAGAGTTGTCACGATTGCAGGTGGCAGGGGAACAAGAGGACTCACATCGGCTGCGAGGGGAGGCTGTTTAGTGACATGACCCAGATGCAGAGGGGCTTGCTGAGAAAATGGAGAATGAAGATTAGAAGTCAAACCCACTCTTCCACCATTCACCTGCTCCTCGGGTCCAGTTCCCAGGGTCTCATGGTCTTTAGGATAACTTCCGAGATCCCAGAACTTAACTCCTTTTTGCATTATACTTTGAGCATATGTTTTATATATATATATATATATATATATATATCACACACATATATAGTCAAAAACAGAGTGTCCCAAAGGAAATGATACTTAATTTTTCTTCTTTCTTAAGGCCAGCATGGCGCCCCACCTTATGAATTCGCAAGTTGCTAGATGTTGGATGAATTAGTGGATGGGTGAATGATTAATACTTTAAGAATTTTCTCTATGTTAAATAATAAGAGGCATAGTAGCAGCCAATGCAAAGTCTAGGAAATGCAGAATTCGGCTGGCCTGTGGCCGGTGATGGGAACCTCAGCTCTGACTCTAAGGATGCCTGGAAAAGAGAGAACCACTGTAGGCATTGTGTTGGTAGATGATGTTGCTTATCTCTCCTTTTTGCCCTCATAGCTTCTTAGCTGTGGACCCGTAGCGTGGGTCCTCCTGCTGGTGCTGAGGGCACGCATGCTCACTCACGGTCTCGTGGAAATGAGGTCTGTCCCCAGTGTGGTGCAAGAGAGCATTCACACTACGGCATTAAGACTGTACAACAATTCCCGGGTTCCAGTGCAAAATGAAAGTGTGGGGCCCCTTGATCGAAACGTAGCAATTTCAAGATATTGTCAGCAGAGAGTCCAGCAAAGAGCCCTTCTGAGCAGGGGGCCCACCTGAGCACAGGGCCGTGTGTAACTGCACAGGTGAGAGGCTGCAGCCCTGTTGCTGCCACTACCGTGGCTGGTGCTGGCCCTACCACCAATTTATTCCTTCATTCCCGTTCCCCTTGCTCTGGCCCTCTCTTTCGCCCTTCTCCTCAAGACGTTGTGCAACAATTACTTACCCTGCTTCCTGTCTCCTCTTTCCCTTTGCCCCAGTTTTCCCACTCACATTCAGAATGGAGCCCCCTCTGAAGGTGGGCTTCACTTTCTTCCCTCTGACTTCTCGCCTGATGGACTTGCACTTTCTTCGTTAGGTTTTGCAGCCGTCTCTCCAGAGACCTCACCCAAGTGTGCCTGCTTCCAAGGGTTGCTGTCTTGCTTCACTGATCATGCAAATGCACATAGATCATAGATCGAACTATTCCCCCCATGTTGCAAGTGTCTTGGAAGATGCTAAGTGCTGACAAAATGTCAACTATCCTCAGCTTCCCCTTCAGGCTTCTCCTCGTCATGGTTATAATTGATGTCATCACCCACCCAGCAGGACTCCTTGGATCTAGGCAAAGTTTCTTGTATTCTTTTATTTGTCCTGAAATTTCTTCTCCTCATTCATTTTTTTTTTTATTTGTTCATTCAGCTGTTTGTTTATTCTACATTATTTGTTGGATTCCGGAATACACAAAATGTAGGGAAAAGAGTCAAGACGGTCTGTATTCTTTTTCCTTCCTCTCATGTCTATAATCTCATAGTTATAAGGAAGGGTGTAGCAGTAAAACTTCTCAGAGAGGTAAACTGAGTCAGCTACAACTATGTGGAAGGTTTGTAGATGTTATGGACTGAATTGTACACCCTCCCACCAAATTATATGTTCAAGCTCTAACCCCAATGTGACTGTACCTAGAGACAGGGCCTTTCGGGAGGTAATTAATGTTAAATAAGGTCAAAATGATAGGACTGTAACCTAATAGGATTATCATCATTATAAGAATAGGAAGAGACACCCGAGATCTTTCTCTCCCTTACTTTGCATGCAGAGGAAAGACCATATGAAAGCACAGTAGGAAGCTGGCTGTCTACAAGCCAGGAAGAGGTTTCTTACCAAAAATCAAATTTACAGGCCACTTAACTCTGAACATAGAGTATTCGGAACTTGGAGAAAATAATTTTTTAATTTTTTTATTTTCAAGTCATCTGTGATATTTTGTTAGGACATCCCAGGCCGAATGTGACAGTGACAAAGCCGGGCTCAAAACCCAGCACCTGCGCGCACCTGTGAGCACTGTCACCAGAGAGTGCTCATCGCTAAGCTAGCCTATGTGTTCTTTGCTGATGGTGACCGAAACTTTTACCTCTGAGCGTGCAAGCGAGGGAGCATGGAAATACATGAAAGCCTGAGGGAGAGAAGAAAATCACTATGGCTCCACTAACTGGTGCCCTTGATGAATTTCTGCTCTGGTTATCTATTGCTACTCAACCAACCACCACGTGATTTGATGACTTAAAACAACAAAAAACTTGTTCAAGGTTCTGCAATTTAGGCATTACTCAAAAAGGGAGCACTCATCTCTGTGACCTGAACTGTGATGACTCACTGGATGATCTGCTTCTGAGATGATTCGCTCCTAGGGACAGTAAATGGGAATGCTGACTGCGAACTAGATCCATTGGGGCTGTTGGCCATATCCTGTGTCTCCACCCTGGGGCCTCTTCCTGGCTGGGCTGGGACCTCTCACAGCATGATGGGTACGTTCCCAAAGGAACATCCTGTGAGCAAGTATTCCAGGAGGACAAGTCCTAGCATCCAAGTCTGCACTGCCCAATACAGTAGCTACTAAACCTCTTGTAACTCTAGAGCACTTGAAGTGGGTTTAGTGTGAACTGAGTGTGAATCAACATAAGCTTCTTTTGGCTTGCAGATATTGCCTTCCGTCTGTGTCTTCACAGAGTCTTCTCTCTGTTCTATTTCCTCTTCTTTTATGGACACATATTGGATTAGGGCCCACCCTGACACCTTCATTTGAACTGAGTCACCTCTTTACCTTGTATCCAGATACAGCTCCATTCTGAGGTACTAGGGGTTAGAATTTCAACACTGGATTTCAAACTTCAGACTTCAGAAAAATCTCTGCAATTGTATGTGTCATTATATCCATGTCTTTATATATGCATATATACATAAACATGTATACACACATATATATGTATATATACATATGTAAACACACAAGCATAACATATATCTGAAACTCATCATTGTCTTTTTAATTTTACAACTATGTCTTTTAGTGTCATTTCACCATAGAAATGACCTCAGAAAGTAAGAAACAGGCAATTTCATAATGTATCTGGGATATTATAGTGGTTCTACTTTTCAATATTTTGCACCATGTCTGTGCAAAAGGTCTTAACCTCAGTGAGTAACAGCCCCATTCTTCCAAATCCTTAGGCTCGTGACTCGCTTGTGAATTCTAGCAATCCCTTGTCATTTCTTGTCCTTTCTTCTGCCTGGGATGCTCTTTCTTGAGAAATCTTGGCCCACTCCTTCATTTCCTTCAGGTCTCTATTCAAATATCAACAGAGGGCTTCCCTGGCCATCTTAAGAGCCCACACATTTTCTCTTCCTTACCTAAACTTCTTCACATTTTAATTTAGATTTTTAGCATGCTCCTGGCATAGTTCATGTCCCCTGATGCTCCTGAAGTTCTAATTCCCTCTATACCATTCATTCATTGCATATATGTTTCATGAGCTCTTAACATGTGTAGGGTCATGATATGATATACAGATGAAGTGATCAACAAAGGAATGACATCTGTCCTCATTCTTGTGGAAGACAACACAGTTGTCACAAAGAGTAAATAAATGCATTCTGTCCTTTCACAATGGATATGAACAGGGAACTGGTTTGGCATTGCCTTAACTTGAGTGGTTAAGAAATCTTTTGAAATGGAAGTATCACAGGAACAGATTTCCTCAACCTCTACTCTGTCATCTTCCATCTCTCATCCCTCTAATGACATGGAATGATGTCCAGCACAGGAGCAGGGCAGGGAGTAGGTGTGTGTCAACCCCTCCATCCATCTATCTTCTTCCCTTTACTGCTTTCACCTTCTGCCAGTTATAAGACAAACACTTCTGCACATGAATATTGATGGACACAAATAGATGACCCAGGTCTCTGGGAAGAAGACAGGCTCATCTCTATTAGCAGTGTCAAGTAAAAGTATAAAGTAAAAGTTAAAGTATAAAGCAATGACCTTTTAAAAATGTAAATCTAATCATAGCGCCCTCCTGTCCTTGCTTAAAATCTTGATTTCCCACTGCTTTTGACATAAAAGTCACTTTAGAACTCTGCTTTGGGGACCTTGTGTGGCCTGAATCCAGTCTCTCCAGCCCCGCCTTTGGTTACTGCCCTCACTGTCCACTGAAGCCACCCTGGTCACATTTCAGTCCTCTGAGTTCCTTCTGCTCCCTCTCAGCCTTTGCACAAGCTGTTCCTTCTTTCTGGAGTGTGTTTCCTTCCATATTTACCAAGTTGATTCATCCCTAAGTATTAACTCAAATATTATTTCTTCAAAGAAGACTCTCATGGTTCCTGATGTTTATCATTTGTTTGTTTTTGTTTGTTTTAAAGAAAAGGTGCAAGCAGGAATGAAAGTGATCAAGCAAGAAGAGAGAGAAGATGAAGAAGTACTTTACCTATTTTTTATTTAATTGTTCATCTTGGTCGTTTCCCATACCTGGCATGAGAACGGGGATCCTTGGGATATATGTAGACTGTGCCAGCCAGCGGTGGCTAAACAAACCGTTACTCCATCAGGGTTGCTAATTTCTCATATCTTATTGCAGGTGACGTGGTTGCAATTTCATATCTATCTGGTTGACAGCTGATTCATCTTCCTCTTAAGGGAGTAAGGTCTGCAAGATCTGAAATAGTGACATTACTGATGACCACTGAATGTTCAGCCTTCACACAGGGTACTTGTTTATGTCTGTTGAATGAATGAAACATTGAATGAATGAATAGAAATATCTTTATACTCCCTTTCAGGCATAAACATGATCAATAACAGCTGTTGTAAGAAAAGACAGTCCCTATCCACGAATACAGTTCACTGCCTAGAAAATACTAGGTTATTGTTTTTCTTGCAAGCTGTTTATTGGTTCATTTAGCTAGAGAGTCCTGCCTTGGAGACTCTGAGGTTCATGTTGGGGGCGAGGTGAGGAGGGTGGTGTTTGAGAAAGAACACTCAAAGTTTACTGACCTACGCTTCTCCAGCAGAGTTTTGTGTACACATGTTTGTGTGTGCCACTGTATACATAGAGAGTATAGAAGTCTACACTCACTTTCCCACTTTTCTCTTTCGACTATTCCTCCTTCTCAACCCAAGTTACAGTTTTTTCCAAAGGTTCTTGGTGTAAATGGAAAAGAAATAAGTTAGGGTCATAAATAAGATTCAAGAGGAGTAACCAGCATAGGTTTGGGGGATGACTGCCCCTCCTTCCTCCTCTATAATTTATTGTTTTTCTTCTGTAGGAAGCCAAATGATATTTCTCTAATTAACAGACACCAGCAACTATCGTATAAATCAACATCACAGCCTTTTTAGGGATGCAGCCACTTTATGATCGGGGGATATAAATTAAACATCACAAATGCAGCTCAAGCAGCAAAGCGTAATGGAATAAGAGAGAAGGGCAGTCTGGCTCTGTGGACGATGGGTGCCGAGAGGACTCTTCACTCTGGGAGCTGCTGATTTCATCCCCACTCAACCTGGAGGATGTTCTCTGCCCTGGACCTGACCCCAACCATTCTTGTACTTCCTGTTGTATGTTGCTGTGAGTGTGACCGGGTGTGTGTACCCTGGAGAGCCCAGGATCCAGTGGAACCTCAGTTCTTGGTGCTGATTTCCTGGGTGGCCTTTGGAAAGTCATTTGCCTCCATGAGCCCTGTTTCTTTATCTGTCCGTTGGATATAATAACGATGCTTTATAGCCTGGCTGTGGGTAAATGCATGCAGGGCACTTAGGATAATTTCCAGCATGTAAAGCCACGTTTAATTCATTTGGACTATATGATTGTGATTATTATTGTTACCCTAGCCTCAAACCCCATGGTTGCGTGTGTAGTCACCCAAGTACTGATTTCGAGGCTACAGATTCCCATAGTTTGGCTCACTGTGTGAGGGAAAGCCTGGGGCTCTGCATTTAACAAATGTATGGATGCGTCTGCTGTAGGCGGTCTGTGAATCATGTTTGGAAAGCACCGATCCATGGCACACATGGAAAACTGAAACATTTATGGAATACAAAGTCTAAGCTCCACAGGCTAGGGATAAGACAATACCAAAACAAAAAAATTTGGGGAGCAGAGTTCAACTTATTTGTGTGCTACTTCCCTCTAGGGAGTGGACTCTGGGTGGGGGCACCATCTGTTTCTCAGTGTGGAAGGCGGCTGGTAGATGATGAGTTAAAATCAATCCTTTCTACTCACATATGCTTGAATTTGCTTCCTTCCTTCCTTGTCTCTTTCTCGTTCTTCAAATTTGTAATTATTTTAATAGTTCCTCCCACTCCAGAACCTTGAGGAGGGAGCAATAGTTTACACTTTCTAACATATTTACCTGTTCCTGACAGCACATAAAATTCCCAATCCTGTGATACCATCAGGGAGAAGATTATTATCTTCATTGACCAGATGAGAAAACTGAGACTTGCAAATAAAATAGGAGTTTCTGAGGTCACAGGGTTCTTAAGGAGTAAGTGTCTAGAGTCCAATATTTTTAATCCTCAATTGACTACTGCTTTTCTCGCTGTGCATAGAGGTTGTGGTATTTTCCTTTGCTCAGTACTGTGTGATCGTGGTGGTATAAATCAGATATAGACCAGAGTTATGTTTTGAGATGAAACATGCATGTCCATCAGTATGTCTGTGTGTACTGGGGTTGGGATGCAAAACCACTTGTAATAGCTCCTGTTCCCTTTGCCCCCTCTGGATTCTGACCACCACAATTGTATCTCACCCACTCCAAGCTCAGGCTCCTAGTTCAGTTTACCATTTAGAACAAAGACACTGTTCTGACATTTTAAGTCTTGGAGCATTTTGTCAAACACCTTGACATTTTTTAAATGGAAAGAAGTCTGTGTCTGAGGACACACACAGGACATTTCCTTCTTCCCTTTTGCCCTTCTTCTGTCAGTCTTCTGGGTACTATGTCTTCACTGGTCAAAGAAAGGCTGACCTATCCATAATAGATGGGTCCTGGGTAGGTGGGGATTTACAAGGCCCGGCAGCAACAGCCTCTGATATCATCTGAGCATAGATTTGGGAAAATCCTATTGAGCAAAGACTAACAGAAAGTTCTGGACTTGGGCAAAGGAAAGGATGGCAGGAAGATAAAGAGAGAAAAGGTGGGTGGCTTGTATGGTGGGCTCTATGTGGGGGATGAGGAGAGTGGAGCAGAGCCAGCACCCAGAGGCTCCTCAGTCTCTGCCAGAGCATCCACTAAAAAGATCTTGTCCTTGGTTTGCACTTGGGAGATGAACAGGGATCCCTCCTGTATCTGCAGTGGATTCACTGGCCACTCAGGTGAGCACAGCACAGAGTGTGTCCCTGTCCCAGCGACTGACCCAGGCAGCACAATCAGTTGGACCAAGACAGACACCAGACCTCATCCAACTCACCCCATGTGGTCAGTCCCTATTTTAATGCCAGAATGCACTGTGTTTCTCTGGAGACATAAAACATACACCCTGGGCACTCAGAGGGGACACGCACCCTGGGCACTCAGAGAGCGTGGTGTTTTTCCAGGTATTTTTAAAAGCTATTTTTAGAGACATTTTCAGTTCACTGCAAAATACAGGAGTTTTAGAGATTTCCCATATGCTTATCCACCCCCACATGCACATAGCCCTCCCATTGTCTTCACCCCACACCTGAGTGGTGCATTTAGTGCAATGGATGGACCTGCATTGGCTCATCATCATCAGCCTGAATATATAGTTTGCATTCAGGTTCACTTCATGTTGTTCAGTATTTGGATTTGGACAAATGGAGAAGGACATGTATGTGTCATCACAGCATCACACAGAGCATGTTCATTGCCATAAAAGCCACCTGTGCTCTGCTCTGCCTCCTCTCACTCCATCCTTGGCAACAATTGATTTTTTTTTCTTTCTCCATGATTTTACCATTTCTAGAATGTCATGAAATTTGATTCATTCCATAGGTAGTGTTCTCAGTGTGACTTCTTTCATTTAGTAGTGCATTTTAAGTTTGCTCATGTCTTATGATAAGTCATTTCTTTTCATTGCTGAATAATAGTCCATGGTTGGATGTAGCTATTTATTTATCCATCCACCTGCTGGGGGGCATCTTGACTGCTTCCTAGCTTAGGGAATTATTAATAAAGTGCTGTACACATCATATGAGGCTTTTGTGTGGGCATAAGTTTTCAACTCCTTTGGGTAAATATCAAGGATGCAATTGCTGGACTGAGAGGTAAGAGTATGTTTAGTAAGAAAATGGCCAACTGTCTTCCAAACTGACTGTACCAGTTTGCATTCCCATCAGCAACGAATGCTGGTGAATTCCTATTCTGTTGTTCCATAGCCTCACCAGCATTGGGTCTCACTCTTCAGGATTTTGGTCATTGTAACAGATGTGTGGTGATATCTTGGTGTTTTGATTTGGCATTGTTTTAAAGAAAACCCCAGCGTAGGTACCTGAATGGAAACCTGGGGTCATTTCAAAGATTTCCCCTCTTCTCAAAGTCAAGACAAAGGTCAATAAACTGTGCTACATATAAATACTTGGGAAATAAGCCCAGGTTTTGTGCCACATTCGGTATGATTTTATACTGCATTTTGAATATAAACTTTCAAATACAAGGGCTTATAGTTTTTTTTTTTTAATATAGAAAGAAAAACTTGGAATGAGTAAACATGTCCATTCTTCCCAAGCATGCATTTATGAGTTGGTAATATAGTATCCACTGGCTGCAAGCCTGAGGTGAACACCACTATTTGGTTGCATTGGCAGAAATCCATGGCCGAGCTTGGGGAACATGCATTTCCAGGTGGTTGTACTCTAAGAATCCTGCTATTCTCCTCTGGAGTAAGATCCAGTTTGCTTTCAGAGGTTCCTGATGCCTGACTGCTGGGCTTCAGAGTGGTGACAAAAGTAAGGCCGGGTGTGGGTAACGTCTCTTTTCCACCAGAGGAAATATACTCTGTCCTAATTGCCTTGTTTTTCCTAAACCTGAGTCCCAGTCCAAGGGGCCAACTTATCATTGTGCTGCTCCCATCTCACTCAGTTGAAGTTATATTTTCTTAAAGACACTTGGAATGATATGGCTGCCACACTTCTGCTTTACCACCAGATCTTTTTCCCCCCTGCTGTTCTGAATTCTGAATTCCATCCTGCGTCAGCAATCTTCCTGTTGAGACCTTATTGATCTGGTCACGGATGCACTAATTTTTTTTCAAGGTATGGAAGTGGATGTGGTCCTGGCACTTAACTCAATGGTGGGAGGAAGTCAGCTCCCAGCCCCGCTTCACCCAGCGTGTCTAATTAACATGGAGTCTACCTTCTTTGATGAGTTCATAAGTGTTTCACAGACAGGCGGGATGTAGCAACTTTGCAAGACACTGTTTAAAGATCTTCGACATCTGAGAAAGCCACAAAATCCAATAATCCTACTTTCAGAACTCCAGGGCGTCCACCGAGATCAATCTCATATCTAAACATCACATAAAGAGAGTGCATTGCATTATAGACTGGTTTCTATTGAACACTACCTAAGAAACAGCATTAGACAGTTTTGAAAAAATAATAGTCTATACCAGAGGGAATGGAAAAGGTTGTCAAATTCTGGAAAATTTCCTCCTTGATGAAAGCTGCACTTTCAAAATTGTTACATTATTAACAAAAGTCAGCATAGGTCCAATTTGTCTTTTGGACAGTTACTTGATGGATTAGATGTTGGAAAAAAAACTGGAGAAGCTTTTATGTTCCTCTTTGGTGACAGACAAAACTGCTATTAATACTTACTTCGGTAGCTGTGGGAATACTTACCCAAGGTCCTCTGGGGCTCATGATGCTGAAAGTTGTCTTTTCTTAGATGTGGCACTGAGACTGGTACCCATTGTGGCATGCACTCTCAATGCAAAGTATATCTGTTACTTGTTAGGAGACAGGACCAGAAAGAATCATCTACTTTAAATGTATGGAGAGCTTCCTTCTGCTGAGTGTGAAGAGAGTTTCTTTTAGTGAGATTCTGGAGCAGTGCTCCTTTTTTAAGAAAAATAATAAATGGCATTGAGAATTGCTTTCCATCTTTCTTTCACATAAGATATAGATTTACTTAGCTTATCATATTTCATTGAACTTTCCCAGTATTTTTTATCATTAATATTTCCAACCTTTGCTCCATGGAATGCTAAATTCACCTGTATGGGAAGGAAATATTCCTGTATTTATATCTGAGAAATGCTGGTGGAACAAAAACGTTAGAAAGTTCTTAAATGCAGGAATTTTCAGAGCTTTTAATAGGTTAAGGCATCATGTGGATTTCCAAGGGAGTAGGGAAATAAGCTAATGTTGAATTTCCTAAGCATATTTCATCATGAAATTCTTCATCAAAAACCATTTCTCTTGACTGATTTGGGGGAATAAATCTTGGGAAACACAGTTCTGGGTACACATCACATTTCATTAGCACTTTACAGTTTAGTCTGAGGAGAGATCCAAAAGAAAGAGAAAGTCAGGTGAGTTGGGCTTTCCCTGAAAGTACTCTCCCACATCTCCTCTGGACTCTTTCAAGATTGGTTTTTCAAAGTAGCGACAATTCCCCGAGTCCCTAATTCAAGGGGAGTTACTGGTGAATCAGAGCTGTCATAGATGCAAACAATAGCTTGGAATTATTTATATTTCTTGAGCCGCTCTAATTTCATGTTTGTTCTCTTCCTGCACACTTGAGAAATTTTGAGACAGGAAGTTATGTCTGTTTCATGTTCAATGTCTGGGTGAAAAGTGAAGAGTCATCTCAGTGGTGCAGCTACTTTCCATATCAAATTATTCAAATCCATCTACTTTCTAATCATCATAAAACTGCCTCTAATATTTTCTCAGAGTATCTACAGTGTCCTTCCTTAGCCAATGGAAGTCCAACATAGGCACCTAAAACTTGCTTCTCAATGTTTCAGTCTACATTATGATAACTATTATAACTTAGTTTTAGTGTACTCTCTAGAGTCCACATTTCTCTCCCTCCCTCCACACCGTGTGATTTTTAATTTTTAATTTTTCATTTGTATGTTATGGACCAATGTCCTCGAAACATATACTGATGCAGAATTTTCAAGAAAAACAGATTAGAGGAGAGCTAAAATCAGAAAATGCCAGCATGAGACCGCTAATATATATCCTCACACTATGCTCCATGACCTTTCTTTATTTTGTACTAGTTCCAACTTAAGTAAATTCCATGGTGTTTGGTTGGTGAGACACTAACTCTTTTATGGCAAAATGAATTAGTGTTTTATTTATATATTTTAAACTTAGTTAGACACTCCCTTAAGGCTCACAGCCAAGTCAATAAAGTTATGTTTGAAGATGGAGTTTGAAATTCTATTTTCATTCATTTTAATGGTTTACAAGTAAATTGCATTTTCTACTTCATTCTGTGACATAAGTCAATAGGTATCCAATGTAAATGTAGTTCATTTATATCTGAATTGATGTTCTGTCCACCATTACCTTATGTTTCTAATGCATTCTGATACATTAGTAAATAGGCTTGTCTGATTAATCATTAGCACATGAAAAGAATTAGCTGCTGCCTGCCAAATGGAATTATTGACATTGATAAGAGGACCAAGGATGGTATCACCTGGAAATGGAGAATGCAAGTAATTCAAGGCAAGAAATGCCTCGATAAACATGGACAACTCTGCAACTATTTTACTAATTCTCTATATGATAGGCATTCTATGCTTTAATTAAAGACATAAAAGCAATTTTCTGATACTCAAACTTGTGAAACAGTGTTATTATACAAACACATTTGCCTAAAATCTAAATATATTTTAATCTAGGGAAGAAACTCTTGATATCTACCAAAAATGAGGGAGGGTTTTAGAACCTTCAAGAAAATGACAAGCACAGAGAAATCCCCTAGAAGTAGCACTAGTATGATTCACACCCTGATGTTTAGTGCTATTTAACCTGAATGCCTATGTTCCAGGCAGTCAACGATCCCAGTTTTGTCCACAGATAGGTATACGGGTCGGAGAACTGTGCGCACGTGGGCACACACACAGGTATACACACACGAGCACACACACACACAAGCACACACAGTCACACGCGGGCAAGCACAGACAGAGCGCAGATGTTCATCTCCTTTGCAGAAACCTCAGGCAGCACACATTCTCCTTTTATGGACCCCGAATGCGGCACTTCGCAAAGGCGGGCAGACTTGATGTCTACGTAATGCACTGAAAAACCAGCGTGTCGTGGGATAAGGCAGTATGACATACCTAAAAGGGTCACAGCTCCATCATCTTGAAAATGCTCATGTAATTCCACTTTGTTATTGTCTGAGCCATTAGATTTAAAAGCCCTTCTGTGTGATTGCCAAGTACATTAATGTGAACAAATGGTAAAAGTCTAGCTGCCGGAGCCGCCAAAACTGGCATGAGGTCTCCAGGCAGGGCCGCGGGGTGGCCACCGCCTGTTGCAGCGTCATGGTTGCTGAGAGCTGTCTTATGTGGGCTTTAAAGGGCACAGAGAAGGTGCAGAAGAAATGCTGTTATGGGCCCCTTTGCTCCGTTCTGACCTGAAGCCAAAGCACTGGGGGCTCTAGAACTGTGGCTAATGAAGGGGCGTATTCCCCTTTCATGAGCTGAGATCCTGATGAATCAAGAGCCAACCTTCCAGCAGTATGTCTTTAGAATTTACTTTCTCTTCCTCAGTTTCCCCAAGTGCCAAGTGGTGATATCTGCTCCCCTTTCTACCTCCCACGGTGTTTGCCTTTCAGACAAAATGACAGTTCTGAAAACATTAAGGAAGTGGAGCTTATTAATTGCAGGGCAGCCGAGGTGGTGATCTACTCCAGTATGTCTTCTCTTTGGAATTCAAAGCTACCTGCAGTCCAGGGCTCTGGATTAATTCCAGTGAAGAGCTACGTATTTCATGTCCTCATTTCAATTTGGGACAAAATTTTCTCTCACCTTTAGATTCATTTTCTGTTGGTTCTGTTGGAACCTAGTGGATAGCGCATGGATTCCTTTTGAGGTTTGTGTGGTGTCAGGAGATAAAAGAATCAGAGTACCTATGGGTCCTCACTGTCACATCCTGTTTTAATCTTAGCTCTAGGGAGAGGCTTTCTCCATGATCCTAAGAGGAAGATTTTTCCAGAAAGAGCCTAGACCATGATGAAGGGGTATGAAAATGCACATCAGGATTGGTCTGTTGTACAAAGGCCTGGAGCACAGGAAAGGGAGAAGGAGAGAAATGGGCACATGATCTCAGTAGATCAATCACTTTCCTTGTGTGACCATTGTTAAATGAGCTCTACCCCACTTACCTCATCTATAAAATGGGTGTCATAATAGTGTCACCTAATCATGAGATCGTCAAGAAGAATGAAGGATTAAAGCCCACACAGCACTGGGTAACATGTCTGACACATAGTGGGCATTCAAAGACTTACTATCGTTGTTTACTGCTGGAGGTGCTGATGATGATGGCCATGGTCACAGAGAGGATGCACAATTAGTGGAGGTGGGTTTGGCTGGCTGCGAGACAGGGTGTGAAAAGTTTTGAACACTGTTCTTAGATTTCCTTGGGTGTTAACAATGTGATTGGGTCCCCAGAATGACTCATGTCTGGGATAATTAAAGATGGCTCTCCCTAAACTCTGGGTTTGCCTCTTCTCTCTCTCCCTCTCCCTCTCTCTCCTCTCTTTCTTTCTTTTCTTCTTTTTTTTGTAGAACTTATTATCTGGTTCACGGCCATATCACAGGGCCAGGAGTAGTGCTTGGAGCCTGCTCGGCGCTCAATAAGTATTTGTTAAGTGTATGAATGAGTCTTCTACTCCTGAAAGTGACTCCTGTCCCTTTTTTATTTAGCTTGAGACACACTTGCCAGATTCATTGCAACTAAGTGAAAGCCTTTTCCCTGCACTTAAAATAAGAGTGATAGAGGACGAGTTTTCTCTTAATAAAATAGACACAGTTTGTTTGAACATGTCAACACCAGGTCCTGTAAATTGCAGACCTTCCCTGCACTTTTGGGGTCCACTCAAGTCACCCTTCAGTGAAGCCAGAAAACACTCACCTGGAGTATAAGGACCTTTGTATGTTTTCCTTCCCACTCTGGGTCCTCATGTACCCTCACTTACAACAGTACCCAGAAATATGGCAGCAAGCCATTTTCTGGGCAGGGGCAAGGAAGCCAGGAAGTGTGATATTTTATTAATTATTACAAAAATAAACCGCAGGGCTGAGACTCGCTACTGCAAAGCACAAGTGTGAAAATCCCACTTTCCTGGTGAAGAAAAAGCTCCTCATTAACTACATAGATCTTCCCTCAGCAACACGCGGCATAGGAGGAAAGAATAGAGTGCAGACATTATCAGCATTTTAAACAAATGAAAAAGTTTGCCTCCAAGAGATGGTGTGGTAAATCATATTTCCTTCCAATGTACTAGTAGATTTGCAGCCTTGTGCCTTTTCCTTTCAGTGTTTTTCCCCCAGATAATTTAGGAAACGTTGATTCATGTCTTACAGCATGTTTGCTATTAATAACTTTTCTCATTTCAAAATTTTGAATGTTATCCAGATGTGCACCTTGCAAATGTGAATTTTAAGTACTTACTGTTTCAATCATTTTGCATCTTTGGAACATTAAACCAATTTTCAGCCTGCTTTTCAGACCCTTAAAGTACCATGAGAAGGTGAGGAGAGAGAGCACGTGCTGTGTGAAAATTGATACATAATCTTGATCTGGGCATTTTATGACTGTATGTCTTCATAACTGTTCTAAGAAATCGATTTTATGCTTTAATTTTAATAAATAATCATCTTAAGAAACTAGCAAAATGGATTTATTACTGAGTAACATTGAGTAAAATGAGGTTCAATTTGTGGTCTAGACTTTTGGGAAAAAAAAGGCAGCTGATACCATTCTCAAGACAGCCTGTCCTCTGTATTGCATAATGGCCTTTAATATAATGTGGCATGAAGACAGTGGCTAGACAGGAAATTGTGAAAGCAAAGCAGACTTCCTAAACAAAATGGACACGTATTATCTATTATATGTCTGTTAGAGCAAAACTGGGATAGAAACTTTTATCAACAAGTGATCCTAGGGTCCTATGATTTGGTGGATAAGTATTTTCTCTTTCAGCTAATCCTCTGGTTTGTAGTCTTATTTATGAATTTCTGGGGAATAATTTGGATGCATAAGATGAGCAAAGCTTTGAGTGTTCTACATCCACTTGCTATATTAACTTGGATAAGGTATTGCTTCTATAACAAATATCTCCAACTATATAGGAGGTATAAAAAAGGAGTTTGTTTCTGGCTCATCTACCAGATCGCCTGAGAGCAGTTTGACTCCAGGTTCCTGCAAATCATTGCTCTTGTGTGCCCTAGGGCTTTGACATGTCTCATGACTGAAGTTGGGCTGCTGTGGTATTCATGTTTATAATTGATTTTATGGAAGGAATATTGCATTATAATAATATAACATGCAATAGCTTTAAAGTGTACATCACAGGAAGTCACCATCTGGTAAAATGGTTAGTTCATCATTATTTCCATTTTTCTTTCACTACAATTAATCTTCTTTATCCAATTTGCCCTCTCCTGCCCCTTCTCTTCCTGCAACCACTGTTTGGAATTTTTTTGGGGGGTTAAAAGTCTATTGTTTGGTTTAGTTCATTTTTAAAGCTATTTTTTGTTTAATTTGGTTCATGTGTTTACTTGTTATTTCTATACATCACATATACGTGCTATCATACAATGTCTGTCTTTCTCCTTCTGCGTTCTCACTAAGCATATTCAAATTCAAATCAGAAACAAGAAGAAAGTGTGTCACATTTCAAAGGTGACAACTTTGTCACTTGGACAGCCAACTGCAAGGGGGTCTGGAAAATGTGGTCTAGCTCAGATGGGAGACCTGCTGCATTCTATCCTATGGAGGTAGAAGAAGACAGATGATATGGACTTGGAGCAGTCTCTGTTTCAACCAGCTCACACTCAGGCCATTTTAGGCCGGTGTGCCCAAGGGCCACCCTCACACCAATACACAACGTGACAGCGTTAGCCAAGCAACAGGCCTCAATTCACTAGTCCTTTTCCTGCAGCTGGACTCTTTCCTCTCCTTCTTTCCCCACAGGAATAGAACCCCAAGGATCCAGAGTTTTCACATCAGCTTTATCTTCCCAAGCCTGCAGGGCAAAGATGAACCAACAAACTTCATAGCAGCTTTACCTCATTTGTTTACCTTTCTTCCAAATTAGCCCAATGTTCCCTTTCTGTTAAATAAAACCCAGCGCTTGCCGTGAAATAAATAAATTAAGAAATCTGAACAAAATAGTTGCTGGGTCAGTTTAAGTCCTGTGTCTCCCACCCACGCATACCCTCAGTGTCACTTTTATGGTTGACATCTATTCTGTGACCTTGGCTGTTTAATGTTCAGGACTGATATTGGCAGTGTGAAAGCATCGGCTGCTCATCTTCATCTTGGCTGTAGTGTGTGTTACTGGTGGGAGTCAGAATAGTGAACAAAAGGTGGACTCGGGGCTCAGCTTGGCCTGGGTTTAGATTCATGTGGCTGTGGCTGCATTTGTTTTGCACTCAGCCTCAGTTTACCCACTTCAACATAAGGATAATAAAATGTCTCACATGTGCGTCATTGCTGTTAAAGGAGTTAAAGGAGCTCGAGTTTCTGCCATATTTGAGGCTCACTGCTGAGATTATTCTAAAGGCAATAAAATCAGTAGCCCCTGAGTTCCTGAGTCTCCTTTGCTGTTGGCTTGTTATTCACCTTCAAACGAAGTACTTAGCGCTTCCAAGCTTCAGTCTTCTTGCTTGTAAAAAGGAATTATTTGTGCCTTACTTATGAAATGGTGTTGATGCAAGGAATGCGCAAAATATGTATGCGAAGGCAATTAGGGGGAAAAATAGCAACAAAGCATAACAAGTGCTGTGCAAATATGAGTCATTGTTTCATATCAATGTCCCCACATTGAAATAATGGCTAGTTGGGTTTCAAATGGAAAGATCCTATTCCTTTGATAAACAACTGAATCCGGTGTGTCTGAAAGAATTCACGGGATAGGAAAGATCCTCCAGGTAACTGTTATTACTCTAGTTTAATCTCAGACACTGTCACCTAAAGAAATAAGTCAAGGGAATTTGTTCTGTATTTGAGGTCAGACTGGTCTAATATTTTCAGCTTTTAATCTTCCCCAGTGGAAGCACCTCCATTAAATGGACATGCTGGAGAGAGTGGAAGGAAATTAACGGAATGTTGACAGTAGCTCAACACTGTTCAAAAATATTGTACATTTGTCCTTTGGTTTCCAATTGGTGACATGATCTTATTAGGCAATTGGGAGTATTATAGGCAAGAGTTTGGCTTGTCCTCACTATGATGTGCTTTTTGTTGTTGCTGTAGTTGGTTTTATAGTCAAGTTTTACCTTGGTAAATCCTTATTGACAAGTGAGCTTTCCTTCCTTCCTTCCTTCCTTCCTCCCTCCCTTCCTTCCTTCCTTCCCTTCTTTCCTTCCTTCCTTCCTTCCTTCCTTCCTTCCCTTCTTCTTTCCTTCCTTACTTCTTTGCTTCCTTCCCTCCCTTCCTCCCTCCCTCCTTCCCTCCTTTCTTTCTTTGTTACGATGATGTCTATGTTTGCTTTGGTTTGGGATTATGACAGTTCTAATTACAGATAATTTGAAAACTATAAAAAGGTACAAATAAGAGATTTTTAACACCCAAAACTGTTATTAAATTCATTTGTTTCTTTCAAGAATTCTTTATTTCATGTCTAAAGATGTAAGCTGAAATGGTAGAAGCAGAGATGAAGAACAGCAACGGTTTGAGATGAGAGAGAGAGAGGAACAATCACCACTTTAACCATGTCTGTCTTCAAAATAACCCAACTGGAAGGTATCAGAACTTAGAGATGTATGAATACTGTTTTTAGGTGAGGAGATTGAGGCCTATAGGGATGAAGTAATTCATCTAAATGAGAGGAAAAAGAGAGAGTGTTTGTGTGGTTCTTACCTTTTTCATTTTCTAGCCATCTGTAAGACTGGCCAGCCCTGCCCTTGCCCTGCTGCATAGTCTACAATGAGATACAATTCTAGAGCTTAGCCACTTGGTTCGTTTGTGGATCCATTCTACATATCTCTTTTCAGAAGATTTTTCATCCTCTTACTATTATGCCTTTTCTCATTCTCATTCTTCTACATGTTTCTGCAACATGTTCTGATTTAAACAGTCATGTTTGCAGACTGATGGGGTGTCTTACTTAGTAGGGTTGTGTTCCCAAAAGTCATGGCTTAACGCAATAGATGTTTACTTTATATCAGTGCAAGTCTACCGCAGGTTAGCAGGAAGACTACTCATCACTGTGACTCAGAGACTTCAGTTTACAGTGTTCCATCCTGACATATGCTTCCATGTGAACAAAGCAAGAATCATGCTCTAACTTCACTGGACATGACAAATGTATCTAAAACTTCCATTTTATTAGCCAAAGGATGTTTAGTGGTCCATCTACATTCACATGCCCCGTAGGAAGAACTATGGTATTTGTGAGGAAGCTTAATAACATTTTGTCTGGGCAAATAAAACTACCATGTACCCTCCAGAGAGTTCATACAGAAAGCGTCCCCCAGGTATGGGCAACAGGTATACCTCCCATGAACTCTTCTTACACATTGGTCAGTATAATTGTTACACTGGAAGGTACTAGAAATAGGGTCTGCTCATATTTCTATATTCAACTTTTAGTGGAATCTCCATACTGTTTCCCATAAGAGTTGCACCAATTTGCACTCCCACCAACGGCATAAAAGTATTCGCTTTTCTCCATATTTTCACCAACAATTTATTATTTCTAGAGCTGGATAATAGCCAGTCTCTCAGGTGTAAGGTGTTATCACATAGTTTTGATTTGCATTTCTCTGATACTCAGCCAGTAGGAGCACCTTTTCATGTACCTGTCAGCCATCTGTATATCCTCTTCAAAAAAATGTTTCTCCAGTTCCTTTGCCCATTTTTTGACATTGTTTGTCTTCTATGAGTTCTTTGTCTGCTTTGGATATTCAGCCCTTAGCAAAAATATGGAGCACAAAAATCTTCTCCCAGTTAGTAGGTTGCCCTTTTGTTTGGTGATATTTTCCTCCACTGTGAAGAAGCTTTTTAGTTTTATATGGTCCCAATTGTTTTTGTTTGTTTTTTATTTCCCTTGATGCTGGAGTTGAGTCTCCAAAGGCCTCTCTAAGGCTGATGTCACGGAATGTCTTTCCTATATTGTCTTCCAAGAATTTTGTGGTTTCTGTTCTTATGTTCCAGTCTTCAGTCTATTTTGAGTTAATTTTTATGAGTGGTATTAGAAAGCGATCTAGCTTCATTCTTTTGCATGTGGCTGTCCAGTGATCCCAATACTATTTTTTGAAGAGACATTCCTTTCTCCATGCTATACTTTTGATCCCTTTGCATAGATTAACTGTATGTGAGTAAGTCAGTTTCTGGTGATTCAGTTCTATTCCATTGATCTGTGCTTCTTTATTATTTCAATATCATACCACTTTGTCCATAATCACTTTATGGTATAGCTCAGTGTTTCGGAGTGTAATACCTCTAGATTTGTTCTTTTTTCTCATAATTGCTTTGGATACTAAGGATCTTTTGTTTTTCCATAAAAAGATGTAAGGTATTTTATTTTGTTTCCTTGAAATAAGCCTGTGGGATTTTATAGGAAATTAAACTGAATGTACATATTGCTTTAGGTAAGATGGCCATTTTAGCGATATTGGTTCTTCCCAGTCATGAGTAGGGGACATCTGTCCATCTCTTTTAAAGAAAGCTTTGTAGTTTTTATTGTACAGGTCTTTCACCTCCATTGTTAAGGTGTATTTCAAGATATTTGACTCTTTTTACTTTAATTTTAAATAGCATAGTTTTCTTCTAGAGTGCTGTGTGTGTATACGAATGCAATGGATTTTTGTACATTGAGTTTGTCACCTGCCATTTTACTGTATTCATGGATTAGTTATAGTAGTCTCTTGACAGTTCTTATGACATATATGTATATATCTGTATACACATGTTTGTGCATCTACTGCTATGATCATGTGATTTTTCTCCTTGCTTTTGTGGATAAGGTGTGTTACATTGATAGATATACATATGCTGAACCATCCTTGTATCCCTGGGATAAATCCTACTTGTTGATGATGGATGATCCTTTTGATGTATTGTTGCATTGCTTTGCTAACATTTTGCTGAGAACTTTTTCATCTATGTTCTTTAGAGATATTAGTCTGTAATGTTCTTTCCTGGTGACATCTTCAGCTTTTGGTACAAGTGTGGTATTAGCCTCATAGCAACAGTTGGAGACATTCCCTGTTCTTTAACATTTTGGAGGAGTTTGAGTAGAATAGGTATTAATTCTCTGAAACTTTGGTAAAATTCATTAGAGAAGTCATCTGGTTCTGGGCCTTTAATTTTAGGGAGACTTGATTACCTCTTTGATTCCTTGCTTATAATTGTTCAGATTTTCCAATTCTTCCAGGTTCAGTCTTATTAGACTATGTTTTTCTAAAAATCTGTCCATGTCCTCAAGGTTTTCCACTTTATTGACATAGAGCTGTTCATAGTAGCCTCTTATGATCTTTTGTATTTCTGTGGTATCTGTTGTAACATCTTCCCTTTCATTTTTTTTTCCATTGATCAACTAGGTTGTCTTTCTGCTTTCTATTTCATTTAAGTCTGCTTGAATTTTTATTTCACTTCTTCTACTGATTTTTGAATTTAATTATTCTTCCTCTAGTCACTTTAAATGTAGGATTAGTTTTTTTTATTTTTATTTTTCTTGTTCCTTGAGGTAGGCCTGCATTGCAATAAACTTCCCTCAGTACTGCTTTTGCTGCATCCCATCGATTCTGGTAGCTCGTGTCCTCATTCTAATTTGTTTCTAAGTATTTTTAAGTTCCTCCTTTTATCCTTTTATCCAAGAGTCACTTGGAAACATATTTGTTAGTTTCCAATTAATTTGTCTCCCAGCTTTCTTTTTGTGATCGATTTCTAGTTTTAAGCCATTGTGGTCAGAGAAGGTGCTTGGTATGATTTCAATATTTATAAATCTGTTGAGACATGTTTTATGTCCCAACATATGACCTATCTTTGAGGATGTTCCATATGCACTTGAGAAGAAAGTGAAATCTATAGTCATTGAAGTAAGTGTTTATGTCTATTAGAACTGACTGTTCCAAATGGTCATTTAGGCTACTGTTTTCCTGTTAATTGTCTGTTTGGTTCGTCTGTCCATTGTTGCTAGTGAGGTGCTGAAGTCTCCTAGTATTATTTTGTTCTTGTTGATTTATCTTGTCAGTTCTAATACTTGCTTAATATATTTTGATGCTCCTTCTTTTGGTGCACATATGTTAATAAGTGTTATGTCTTCTTGCCAGATTGACCCCTTATTCATTGTATGATATCCATCTCTATCTTCTGTTATGCTTTTTAGTTGAAAGTCTGTTTTATTTGATATTAGTACAGCTGTTCCTGCTTTTTATGGTTGTCATTTGACTTTACGATTGTCTTCCAACCATGACTTTGAGCTTATTTTTATGTTTTGAAAGAAGGTGAATTTCCTGAATGCAGCAGAAGGTTGGGTTATACTTTTTAACTCATTCAGTCACTGTGACATTTGATTGCTGAGTTTAATCCATTAACTTTAAGGGTGATTATTGTTATGTAATTGTTCGTTGTCATTTTGTAATTTGTCTTATGATTGTTGCTACAGACAGTACCTTTGTTCTTTCTCTTTTTAGGTGGATTGGGTGTGGTTATATTTTGACTGGTTTCCCTTTTTGTTTTTTCTTTGCTTTTTCCCTGGAGATGTGTTTTAAGGTTACCCTGAGGTTAGCATTTTTATTTCCTATTTTTATTTGAAAGTGGGTTGATCTTGCACTCATTCTAACCATCCACGTACTTCTCTCCTCTTTTATATTTTGTTGTCTTACTGTTTTTAAGTGGTGTTTCTTTATACTTTATAGAGCACCCTTTAATATTTTTTGTATAACTGGTTTTGTGGTGATGAATTCCCTTAACTTTTTCTTATCTGAAAATATTTAATGATAGTCTCACAGGGTATAGTATCCTACATTGAAAACCCTTCTTTCAGCACTTTGAATGTATCGTGCCATTCCTTTCTGGCCTGCAGAGTTTCAGTTGAGAAATTCACTGACACTCTTATTGGGATTCTTTTGTATGTGACTCATTTTTCTTGAGCTGCTTTTAAGATTCTTTATCTTGTATCTTTAACATATGATAACAATGTGTCTAGCTGTATGTCTGTTTGGGTTTCTATTATTTGGAAATCTTTGCAGCTCCTGCACAACATGATGGATGGGTTGGGGGCGGTAGATTCTCCTAGCTGCCTTTCATTATGGTGGGACGCTGTATAATTTTCCCTTCAAGGACTCAATCTCAGTTTCACCAGGACATAAGTCCTCTTTCTGTTCTGCACCAAGACCCTCCCCCACTGTTCCATGTCTAGTCCCTGAGAAGTTCTCTTCTTTCTGAGAGAGGCTGGTTCTTCCCAAGGCTCCACCCTCTCTGTCATGGGAATTCTGAATCCACAATGTTGCTCTGACACCTGACGTTTTTTGCTACTCTTTCTGTTAGTGAATGCTGTTGCTGTCTCTGTAACTTCTGGACCTGCTTTTCCTCAGCACCTGTGTCTGTAAAATCGGTAATTCCAAGTTGTTCCATGGGGAAGAGCTGAAACTCACTCCTATCAGGTTGCTATTTTGACTAATCTCTCCTGTCTGCTCATATTTCATTATTAAGCCTCCAACTCAGATCTTCCAAAGGCAATGGATAATGCCTGCACCAGAAGTCACTACTCTCTGACAGAATTAACTTGGAAGAATATTTATATCAAAGACCACAGTTGCTTGTTTGTTCTTCATCTGTATACAAGTTGCCTTTTGTTGAACGGGTTCACATTTGTGAAATCAAACATTCTTTCCAACATATTTGCTAACTGGCAGACTCTTAACGCTGTACTAGTGATGTCATAAGCAAGAGAGATAATGAAGTCCTTATTGCTACGGTATTATTAGAGGCATACACAGAGGAAATAATGACAATAAAAATGTAAAATTCTAGCTACTGTAAAGTGCTATGAAAGGGACTGTGACTTAACCTGATGGGAGTAGTTGTCAATTAGGTGCAGTGGTGTGGCAGGAAGGCCATTGTGAGCAGAGGGCACAAACTGGACAGAGGATCAGTAGCAAGAAGAAGAGAAGGCATTTGGAATTTGGAAGAAGACTTGGTTAGATAGTCAAAAAGAAAACAGTATGGTTGGCATTTAAGTTATGGCAGGCTTGGTTAAAGGTTATAGTCTTTAGCTGAAGTGCAGGAAATCTAGATTTGCATTTCAAAACAAGTGCTCTGGATGTCATATAAAAAAGCAGTGCCTTCAGGGGCCATTCTGAGTGCAATAAGAGGACACTTGCTTTGCTCATGTGCAATATTGTGATTTATACAAAAAAAGTATTTAATCATTCAAGTGCACAAAATGTATTTCTCACACTTATTTGGATTTCATTCATAGTTCTTGACTCACAGTTCTCAAAAGTCTAGAGATTTCTTGTGTTGAGAGTAATAAAGATTCATTTTGTTACATGAATGTGGTGGCTTTGGGGAAGAACCTAAGGGTGGGGGTTGTTGGCCAGGAGAACCAATGATGTGATTAGAGAAGGCTGGAACTTCCAGTCCCACCCCCAGACATCCAAGGAGGGAAGAGGGACAGACACTGAATTCCCTGGCCAGTTATGTAATCCATCACACCTAAGTTATGAAGTCTCCATTAAAGCACAGAATGTTGTACTTTGGATAGTTTCTGAATTTGCAAACACATGGTGATTTCAGAAGAATGGTGTACCTGGAGGGGACGTAGTTGCTCATTTCCCCATACATTCCCCTATGCATCTCTTCCAACTAATTAGTCTGAATATTATCCTTGGTAATAAATCTGCAATCTAATAACTAAATAGATGTCATAAGTTCTCTGAGATGCTCTAACAAACTTACGGAATTAAAAGATAACTTGGGAACTTCTGATCTATATTCAGTTAACTGCACAGTATCAGCCTAGCCTTGTAATTGGTACCTCAAGTATAATTGATCTGGTGAGACTAAACCTTTGACTTATGGAATCTGATACTATCTCTGGGTAGATAGTGTCAAATTGAGAATTGCTTGTTGGTGACAGGATGTCTTCGTATACTGGTATTGTAACTGACTCCAGAAATTCCAAACAAGTTGAACATGCCCTTAACTGGCATGTGGTGGCAGAGCAGGGAAGCAGTTGAAGCAGTTTGAAGAGATAGTTAGCAGGCATCATTGCATCTAAGAGGAATGCTAAGAACTTAATAGAAGTCCTGTACTAGCAATGGTATCACAGGAAGAAGGTTGCCATGTTGAAAGGACAAATGGGCAGTGTCCTGTTGATCCCCAATTCCAGGGATAGAAGCAAGTGGAGTAGCAGTGGATACAAAACTATGCAGTTATTAGGAAAGATTGTGTTTTCTTCTTGCCTAAACCCTCTTGAATGTACCAATAAGAATTGAGTAAACAACATACTTTGATCTTCTGCTTCTCCAATAGAGAATAATTTATTTCACTGCTTATGAACTATCTAAAAGGTTCTTCTGAGTAGAGAGACAGGAGTCCCCTGATTCTTTTTCTTTTTAAATTTAATGTTTATTTAGGTAACTTTGCTTTACAAAATAATCTGACTCTTCTGTAACTACTTCATGACCCCACTACTGTTATCATTGACTGCTTTACCTGGCTTAGTGAAGAAGTTGTAAATGCTCTTTATGATGTAGAACTGTGAACTCTGAACATAGGCATCTGGCCCATACTCTTAAATCAGACCTTATGCTTAAAATAAAAATAAAAAGTTCTGCATGATTTATGAGAGAGGGTCACAATATATAGTCAGTGGGTGACCGGATGTTAACTCTTACTAATTCCCTCCCCAACAGAAAAAAAATTGCTTCCAAGCGAGTCTAACCCTCTGTATATTTTCTTTAGTTCCATAGTTCATTATGCACACTGCAGTA
Organism: Solenodon paradoxus; assembly: GCA_004363575.1. Taxonomy (NCBI): domain Eukaryota; kingdom Metazoa; phylum Chordata; class Mammalia; order Eulipotyphla; family Solenodontidae; genus Solenodon; species Solenodon paradoxus. The sequence goes on from RJWH01000168.1 coordinate 568,756, forward strand.
ATTTGTTGACTATATAAGGCAAATCCATGATAAAACCAGAGAACTTCTCCAAAGTAAATATTTGGTGCTACGAAATAGGGCCTTTTTGCACATTAATCCCATAATAAAATATCATTTGCGGGAGGAACAAGGCTCATTTGCTAATTTTCTAAATCGCTGTAGGTCACAGAAGCTTCTAATTACTTTGAAAAATATTTTCTTTATGGAGAAGTAGTATTCTCAGTCAAGAAGCCCAGCTCCCTAATGCTTTGGGCAGCTGCAGAAGCCCCAGATGCCATTCAACAGTGGATTGGGGAAGGAAATGGTGATTCAGCTTCCTTCTTTCCAAGTCCTAGATGTTTAAGGCAAATACAGGAGTTAAAGTTAAGAGGACAGATGTGAATAAGCTGTGAGAAGGTAAAATTTGCCTAATGTGTCAGAAGAGTAACAAGTAGCCTTTCCACTTTAGTGAGGATTTATTGTTCACAACCATCCTTATATCATAGCATTTCCAGAACTCGTGTTTGCCCTGGAAGCAGTTGAGTAGAATGTTCAAAAGCAAGGTATGGATGGTTTTGTGAGGTTGGTGTCAAGAAGAGAAGATGGACCTATGAATTAATAACTTTAAAAAGTAAAGCTCTGCTGGAGGATGTTGGGATCAAGGAATATATAAATGATCATAGATAAATATATTTATCTTTAATTTTTAGAATAAAAAAAGAGAAATTCTCTGAAAAACTACTATACTTCATTTAATACATTGCTTGTACATTTGATTCAGAGTGAACCTGTGTCCCTAAAACCTACAGTATTGTTGCAGGTGCTGATGGCTCTGTTGTTAAGCCCATGCCTGGGGAACAGTTCACTACAGTCAAAGGATTTCACTGGTTTCACTGCCCGGGACCAGCAGAACAACTTACTAAATAAAATACTTCTTCCTCTTCTCATTTCCTTCCTGCCTACTGCATGCCTTCCTTCATTCCTGCCTGCCTGCCTTCATTCCTGCCTGCCTGCCTTCATTCCTGCGTGCCTGCCTTCATTCCTGCGTGCCTGTCTTCATTCCTGCCTGCCTGCCTTCATTCCTGCCTGCCTGCCTTCCTTAACAAATAAACAAACAAGCAAAAACCTTATAATGGTTTGAAAACTACTGATCAAGAAAGGCCAGTTCCAAGGCACTCATTTAGAATGAGTTGAGAATATATTTAGGTCACTTATTAATGGCATATATTTTCTTACATCTCGTAACTTACAATATTGCTAACCAAGGCACCTCAATAAACAAATAAGAAGAAACACGAAGTGCAGAATAATGCAGGCACTCTACTCAGTTTTCCTAGTCTTTGAGCTACCTGTTTCCTGGTAGCAAACAGGTAAGTCAATGAGCCTTCAGGTGATGCCAGTTCAGGCTACCAAGTTGCTCCTGGCCTTTGAGTCTTTTCAGCTAAAGTCCCAGACAGGAAGTGGAGGCAAACCGTCCTTGAATTCCATGAATAGAGAGAGATAGAGATAGGTAGATAGATAGATAATGTATTTGCTCTACTGCGGTGAGGCAGAAGTAGTGATGGTGACTTCGGAGGGTGGGGAAATTTGGGGATTGCTTCTCAGAAGAGCAATACTTTGATTTTGGAAGTGAAAGTAGAATTTTGCTAAAATTGTATTCATCAAACAGTAAACTTGACAAATAGACTACATAAACAAGCTTACTGCCACAACATAGCTGATGCATAGGAGGAAGATAGGATTAAAAATAGTAGATAATATCATTTAAATACAATAAGTCAGACTCTATGCCAAGCGCTTCCCAAATGTGGTTTTAATTAGATGCTATTATTCCCTGATGGAAGAACTGAGGTTTAGAGAGTTTAAGCAACTCTTTTAGTCAACACACCTGGTTAGAAAATTTCAGCTGCAGTTACCTAGATGTAGAACCTTATGTTTTAACCCAGAGAGCAATACTGTCACTTAAGCTGATGGCTGAAACATTACATGAGGTAAGTATGAAGGAAGTTTCATGGATTTCTCAACTGAAAAAGTGAAAAAAAAAAAAAAAAGAAGAAGAAGAAAGCTAGGTAGCATGAAAACAAAATTAAGACTGGCAAATAGGAAGTTCAGGACCATTGGTGGCTGGCTCCACAAAGCTGTTGCGTTGCTGTGGAAGCTCTGTGCCTGCTCAACATTAGTTTCTCTAACCCTTGATTCACAAGGGTGGTTTGAAAACTCTGATCAAGGAAGGCCAGTTCCAAGGCACTCATTTAGAAAGAGTTGAGAATATATTTAGGTCAGATCTCAACTTGTTAATGGCATATATTTTTTACATCTTGTAACTTCCTGCTTAGCTCTCTATAGCAGCACTGCAGTGGGGCTCTCAGTTGGGGAAAATCCATTGATCTGCTTGATTAGCATCTTGTGAAATAGAATTTGGCTCTCTCTGTAGCTCTGGGAGATGTGCAGAACCCAAACTTTAAATGGAGGCAAATAAAACAGCCTGTTCGGCTCTGAAGGAGACTCTGGATTGACTTTCTCTCCAATTCTGTTTTTCAGAGAGAATTTTTCCTAGTGGCCTGAGCCCCTTTGTATCAAGAGAGAGTTAGCTGCAAGGAAAATTGAGGTTTGACAATGCAAAGCCAGATGCCACACCTTGTAAATAAATTTTCAAAAAGCATGCAATGCAGCCAGCTGCACCATATAAACTCAGGTTTTTATACCACACTGTTGTGTTCTGTGTATCCTCATTTGGATCCAACATCTGTTCATCCCTGTCCAATCCTCCCATATATTAGTTATAATTACATACACAGGAGGTTGTTTATGAGGCAGAGGAACACCCTATAACAACACTTTGATAGGTCGCTTGCTTGCTTGCTTTGGTAAAGACACTGGTGGTTATTTTTAGGGATCAGGCATCAGCTGATTTACTCTGGAATCTAAAACCAAACTGAGATGTGCTTGTGCCTTTCTTGAGGTAGAGAAATGCCTCTTTTTTTAATTCCTCATTCCCAAAAGCAACTTGTTCCCTGCTGACTCTCTACCTCTGCCCAGTTCATTCTTATTAGGTCTTTAAAGGGAAGATGCAGTCAGTAATGAAGGCCAGGAGGCAGGCAGGCAGGAAGAGAGAGAAGAAAGAAGCATTTTATTTTATTTTTATTTCATTGTTCACATTATTTCTTCCAGACTTAGGATGCAATCCCAGGTCCTTGGGATGTACATGAATGGTGCTTCTTCTGAGGTGGCTGACCAACTGCTGGATATGCCCAGTTTTTTCTTTTTCAGTGTTATACCAAAATATTACTCAGTCTCCCTTCTCTTTAGCTCACCCAGCTCAAAGATATAGTTATTTTCTCCAAATTTACACTAAACTTCCTACTTGTGATACATACTGAGTTATTCACTTAAGTCATTGCTAATTGGTGAATTTGAGAAGTAAAAGCTATCAATCACAGGTCACCTGTTAAACCTAACACAGATATTTATTAGAAGCAAATGCTTAAAGTAGTCTTTGAATAAATTAAAATGAGATGACTGTCTAGTAAAAAGACAGATTTTCAAAAGGTAAACATTAAAAGAGATTGACAAGGACTAGTTTATAGCTGGATGCAGTCTGGTGAGAAATTTCTAGTCTCAGGTTGAAAAAACTTTTTAAAGTTGACAGCATTTCAAACTCAAAAGATTACACTTAAATCTCAACATTTCTAACTTCAAATAAGTCCAAAGAAGGAGAGATACCATACCGCACTTCCTTCTTTAGAGAGTATAAGTTCTGTATTTTGACAGTCCTTACTTGACACAGTTTCCTCATTTATTTTCTCTGCTTAATTCTGGTTGAAATTTAAGTTTGAAATACTTGCAATAAGAGTACAAGTTTTTTAATGATATGTGATTATTGTTATAAACTTCCTTTCAGACTAACTTGTATTTATCACACTAACACACCCGAGAAAAATTAGAAAATCTGGATAGGTGCACCCTGCTGGAGCAGTGGTTGGGTCAATCACCTCTGAAGGAGCAGGCCGTGAACCCCGAAGTTCAAGTCCCGGGTCTGAGGGGAAACAACCAGTGGGAAAGACTAAATAAAAATAAAATAAAAAATAGTTCTGCCTCCTCCTCTTTCTGCCTACATGCCTATTCAAGAGAGACAGACAGAGAGAGCGCGAGAGAAAGAGAGAGAGAGAGAGTGAAAAGAAAGAGCAGAAAGAAAGAAAAAACTCTGGATAAATGCTTTACAAATTCATGTGGAGACACTGGAGAATTGAAAGGCAATCAGCACTTGAAGAACCATGGTCCCAGAAAAAAATTGCATTGAATTGAATCTGAAAGTCTGTAGCACTTTTTTACAAGAGACACTTGCCAACTCACAAGCAACAAGGGGTGAGAGAGGAAATATAATATGGTAAGCATATATGTATAATGATAATATAATGAAAATCCATATACCCACCACATTGTTCAATTTCACCTGTTTTGAAAGGTATGTACATTTTAAGAAAATATATAAATAATTTTGAAGCAAAAAGTTGGGCTTTAAGGAGACAAAGTTGGAATTTAGAACTTACAAGGTAGCCCCATTATGAGAGTGCGAAATCCTAGTCAGAAAGCTACAGAGAAATCAATACAATATTCCACATGACTTTCCAGTTGAGGCATTTGACAATTTGTGAACAGCAGCTCAGAGGCTTAGATGCTGGGCAGGAATTTTGAGACTATCGTGGTGCCAGAGAGACAAAATTAGAGTTTTGAGCCTTCGAGGGAGGAAAGGACTTCTGATAAACACTCCCGGCTTTCACTACTTACTATTGAATGACTACACCTTGGGAGTAAGGGCAATTCAGAAGTGGTCTCATTTTCAAATAGGCTTCATTTTAAATTGGGCAAGGCCATTTGCTATACTCCAATTGCCTGATAAAACAAACTAGAACCTCTTTGAATCTTTATAATATCATTCAGAATCTTTACAGATTCATACACACTAAGTGACATTAAATAAAATACAACTGGGCTACAAAAACACAATCATAAGTATGTAAAAGCCAAGAGAAAAAAATAAAAGGAAACAATTAAATAAAACCATAGGCAACCTGGGTACTGGTATTTTCAGATACAGACTATAAAAATGCTGTGCTTAGTATGGTCAACAGAGTAGCTAAAATGATGAGAAACGTCAGAAAACTAGAATCTATTAAAAATGCTCTAATGGAAATTGTGTTACTGAAAAATATTTGAAATTAAGAACTCAATATGTTGAATGGCACATAAAACAAACTTAGAAAAGAATTAGTGAAATAAAAATCATGTCGATAGAAAATACTCAGATTGTAGCATGGGGAACAATAAAATTGGGTAACATATATCAAGTCTAACATATATGTCATTGGAACTTGAGTGACTAGGAGAGATACAATAAAAGAAAAGCAATATTTAAAAAAATAATGACCAAGAATTTTTCAGACTAAAGAAGCAATTATGCTACAGAGTATTTCAATTCTGTAAACCCAAACAGCTAAGTAAGTGTAAAATAAAATATCAAATACCTAAGCACATTGTCCTTAATTGCTGAAAAGTCAAAATAAAGAGAAATGTAAAAGAAACTAATTGGAATAGAGGGGAGTTAAGGTTTGGAAAAGCACATTTTTGGGGCAAAGAAACAGAAATAAGACTGAGCACATTTTCAACAAGTTAATGGAAACACGGACCAAAAATGGAAGACATTTTCAATGAGCTAAATGAAAATAAAAATGATCAACTTAGAATTGTATGTCAAGTGAAAATATTTTCCAAAAAGGAAAGTGGAATGAAGACACTTCCAGATAAATAAAGTCTAAATTAATTTAATTTGCCAGCAGCAAGTCTGTGAAAAAGAAGCAAAATGGTGGTAGTGACTGGGCAGAGGCTTAGTCAGATAGGAGCAAATACATGAAAGAAAACATGAAGAACAAAAAGATATACATATCTAAGTAATATAAATTAATATTAATATCTTGTGGTGTTTAAATATAGTTAGAATTAAAGAAGCACAGTAATTATATAAAAGTCATGAAATGAAAAATGCAGTTAAAGATTTGTAAGAATTTTGCATTAAATGGAAGTTAGTAAAAATACTAATTTTAGTTGTATTCTATCAAAGCGCATATACGTAGTCACATCTAGTCAGATCAATGAAATTATATATAACCAATAATTGAAAGTGAGAAATGGAATAGTCTCATGTTCTTTCGTTGTTCACAAAAGGACAAGAAAGAACAGGAAAAGCAACATAAAACCTGGGGAACAAATAGAAAACAAAAACTAAGTTGCTAGATATAAACACATGTGTCAGTGATTACATTAAATTTATTCGTATAAAAATTTTCAATTAAAAGACAAAGATTGTTAGACTGAGTAGAAATACTAAGCCTAATTTTATATGCAGCTTACAAGGCAAATCAAAAATGTAAGATTATAGATAGGGTAAAACCAGATACCATTAGAGACATGGCATTCATAAACTAACGAAAAGAAAACTGAGCTAGTTACACTGATATCAGAAAAGTACATTTAAGGTAAAAGTGAACCAGAGGGATATTTCGTAATAGCAAATGCAGCACTATATCAGGAATGTAAATAATTATGAATTTGTGTATTTCTAAAACATTACCTTATAATATATAAAGGGAATATTAACAGAATGAGGAGAAATAAAAAATCCATGTAGTTGGAGATATTAATATACCTCTCATTGAAAACAATGAACATTAAACAATTCTAACATGGATGACCTGAAAATATGGTTAACTTATTTCACCTAATTGACATTGTTGAATACTGTACTCAGCAACTACAAAATACATATTATTTTTAACACACATGGGAAATATTTACTTACTCACTTTGGACCATAAGACAAATGTCAGTGAGTTTCAAAAGATTGATATTATTTCTAATACATACTCTAATTACAGTGAAATTAACCTAATATTTTGAATTATTATAAAACCCTCAAATGCTTAGCTATTAATCAGTATATCTATTAATAGTACACACACCAGAGAAAATCAAAGAGAAATTGAAAATACTTTGAGATTAATTAAAAGAACCATATAATAAATATTTTGGGATGTAACTAAAGATATGCTTACTGAGAGATTTACTTCTTTAAAGGCATTTATCATAAGAATATATATTGAAATTATTGTATTCATGTCAAAAAGATACAAAAAAGCAAATGAAAAAATCTAAGTATCATGGGTAGAAATAATAGAAATAATGATAGTAATTAATACAATGCTTTAAATAATTTATAATTATACTATAAAGAGAATATGAAAGTCAAAAAAGAGACTTCCTTGAAAAGATTATTTATACTTCATAAAGTATGTCAAGTATATAGATGATCCAGAAAAGACTATCTGGAAAGGATCAATCAACTGACCTGGGCTGTTCAAACACTCACTGTACATTCTAAAAACAGGACTATATTCAACACTGATCCTTCATCAACTCCTGGGAGATGAGTTCTGGCCCCTTGGAATATTCTGCCTGATGAGAATGTTTTATACGTACTATGCAATGCCAATTTGATCAAATAGTTTACACTAACAATATGATTTATAGTGAACACATCTTTTGGATTAGAAGGCTAGAGTCTTAGTAATATCAGTCACAAAAGTGCTGCGTTATCTGCATTACTGGTCTTCAATAAAAACCCCTGGGCATCAGGACTGGGGTTGTAACACATTGCATGTCTCAAAACATTTGGTTGCTGGGAGAATGAAAGACATCTATGGGACTCAACTGAAGGAGAACACTTGGAAGCTTGCGCCTACTTTCCTTGTTTCTGTGGGACTTGGCCCCATGCATATTTTCCCTTTGTTGACTTAAACGGTATCCTTTTGCTGTAATAAATTGTATCCATGAGTATAACAGCTGCTCTGAGTCCTGTGAGTCCTTTTAGAAAATCATTGAGTTTGAAGGATGTCTTCTGAATATACACACATACATCAAAAATTACAGATTTCAGTTATAAAAGGATAATGAATTATTCTTATCATTATAAATGTAAACAATTTAAGCTAATAAATTAAAATTTCTGGACAGAATCAAAAATTGAATACAAAATACAACTAAAAATGAAGACTAAAATTGAATGTTTATAACCTTATATCTACTAAAATCATATGCATAATTAAAATCTACTAAGTAAAACAATTCCCCCTGAGGGTCAGTATAGTAAAACGAGCTTGATAAAAAATAAGTTTAGAGGTTTAATGTTTCTAGATATCAAGATTTATTGAAAAGCTACAATAATTTAGATAGTATGAGTTTTGTTCAGTTATAGACATACAAACGATAAAACAGAATATAACTTCCTGTGCTCCCCAAACCTAGACACAAACAGACAGGCAAATATGATACATTAGAGCAGTGGACACAAGGTGACCTTTTCAAAAAATGGTGCCAATCCAATTTGATAAACAGGTAGAAAAAGAAGTGAATCTTTGCTTGTACTTCACACCAAAATCAAGAATGAGTTGCAGAGAAATTCTAGATCTAAATATAAATGGTAAAACAACAATAACTTTATAGAAGATGAGATAGGTGAATATTTTTTCTGACCGAGGTATTAGTAAAGATTTCTTCAAAAAGCAAAACCTTAAAGTAGGTAAATTGGAATTTAAAAATTAAGAGCACAAAGACAAGGAGTGGGAGAGTGCATTGCAATCTATATACGTGAGTCAGAGTTAGTCTTCAGAACATACTACCAAATTCTTCAAATTAATAGCAAGATGGACAATCCAATAGCATAACATGAAAACATTTTAAAGCAGACATCTTACAAAAAAGGAAATCTAAATGGCCAGTAATCATGAGTGTCATCCTTTTTCATTTTTAGACAAGTGCAAAGTGAATTCACAAAGAGATATATACTAGAATGGCTAAAACTGATAAACCTAAAAATACTAAACATTGATGATGTGAAGTAATGGATATTTTCCTACTTTGGAATCAGTGTTTACATTGGTACAACCACTTTTGAAACTGTTTGGTGATCTCTGCTAACACTGAATATACATTTAACTCTAATTTAGAAATTCCTCTCCGAGATCTATTTATAAAAGAGACACATATACACATGTACAAGGGATGTATAAGAATGTCTGCAGTAGTACCATTTGTAGCTAAAAACTGGAAACAATCTTAGTGTCCACCAACATTTAAATGGAAAAATAAATTGTATATTCATGTAATTATTTTATGTAAAAATATGAACAGCCTACTGCTGCATTAAAAAACATGGCTGATGGGGTTCTGATCTTTTGTCATCTATTGATGTGAGTAGTGATTACATAATACATGTGCATCCTACATGTACAAACTCTCTCTATATATATATATGTGTATATACTTACCTATATACATAGTTTATCTATGTTTACCTCCATTGAAAGTTTGCTTACAAGAAAAATGAAACTTAGGATATGGATAGAATTTAACCATTTTAGTCTCTGTGGTTTTGAGTTTCCACTTTGCTTGATAGAAAATTCACATCTTTTCCCCAAGGGGAGGACCTAGAACAAGTTGCTTTTGGAGGAGCAGACAGAAGCATCAGAGGACTTGGGTACTGCCTTCCACCATCAGGACTTAGTAAACCTGACCAAGAGAATGCATATTGCCAATAAAAAAAAAAAAAAAAAAAACAAGCAAACAAAAATCTTTGCCAATATTTTCCCCTAAGATGAGAGTAAATTGGATCAAGGATGAAGCTATTCATAATTTCTTTCTGATCATTGAGAAAACCAACCATGATCATAAAAGATGGTGCTGAAGGCAACAAACATTCATCTGTATTTGTGATAGATGTAGAGGATGAATCAACCATAATTGTCATTGACTGAATTAACTACCAACAAAAAAAAAGCTTCCATTTGAAGGAATGCCTTGAGGAGACAATTTATTAAATTTTGCTTCTCAGATCCCTGCTGCGGTTATTTCATTACGTATCCTAGTACTTCAACTTTTCCTTGGTTCACAGAAACTGCATCACAGTCTTCCAATGATTTCCTTTTTCACTTTATATTCATTGTAGTTACTTTCTGATGCTGGCCAGCAAAGAACCTTAGTTGATGTGCCATGTAACGAAGTTGCACCGCATGGAGACTCCTGGATTTTGTCTAGCTGGCAAGTACATTTGCAGAGGAAAGGACAGGGAGCTAAGATTCATGTGGTTCCTTCAGAGTCCTGTGATTCCCTATAACCAACAGGGAGAGCTTGATCTGCTGAGATATTGTCACCATTGTCTTCCCTTTGAAGACCTCCTAAGCTATGCTGTTCCTTCTACAGAGCATAAAAAAATAAATGGGCTACTCTGGGGAGAAGAAAATTTCACTGTAGTGAATTAATGAGGACAGGAAGCCCTCGATTCTTCTGGGAGCATTGAGAGACTGACAGAAATGACTATTTTTAGGTTTGGAGCATCTTCTGAAATGAAGTCATCTGGGATTTGGAAATTTATGTTCTCAGCAGTGGACAGTGCCCGATGAAGATATTTGCCCTCATTATTGACTCAATCCTCATAACAGAAATATATCTTCATAGCTAACTCTAACAACAGAGTCAAGAAAAACTGTTATCTCTGGAGCACTTACTATGTGCCATATACCTACTCCTCCCAATTACATGCACAATCACACATCCAGATCAAAGAATTTTGTCTGTGTTGCTCTTTGTCTGCTTTGTTAGTAGGTAGCTGATACCAATAAACTTGTCAAATGAACTTGTTGACTCTCTTCACTATCTCCATTGTCTAGATGATACAAGGGTTAAATAATGTACCTGCAGTCAAGAAGTGATAAAACAGGGAAATTATTCAGGTCATCATACTCCAAAGACCATAGTCTTAACCAAAACTCTATTCTGAAGCTTTTATAAAATAAAAATGGCCAGAGACTGGAGAAGAGATTTGTGAAATGTTGCATCCAAAGAACCTGTGGCTTTTGAGCTGTCCCCATGTCTAAAAGTCAAGTGATGGTGCCCTCAGGATGGTGTAAAGAGGAAGGAATAAAACACTAAGTTTGAGAAAATCAAAATTTTCATGGATCAGAGAATGAATATAGTTAATACTGGACTAAGAAGTTATCACTTAGACCAAGAGTTAGAAGATAAATAGATACCAATCAGATTTGACCAACATTGAAGGGCAATGTCTGTCAACGAAGCAGTAGGAAAATGCCCTTTTCCCTACTCTTTATCTTCTGAGCTTTATTTGTTTCTTAACCCACTTGGACAGCAGCATGTAAATTTTGGGAAGAGCATAAATAAAAGCTTGCTGGAACAAGTGGTTACATTTACTAATTTCCCCCATGACCCTACGCATCTTTATTCTAAAGTTTCTCTCTGTTGAAATTGCAATCTGCTGTCTCAAAAGTGACCCTTCTGGCTGAGAAGACCATCAAGAATGTGCAGCATCTTAGCCATCATCCACACACAAACTGGTCTGATTAATCCCAATTGAGGCTGTGGAAAGCACACAAATATAAACTATTCATTTATTTCAAATCGGCGGGTGCCGTGGGGAAGTTATCACATATAATCTAGTGTTAGTCTATCCACTGCATCATAAAAATTAATTTGTCTAATTAATGACATTAGTACTTTTATACATGCATAATTCATATTAATTGATAGGTCTGCCTAAAAAGAATACCTTTTGGAAGAAAAATGATCCCATTAGCGCAAGTTTAATCCAAATCAGGGCTGACAAAGCATGGAGCCTTCAAGGCATATCTTCAGCTTTGTTAATTGTCATAAGCATTCTAAATTGATTATTCTTACATTAGCATGAGACATTTCATTTATCAATGCTTTGCTGTAAAAGAAATTTGTCTAATGGATTTGGGTAGCTCAACTAAATAAGTAGTATTTTTTTTCCAGGGTAGCTAGAGGGGCATTTGAAGCATATTAATTCACTAATACTGGAGGGAAGAAAAATTAGCAGTGGAAATATATAGAAATATCATACAAAATTAGATTTCTGACACTGAATAATTTTTGTGATATCTATTTCAATGGTAATTGAGTGAGTGTGCTTCCACTTTTATTGCTTTTCTGTTTTGCAAGCTCCATGATAAACAGCTGATGTTAATAATTCTTATGAGTTATGTTCCTGCACCTGGTAGGGCCACAGGGGCATGAAGCAGAGGATGAATGAGATGAATATGCATTTTGGGAGAGACTGCTAGAAGGCAAAGGTTCACACAAGGATTGGACATGGTACCAGGTACCTTGGAATTCCGGGAAAATTATTCCCACAGGCACATGCAGGCACAAGCCATGGGGAAATAAGAAACATGGATAGATTGTGTCTCCATTCAGACCAACTAGAGATAAGAAAATCCATTAAATTTGGGGGCTGAATCTTCGTTTTTTCAGGTGTCATTTCAGAATTCTTTTTTATTTCCAAAAGTAAAATAATTAGTCAACAGCCAAAGATTTACACAAAGCATGGTTAGAATTAACTATCTGATGAAGAGAATCTGATGCATTAAACAGTTAGTTGCTTCTATTATCTTTTTTGATTATGCAGACAACTTCCACACTAAGGGTTTGGGGCACAAGTGAAAAGTCTTGTTGAGATGTAGCAGAACTTGTGCTGTTAAAATCTTGATTAACATGGGAAGCTATACATGATGGAGTATCTCCCTTTCCAAATCTTCCTCTTCCCTTTCTCCTTAACATATGGGTTATTAAGTATTTCTAACACATTAGACTATCATCGCTACTACAGAGAGTATACCTGCATTAGAGTCTCAGGAAGCTACTCAGAAATTGTATGACCTGGAATAAGTTGTTAATGTCTTTGAGCCTCAGTTTCTAATCCTAGCAGTTTCCTGGTGCATTGTGATGGTCACGTAAATAAGGTAATGCACACATAGAGAGCTTAGCATTACATCATTACATACCACCTGCCCAAGAGATCGAAACAAATATTCTGAGCAATTATTTGACTGAAATAAATGGGGACACAGGTAGACTTTCTTATATTCTTATTCATTTTTCATATTCCCCTTTCCTTCTTTCTTAGAGACTCTGCTTTCCTGGCCACTCTTAGTGGCTTTGTTTTGATAAATCCCAATTTCCTTTGAGATTCAGAGTGCATTCTTTGGATCACTTGGCAGTCAAAAGAAATCTTGGACAAGGACAAAGTGCTGATACCTTCCAGGACACTGTCACCAGCATAGTTCTAAAGACTTCAAAGACGTGATGTTTTTGTCAAAGGACCCAGGTTGGTGGAGTAGATTAAGCTCAGTTTTTAAGATTTAGAAAAAACTGAGCTGGGACCCTCTATATGTAATTCATTCATTCCCTCATTCGTTGACTCACTCATTTCTTTGTTAAATATAAGTGAGTACCCACTATGTACCAGGCACTGTCCAGGTTCCAGGATACTGATGGGCACTCAAGGCACTGACATGTTAGACAAGCTGACTGATAATTCATTTGTGAGCACAAACATAAAGAAGAACATTCAAAAGGAGAAGCACTGAGAAGGGAAACTGATTGGGAATGTGGTTCAGAGTGGTCACGCGGTAGGCAGAGGGGGTGGGAAGGTTACTTAGCAAAGACGAACAGAGAAAGACTCTGATGTGCAAACAGATCCATGAAGTAGAACCATCCTTCCAGGCAACAGGAACATCAGGGGAAAAGATTCTGCAAGAGGAAGATTCGTGGTATATCTGAGGCACAGAAAAGAATGTAGGGCTACAGTATGGCCATTGAGGAGGGTGGCATAAATGAGTCTCAAGGTAGGCAGAGATCTGAATCAAATCCCATCCTGTCATTTCTAACTTTTTTCTAGGAAGATTTCATAGACTTGCTTAAAGCTTGATTTCTTTATTTGCAAAATGGAAGTAATCATGGTCACTTTCTCACCATGTCCTCTTTATGAATACACCACATATGTAAAGAATCCATATAACTCTTGATTGATAAGATGTTACTCTCTTATCTCATTCCCCAACTTTAGTACCATGTGGTGACAAATATGCTATTGAATGGCTCTCACCCAATTTGTTTTGGGGTTTTCACATGATATGTAACATAGAGAGTTACATATTTCCTTCAAACAAAGAAAATCTTCCTCTGTTTCACGACTGTATATCTCATTCAACACAGTGTGAACATCTGGAATAATCAATAGAACTGGAAGGAAAAGTCTGCTCACCTCTTCCAATGCAGAGCCGTTACATCCTCCAGACTGCCCACCACTTTTGGTTGGTTCATCTCTCAACACCCTGCCCTCAGGTGATTGTTCTTCTGGATTGTTTCAGAAAAATCCCTCCAGGCTCCCCAACCCTTCAGAACATTAATTCCAAACAATGGCACTTCAGGGTTTCTTTCATAGAGTCTACTTGCTAATCTCTTTGTTCCAGCGACTATTGATTTTTCACATCCATTTTCAATCCATTCCCCATGCTAATGTTTAGGCCTCAATTTTCAACAGAAAGGAAACACTTCCTAAAGTTGTTCATTTTGGTTTCCAGTAAACAGCAGTGGGGAAGGATAGAGATATTACATATCCCACAACTAAAATATACCAGATGTGTAGCCTTTTTCTGGTTTCTAACATGTAATATTCCTGTTTTCCTAAATGTAACTTAATATTGCTTTCAACATGGGATGTGATACTCTAATTAGACAAAACATAAGCCATACCACTCCCTGAATATATATTTATATACAGACTAATGGAAGGAGCTGCAACAAATGATCTGTGTTAGATATTCCAAATGTGAAAAAATGAGATCTGTAAAGATATATTTAATAGCTATTGGGGAAGTGCTTTGAATATGGTTATTGTTGAAAAGAAATGTCAGATATCATTATTGGCATTTACAGTTTTAATTAACTTGATCCTTATGTCCTATAAGTTATAGTTTCCTCTTTTCAAATTTTTTTTCTAGAAGAATTAAAACCAATAGGCTTTCACAGTTATTTAAGGAAATGTTATTAAGAACCATGATGCTGGGATGAACTAATAGTTTAATGGATAGAGAATATGGGTCATTTTTCATGTTCAAACACAGTCCTGAAATAAAATACTTCTCCCATTTCCTACAGAGACAAAGTAGCAGAATGTACTTTCCTCAAAGCCCTTGGTTTGTTCGGGGTTTCCTGAAGTCTTTGATTTCTGTGACATCCGCACGCCATCCCCCATCTTTGTTTTGAGGACGAACATGAATGGTGAGGACTCCAGGAGATGGAGTGTTCACTGAATTCTTTGTGAGGCATGACTCTGAAGTTTCAAAAGCAAGTCATCTTTCTTTTCAGACATCTCTGGAGTTACGAGTTTCTTGTTTATCTACAGTTGTTGGTAGGTATTTTGGGTGGAACCTACAAAAGCAATTTTATTTTATAAGGTGATTAATAAAACAAATATGTAACTATATAATTATTGGAGCCATCTCTCATCATCTTCACATGGAAATTTTTTCTTGTGATATGTGATATCTGATTTTCTTGATCTCTGATGCACCTAACTCACACTTCAAGTGATCACACAAGGTCACCTCTTTCCTGAATCAAGAATAATTCGGAATACAGATGAGTTTTCAAAGATCATTTAATATTTTGTCTTTTAGAATGTTGCGAGTTGATAAGAAATCAGTCTTTCGGTGGTTATCCCCAGCCCCTGACCAGAACTTCTAAAACCTTTGAAATTTCCTAAGCAATAAAGATGCCAGCAGCATATTTTGCTCTAATAGTTGATCTTTACTTTGGTTCCTAAAATATTGCTCCTAAATCCTTAGTGATTTCCTGAGTGAGAAGAGTGCCTTTTGTGCTAATGTAAAGACTTTTGGGGTCTTTGCAGGACTTTAGGGTGAAGGCTGGTCACTAGAAAGACCAAGTCACTAGAAACTAGGAATTTTCCACCTCACCTCCATCCTCTGGGGATGGGCAGAGGGGTTGAAGATCAAGTTGGTGTTTATGACACCTCAAAGCTTCACAGTGAAAAGCAGTGCTTCCTCAAGAGGTGGCCTCCCTCCCTAAGCCACAAAGTTTGGGGACTCTTTGAACTGGTGCACACAAATGCATGCAGAAAGGAGGTGCTCCCCTACTCCACGAGGAAGGAAGCTCTGGACTCATGGCATTTCTGTGCCTCATCATGTACAGCTGCAGCTGGATGTGCATCTGTAACCCTTATCACCTCCTTTATTATAATGTGTTTTCCTGAGTTTTGTGAGACATTCTAATAAATTCTCAAACCCAAGGAATGAATCATGGCTATACCTGATTTACAGTTGATTTGTTGGAAGTCAATGTGATGACATCTGAAGTCAATCTTAGGGGCGTTTTCATGGGACTGAGTCCTTAAGTTGTGGAGTCTGTTCTAACTCTGGGTAGGTAGTGTCAGAACTGAATTGATGGAATCGGCTTGGGGGAAAAAAAATACCCACGTGTTTGGTGACCAGAAGTATTGTGTATTGAGAATGTTCTGAGACTACAGAGGAAAAACAGAGTTTCTCCATATATGTAATAAATATAATATATGCTTATTGTATATTAAAGGCCTAATGCTTTACTTGAACATCATAATATACAGGATCTGAAGTCAAACAAAAGAGCTTTTGAGTCACTCCTGCTTGGAGATGATCAGAGTTTTTGGCTTAGTTGTGCCACCCTGTGCAGATGACTAAGAACAATAGAACTAATCGAACTCTGCAGATTCACCTGTGACCTGAGTTGAGACATGGGAAAAGCGGACAAGGGAGACCCATGTATCTCATGTTTAAATATTTAAATTATAAATAAAGCTAACAGGCTGTTTAGCCTTGACAAGTACACATCGCACCTCCTCGGAGCTTCACCACGGCAGGCTGCCCTTCCCCCAGAAGGACTCTGGCTCAGACTTGTTAGACTCACCCAGCTTCTTCCCACACACTAGCTTTGGGTGTGGATGATCTGGCCCCCATTTCTAATCTCTGTCTCTCCTCTAATTCCTACTCCTTGCTTCACCCGCTCCAGCCTAGGCATGTGTCCACTGGGTGGTACCACTCAGCTGTCAGGTTCCTGAGACTGTGGAATGTGATCCAGAAGGAAGGCAGACCTCTGTCCAGGCCCATCATCTTGGCCCAGTGGTATTCCGGCCAGAGGAAGCCAGGGCAGAGACCCTTTGAATTATGAGGTCCAGGGCTAAGGATGATGTGACAAGACTCCCTGCATGGTTAAATTCATTATCTGAACATTTCAATCTTATAAGCTCCTCACAAACTAGATGACATTAAAGATTAGAAATGAGTTTAACTTTATCAAATTATCCAATAAACATTCCTTGCCCTTTTTAAAAGTAAATCTTACTAGTATAAGGCTAATTCATTCTTTTTTGTACAAGAAGATGCAAGACTTCACTTTATTAGAAAGAATGGAAGATAAGATACGAGGATATTTAGCATAGTTTATAGAAAGAGTGAAAAGAAGTCCCCAAAATGTATGTGCTGTACTGTTGGCTAGAGGAAAACATGACAAAAGCTTTGGGAAAAACAGTCTTTTAAATCTTATCGGTAAGATACTTCCACCATTCTTCAACCCAGGGGCCTCCATCTTGTACAAGATGGTTGTGCGTCCTTTGATGGATTTTGCCCTCTCACTTTATGGGGTTCAAAGAAGTCACACGAGTGAAGGCTGTTTGTGTTAGTGTCAAGTTTCTGCAAGTTCAGTGATGACAGAGTTCTACTTATTTTCCCCAAGTGTAATGAATACTGTATAAGCTTGTGCTCTCAGTCATTGACATAAGGTTTCTTGATGATCTGCAGAAAGATTAAACCCCTTTGCTCTTTCAGCATCAGCATTTATTTTTTCAGCGTGTTTTATTTTCATGTGGGACTGGTGAAGAAAACATTTGGCAAACTTCTTCAAAGCCACATATATCATCCTGGACAGTGAGATTCAGTTGACCTGGATCTCTGGTTGAACTGAATTAGTGGGAGCATCATGGCAGGAGTTAGGGAATACACACTGGGACCAGGGGTCATCCTGAGAGCCTAGCAGTGAGCACAGCATGACAGCGATGAAATAGTCTGAGGCCTGTCATTCCATGGAGGAACTGGCTCTGGGTGGCTTAGCATTAATGATGTCAAAGAAGAATAAACTTTAGAAATACTCTTAATGGAATATCTAGACTGAATTCCCTCTTAAGGAGACTAGGAAATTGTAGAAGATTCCTTATCCTCACTGCCCCGCTGCTTTTCTGGTTCTATATGCCTAAATGAAAGGAAGCACTCATGAAAGTACTTGTCCAAACTTTGCATGTTACAGAAAAGGGGTGTATGGGTATAGCAGATATGTAGGGTCCCATGAAACCTAGGGCTGCCTTCCTCACCAACCTTATATCACTTCCCAGTGTTTCCTCCTCTCTCAGTATCAGAGTCCTTTTTGTAGGTTCATACTCTGGGTCATATGCTGCCTCAACACCCACCCCAGCACCTTTGCATATGCACCTTTTTCTCTGGAATAATCTCTTAGACAACACTGACTTCCCTCGTGGACTCTGCCTTCCCTCTGATTAACGTTCCATGCCTCAAATACAAATTTGGAAGGAACTACCTTAGGGATCCTCTCCCTTATCCCCATGTTGCATGTGCTACTTTCCCAGTGTTCCTGAGATCCGTTTTGTAGCTCTGTGTGATATTTGATTGAAGGTTTCCATTTGTCTAAAGTCTGTGTCACCTACCAGACCGTAAGAACATGTTGGGACTGGACCTCTGCTCTCTGCCTCACTGCCAGTACCTGACACATACTAGTTGTTTCATATATTTGTGCTGTCTCAAGAACCTGTAGCCAAATGGAGGAACACCTGTCTTTGGAAAGAGGCAGCAAAGACTGATTGAAAGAATTTTGGTCTGTTAGTAAATGATCCCAGACCCTGGTCACAATCCTGAATTCAATTTCCTGGGTGACTTTGAATATTTATAAGAAGAAAAAAATGTCTTAAAAATCTATAATATTATGGTTAAGGGAAGAGAAGTGTTATTTGGTTCAGTCATGTAAACTGCTTATATTTTGACCTTTTAAAGAAAAACTATGCATGTGACAATTTCATATGGTTTAAATTAATCGACTATAAGGTCTTCCCTTTCAGCTCTGCCATAAGGTCACTGAATCTCCTCTATACAAAGCGGAAGGTCCCATTCTAAGTGAATTGGGTTAGTCAACAGGGAAGAATTTCCATTCAGTACAGACCACAGAGTGCTGTCCCCAGCTAGTCCATTTGGGCAGAGAAGGTGGGCTGTGGTCACCCGTGCCCCATAATCACATTTCTTCCCTCTAAGTCAGAAGCCCCAAATCTTCAGTTTTAACATGCTTTGAAAAGATTATCTTTTTCCATGTTCTCACGCCTGCCCTTCGGCCTTTGTGAAGCAATTTCCACAGAAACGATGGTCTGCCACCAAATAAGAGTTTACTAAGAATAAAAATTGAATTTCGTCTCCCTGTTGACAAGCTGATTGATCTGGGGGCTCTTGTGACCGAATCCTTTCCTAAGCACTCTCTCATTTGTCATGTGCGAGATTGTTTCAGAGTCAATAGCAGCCAGTGCAGATGCGTCTCTGCTGGGGCCTGTCAGCCCACAGCCTTCCCTGGCGCACTGCTAATTTTTTTGACAAAATTATTTCAGCAGTTAAATCTTTCTGTGTCTGTTGTCCTCGGATTTTCACTGGAATCACTTGTGGTCATAATTTTTAATATCCTTCTTGTAAATGCTGAACCTCAAGTTGATCCTTTTTCCCCATGAGGTTAATTTCTTGTCCCTGCTATTCTTTCTCGAAACTATGTGTTTCAGATTAAGGTTATATTTTAGCGTGTCATGCAGGTGAAACTCTCTTGTACACAACCTGCATCAAAGGACATGCCACACAGGAATGGAAGCAAGGCAGCTGGACCCATCACTGTGTGCACTAGCTGTATGGCTTGGGCCATTGTCTCTGCCCTCTCTGGGTCTTCTTTCGAGAATTTGGGTCAAAAGTTTTCAGTACAATCTGTCTTGATGAAACTATCTGTGCAAATGAGGGTAGGATTTGGCCTGCAGATGGGCTTTATTTGGGCTGCAAAATATCTGTTTACACGTTTAGTTTGATTTGGTCCCAATATTTTTACTTCATGTTAAAAATTAGTTATGTACTATTTTATATTAACACTCAGTACAATTCTCTCTGTTTTCATGTACGGTACTACAGTGCTTTGATACATAGATAAGTTTTTATACCCACTGTAAGCAGTATATAGAACAAACGAACAATCTCAAGATCCTAAGGAATTAATGCATACTTCCCCTTTGCATTCAAACCCTGTCCCCAGTCCTAACAACCATTGATATGTTCCTACAGTTTTGCCTTTTCCAGGATGTCATATAAATAAAATAATAGTTATACGACCTTGTGAGACTAAATTATTTTACTGAATGTACTGTTTTTGAGATTCATCCCTGTTGGGATATGTCACCGGTTCACTCTTTGGTATTTCTGAAGTGTATTCCATTGTATGGATGTACTGTGATTGGTTTATCCATTGCACACACTGAAGGACATTCGTTTTATTTCAAGATTTTGACCATTATGAATAACGCTGCTATATGCAACATTTGCGTACAGATTTTGGCAGGAACAGACACTCTCACTTATGTAGAATTAGGATTGCTGAGCCATATAATAAATGTGCTTTTCACTTTGGAAGGAACTGTCAGTGTTTTCCAGAATGACCATGTCATTTTGCACTCCCTCAATGTATGAGAATTCCCATCTCTCTACCTCTCTTCATCCTCGTTTTCATAGTGTCAGGATTATTTTTTAATTTTAATCATTCTGATATATATATATATATATATATACACACACATATCTATATAACAATGAGATACATGTATATAGTTGTATCTCATTGTTATTTTAATATGCATTTCCTTAATGACTAACAACACTGAGCATTAATTATTGTGTTTTTTTGGCATTGCATATCTTCTTTGGTTAAGTGTTTATACAAATATTTTGCCTGTTTTTTTAATTAAGTGTTTATTTACTTACTGTGTTTTGAGAGTTCTTTGTTTATTCTGGATATAAGTCTTGTTGCATATGATATTTGCAAATAATTTCTCTAAATCTGTAACCTTTTCTTTTATGCTCTTAATTGTGTTTTTCACAAAAAAGTGTTCTGTATAAAGCCCATCATTTTTTCTGTTTACTATTTTTAAATGTATTATGCTATTGATGTCATTTTTAAGAAATTTAACCTAAACGCAGGGTCATAAATATTTAGTTCTGATCCCTTCTCTGAGTTTTATAGAATTATATTTTCTTTAGGCCTATGATTCATTTGGAATTAATGTTTTTTACCTACTATGAGATGTGGGTTAAGGTTCATGGCTGTTTTTTTGTTTTTATTTTTAGCATATGGATTTCCACTTTTTCAGTATCACTTGTTGAGACGACTAGCCTTTCTACATTGACTTGTCAAAAATTCAAAAATCTGTTGATCATATACACCAGAAAATTTCTGGATTTTCTGTTCTTTTCTATTGGTGTATATGTATATCTTTGTACCAGTACCACATTGTCTTGACTCCTATAGCCTTTAATCTGGGTAGTGTAAGCTTAATAACTTTGCTTTTCCTCAAAATTGTTTTGGCTATTCAGTTCCTTTATCTTTCTATATGAATTTCAGAAACAATTTATGTGTATCAACAGAAAATCTTGCTGATATTTTGATTGAAACTAAATTTATGAATCAATTTGGAAATAATTGACATGGTAACTATATTGACTCTTCCACTCAATGGACACAATATGTCTATTCAGATCTTCTTCAATCTCATTCATCATCATTATATTGTTTTCAGCATGCAGAATTACATCTGATAATTTCATTTGGGGGAGCTATTATAAATGGTACCCTTTTTAAATTTTTTATTTGCAATTACTAGTATACCGGAATACAACTAATGTCTATATATTGATCTTTTATTCGAAAACCTTATTACCTTGTTTGTTTGTTTTTTTTAAAGATTCCCTGTGCTTTTTCTAAAAAATTTATACTGTCTGTGAAAAGGGATAGTTTTATTTTTCTTTCCAACCTGAATGCCCTTTACTTCTTTTTATGGATTTATTGAATTTGCTATGATGTCATGTACAATATTGAATAAGAATGCAATATTGGACATCCTTCACTAATTTCTGATTATCTTATAGAGAAAACATTTGATAATACATTGACTGCAAGTTTCTTTGTAGATATGCTTTATGAAATTCCTTTCTATTCCTAGTTTTATGAAAATTTCTATCATGAATTAATTTTGTACCTTGGCAAATGCCTTTTATGTATCCATTAATATGATCATATAATGTGGTGATTCCACTGATTGATGTTTGAGGGTTGAATTAGCTTGGTAAATCTGTGATATATGCTACTTGTTCATAAATACTTCCCTAAAGCAACAGATTTTAGATAAACACTTTGTATTTTCAGTTTCCCTTATAAATCCAGAAGATTTGGCAATACTGAGTCAAAGATTTGGTCTGGTCATAAACTAAAATTGAGATGAGGACATCCGTTAGGTGAATTGCAGTAGAAATCAGAATCAAGGCTTATTCATCATATCATGTTTACTCTCGGCTTTTATAAAGCAAAGAAATGTTTTTCTACCATTGTGTCTTTAAAAAATGGAAAGCAAAAGACAGGTGAGTTTCAGGGCAAATGAAAGAAAGTATGTAATTTGGGGAAAGTGGTCAATATTCATAAGTATTTTTATTACCCCTGCCTGCTTTCATCCCAGCTGCCACCACCTTACCCCTTACAGTCGTCTGGATTTGAAGCACCACTCTAAATGAGGATTACAGGTATTGCTCCCTATATCTGTCTAATACACAACCATGACCATGCCAGATTTCTGTGAGGGTCCAGAGTGAGCAACAAACTCATTGTTTTTGCCTAGGATTTGAAACGTGAAGAAATCTATGGTGCCCCATCTTGTTTCCTGTATATCCAATCATCAACATGACTCTCAGGTCTTGACTTGTTGATTATTTGGTTTTCTAACTTTAATTTTTGTTCAACTGCCTCTTTATTAGCCTCATATTTGATTACAGAGCAACTGCTTTTGGAAGAAGGGATGATGCTTTTGTCCCATTTTGTGGTCCCCCTGGAATATTAGCTGAAGTTCTTCAGTAAAACACACACACACACACACACACACACACACACACACACACACACATTTCCTCAAACAAATATTTCTCTTTGGTGAAACTACAACTCACCCATATAACTCCTTCTGATTGAAGTGTCTTTTCTGCTTATTCTTTTATATCAGAAGATATCAACATCCTCCACCCCACCCCCACACCCCAGCACTCTGAGACCCTTCTGACTTCCACAGTGTGTTGATCACTCTCCCCTCTGGGTCTTGCTGCCCTATTCTTTCTTCTCTGAAGCTCATAAAAAATGTCATTATCTTTTAGCTGTAATTATGATTCTGAAACTGACTTTATAAAGTAAAATATGCACGTGTACTTTTTCACATGGTTCTAGAAACCCTCTGTGATTCATTTGCAACTAGAACATTTGTACACAAATGAGGACACGATATATTCTTCTTTATTCACTTGAAATATTTCTTGAAGATTATTGTGCATCAGTTCATTTATTCACCCATCTGAAAAATACATAATGAATGCCTACTACATGCCAGCACTTGTCCTAGCCTCTAGAGATGTCATATTGACAGATCTAGCTGCTACCCTCAGTGATTTATTCTGCTCATTGTTTTGATTTATAAGAAAAAACAATCCAAAACAAAACCATTCTATATAATTTACATATTATTATGATAAATATTATATAGTATATTTATACACTAATGCACATTTAATATATTAAATTAGGTTACATAATAGGTATTGTATTGATGGTAAATAAAGTGGGATCTAAAGTTAGGAAATGCTAGGTTATGGAGTTGCAACTATAAATCGAGTGTTCAGGGAAAGTCTAATTGTGAAGGTAAACTTTTTTCTTGGACAAGGAATCCTGTACCTGGTATATACAGATGACCTGCTTCTTCAAAAGTGCAGCATAGTGTTCTAAGTGTTCGATGTGGTATATTTGCTGGTCCATGCTAAGGGACTATTAAATTTTTCCACTCGATGACAATACAAAGTGCTGTAAGGATTACCTTTATAATCACTCTTTGCATAATTGCACACATTTAACTATAGTAGAAAATATTCCCAAAAGGAGAATTGCTGGACCAGAAGAAAAAATGATGTATAGACATTTCCATATTACTCACTAGACTTCTTGAAAAGATCATATCTTAGACATCTTTGAATTTCCTGAAACTGGAAGATGTTTTTAGTTGGAATACATGATAACTCAGAACTGCTAATGAGCAAAATGGTTTGAGCATAGCTTTTCATTCTCCTAGTAATCATGTCAGCTTCCTCGGGCCCACAGACGACATCCTACATCTTCAATACATGGTCGCCTCCCTGTGCTCCAGCTGACATGATTGAGCTTCTTTCTCATCAAGCCATGAAAGTCTTCCCCTCTGCAAAGAATGAAAATGTTGCCCTCAAGATGTTAATCCATGAAGACACATTCCAAAGGAGGAAAAGAATAATTCACTCCGTACATTTAAACACTTTCATTTAAGTGTCTTCTTCCCAAAGTTGTCTCTTGGAGTGTGCCAAAGAGTCTATGCATTCTCAAGGTCAAGGAAACTGAGAACATTGGCTAACGTGAAGAGTTGTTCATTGTTTCAAGTTAAAATCTGTCGAGTTTAGGGAAAACAAACACAAAAAAATAAAAGCAATCTTCCAGAAAAGACATGATGAATATGTAGCAACTTAGAGCCCTGATAATATTTTCAGAGAATGTCAGAACATTTACAATTATTCAGTGCTTAGAACTCATTTAGTCCCAGGCATTATCTTTGTTGGTCATAAAGGAAAGCATCCTTGAAGCAGGTAGAGAGAGGACATCCCATAAATATAATAAGTAAGCTCTCTGCTCTTAGTTTGGTTAAAGGAGGTAAGAGGAGAATATACAAATAAGAAAGTCAACTCTAAACAGCGGGATGGCATGCCTTAATTTGTAGGGCAGGCGATTCTTGCTGGCCCCGGAGCCTGATATTTCTGAGTAGAGCAACAAGAAGTGATTTCTATTAAACCCTCATATCTTATTATTTTTATAACATAAATTGCCATTAGGCC
Organism: Solenodon paradoxus; assembly: GCA_004363575.1. Classification (NCBI taxonomy): domain Eukaryota; kingdom Metazoa; phylum Chordata; class Mammalia; order Eulipotyphla; family Solenodontidae; genus Solenodon; species Solenodon paradoxus. The sequence goes on from RJWH01000168.1 coordinate 593,955, forward strand.
TTCCTGTGGAATAGACGATGATGATAATTTACACATGCTGGACAGATAAATGATTCAATTCTTACTTACAAGAGACTGTTGACAGTGATTACTGATGCTCATTTCTTTCATGCACATTATGTGGGGCAGGAAACTCCAGGTTTAGAGGCCTTTCATGTTTTTCAAAGTAAACCAGTCACTCACATAATAATTATTTATTATTCCACGTTGGCAGACAGTTGGGTGCATTTATGACAGTTAAGAGCTTTAGACAAAATGCTGCAAAGTGGCGCAACCAATAAAATATTTTACAGCACAGAAGATAGCAACAATAATTAGAAGGGCTTGGTGTACAATGCAATAAAAGGCTGTGGTTTTCTAGTGGTTCCTGGCTAGTTTTCACTTAAATGGTTGGCTTTTTGAGGACTGAAATGCTGTTGTCCACCTAAGATTTGGATTCACACCACTTGGGATCTTTTCAAAGAGTCTTCTTTCCTAAAGATCCTCCCCATCTACCCATTTGTCCAGAGGTATAGATCTCAAAATATTCATCAATAACATAATTTTTGAAAAGTAAAAACCATATGAATATACTAAGAAGTAATAACATAATGTTACATAGTAAATACATAGATACTATAATGAGTTTGCAATTTTATGACACCTGAAAAAGACCTTGAGTTTGCTTGTAGACATTGGAAGGAGTGTAGCTCCTGAGTTTCTGTGAAGTAATAGCAAGATGTTGTCCTGAAATCTGGAGAAAATTCAAACACCTGATATGTATGGGTGTGTCTCAGAATATGAGGTGAACCGAAGTAACTCACAGATGTCTGAGACCTGTGCATATGTGTATTTTGCATATTCTGACATCAGTGTCATCAGTGAGGTGAGGTTTTCTGGGTCCCCCTAATGTTTCTCAAAGAAGGAATTGTGCATAAGCAAATTTCACATGTTCAAAATTTTCACTAATAAATCAATCACATTGGAAAAATGTGTACTCCCAAAGCAAACGTTATAGTAGGACTGACTATATGTAAGAATGTACTGTCAATACAAACTTTAGAGTATCTTTTTTTTGATGTTGAAAATAGACAAAAATAGAAAAGGTATGTCACCTTCAATTCTAAAGCAATCACACTCATTTTTTGTTATCTTTCTATATTGTTAGAATATTTTACTTGTTTATATCAACTGTATGGCATTATTAAATTCAAGTAGAGTTAATTCCATGATAAATGCCAAAACTTCCCAAAAATTAGTTTCGTTTTAGGAAACACTCCAAATGCCCAATTGATGAATGGATAAACAAAATGTGGCACATACATAAACTAGAATATCATTTAACTATAAAAAGAATGAAACTGGCACTCCCTGGTGGAGTAGCACTTAGGTCAGTCGCCTCTGAAGGATGCAGGCCACATACCCCTGGGTTCAAGTACCAGGTCCGGGGTGGGGCATGGAGTGAGGTGGAGGAAACAGAGTGAACAAATACAATGCTTCTTCCTCATCTCTCTTCCTGCCTCTCTGCATACTCCTTTTTTTCCTGCTGGCACCTTTCCTTCAAAAAAAAAAAAAGAAAGAAAGAAAGAAAGAATGACGTACTAATACATACTATAGTAGGCATAAACCTTGAAAACATTAAAGTGAGTAAAAGAAGCCATACCTAAAAGCTGCATAGTGTATTACTCCATTTATATTAAAGACCAGTATAGGGAAATTGTACTAGACATCTGAGCCAGAGCAATTAGGCAGGAAGAAGAAATAAAAGAAATCCAAACTGAAAAGAGGAAGTAAAATTATCACTATTTACAGAGTCAGGTAGAAAATCCAAAATGTCCACCAAAAACTGCTGTAATTAATCGATAGGTGCAATAAAATGACAAGTTATAAAATTAAATACAAAAATCTGCTGCATTCTTGCAGGTGAACAGTACTATAGAAGGTAATATAATCAAACAAACTATGCCATTTATAATAGAAACAAAGGAAATAAAAGCCTCAGAATATACTTAACAAAAGAGGTGAATGACCTATACAATGGAGGTTATAAGACTTCCTTAAAGGAAATAGAGGAAGATACAAAGAAATGTAAAGATATTCTGTTATCAATGTTGGAAAAAATAACATTAAAATTACCATTTATCTAAAGCAATATGCAGGTTTAATGCACTAGCCACCAAAATTCCACTGGCATTTTAAAAGGAAATAGAACAAAAACATTTCAATTTTTTTGAACTAACAAAAGACCCCAACTAGTCAAAGCAATTGTGAGAAAAAAGAGCAAAACTGGAGGTATCACATTCCCAGATATTGAGCTATACTACAAAGTGATGATGATCAAAACTGTATGGTACTGGACTAAAAACAGCTATGCAGATCAGAGGAATACAACTGAATCACCAGAAATAGACTCACACACATATGGTCAGTTAATTTACGACAAAGTAGCCAAGAGCATACTATGGAGAAAGGAAAGTCTTTTTAATAAATGGTTTTGGGAAAGCTGGGCATTCGCTTGCAGGAGAGAGAATCTAGAACATTCAGATACCATACACAAAAAATGAACTCAAAATGGCTTGACTTGAATGTAAGACCAGAAACCATACAATAGTTAGAAGATAACACAGGGAAATAATTCCATGACATCAGCCTTAGAGAGGCCTTTAGGCTTCTCCAGTGTCAAGGGAAACAAAAACAAAAATAAACAAATGGGACTACATTAAGCTAAAAAACTTCAACACAGTGAAAGCAGCAATCACCATAACAAAGACAACCTACTAACCAGTAGAAGATATGCGCACATCATACATGGATAATAACCAAAATATATAAAGAATTCATAAAAATCAACAACAGCAAAACAAGCACCCGATTAACAAATGGGCAGAAGAACTGGATAGACAATCTCCACAGAAGAGATACAGATGGCCAACAGGCATATGAAAAAATGCTCTGCCTCACTTATTAGAGAAATGCAAATCAAAACTACAATGAATTATTGGCTTACACCTTCAAGATTGGCTATTTTCCAAAATTCTGGAAGTGACACATGTTGACAAGGATGTAGGGGAAAAGGAACACTTCTACGTTGTTGGGAGGAGTTTAAATTGGTGGAACATTATGGAAAGCAGTATGGAGATGCCTCAAAAACTTGAGAATGGAAATACCATAAATCCCATCACCCCATTTCTGAGATTTGCCCCAAATTATAAAAAACAAACAAACCACTAATTCACATGTTTTCACCTCCCATGTTTATTGCAGCATTATTTACAATGGCCAAGAATTGGAAATTACCTAAGTGCCCATTGTCAGAAAAATGGATAAATAAGATACACACACACACACACACACACACACACACACACACACATTCACACAATGGAATTTTATAGAGTCATAAGAATGAAATCTTGTCATTTGCCATAATATGGATGCAAGTAGAGGAGATTATGCTAAGTGAAATAAGTTAGAAGGAGAAAGACAAATACTAGGTGATCTCACTCATGTGGAATATAAAGAAACAATACAAAGAAATAGACAAAACAAAAACCAACTCTTGGACATTAACAATAGAACTTAGGTTACCAGTGGAGAATGGGGTGGAGAGTGAAAGCAAGGGGTGATGGGATACAACGGACTATGATGGAGGACTTCTGGTGGTAGGTAGTGTGTGTTATCATATATTTGAGGAATAGTAAACCTGCATATATAGGTTTGTTATTTTGTAAGTTAGTTACCTTGATAAATATAAAATTCAAAAACAGGAAACTTGATTAGTGTGTAGGACTGAGGGTAGGGGAATATGGTATTGATAGTTAAAGAATACAGGTTTTCTTTTTCATAGATAAAAATGTTCTAAAATTGCAAATTGTGGTAAATGTTGCACATATCAATGAATATGCCAAAATCCACGGAATTGCACAGAAATGGGTGAATCGTATGATATGTGAATTATATGTTAATAAATCTGTCTAAAAGTCATTTTATTTTATGTCTTACCCTTAAGACATTGTGAGAGGAGGCTCCAAGATCTTTATGTTACCAGAAGTTATCAATAGGTAAGCTTGGCTGTATCTGGTGTGTGGAAGATTCTCTACAGAAATCTTGAGATTTGAATGTGAGGCTGCTAGTCTCCCATGGAGAATTCTGCTGTTCTTTTTTGCTGTCATCTCTCTCTTGAAACCCCATCCATCTTTATTTAGATATGTTCCATGAGTGCCTATGGAATACCCTCAGTCTTTTCAAGAAAAGCACTTGGAAGTCTTGCTTTCTGAACTCTTCCATACCTGAGAATATTGTTATGCTGTCTTCTCCTAAGCAAGATAGCTTACACAGGGAAAAAAATACTAGGTTATTGTCACCTTTAACTCTCCAAGGCCTGTAGCGTTTTATAATGTCATCAGGCTTTTTAAAAAGTTTCAAAGCAACTCAAGTGCAACTTGATTTTGTTCTTCTGAAGATATCATGAGTTTTCTACTCAGACACTTGGAGTATTTTCCATTGTGCTGAGAATTTTAACACGTTGCCAGGGTGAGATTTAGTGCTGGGTCTTTTTATTGATTTTTGCCAGGAAGGTGGTGAGCCTTTGTGATGTAACAAACTGCTGCATCAGGGAATTTTGATAGCGACGAGCACTGTGACAGTTCCAGTTGTTTAAATTTCTTCCTTCCAATGTGCGCACTTTCAGTATTTTGCAATTTGTGTCTCAGATCTTTATCTTCTGCATCTATTATCCTGAATTTTTTTTCTCAGTGTTTTTCCTTTTGCATTTTTCAGAAGAGACTCCGAATGGTATCCTCCATGCACTGGTATCTGTCATGCTGTTATTCAGCCCTCACTCTCCTTTTTGAGAACATGCAGGGCTCTATTTTTAATTTCTTCCTTTCATCCTAACCTGTTTTGGTCTTTAAGACTATAGTTGAGCTTCAAAGAAGCAAGGTCTTACAGTTTTCTTCTAAATAGAAAATAGCTTTAAAGGTTAGGATTACAGCAAACAGTTTTCAATATTCAGGTTTTTTTCTTTAGCTCTTCAAAATAACAAAGCTTTGTTTTCTCTTCATTATTTCACATGTTCTAATTTCCTTATGGATTCAATCACAACTGAGACAATAGAGCAGAATTCTTAACAGTAATGACTCAGATCTCTGGCAATCTGTGTTCAAACCCTGACTCTCCCAATTGCTATTAGACTCTTCCAGTTTGAGTTTCATCACTTTACAACAGGAATCTCTTACTGCATTTGTTTTTGGCAGAAATGTACTGGCAGGAATGGAGTCCAGCAGAGGCAGGCAGGCAAACAGGAAGAGGAGGAAGAAGCATTTTATTTATTTTTATTTAATTGTTCATCTTGGTGGTTCCCACTGGCCCTGGGATGTTAATTCAGGACCTTGGGATGTATGTGGACTGAGCTTATCCACTGCTCCACCAGGACATGTCACAATAGGAATCTTATAGATATAACAGAGCTGTTTTCAGTGTTAAATGAGATGACAAATGCGAAACAGCACATGTCTGATGTATAGTGAATGCAAAATAATATATTTTTTTCTATTGAAAAAAAATCTTACACTCAGGGTGTGGTCAGAAACAAAGACTTCCTTTTGTCTTGAATTCTCTGCTGGTCTAGAGGTGGATAGTAGGTTGTTGTGCCCACCAACTAACAGGGGTAGTTTTTTAGTTCTGAGAAGGTGGGTGCACATGCTGTTACTATCACAGATCATCCTATTTTTACCTTACTTATGACTACTGCCCGGGCTTGATATGTAACTTCCAGTCTTACCTCCCCTTGTATATTCAGGTGCTCTCTGGAAGTTACGAATCTTTGAATGGGGGATCCAAGGAGAGTGATTCACAAAAGCTGATGAAAAGAATCCCCAAGTGCAGATGTCTCAACCCAGAAATATTCATGGAAGTAAAGAGTTAGCAGTTTCCTAGTTGGTATCCTCTGGAATTCTGACCCAAGGAAAGCCAGCACAAATGGGATGAAGAATCTCCCTATTCTTGAGTTCTTCAATCCTGCTGCTTTGCTTTGTGCTTTGAAACCTCTCTCTTAATTCTGCCAGTTGGTTGTCAGATTTAGTTATTGATGGTTGGGTTCTTACCTTCTCTTCTGCTTCCACTACTTGGAACTAGAAGTCCTTTTCCTTCTTTAAAAACATAGTTTTGTTTTAGTGTTTTGCTGAAATTCAGGAAAAGACTTGTGACAACCTAAACTTGTGTTATTGGATTCGTGGTGTTTTTCTGAGACCTGGGTGTTCTTTTGAGAGGCCAGTAGTATTACTCTCTCAGTAGTCTCACAGAGACCACTATTAAGAGGACTCAGTTATCCCCAAATCATAGAATCTCAGAACTGGATAGGACAATTACAGAGCCTAAGTGACTGCCTAAGAATCACATTGTGTTTTACACCATCCCTTTCACTTGGCTCTTCAATCTCCTTTAGAAGTACTTTCTGTGATAGGAAGCTCACTAGCTATCACTGCAGTCCATGGTTAGACAACTTCCTTAACAGAACTGAAATCTGTCCCTATATCTTAGATATGATGGAGAAAGTTATTTTATTGGTGAGGGATCTGTGGAGGAAAACAGAAAGCTCTCTATTATAATCAGAGTGGTATTTGATAAAGGGAATTAATTCAAAATTGTTGAAAAAATTAAGTGGATCAAAAGTCAGGGGATGATATTAACTCCTTGTTCCTAACATTAGCATTTATTGAACTATAATGTACATGCAGAAAAGACTTTTTATTTTGAGACATGAAACTGTTTCATCTATCACTTCCCTCCTCTTGTCTCACTTCCACATACTTGGTTCTCAGACAAGGGGCAACTATAAGTATCCTTTTCCTTCTTGTCAAAGAAAACTCTCTATTTTCTAAGTCCCAGAGAATGCTTCTCATTCATAGAACTCAAACACATCAAGAACTCTGATTGCAAGTTGGTCTTGGAAAAGTAGCTTTTAATCTTACCAACCTCCTGAGAATGCATGCCAAGTAATAGCAGACAGTATAAAGAAAGTTATCTTTTGGAACTACCAGATGAACCAAAATCTCTTACCAAAAGTATTTGTTCTAATGTCTTATTCATGTAATCTTCAGGGGTGAGGGTCAAGAGAAAAAGGTCCTTGATAAGTTATTAGTTATCTTTTAGGTAGGAGAAATGTTTGACCTTTATAAGTCATTAACAGCCAAGTTCAAAATACTTTCACAGTTTTGCATTAATCAATGATCAGGATCTGATGAGTAAGATATTAATGTCAGGGTTCCGTTCAAGATTCAATAATGAAACTGGGGAAAGGAGAATCAAATGGTAATAAATATAAATGAGGTCTTGTTCCTCAAGAATGGATATCTCATGTTTTACTTTAGTAATCTGCAGGAAAACAAATCCAAAGTACCTTAAATATGGGGTCTTCACATTAACTCTCAAGAGCATTCTGTTGTCACTGGTACCTCCCTAAATTTTGGGCAATAGACAGTAAGAAGCCATCATGAGCAACCCACCGAATCCCTACTTGACCAGTGGAAAATAGAGTTAAATTAATGGAATTCCTAAGACATTTGCCTGATCCCTTTTCATCTCTCTGGAGAGTAGCAGTAGGATCAGGAAGTTTATTCACTTGTAAACACACCTTATTTTTAACATCTTAGTCATATTCAGCTGAGTTATCATTGCTTATGTTATTCAAATGACTCATTTCCTCTTGTAACTTGCAAATATTCAGCATTATCATATACCATATCTGTCTCATTCTCTGTATCCCTGAGGACCATCATTTAGTTTATGTACAAGAAGAATTTTGGAGGAAAAACAATACCAAAGAAAAAGAATTGCTCATGTAGCTTTTTATTTGAAATCTCAGCACAAGAAATCTCAGTGTTTGTTGTAGAATGTAGATGGATGGCAGCAATAAAATCAGATATAGGAAAAAAGCAATCAAATCACTGAGCAGGTCACATTCAAATACATTATATCAGGATGGAAGGGTTCTACCTTGGGCATACGTTCTCTCCCACAAAAAGGTTTCTGAAATGTGTTCATGTTTTCTTCCCTGCAAGCCATGTATGCTTGATTCAAGACCACATTTCAAGTATTTTCTATACTTAGGCTATTTTCTAGTTGTTCCACAAAAAATAATTTTATACATTTTCAACTTTGCTATTCATAGCAGATGACAATGGGGTCCCACCCAGATCTCCTTTACTTGGTCTTTGCATCCCATCCTCAGCTGCTGAGTTGTCACGCCATGACATTAACCCATCACATCAAAGATGGATCAATATGGAGTTTAAAAGGTCTTCACTCTTTCCTTGAAGGGGGGAGGAAATTTCCCAATGCAAGTTGCTCATTCAAATTTGTATTTCATGTTCTGCTTTCAAGGAATCTGACTTAAGATACCACTACAGTAATTTTCTTTCTTTTTCTGCTGGAAACTATGATCCCAGATCCTTTCTGTTCTCTCAAGTAGTCACAATCCACCACCTCCTTATGGAAGCCTTCCCTGATGTTTCCAGTCCTACCTTTCTCTTCCCTCCTCTGAGCTTCTTTTTCATTCCCAGGCAGTGATAACTAAGTTGAATGCTCTCATAGATGCAAGATGCAGGCATTAGGTGCTAGCTTGTCAAAAGTATGTATGTATACACATGTAAATATCTATATATCTATCATCTCTATATCTACTATTTGTGTATAGATATATATGTATAGATATGTTGCTATATCTGATATATCTAGCAATATCTATCTACTGTATATATATATATATATACATATTGGAGAGAGAGAGAGAGAGATTGAGAGAGAGAGAGAGCTCTCCAAGTCTCTCAGGATGAATGCTGCTAAGGCACACCTTACTGTACTTGGTCAAGAGTTCCTACCCACCAGCTTCATCTACTACAGATTCCTCACTAGGGGCAGAGTGTTGAAAGTAAGCATCAATAATCTGAGATATATAACGCCTGAGAAACTGGGCCTGGTGTTAAAACCACACTACACATGGAGGACCCTTCTCAATATGTGGATTGGTGTTTTTAAAAGCAAGGTAGGACAGCCTCTTGTCAGAATAGACATGATTTTGTCCAGTGTTTCCCAAACTATGCCTTTTGAAATGTAATTTTCTCCAGACAAACTTAGAACAAAAGATACAACCTTCAAATGAATTTGGAAATGCATATACTATGTATTTGTATAATGGAATTGTATTACAAATATTAGAAGTTATCATATACCATGTATGTCCCTAGTTTCTATGTCTCTGGGGACTATCATTCAGTTTATCCAAAAGGAGAGTTTTAGAGAAAAAAAATTACCATGTACATTATATTTGTACAATAGAAATTCCAAAAGTACATTAGAGACTCTGAATAGTCCCATAAGTTAAACAAATTCTAGCATTGTTTAATGTAGCATTTTCCAGTTTTATATGACCATGTCACTGTAGAATTCATGTCACTATAATAACAATTTAGCCTACGGAACTATTCTTCCATTGGAATTCTTAGGGAAATGCTAGGAGTGGTAGTGGTTTGTATTGTGGGTGAGATGGAATGGAAACTACTTAGAGTAATAGTCACCTGGCAGCGTGTAAAGTCTGCATGAACTCATTCTCCATTGGTGGAAGAATGAGTAAGGGGCCAGTCATCTTCCTTTTCTGTTGGATATTTATCAGGAGTAAAGTCATTTGCCAACAAGCAGCAGAAACTATTTCAGCATTTTTCAACACGACAAGAGCACAGTACGTGGGAATTCAGAGTTCAGTTACCTCTGCCCCCTTCCTCTCCTTGATGTCAGAGATACTTGTGATAGCCTTGATTCCTTAGATGGACAGAGTTCCTCCTTCCTGAATTATTGAAGGATGCAGCTTGCTTTGGGTTGGGAGTGACCCTGAGAGATAGCAGCTGGGTAGTGGTAATAATAGAATTTATTTTATCCCAAGGACCACGACCCCTAGATCTTGTCCTCGAAATGTCATTCCCAGAGATAAATCAGATAACCGGGGGATCTACACATCAGGTGCTAATATCAGCCCTACTTTATAAGTGAGAAAAAGGAGCGCAGAGAGAATGTCTTGATTAGATGGTATTTCACTGAGTTTTCCATTCAACAATTCATTGACTGGGGGAATATTTAACAAGCTCCAGTGCTATGCCAGGTCTCTTGCTTCTGCATCCTGTCTACACTTGCTTTGCTCTGCACAGAAAAAGAACAAGCATTTCATAGCAGGGTACTTGTTCTTGACACAGTAGCAAGATGGTGTTCAACTCAATAAGCAGAGATGAAGTCCCTGTTCTGGGAGGACCCTAGCTGTGTCTAAACCATTACTTTGAAGACATGTAAAGACTAGAAAACAGATTCCTGTTTATGATTTTGTGGGCTGATGTTCCAACCAGTTTAACTTATGTTGCCTTTGAATACAAATATTATTAAGCCTTAGAAGGATTTAGACTCTTCCAAACTATCAGGTAACTTTAGCTCAAGAGAAGAAGTCAGGGCAACACTGAATATTCTTTGTTTAACTCTGCAGAATCTTGAACTAGAGATCTCATGTCTCTGTCTAGGGAATGTAATCATAAACATTTAAAATAAAAATATCAAATACAGTCTATTGCACAGAAGAGTCCATTATTTGCTGAATCAATTAATGACTGTGTGATTCTTATGCTCCCTTACAGAATTTCTCAACATTGGTATTATTGGCATTTGGCACTCAAAAACTCTTTATTAATGTATGTTTTAGTCTGCACATTGTAGGATGATTGGCCATATCTCTGGCCTCTATTCACTAAATGTAAAGAATTTGCCCAAAGTTGTAACAACCAAAATGTCTCCAGACACTTTCAAGTATCTTCTGGTGGAGCAGAGAGACAAAAGTTCCCCAGTTGAGAACCATTGCACTAAGGCATGCTCTATGTACTGTGAGATCTTGTATTCTAGGATCTCTAAGCTATGAAGGAACACAAGGCAGTTAAATAAAGTACAGTAAGGTTTAAGGCAAATGGAGAAAGTCCAGCCTAGAATTAGCTACATGATGACAGTTAGAGCCCAGGACTTCTAACTCCAATGTTCCCCTGTGATAATGACCTTCAGGCGAGTGGTTTTCATCAAGTGTCCTTTGCCATCAAAAGTAAGAGGACAAATGGAGGAAGACATTCTTATTCCTCCATGGAGAACACCAGATGAACTAGCCTCTTCCAAATGAAGAGCCTATGGTAAGTGCTTCTGCTCATCTAGAATTGGGACTATCTGTACTTGAGAAGTTTTTAACTTTTAATAATCCAGTGGGACTGCATTACCCTCCATGGGGTTTTGGGATAATGATTATTGGTTTAATGAATCAAACTGCCCCTTTTCCAGACTCTGGATCAAAGATGGTCACATTTTCTCTCTTATGGGTAGTAGATGGATTTATTTCTTTCTCCTCTTGTTCTTCATATCTGTGTACATCCTGTCTTGAGTTACAAAAAAAAAAAAAAAAAAAAAAAAACATTGGTGGGACAGGACTTGAGGTTGGTAGAGAGCCATGAGGCCTAAGTCTCTGTTTATGACACATGTCATATTTCATGGGCCACGTCTGGACCCCACCTGCCTCCTTAATCTCCTTGGAATGCTGGTGCTCCCTCTGCGCTGCTGTTACTCTGATGACTTCAGTGGGTATTGCAGTTTCCAATTTCCTAACCTTTCTATTAAAATTAATATTTAGATTTTATAACTTTAAAACTGGAAGAATGATGGAAGCAGTATTTGATGTTTATGTCTCTCAGTCACGAAAATGCTCCCAATTTCACTCATGCTGGGCCACACACATGTAGTCACAATAAATAGCATTTAACGTGTTTACAGTACCGAGAGGATGAGGAGGACTTCTGTTTTTATATTGATGGGCTCAGCTGGGCTGGTGATACTATTGTTTACAATGAGCTACATTTTTTGTTGTTCTGATTTACCCTCAAATTAAATCTTTATTTCAGAAACCAACCCCAGGGAGTCCCTGTAAGGAGGGAATGTAATAAACAGCATTAGGAGAGGGCCCATAGCCGCTACTCCCTGGTAATTAGTCCAAATGTCTCAATCAGAGTGGTTTTCAAAGTTTTACAGCCGCAGTTTGGTCACAGGTTTATTTGTAAAAAGCTGGTTTGGCATTTTGCTCAGCGTGGCCTTTGCCCTTTGAGGAGGGGCCTTGGAGATTTTGACAACGTGGAACACAGGGAAGTCAGATTTTCAGGTCTGCAGCGGGGTACTGCCCATGTTCTTTCTTACCATCTGTTTCCAAATTAAAAATCATCCAAATTTAAAGACGCTGGGAAAGAGAAACAAATCTCTGGCCTTGGTTTTGAAGGCATGAAAAGGAAGAGAAGAAACCAAGACTGGGGCTAAGAGTGCAGGGGCATTCCACCCCCAGGCGGGTGACTGTCCTATCATACCTGGCAAGAGGGGAAAGGTCTTTAAAAAGCTTCAAGTTTCTGGGGTGGGGCCCCATCCCTTAGCTTGGTGGGAAGAAAGAAGTTCTGGCCTTAGCAACAACCCCACCCCCCAACCACCCAGAAGTTCCCTGGGAACCTCTAAGCTGAGACCTCCAGTCTTCTCAGAAAAGCGATCAGAAAGTACAGAGCAGCAGGACCAGCTCAGGTCAGACTACCATTTTACCCTCACAGCAAAACAAAGCAGGAAACACAGAGATCAAGCTAATTCTCCTGCCATCCTGCCTCCATAATGCCTGTTTGTTCCCACAACAGTAACTGAGCACCATAAGAAGCATGGTGCCATCTTGCTTTCTCAGCCAAATGGTAAGATAAGGATGTGAGAGGTAGGAGAGTCCTTAGAGCATCATGGACAGATGGATATTTTAAGCTAGAAAAGCCAAACAGCATGGTGACGTCTTACAAGATTCCTTTCTGGCCTCTACATCTCTTTATCTGGTGGGAATTTTCAGACAACTATGTCTCTTCATCTGGTGTGAAAGAAAGAATGGTCAGAAGCTTGAGAAATGTTCACACTGGGGAAGAGTTCAATTCCACTGGCCCCTCCTCATACAGCCTTCCATGTTATTAATTTATTTTTAGTTTTCTAAGAATTATCTCCTAAGAAACCTAAGAAGTTTTCAGTCATCGAGGTCAAAGGTTGACAACCTTTTTTCTTTAAAGAACCAGAGAGAAATAGTTGAGGTTTCCCGAGCCACACGGTTCATCATGACCACTCAACTCTGCTCTTGGGGAAAAGCAGCCGTGTACCCGAATGAAAGCGGTGACTGCGCTGCCTTCAGGCCACTTGCAAAATCAAGCGGCCGGCAAGATTGGGTCTGAGTCTGACCACTCAGTTTAATCCTCCAATATTTGCTCTTGCTTTAAATTCCTCCTTTTCCTTTCTCTCATCCTCCCTTCTTCTCACTCTTCTTTCCTTTCTTGCTTCATTTGTCATTTCTTCTTTTGTTCCATATAAAAAGTATTCCATGCACCTTGAAAGGTACAGTGAACAGAATGATGAACAAGACAGGTCTCATCCCATTTCTCATAAGTCTTCTAATAGGGATTATTAATAAGTGAATCTTTAAATTAAAATATTACAGCTGATGTTAATTGCCCAACATCAATCTCCATTTTCTTTTCACAGGTGGACTTACAATTTTGTTCTGAGTGGCAATATCCTGAGATTTTAAGAAATCACCCCATTTCCCCCTAGCTAGAATCAGTCATGTGACCAGGTTCTAGCCAGTGAGATGTCACAGAAAGGCTCGGAGATAGTGTCCCTTCCCAGATGAAAGGCAAGTCCCTTTACTCTTGTCCTTTTGGTTTTTTTCCACCTAGAATACGGCTCTATTCCTGGACATGCCATAGCTTTAACGTGAGCTTGAGGATGAAAGTTCTGTGCTACAAATGGACAGAAGGTGGAAGGCTGGGTCCCCCGCGTCACTGTTGGTGCTTCTACCGGCTCTGGGCTTCCTGCCTCTGAACTCCTCCTCACGCGAACAAGTGTACTTCTTTAAACCAGCATTCTAGACTTTTCTGTGACATTCAGTCCAAGGAAAGAAGAATGGAATGAATTATAATCCACTGAATAAAAAATAAGTTATGGATCAAAATAATAGTGCCCAGTAGTTACTTTGGAGTCGAAAAAGAATATAGGCATAACCGCTTTTGAATGACTGAGCAATAGTCTCACTCTTTATCTCCACATTTAGCGATGTTCTCCAAGACTAAAGGAGGAAAATGTGGCATCTCACTCGGCATCACTTAAAAAATCATTTATAGTAATGTTTTCCAAGTCCGGGAAGCCTGTGCAGTTAAGTTTAGATGGGAGGAAGTTTAGATGAGACAGATTTTTCCTCAGATCTAGGAAACTGCTGATTACAAAAGTGTGCTTTCCCGTGCAGGTAAAGACTCAGAGAAGTTTAGTCATGGACTCAAGGCTGAATTGTGGATGGTGACATTGACTTCACTGCATCTTCTGACCACCAGGCATGCAACACATTAGGGATGTTAGTAAATAAAAAGCGGTATGTGTGAGTATTTTGTGCATATGCACATGCACTGGAGATTAAAGGTAATCACGCCCATGGCAGCCTGTTATCTTATATCAGCTTCAGAAATGCCATTTAAGAGTTCTCAGTTAGGACCTCAATCATCAACTGAAACCTTTACCTGAGTTCCTCCCTTCAGATCTGGCAACAGGGAAATTTACAAATCTGGTGGATAGTGGACACCAGGTGGCTGAACTGTTGGTGTCACATTTGAATCTCAGAACTTCAGCATGAACTCAGATTCATGTCTTGTGGAGGAGGGAGGGGGCAGCTTGATGTTGGGGCTGGTGAAATGGAAAGCTAGATAGAAAAACATCTCGATGGCGGGGTTTATCCAAAGGAGAAATCTACAGTAAAAGAGAATCTCACTCTGTCTACTTTTGCTTGCAACTAAGTTACCCTGACGACATTCCAGAGATCACTGACTTTGATTCCTTCTTGCCATTAAATTACAACAGCATTTAGAAATCAGAACTTTAGCTTAAATACCCAGGATTCATGCACTCTTATCACACAGGGGTCTTTGGTACTCAATGAGAGTGCTTAGGTATTGTTGGCACTCATGCCTGTTTGATCTCCTTTTTAGTTTATTTAATTTTTTTAGTTTGTTGGTGAACAGAACATGCCTTGACTGCTGAAAATTGCCAGGGTTTTCTTTTTCTTTTTCTTTTTTTTTCAGGGAATGGTTGCTCCATGCCACACCTGGACAGCAGTCAGAAGCTTTCTAGGAAATTTCACTGCACTTTGCAGAAGGCTTCAGCTTTGAGGTCAGCATTTTGGAAGGGAAGACAATTGATTCTTTCAGTCTTGCTGATGCAATTCTTTCTGATGTGTATCAAGTGTGTTTTGACACACTCCCCTGGGTCATTGTGGTTTTCAATATTCTTGGGCCTGTAATGAAAGTCAAAGGGAAGGGAATCTTTTCACTTAATGTTGATTTCTAATATTGATGGAGCATTACCCCATTTGTGTTTCAGAAGCTTCACAGGATAGCATTAACCCCTTGAGTCTCAGATTAGGAACATCTTACAGGACTCTGGCTGTCGAAAGCTGATACTGACATAGAGACAAAAGAACTTCTGAGAAGCACATGTCATTCTTACGCAGGTAACAATTTTTTTCTATAATAATCAATTTTATGGTAAATACAACAGCTGCAGAAGAATTTGTGGGTTTTTTTTTTTTTTTTTTTTTTTTTTTGGCTGTAAGGCATCTTAGAGAGTGTTTGCCAATTTTCTGTCTCAAAAAAGGTGTCTTCGCATCTTGATTTAGCCCTGAATAATTCAACAGAATCTCTAATAACAGACTTGCATGTTGCAAAGCCCCAAAACATGTTGTAAGCTTAAAGAGGCAGCAAGAAATTTAGCATCACAAACAGAAGTCAAAGATTTAAAGCTGGGAGGTCTTTAAGGGTAGAGTCAGTGCTTCACACATGTGCTGAGTGCTTATTTTTGCTGACAGATTTCTTGTTTTTCATAGAGCAGTGGCTCCTAAAAGGGACAAAGAACATTCCTGGAGGTCGGTTGTTACTCCTATCTCCCTTTTTATTGAGAAAGTCTTACCACTTGTTCATTTATTTTTTTCTTAAAACTTGTCCTTTTGTCCCTTCCTCCCTCCTTTGCTTCCTAAATATCTCTCTTCCTCCTCCCACCCTTCCCCTCTCCCTCCTTCCCTCCCTTCATTCCTCTCCTCCTTTCCGCCTTCCTTTTATCCCACAAATAATTACTGAGTGTCTATAACTTTCCAGTCACTGTGTTAGGCTTGAAAATTACATGATTAGTAAAAACAGATCTGGCCCCATCCTCTAGAGAAGAGTCCAGTCTTAATCTCTCACCCAAAGACCAAGTTTTCTGATGTTTCCTTGGATTCTGAGATATATCAACATCTTTTCAACAAATTCCCTCTCATCTTACTGCCCTTAATCTTTTTAAGTGACTTGTTGTTTGTGATTTTCCACCCAAAGCATGATTAATGTATTGGAAACCCTGATATACAGGACACCATGAAAGAGAACTGAGGATACTTGATTCTGGGAGATGGTGACTTTGAAAGATTTCATCATATAATTGCTTCATATATTTGAAGGTTTGCCATTAGAAGAGGAATTAGGCTTAATCTATATATTTCCAAGGGGACAGGTCTAAGACCAAATGGGAAATAAAGTTTGCTCAGCATTTCTTTATCAGGGTCAAAGGAATTTTGATTAACATGGTTCATAAGAATGCATATGTTTTTGCATGTTATCCGCTGTATACAGAGATCCTGGTTTCTCAGCCTCAAAGGCTATTGTCCTTTTGACCTTGGTATCAGATAATGGGAACTTCGTGGAAGTCCTGTGCATTGTATGAGATTCATCAGCTTCCCTGGCTTCCACCTATTCAATGACAATTACATTTTCCATTATGAAAGCCAAAAATATTTGTTTTTTTCCAGATATCCCCTGGGATACAAAACTGCCCTTGATAGAAAACTACACACACACACACACACACACACACACACACACACACACACGCACGCACACATGCACATACATACATATGCGAAAACACATACACATGCATACATATGTATGTATTTTATGTATATATATATATATATATATATATATATGTATCACAGAGGAAGGTAAGCTTATTTGGGATAGAGCTACGACTGTTACTTAAAACCTGCAGAATCTCTGGAAAACTATAGCTTCCATGGAGTAAAGGACTTCTCAGCACTACAGCTATTGGCTTGGACAACTATATGTCAGGTGGCGTAGAAAGGAATCCTGTGTCAGGTAGCAGGTTGAAAACCTTAATCCTTAAGCTACCCCCTTCCAACTAACAGATCTTATAATTCCTCAAGACCAGACCTGGGTTAATAAAATTGGTGTCAGTTTCTAGGGAAATATAGCAAACTGAGGTTATGACAGTGTCCCCCGCAGTGCTGTCTGAAGCATGAGGCGATACTCTAGGTTGGGATGAGAGGAAATGGTTGAGCTTGTTGGGGGTTTAATTGGCAATCAAAAATTTGCTTTCTAGATGCAAGCATGTCACTGTAAAAGTACACCCAGGACATAACTTTCTCAGGCTGAAGTTATTAATATGTGTTGACTGATGTCAAAATGGGAGTTAAATCATAAATGTGTTTTGGAGCCTGGGGCTGGTGGCTCAGCAGCTTCTTTAGCCCTGTCACTTTGGAGAGACAGCTTACATGGCCCAGTCTAATTTTTTTTGATGATTTCTTAAAGATTTCACTTTATCATCATTTGTCTTTGAGCAGGCTTTTCTCTCCATCCCATTAGTATTTCCTCAAACATGGCCCAGTCAGAACAAAGTTATTACCTACAAAGGATTTCATACTTGAGTGAAACAGTAGGGCTGTACATGCCATAGAGAACACAAAGCAAAATAAAATGTTCCCAATTAGTGCTATTTACAGACACGTAACACCGTGACTGCTGATCAGGAGTGTATGTTTCTTTCCCAAGGGAGTCCCAAAATGCCTAGCACCCGCTCACAGGCATAAAAATGCGTGGTCTTTCTCATTTCCAAGTTAATCCAATTTGAGTGTGGGCTGAGAGGGACCAGAGCTTCCCAAAGGGCCTGGCAGAACCGGGCAGCTCAGAATCATTACCAGACCACACACATTATGTTTAATAGCCAGACTACTGCACTGGGCCAGAAAGGAGAAAAATCAAAGATTTAAAAATTCCTCGGGAGCAGTCACTCTCTTCATCCACACCACGGAGTCTTTCATTCCAAGCCCATCATCACTCACCTGAATTTCAAGACTCCTACGGGGAGTCACTGAACCTAGATGTGGCTTGTGCCAGTCTATTTTCTGTAAAGCTGGTAAAGAGATCTCTTCAGCTCCCATATAATCAGGTCATTTCCCTCACTTAAAAATACTTTTGGAATAAAAAGAGCTCGTACACTTCAACCACAAAAAAAGCAAGTGACCCATTCAAAAAATGGGCAGAAGAGTTGAATAGATGCCTTTCTAGAAAAGGCACATAGATCCCCCTGCAGACACATGAAAAAATGCTGTATGTCACTCACCAGGAAAGAAATGCAAATAAAACCACAAGATATTGTTTCATACCCGTGGCGATGGCATATATCAAAATGACTAGAAACGACAAGTATTGGAGAGGCGTAGAGAAAAAAGAACTCTCTTACACTGTTGGTGAGAATGTAAATTAGTGCAACTTTGGGAAAGAGGATGGCGATTCCTGAAAATAATAAAGATGGATCTACTATTTGATCCACCAATCCCACTTCTAGGCATATGCCCAGAGAAAACAAAAACACTCATCAGGAATAATGTCTGCACCCCTGTGTTCATAGCAGCACGGTAGCCAAGACATGGACACAATCTAAATGCCTGCAGCAGATGACTGGATATAGAAGTTGTGGTCTATATGCTCCATGGAATTCTATGCAACTACCAAAAATGATAAAGCCATGCTCTTACCTACAGCCTGGATGAAGCAGGAGGAGATTATGTTAAGAAAAATAAGCTAGAAAGAAAAAAGAGAAACACAGAATGGCTTCAGTCATAAATAATAAAAAAAAATAAAGAAGGAAAGAAAACATACAGATAAATCAGCAAAATTCACAGGACACAAGACTGTGGCTACTAGGGAGGTGGGAAGGGGAAGGAAGCAAGGAGGTGGTACAAAGGCCCTAACTCTGGTGGAGAATGTGGCGCAAAATGGCAGACAGACCAAGGTGCAGAAGCAAGATCCTCAAAGCATTTAGTAATGTGAACAAAAAAAAATAATAAAGCACTTTTAAAAATCATAAATAGAAATAATCTGAATTCAACTGTACCTAAAGAATAAAATTCAAAATCTAAGAGATCTAAGTGACTGGGATAAACGACCTTGAGTGCCAAGTCCCTCCTCTGTCACAGGAGACATTGGTCCTCAGGTGACCATAGGTGGATCCTGTCTTGACCCTATTTCTTTTGTGGTCCATCTCAAATGTCCCCTGTGCTGTGAAGCCTTCCTCATGCCCCTGATTGGAACACATTTTTCACCCTCTAGGGATCTCTCAGCACAATACAGCTATCTCATTTTATGACATTTCAGTTTTATCTATTTATGTGTTTATTCGTTTATAAATCTATTTTTTGCTCTCCTCTTGACAGGTATGGTCCCTCAATGCCAGGAACAATAAATGTTCACATAGGGATTCAGAACTAGTCTCCCTCAACTGTGTCACTTTGGCATGTGAATTATTTCAAAATAAAGGCAATCACCACCTAGCAGACTCAAGAAAAGTGCTAACCTCCCCCATAAGTGTTAGAAAGGAATTGAGACAGAGGACCCTGTAGCAAGAAGAGAACTGTCACCGAAGATACCTTCAAACACTATGAATCAGGGGAACTTAGCAAGCCCTGTGTTCTCAAAGCCTTCTGTGTCCATTGGTCTCTGCATGGCATGATAAATACTGATTTACCAAAATTTTTCTGATACATTATCTGCCTCCCCCAATAGTCCTGGATTCCTACCCCATCTCCTTAACTCAGAAAGCACAAAGGCCTGTTTTGTCAGACATGCTCTTAGGTCTCACGTGTCTGAGGACCCTGTATACATAAAAAGTTAAATTTGTTTTTTCCTTTTAATCTTCCCTTTGCTACAGGGAGTCTCATAACCAAGAACTTAGAAAGGTAGAGAGAATAAAAAAGGAATGCTTGAAAATGAATGAATGCACAGGGACATACTAGAACATAAGTTAATAAGGAAGCAGATTCTCTTTTCCAAATAATTTCTTGGAATAAATTAGCAAAACTCACTGTTATTATTATAGCATAGAATAGTGGTAAAGAGCCCAGATTCTGGATTGGATTCTAGCTTTACTACTTACCAGCTGTGTGACCTTGGCAAGTTGTATACTCTCTTTGACCTCAACTATTTTATCTATAAAATGGGGACAATAATAGCATCTATTTTTTAGAGTGGCTATGAGGATGAAATATACCAAAGTATTTAAAGTACTTAGAAGCTGGTACATAGTAAGTATTATGTGAGTACTCTTTTGGAGACATAACTCTTCTGCAAAATTCACTAATGAAGAGCTTCTCTAACCTTATGCAATAAGATCATCAGAAGTTATTTTTTTAATGCAGATACCACGGCCTTCCCCCCATCATGTCAGTTACATTTTGGGGGATTAGGTCTAAGTGAAAATTTATAACATATATTTAATGAAAGAAATTTTAATGAAGTGTTTGTTTATAGATGAGAGAGTTGGATTAAGGGAGCAAATGATGGATGGTGAGAGAGTCAGCAACTAGAATCAGTGAGAAGCATCGCAAAGACAAAGAAGGAAGGGGGAGCAGTTTCCTTGCATCCATTGAGAGCTGGGGCTCTGGAGGATGAGCTTTGGGGGACTGTGTCACTCATAAAGGTCTCGGCCTCTGGGGATGAAACAGCTGAAGATGGAAAGACAGGGAAGAACCACCTGACCTTTCTCCCTCCTTCCTTTCCATCTCCTGTCCCTCCTCCTTGTCCAGTCAACCTTTATCCATGTGGAAAGGGAACTGAGACCCCGTCGTGAGGGGTCTGCATTCTTAGTTACAGACCCGGAAGAGAAGAGCAAGGAGTGAATTTGAGGAGACAAAGGGGGAAAAGTCAACACATCAATTTAAGGGAAAAGAAAGTAATTCTCCAGTTGCTTCTGATGCACAGTGAGGAAAATGCCCACTGCCCTGAAGAGGTCACCTCATCATCCCTCTGTCCAACTCCTCCAGCGACAGTGAAGAATCATCGTGACCAGTGGGCACCCCATTCTACAGTTCTCAGGAGTTGCTTCCCATTGCTCTCCATTCCTTCTTCCAGTACAACAGAGACTGGGGGACATGGTTTCTAGGAAGTATGTGGTCATGGACACCACAGAGTTTTATGTTCAAGGTAACAGCTACCTTTCTTTCTGGGAGTCTGGGTACCGAACACCAGGAGTCTCAGTCCATGGAAATGTGCCATGCAGCCCCTTCAGTTTGGGAAAAAGGCTTACAGCTCTTGCCTTTCTGTGTTTTATCCAAGTCACTGTGCCAGAAGAGACCCCTGAGATTTCTACCATATGTCAGATCAGATGACGCCATCTCATTTACATAACCCCATGGTGGAATTTGCTAGTGGAAGGGTGCACAGAGCCCCAGACAAAGTGCTTCAGTTTGCGCTGAGCCCACCAGCTTGTATTCCCATCCACTGTGTCGGCACGTTTCAGAAGACTTCATTTCTGCCGCTTCCTCTCCAAAAGGAGGAAGATATAAATCACAGGCGCAGAAGTAACTAGCAGTTGTGACATTTTGTTACAGAGTTTAATTACATGAATCATAAAATATTGCTACAATTTTCCAAACTGTTAAACCTTAATTAATATGAACCCACAGGGACCACCTTGATCGTTCTAAATATTCTGAATCACAACTCTTACAGTAGTGCTTCCATCCGCCTGAAGTGCTTTGTAATTTGCAAAAGTGATTAATTATTAGAAATGAAACCAGACAAATTAATTTAATATAAATGAGGCTGTACATGATTTGATTAATTCTTTTTAATTACCTATATGTTATTTTTTCAATAGTTGAACAAAGGGCCCTATTCTTCTCCTGCGTGTTCATATTCATTAATCTCATTAGCACAGAGTATTAATATAATTTTATCGCACATTCCAGAAGTACGGCACATTGACAAACCATAATGAATCGTGGCATTAGTGTCCTATCACTACATTAATTTCAAGACATGCCTGGCTCATCTGCAATTTACTTTGAGACTTACTCTAAAATGAGCTGAATAAGCGTGTAATTATGACATCTGCTTCTTTTCAGGTACCTCCTTTGTAAATCAGTGACAAAGGAATAGCAGGTTTAAATATGTGTTAACACTTGGATAGCATGTATAATTGCAATATGGTGATGTGTAATGAAGATTAAATTAGACCGTACTATACCTGACATGTGCAAGAACATAATTGAACTATTGTCATTTTTACAGTAGAAACAGCTGCAAAATGCCAATATTTGAATACAGGAAAGTGAAGCAAAGTTAGGGAAAAGGTGAAGAGGGGAGTCTCAAGGCACCATCGAGGAAACCACCCTAACGGAACAGAAGGCTACAAACTCTAGGGTTGCAGCCTCTTCCCCCTTTGTGACTGATGACAGTTGGTCATGAATTTCATGAAATTTTCCAAAAGGGTCCATTTCGGATGTCGCTGGGGCATGACCTCACACTGCATATCTTGTATGTTTGGCACTTCTGCTTCAGGCCACGGGGTGGGCACCATGCCCTGTGTTCCCCTCTTGAGCCTCAGGCAGGGAACGGGAATTCTGGGATTGAAGTCTTCACTCTCCACATGGTTAACCCTAGATTTCCCTGAGTAAGTCTCCTAGGATGATAATATGATTCTAGAGTGCCTGGGAAGCAAGGTAGCCTGGACCTGGCTCCAAAGGAATTCTTAGGCGGAAAGGGTTGAGGGAAGCCTAGGCAGAGTTGGAATAGAATCACCTCTTTACAAGTTCTCCTCCATCTTTCCTGAAAACCAACTCTAAGAAAGTCTTCAGGCCTCGTGAAATTTTTGGTCAAGATTTACCACTTTCCACATGAACTGTGGAGCTCAGTTATTCCTGCGTAAGGCGTGGGTCCACTTAACTGTGTCAATGGTTTTTCCTTTTGAAAGTCCCTGAGTGCTTGAGTGTGGAACTTGACAGGAACCACATGTATTGCTCTTAACATTTACGCCAAAGGAATTTGGGGAGCTAGCTCAAAATAATTTTAAGGAATACCTTGCTTAACAAAATCCCCAGGCCAGTTTTTCTGAGTTGATGGTAAGGATATGTGAAGAGGAACTCAGAGAAGATAAAAGGAGCATTGCTTCCTCTGAAGAGGCTCCCCCATGAAATGCTGACACAGACCTGCCTGGCAGGTTGGAAGTTGACAGGAGGAAGTGGGGAATATTTCTCATACGGGTTAGAATGTTCATCTTGTCAAAGTAATCTTCTACTATCAGTAATTGATTTGTTTCACACCTAAAATAACTTACAGGAGAGAATGTGATATTTGCAAAGTTACTGTATATAACATTTTGGATTTTGAAAGCAACGTAGAGATTTTTTGCTTTGAGGATGCTTAGACTGTGGTCTCAGAAAACAACCACGGCACCAAGACCTGCTAGTTTTGTCAAAGCACAGGTTCTTCGAACCCACCCCAGAGTTTAGGGATCAGATCAGAAATTCTGGGAGCTCTTGGGAAGTCTATATGTTTAAAACTCTCCTGGTGATTCTTAATGAACAATTTATGACCTACTATCACCTCTTCTTTTTATAGAAGAGGGAACACATATCCTCAGAAAGGAGAGGCACAGTGATGGTGCTTGGACTAGAAGCCTGTTTGTTTGCCTCATCCTTGGGCCAGTGCTGGTCTCTCTCTCTGACATGGAGCGTTCATGGGAAAGAAAGGCAGGTTCTGGTTTTCGGCACTTAATGGGCACCCTCTCTACCATCACTCAGTTGTTGAATGATGTTCGCCAGCTTTGACAATCAGATGGTCTCATGTTAACTTATTCTCCCCACTGAGGTGGTTAGACATGTCACAAACAGGAGTTCACAGGAACTGTGCACTGATCAGTAAAGACAATGATCTTTGGAGAATTTCTGCAAAGTTTTGGAATTAGAAAGAAAAGACTGACTTTCAACTTGCAGTGAGTAACATTTCTCTATCAAACTTTCTCTCCCTACTCATCCATTTCGACTTCAATGTGTTCACTCGTTTGATAACTCTTATCAAACTCTTCCTATATGCCATCTATCATAGTGAGAAAGACAGAGCTTTTATTCCCAGAAGGAATCACTTGGATTTCAGCTGTTTGGCTCTCAAAGGTGATTTGAAAGACAAAAACAAAATGAAAGGCAAAAAGTCTATTATATGAGCTCTTTCTCCTATTTTCTGTATTTATAATTGCGTGCACCTAAATATCCTAGCACATGAAGGATCACTTAAGGAGTCTAATTCTTTCCTTAACCATCTTCCCTCCCATCTTCTTCCTTAGTGTGAGGGAGAAATCACTTCCTAGGACCAGTCTGAATAATTGATCTTGGACCTTCTAAATATTCCCCACATTTGCTTGTCAACTCTTGCCATGCAGGCCTGTGTCAGCATTTCATTGTGAGCCTCCTCAGCCAAAGCAGTGTTCCTTTCATCTCCTTTTAGTTCCTCTTCACATTTCCTTACCATTTTCTGACATGATTGCTTGTTTAGCAAAGTAGACTATGTATTGTTCAAATGTTAAATAATTGATGGTGAAGTAAGTACAGTATTCATAATGCCAAAGTTTTTATTCCATAATCAAGCTTCTTGTTTAAATAGCATCATAGTCTCTAGTTCCTTAGGGATGGCAGTGAAGCAAGTGAGCACATACTTAAACAAGGATATAAGCTGAAGAAGGGACAGTCTATCATCTCAGAAAGACTAGGCTATGCTGGAGGGACAAGTCATACAAAAATATCAATGACAGCGAACAAAGGTTCTGTTCATGCAGCTTCCACCATGAGAGTTGTTATCATCCAGAGGTCGAGTGAGCTCTGAAGAGTCAGAGACCACAGATTAAAGCTCAATTCTGGATGTGGCCCATGTCACTTCTGCTCACAGCACATTGGCCAGAATTAACCCCACGGACTCACCCAAACAGTAAAGGTTCAGGAAGTTCAAACCTACTGATGCCCTGGAGGGAGAAGAATGAGAAGCTTTGGCGGATCCACTGGTAACAAGCACAGAAGTAATCAGAGGTCATCATCCTGAATGTAGTTTCAAGGTGGCTTGATAGGGGTGGCACCAGATTAGACAAAATGTGGAGCCTATGCCTGTCTTGCTTTGCTGAAAATTGTGTACCTCACCTGCCCATAAGAACTTACTCAGCTGATTTATTCTGTTTTCCTGTAGAAATAGGGTTTCTCTGGAAATTGCAAGAAAGACAGTTCCACTGTGTTCTTAACTGTAAATTACAATGAGGTGTGGGACAATGTGTTGCCAGTTGACTTTAAATCATTTCTTCTTGTATGTGGAAAACAGAAAGATACTTCTTGCGGAATGAGTCTTGTCTTGAAGGTGTATATGACAAAATAGTAGGTTGAATCATATAAAAATGGGTCTGTGAAGCATATGAATGGTTTGGTTTATTGGTTGCTTTTTTTTTACTCTTTGGAACTTTGAAAGTTCTTTTGAAACCACAGGGTTCTCTAAACAAGGCATTCCCTGACAGCAGGAGCTATTTCTGCCCAGAAGAGGAAAGGTTAAACGTTTTTCATAATAATGGGTTTCACCCTCATGACACAGATGAAGCCTGCAATTGTTTTCCATCTCCTCAGGGCTTGCCTAGCTATCTAAACGTCTTAGTAGTGGGAGGGAGTCAGTGGGAAACCTCCACTGAACTTCAAGTCAGAGATGCTGGCCTGGGCTTTTGCGTGCTCAGTTTGAAAGGTCTGCGATGCTGTTCCAGTGGGTGTCTTAGTGCGCACTAGTCTTAGTATTGAAACCCCTGAATGCCTACACCATCCCCAGGCAGAAAGAAGCACTGGAACATCATATGTTTTGCCAGCTAGCACCATAATTTTGTAAAAACAGTTTGGAAACTTACAGCCGTATGTACCAAAGCTAAAAATACCTGACCTTTGACTCATCAATTCTACTTTGATGTATAGACTTAGCAGAATTGAGTTGCTAGTAGAATTACTCGTTAATGTGTGCACATAAAAATGTTCATAGTGGCGGTATGCATACAATTCCAAACTAGAAATAACACATATTCCATCAGCAGTTATATATAACATATATTTATATTCTATATTTATGCTATAAGTATAATACGAAGACTGAGCTTCTATTGGGTGAATCTCCAGATAGAATGAAATAATCCAAACAACAACAAAATTTACCTGCAGTATGATTCTACTCACATAAAATGCACAAATAGGAAAAATTACTCTGTAGCGACAGAGGTCAGGACACTTGTCACCTCTGGAGAGAAAGAAGTGGCAAGGAGCTTTCTGGGAGGGCACCAAGATATTCTCTAACTGCATCTGACTGAAAATAAAGAGGACATAAGTCCAGGACATGTATAGTAGCTGAACAGACATTTTCTTCCATAAGAAAAAAGACTGAAAGATGGTGTTTTGGTTTACCTAATTATCCTTTAAGCTTAACGTGTTCACAGCATGTAAGCACACAGGTGTGGGAGTATGTATGTGCACATACCTTCATTAGCCATGTGCCCTGAAGATTTAGTAACTTACCACTCAGTTACTTGCTTAATTCCTCTAACAGTAAAATGATGATATGGGTAGTAATGCTGTTCAAGCACTCGTTGAGGTGATCAAAATAAGATATATATGCATATGTAGCTGTAGAAAAGAAAGAGATATCTATGTTTGTGTGTGTACATGTGGATCTATTAATGGGGGTGTGTATACACACATTTCCTATTTAAAAAAGAGGAAAGAACACTGTCTGATTGCCCATTTAATCCATTACTCACCAATCAAAAGGCCATTCTGTTAGCCACTACCTTCTAGGATGCTTATGGTCTGGTGAGCAATACAGATGAGGCCCCTGCCCTCAAAGTGTTTACATTCTAATTGGGGAAGACAGGTGATAAAACAAGAGAGAAAATGGATGAAGAACATACTCCCGGTTTGTGAAGAACAGTGATACGAAGCAGTCACTGATGGTGAGGGTGTGCAGAGCTAGCCTGAGTGATGGAGTGAGGTGACCTGGAGCTGAGGCTGGAAGGTTGAGAAGTATCCCACCCTGGGAAGAGCCTGGAAGAGAGTAGAGAGCAGACAAGTAAAGAACCTGATGTTGGGGAGAGTGAAGGATGTGTGAGTATCAGAAACAGGGGCAGAGGGGAAGAGAATGGAATCTGATTAGGTTGGAGAAATAGGCAGTGGGGAACTTTATGTCCAACTGTGGAGGCCAAGAGAAGAAGTTTAATTTTATTCTAAAAATCCACCTGTAAACATTTAAGGGTCTTTAAGTTCTTATTTAATGTTTCAAATAGATCACTTTGCTTAGTGAGATGTGTTAAATTTATTATTTCTGTAACAAGTTAGACTTTTATATCCTTAAATTGATAAAACTGGAACTCTTGGTGGGGGGACTGTATTTATTCGTAAAAAGAAAAAAAAATCCTTGCTAACTGGAATAGTTCAGAAAAGATAATATATGTCTTACTAGTAATCAAGATGACAGCAGCCAGTCTGTATTTATATATAGAGAGAGGATTCTTCTTAAGATCCTGACCAAGAAGCAGAGAGATTTGGATGCTGGCGAGATGGTATGAAGTGACCAGAAAAAAGATGGGATGTGGGGCAGTATAAGTTTCAAGAACAAAACTGTCTGATGCTTAATTTCAAGAATGGTTTTTGGTAGCATAAACCCATTTTCTCCCATCCCCCTGATTCAGTTAAGTCTACTATTCTCATGAAGGCTGGCATGACTTAGAAATCTGGAAGTTTTAAAAAGGCTAAAATTCATGCTGCACTGCCATCATCTAGAGTAAAGTAAGTGCAGCGATGAAGAGACGAAGAGGAGCCATGGGTTGTATGTCCCCAACCCCTCCAGGGACTCTGAAGTGGTGGTGAAGTCTTTTCCTGGGACAGAACTCAAGATAGAAGATAAAGGAATTTCTCTCAACTTCAAGGTTCAAAAATTCAGATAACATTTGCATTGCCTCTCCTGTTGGTCACACTAATGAGAAATATGTTTCTATTAACCTGTCAAACAGTTTCTTGGAGTGAACAATATTTTGTCCTAGGCACCCAAATGATCTGATACCTTTTCTAGAATTCTCCTTGCAGAATCCACATCCCTGGGAAGCATGACAAGAAATCACTCTGGGGAGAGGGGGGAAATATGCTGCCCAGACTGTGCTGAAGCCTCTGTCAGGGAGAAGCAAGAGCAGGCACTAAATGTGTTCCCTCAGTCAGCACCTCTCCCCAGAAGTGACTTGTGACACACTGACAGCCTTCTGAGTTTTCTGTCCCAGTTTCCCCAGCTGCCACCTTCTTCTGTTTTTTCCAAGTTTTTCTCCAGGATCTAGTGCACTCACTGGACTATCATTTATGAAGACTAATCACATTTGCCTGCCCAGAGTTGAAGTCTAGCTTACACTGATTGGAGTCCCCGTGTCTCACACATTCCAGTTACATTGAGAAGTAGTGGGAGGTTCAGACACTGGAACCGAAATGCCTGGACTCTGATCTCAGTCAGCCTCTTACTTGCTCAGTGACCTTGGGAAGTTACAGAACCTTGTTCTCTGCCCAGTTTTCTCACTTGGAACATGGAGAAAATTCTAATAACGACCTCACAGGGCTCTTGTAAAGATTAAACAGAAATATATTTATATATCCACATCTAAGTGATTTCATATAATACATATGTGTATTTTACAATATTTATATAATTACTTAGTATAGTTAGACGATTAAAATAGCTACCACATAAGTTTGTTGTAAAGAGTAATAAATCTATCTCTCTCTATATATATTCATTCATATCCCTATCTTCTAAATTATCATATACAATGTATATATATATATTTGGTACAGCATCTGTAATCATTACTGTATATGTACATAGTACATGTATGCTTATAAATATATATACATATTCATATTCATATACAAACACATATACCCATATCACTTTGAAAGTTCTCCCCTGGTAAATATTCTATAAGTTTGTAAGTTTATAAAATTATTATTATGTATAGACCATAGTTATATTGATAACTACATCAGAAGATTAATTATTTTGCATTTTTGTGACTAGAATTGAGAGAATAACCTCTTTTCCACATTGGAGGGTTGGGGTGATGGGGTATAAAAAGAGCTGGTTCTCAATTCTGCCTTTCTTCTATACTAGCAAATTCCAGAGAAAATGACAGATATTAAAGATGGCTGCCTTTTATCAATGGCTTAATGTGAAATATAAAATACTTCAAGTCACTGAGGAAAATAAAACAAGAAATTCAACCCACTCACCAGCATTCTAACGCCAGAAGAGAGGGAAGAAGTGGGCTGTGAGCTGGAATAGAAGGCCCGTGTGAGGGTGAGTGGTGAACACTACCTCATTGAGTGAGTTTAATAGGCTCTGGGGGCCATCGAACTGGGGTTAGAACACATTTTAAAAAGGGAGAGAAAATGAAACTCAGATCGACTTTGTAGAGGGAGTTGATTCTCGCTTCAAATTTCATTTGAGAGCTCTGAAAGACAGGGTCCAGAAACCCTGGACTTTGGAGGATGAAGAAAATAGCCAAATAAAACATTTTCACTCATTTAAAGGGACTTCCATGACTCTGAGACTGAGTAATAGTCAAGCAACCGAGACCCAAGCCTAGCCTGGGCATCAAGATGTAGGTAGAATGAAGAGTCTGTCCCAGAGGAAAGGCCTCCTGCCCACTTGCAAGTACCTCTTGAAGGATGTCAGCTGCTCCAGGAGGGCAGAAGAATGACGATTCAGTACTGCCAGAAGGAGAAGGGCGTTCCCACTAACCCTCTGGTGCGATGAAGGCTAGGCTGCTGAGAATCAAAACCCAGGGCCTGAAAATCAGAGGCCAGAGAATGCCTGGCGGTCCTGTGTGTTTGCACTGAGGAGTCTGCAGAGCCCTGAGGAGGCCTGAGGACAAGCCGTTGCAGCAACAGCCTCACCGGAGAAACCCTGTTCAGTAACCCCAAACTGAAGAAGAGGTCCAGCTTTAACTACTTGAAAGTTTCTGTTTATTTCCCTCCCACAACTCCAGTTAGACACTGCAACATGCCCCTATGGCTGAGACACTGTCCTTCTCTGAAGAGAGCTGCCTCACCAAGGATAAATCGTCTTCTGGAGGAATGGAATGCAGGGCAGATTTGAAGCTGTAAAGAACAGGCCCCTTTCTCTAACCAGGACAACTGGCAAGAGCCATCCGAGCTGTCACCTCAGGTGTGACGCAGGCAATCAGGGAAAGAACTGCAGATCCTCATGTGTACCGGGAAGCTAGCACGGAGGTAGCACAATAATAAGTCAAAAGTCCCCCAGGGTAAGGTATAGAAAATGGGGTCAGGGAGGTTAATGAATTGCCCCCCAAGGCCACACAGATGGTAAGAATCTTAGCCAGGATTCAAACTTAGGCTTCCTGACCCCTAATTAGATTCCTTTACAATAACTTGTCACACTTCTTAACCCCACAGGGAGCCTGGCAGTACCTAGTTAGCACTACATGCAAAGGGGTTATGTATATTCTCTTCTTTGAACTTCCAAATACATGGCTGGCTACTTATTGGTGATTTTTGTATGTTACTCCTTCCTAAACTAGAAATTATCCTTTCCTTTGAGATTCAGACAAAACTGGGCAATTTCCTCACTCACTAAGAAACCCAGCGTTCCTCCAGAGCCCACTCCATTTTTTCCAGGGATAACCCACAGCATCACCTTGCCTGAGGATGTGTCAGAAAGGCAAATTCTCAGGTCCCACACCAGAACTGGTGAAGTCGATCATTGGAGAGCAGTGTTTAGTTGATTCTAATGAACTGAAATGCCAGTGTTCCAGGGACTAAACCTTGGGAACTGACTGAGGCAGATCTCTCTCTGAAATTCTGCCTCTACTTAATATCTGTGTCTCTCATCTCTCCTCTCTTGTAGCTTATTTCCTAAGTCTTTGTTTCTTGTAAACCCAAGCAAGCAATTCAGCACCATTTTCTTAATTTCCCCGACATAGCACTTACTCAATGAAGTTGAATGCAACACATTTTAACAAAAGAGAAGAAAAGAACGAGGAAAATAATGCACTAGATGTTTACCACAAACTGCAAACCCAATAAAAACCTCAACTCTAACTATTAAGTATTCCAGATCTTCAGAGTTCTTTGGTTACAAGGAATTTTCTCTGGTTGTCTCTTTCATTCCCATCTTCCCACAGTTCCTTTCTCCTCACCACTCCTGGGCCTCCTCTGACTTCCTCCTTTGCTAGTCTCTCCCACCTCTACTTGACTTGTCTTTAACTATTTTCTTCTTTGTTTCTTTCTAGGTCCATCTTCGTCTCACCAAAGGGTTATCTTTTCAATACCAGAATGATTCGTCAAGAGGAATTTGATGCCAGTACTTTCAGAGTCATGACTTTTGGGGCACTTGTAGCTCAGTTCCTATTTGTCTTTAAGTCACCCCTGTGTGTGCTTAGACACTGCCATTTATGCAGACCAGTAAGCCCAGAAAACCCCCATCACCTTAGGCTGACTAGGTCCATTGTTCTTGGGGAAGACTTTGACATTGATATTCTCTGAGGTTAAGGCTTTAACCAAATGGCCCCTTTAATTCTTTGGCACCTATTGAACTGTAGATCTTGAAAATATCCAAACCAAGGAGATGTAAGTAACCTCCACTGAACAGTAAGAGCTGAGAACAAGCCTTCTGACTCAATTTGGCCTTCCCTGGCCAAATTGTGGTGGAGACACATTAAATTTTTTAGTTCTTTCTCATCCTTCTCCATTCCTTTCCCCATAATTCTATTCCAAGACCCTTTGCCTCAGTTCTTTATGTTCTAATCAACTCTCTGGAATCAATGATACCCCTTCTCAGGGTCTTTTCATCGCAAGAGAAAAACTACAAAAAAGTTTCCCACCCACTTGTCTTACCTCCCTTTTGCTTACTAAGGTGTTGACTGGATGAAACTAGTTTATGTTATGTGTAGGTGTTTAAATAGGACCCCTCCAGGAGACTGCTCTGTTTTTATCTGGGCCTTCATAATCTTCCATGTATGACCTTAGCTGGCTAATGGGACCTTTTGGGATCACACTGATCTGGTACTTACTCTCACTCATTATTGAAGTGTTTTCATTGGTAGACAGCACAGCATAGAGATAAAGTCTTCAATTTTAGAACTCTTTACCAAGATTTGGACCCTGATTCTACCTTCTGCTAACTGTGCAAACTTGGTTAAAATCCTTAATCTCTCCATTTCTGTTTTCTTATCTATGAAATAGATATATAGTGGTAAAGTAAAGCAGTAAGTCATATAAGAAGTTTAGGATACCATAAAGGGAAATTTTCATTATCGTTATGTGCATATGTGGTCCTGTTTATCAAGATTAATGCTATAGTGATGGCAGAAATTTAGTAATAATTTTGGAATATAACCCCATCCAAAATATATACGCACTGTCGTGTTTATTGAAGCATTATTTACAATAGCCAAGAACTGGAAACAACCTAAGTGTCCATCAACAGATGAGAAGAAAAGGAGATGTGGTATATATAGATAACGAGCTATTACTCAGCTATTTAAAAACAGAAGTGAAATTTTGCCTTTTGCAACAACACACATGACCTAGAGGGACTCATGCTTAGTGAAATAAGTCAGATGGAGAAAGACAAATAGCATATGATTTCACTAATATGTGGTATATAGAGAAAAAAAACAAACAAATGAACCAAATCAAACAAAAATAGACGTTTAGTCTATAAAATCAAATTAGTGGCTACCAGAAGGGAACAAGGGAGGTGAGCAAATAGGGTAAAAGGGGTTAATTATAAGGTGAAGAATAGAATTGACCTGTTGGTTGCAAACTTAATGTATTAAATGCAGTCTTGATTTACAATGATGCACACCTTAAACCTATATAATATTATGATGCTATGGTCCTTCAAAATATATGAAAAACAAAACTACACAGGGCAGCTAAAGCAATTCTATGTTGTTCTGCAAAGCAAAGGAGAAAGCTACACTGTGGCCCACCCAGCTGTGCCGTCCTGTGTCCCATGTCTTCCTGCCTCTTATTGCTCTGCAGGCATCTTTCCCACAGCCCTGCTAAGATGCACAGAGTGACACAGGCGTCAGTTGAGAAATGAGTGGTTAGTTGTGATGACAACCCAAACCACAATGCTGACAAGTAACCCTCACCAGCAGAACCCAGGGGAGCAGGAGAGAAACCCCACAATCTCTCTCTAATTTGTCCCACACCAGAGAAGGGCAGTGTTACTCCCACATGAGTAAGATCACTTCTGTTCACACACACACACAGCCCATTGACAGAATTCCCTCCAGAGACTGATTCCAGAAACATTTCCAAGGGAAATGATTAATAGTAAAAGGCTGGAATGCTGAAGGGCCCAACTCCACACCCTGCAGATCAAAATCAATGCCTGAAGTAATGAATGAATTACATTCCACAGCAGTATCCTACCATCTGCCTTGTTCTGTCCCAAACAACCAGATGTCAAGAGTTGTTATTTCATAGAAATATAGCTACTATGTATTTAGCTGGAAGCAGGTGCCAGGAACTATCCTAAAATTGGCATGGGCAGCTTCTTCAGGAATTCCAACACTCATCTTGTGAGGTGTATAATGTTATCTCTATTTACAAATGCAGTTAAAGAACATGTCCATTGTCACAAACTTATTAGTAGGGCTGAGACGTGAATATGCCTCCAAAGTCATGTTCTTATCCACTGCACTATTTTCCCTCTAACAGTCAGCACCCTGAAACTGGTTATTCAAGAGTTACCTCTGTGTAAGAACCAAACCTAATTTTTCAGGAAGAACCAGACTTCCGGCCAAGATGGGGACCTGATAGGAGCGAGAGTCACATCCTCTCCACAGAGAAACTAGAAAATCACCTGTTTTCCAGACACAAACGCTGAGGAAAAGCAGGCAGAGAGGCCGTAAGACACAGCAGCAATCACAACAACTAAGGGTAGGTGAAAACATCTGGGTTCAGAGCTGCACTGAAGACTCAGCTCGGAATTCTAGCCATGGTGGAGGGGGTGAACTTTGGAAAACCAGCCCTCCAAGAACTCTCTAAAGCAGCAGAAAGACCACCTAGCGGGACCGGGATACAGAGCCAGGGTAGAGTCTAGGCATAGGGCAGAAGGGGAACCGGTAACTCAGTGGTTTGAACAGGAGGTCTGGAGAGAAAATTACACAGGATGCTACCATAACCGGAAGGGAATCACTCCCTCCCACCATATTGCTCCAGTGCTACAGGACCCGCCCACTGGAAATCCCACCCTCAGGTTTAAAGAAAGAAGGGAGTCTCTCAGAGGGTCAGTTCTACCCACTCTCGCCACCTTGTGAGTGGAGGTGCAAAACAGAGGGTCCACATAAGAACTTCAACAAATCTAACCATGTGTCCAAGCCAAGACCTAGCCTTACTTGGTGCAAATCAATACCCTACACAAGGCCATCACTGCAGGGAAACCTAATCCACAGAAACATAAACAGAATGTCAAACAGAGCAAAGACACAGAGAAATATACATGAAATGATGGCTCGAATAAAAAAGCTCAGGGGAAATCTGAACATAGTAGACATCTACAAACTGCCTAAGGATGAATTTAGGGCAACAGTAGCAAACGTACTCATGGAAATCAAGAAAGCAATAGAGGAAGAAAAAGAGAGCAACAAAAAAGAGAAGAAATGAAGCAGCTCACAACAGATGTCAAAAAAATAAAGAACACAATAGCTGACCTAACAAATTCAATAGAGGGACCCAAGAATAGGATGGATGAAGCCTCCAGTAGAACTAGTGAGCTAGAAGGTAAGGCAGAGGAATGCACTCAAGCAAACCAGCAAAGATATAAAAGAATACAAAGAAATGAAGACAACATTCGATACTTATGGGATAACATCAAAAGGAACAACATTTGCCTTACAGGTATTCCAGAAGGAGAAGAAAGAGAAAAGGAGGGAGAAAATGTATTTGAAGAAATAATAGCTGAGAATTTCCCTAACCTAAAGAATGCAGCAAGCCTCCATACCCAGGAAGCTCAAAGAGTCCCTAATAAAAGAAACTCAAGAAGACCTGCACCTAGATTGTCATTAAAATGTCAAAAATACAAGATAAAGAAAAAATCTTAAAAGCATCCAAAGAAAAACAAGTCACTTACAAAGGAATCACCGTAAGATTGTCAGCAGATTTCTCAGCTTAAACTATACAAGCCAGGAGGGAATGGCATGATAACATTCAAAAGACTGAAAGAAAAGGCTTTTCAGCCTAGGATACAATACCCTGCGAGATTATCATTCAGAACTGAAGGAATGATAGGAAGCTTTTCCAATAAGCAAAAGTTAATGGAATTTATTACCACAAAACCAGTTCTACAAAAAAATACTAAAAGATGCTATATAAAGTGTAAAGAAACCCCACTTAAAAACAGGTCTATTAGACCTATTCATCTTTGTTCGTTAGAGGTATTGGTCTGTAGTTATCTCTTTTCTGGTGACATCTTTGTTAGTTTTTGTTATCAGTGTGATGTGGAGAGTGGGAGTTTTCCCTGTTCTTCAGTATTTTGGATGAGTTTGAGTAGAATAGTTATTAATTCTTCTCTAAAGGTTTGGTGAAGCTCATTGCTGGTCCTGGGCTTTTACGTTTTAGGCAGATTTTTTTGTTACCTCTCCAATTTCTTTGCTTGTGATTGTTATGTATGACTTATTCAAGAATTTGGCATATGTTATCTTATTTAAGGTAAACCTATGATGTAGATTTTATTATCCCCATTTTATAGATGAGAAAACCAAAGCTAAGAAATCCGCCTAAATTTCTATAGTATACAAGTGTCAGAGCCAAGGTTCAGATTTAACTTTTATCCCCAAATCCTGTGTGCTCAATATTTTATCCTGTTTAGTTTTATTGTTATTGATATTGTTTTGTTTGAAAAGATAACACTATCCAAATTCTTGAACTTTACTTTCTTCATACTGAGTATTTTTCTTTTTAGTTACCTTATCCTTCTTGATAATTCCAACTTTTAGCTTTCCTAAATTAAGGAATTGTGACTCAAGCTTACATTATGAATTTTTATATATTTTACTATATTCATTTTGTAGTTTAATTGCATTAGAAGTATCCATTATATTGTACTCTCCTGAGTTTCTTTTGAAATAAGAATTTAATGAGATAAACTATGTTCTTTTCTTGGTCTAAAAAAATCAAAACAAAAAAAATAAGGAGTGGTAAAGGAAACTAGAACTCTGGTGCTGGCTGTGATATAAAATGCACATAGACTGAGTTGTGAATTCAATATCCTAAGAAACATGTAGTGATATGAAATACCATAACAAATATATATAGTACACAATATATAAACATATATGTGTAATGATAATATAATTAAATCCATATATCCAACATATTGTTCAATTTTACCTGTTTTGAAATGCATGTAAATCTTAAGAAGTCATATAAATAAATAATTTTGGAAGAAAATAATAAAGTAAGGAGATGGAGAAAAAGGTTGTAGTTAAAAACAGTGTGACTAGAGAAGGTCTTACAAAAGTAGTGGCCCTTGGCAATATCTGTGAGGTAAAATAATAAATCTAGTGGACATAGTTGAGGCAGGATATATTTTAGGAAGAGTATGAATGAGCACTGGAAATACACTAGGTAATAAGGACAGAGAGAAAGAAAAGGGGTGAAAAAAAATCTTTATATGCATTTTAAGCACTATGGCTTTAACCCTGAACCAAAGCATCAGATTTTCTTCCTTTCTGTGTGCTTATATAAGAATTTTTCTACCAGTTATCTGAATAGAGAAAAAAAAACCATGTTTAGTCTGTTAAAAATGTTTAATAAAAATATTTGAAGATAGAGAACCTGTACATATGTGTGTATATTATTTTGTAAAGCAAAGTTGCCCCAATAAATTTTAAATTTAAAAAATGGCTTGCTAATAAAATTATACGAAAGTAAAAATATATATTTTATTATCTTGAAAATAAAAAAAAGAACCAGAAATTTTTCCTTTATACTTCATAATATCCTTTTTATCACCATCCTGAGTATATTATAGTATAAAGTTCAGTTATGCCCTTGGTTATTCAAGACAACTTGAGCTGCCTAAGGGTAAGGATAGATTGCTTTAACAAATTTATATTCCCAAATCCAGGAAGGTGTATTGCATATAACACACATTAATGAATGAACGAATGAGTGGATGGATGGATGAATGGATAAACAGTTAATTACAAGACTGCTTGATTCCCCGTCTCATAGCCCATCCACAATTTTCTGTAGGTTAACATTTTGTGGTCCCTGAATATTTCTCCCTTGGAATTTTCAACAAATTGCACTACAATTAAAATTTTCTCATCATATTTAGAACAAATCAAAACAATTTCCCCTGAGATCTTACAAAGTGGACCAAGTTTATAAAATAAGCAAAAAGCATCCTAGTTTATTTTTTTCTCTCCTGGGACGCTTGCAACATTCTCTTGCAGTGCAATTGGTAGAAAGAAAAAAATTGATGGCGATACTCTCAGGTTATTAGAAAATATTGGCCAAAGTGTCCTCCTCTTAAATGATTTTAAGCTAGATACATAATTCTGGGACTGACACCCCAGTGTTTTATATGTTTAGGGGTAGTTTTCCCAGAGCAACAATTTAATATTCCTATATAACCCGAGTTGTAAGATTAGGGATATCACTAAGTATCACTGTAAAAACATTTAGTCTATTGGGTGTGTCTCTTTGTATCTTGTCTTTTTCTGATTATTTTCATGTAACTATAGTGATAGAATCAGTTAATTTTGTGTACTGTGCTTTTCAATTAACACTGTAATATAATCCCTTTCCAGGGTATTTTTAAATATTAGATTTTAGTGGTTTCTAATATTTCCAAATGAATGTATCATAATTTATTTAGCTCTTCCCCTATTGTAGGGCACTTATATTGTATCTCATATATGGTCTTAGGAAACAGCAGTTTGATAAATAACCCAGAGGAGGGAGCTTTCTCTGAGCTCTCTCCTTGGACTGTTTCCTTAGGGTCAATTCCCAGCAGGCTGCCATTTATTCTTGATAACTGGATTTGTGAGCAAGAGAGGAGCTCACCAGGGGACACAAAGCAAAAGAAGAAAAGTTAACTCACTGATCACTGAACAGTCTGAAGGTTGCTCTCTGGCTGGGATATAAGCCCTAGTCCAAGGAAAATAATGCACTTAATTTTAATCTTTATTTCCTACTGTATTTTTATTATAAGCCAATGGTCTCATTGAAAAGAGTAAGATAGTATAAATGTATTAAAGAAAATTCAATGACATGACTACCTTCTACTGCAACCCAGCTGCTCCCCCTTCCACCATGAGGATAGATGTTAACAGCTTGGTGTACACCCTTCCACACATTTCTCTATATACATGCAAATAAACTCATACTTTAAAACACATGCTTTAAATAGAAATGGGCACATATATAACATAATAATAAAATTTTTGCATTTAATAATATACCATGGAAATTGTTTTAGTTCAATAAGAGTCAGCATATTCTTTACAAGAAATGATTAGCTGTTTGTAGTAGAAATGTGCCATTTTCCATTTCAGCTACTTAATTCAAAAATAGTCATTTCAGCTATTTTCGAATTAATGATGATTCAGTGTATAAATTTTTACCAAGCGATTAGAAAAAGCAGTTTATTTAAATACCACTAAAATCACTTCCTCTTTGTCCTTAATTAGTCTTAACGAGTCTCTCTATTATTTTCATGGATGCATATGTCTTCTTAACTGTGCATAAGAATGCCCCTGCCATGTTATGGAATGCAGAACTAGTGCTTGCTTTCTTGGATTCTCAATCGTTCATTTTTTTTTTTTTGGGGGGGGGGGTTTGGTTTTTTTCAATTTATATTACAGTAAGACCTTATATTTGTCGCAACACTTATTGTAGCCACTATGGTCTTATCGCAGATACAGGTAGAAAACAGAATTATAATGAAACACAGAGAAGCAATATTAGGATAATAAGAAAACTTGTTTCTCTACATCAAAATAATTATATACTAAACTATTTAATTTACTAAACAGGCTGAACAATGCTAACTGGATACAAACAGCATGCTAGGTGGTGATGTCCTTAAAGGAACCTCTAGTCTATTAGGAGAGAGAGATCTTTACACAAATGACACCAGGGAGGGAATAAAAATGGGGCAGACATGTTAATTGTAAGGATTAAGTTTGGAAGTAGCTAGCTCCAAGCATCCCCCCAGAATGCCAATTGTAATGTTTACAGTTTTTTAAAATCTTAATACAGAGAGTCCTATATATTCAAACAAGCAAACAAACAAATAGAAGCAGCACATTTGAGGTGAAAATAAGATTAGCATTATAAAGTGGTCTCTGAAGCCAACAGTGGATCTTGCTCACCCACAAGGCAACTGTCATAACAGCTGGGACCAGAAAGAAGACCATCTTTGGAGCTCCGGAAGCCTGGGTCCAACTCCATGACCCATTGGTCTATCTACCCTTTTATTCAATAATAATCAACCCTAGGCAAGACGCTGCAGCGACATCGTGGATGCAGCAGAGAATAAAAGAGTTTTCCTACCCTGGTGGAATTTTTAATCTAGTGGAAGGGAAAAGACCATAACAAGAAACCTCAAAGGTGATAACCATTTTAATGACAGTAAAGAGGACAGTGTGATGGAGAGGACCAGAGGGATCGTGTACATTGGAGAATAAGGAAGGGCCAGCTATGATAGTACTTCATGTGATACTTGAGTGGATAGAAGCAGCTAGGAATACGACATACACACACACACACACACACACACACACACACACACACACACACACACACACACACACCCCTGGAAGCAAAGTCTCCAAAGGCACAGGCACAGAAAGAAAGCCTGAATGGCTGAATGTGAGGAAGGAGAGGAGCATGGTATGAGGAAGCCCGAGATAAGATCACATAGAAGCATCTGGATTTACTGTCTCTGCAAAGAGAATCCATGAGAGAGTTCTAGTCAAGGATGACACATCTAATTTAACTTTCAAAGTCACACTCAGATTGCTGCATGGGAAACAGATCATGGGGAGGAAAGGGGGCAAGCTGGAACAGAGTGCACAGCTGGGAAGCTGATGCTGTGGACTGGGGAAGAGAGGATGGTGGCCTCAGCCCAGGCAGTGCAGGGAGAGGACTATTCCTGAAGCTTCACTCAGAAGCAATAGGCCTCCCTCAGATAAATGATGTTACCTCTCAAAGCCTGAATGTATTTGTCTGTGGCTGGGAGGGCAGTCATACTGGCTTTCCAAGGTTGTTGGGAGGCAAAGTCTGCAAGTCATCTGCTGACACCTGGCTGGTGCCTGACATTGGTCGTGGTTCTCCAGATGCCAGCCAGTGTATCATTGTCTTGCTTCCCTTCGGCAAGATTGGGAACAGCGAACAACAGAATCATTGTGATAGGCTGATAGAGTGCTGAACCACTAAAAGGCATTCAAATGAGATGAAAGCACAGAAGGGAAAAACATAAGAAAATTCACACTGACATGATAAAGAAGCTACTGAGTGGCAAAGGCAAAGGAAGGTTTTGATTCCTGGGTAGATGTCTTAAGGAGCTGTGCACACAATCACCAAATGTCGGGAATCTCATTACAAGGGGAGGAGATAGCTGACAGAATGGGGCTTTGTGTTTTTATTTCCCCAAATGGTCTGTGAGTGGGAGAGGCCCTTTATGTCCCCGGTAAACATGAGCCCTACTGCAGGTGTCTGAGTTTATCACGGAGAGGAAATGACTTTTTTTACACCTAATTTAATCTGAAGCTATTCACAGTTTAAAATGTTTAGTAACAGTGACCTTTTTAATGACTAACACATTGCAGGTGGTCCCGTTGTAGCCAGCAGTTAATGTTTGCCATCAGAAAGAGAGGAGGGGAGAAGTGAATGACCACTCCACGGCAATTGTCTTTGCCTTGCAGGGTTCAAAGGACAGCTGGTTCTGAATGGAGCCATAGTTAAGCATCTGTGAAAAAATGATGGAGTCCTTTCTTCTCTGCGAGGGAACTGCTTTCCTTTCCTTGGTCTTTCTTGGGACTGAGATGTGGGCAGAACATCTAAGAAAGAATTGCAAGCCCGACTCCACTAACTGTCCCAGCAATCTGGGTGTTTTCTTTTGCAGAGGATTGATGGGTCAATGATATTTCAATGACTTAGAGTGGATAAACAAAGGTTTTGGTTGCTAACCATTGGCAGAATGCCTGGGCTTTTCACACCATTTTGAACTGAGATATGTAGGGCTCTAGAATACCCAGGTAAGAACTGTATTTGGGATCATGAAGTCCTAGGGAGAGAAGAACTCATTGACCCAGTGGGATATAGCAAATCTTGTACCACATATCAGATCTATTGGCAGAGCTTGGCCTGCTACATGTCAGCACCTACAAGGGGTTTCATTTTGCTCCACTCCCAAGGTAGGGGAAGCGCTGGACTGGTGATGTGCACATGGATATTACGCAATCACCTTTTGCATCTCCACCATATCCTAATGGTCCCTTTCATGGAAATCACAAGGATTTATACATCAGGGCTGAAATTATCCTGGGTGTGTACTTGGCTTTTGGGAAAGACAGCACACACTGTCAGGAAGTATCCTTTTAAGTCTACAGCTGGGGGAGCACATACATATTTCAGGGTACTGGCTCTCCCCAGGAGCCCTCTCCCAGGGTGGGGAGAGGGTGCCTTTCGACTTGGAGACTTTTTACAGCTCAAAGCAATATGTTTCTGCCATTTCTATCTCCCTTTCATCTCCCCCTTCCCTTCAGCGGTTCCTGGAGGCTGCACCCTCCCCAACCCCGCACTTCGGTGGGAAGAAGCAGCAACAGGACCCAGGAAAGGAGTGGACTTGAAGCAGCCACTGCATCTTCAGGAACAGCTGTGTCTCTGCTTGGCAAGTGGGTACCTTGTTTCTCTCGAGGAATAAGGTTTTCCAAGTGCTGAGTGATGCAGATGGCACTGGTTTGTTCAGATTGCCCAGCCCTGCTATTTTCATTTTTAAGTCATTAACACCCCCTGCGTCCACCACCTCCACACGCTCCGTTTTTGTGCTGGAGTCAGACTTTCGAGATCTGTGCCCTACAAATCGATTCTGTCTTTACTGTCTTCCTCGGGGGCTGGGTTCACAGCAACACTTCTAGCAGAAGACTCCGCATTACCTGCACCCAAGCCTAGAGATCAGGGAAAACCACAGAGGTCTTCTGCTAGAGGGGCGTTTTAGGGCTTCTAACAGAAACCAGTTGGTTCAAAGCAACCAGCCTGACCCTCCGTTCTCCGTGCAAGTACAAAGGACTAAAGCCACACCACTTCAGTGGTCGAAGTCACAGATTAGACCTGGTCCCCAAACTCAGTGTAAGTCCGAGGCTTTCTTGTATTTCTTCCCGCTTCCTCCTCGGACACATTATTATTGAAAAATCATTAGATTCTAAAAAGAGATTTGAATGATGATGACACAGCTCAGGAAATCCACTAAAAGCATTGAATGCTGCACTTAAAATGTTTAAGAAAACGTTCACGTCACAAAATCTAGCTCGCTAGCTGCATCGCCATGTGGTCACTTTCTTCACTATCTGTTGTGTTTCAGGAAAATACTTTGCCATGTGAAAGTGGTGCCCTAAAACAAAACAAAACAAAACAAAACAAAACAAAACAAAAAAACCCAGCATTCCAAATGCGAATCTGTAGTTTATATCTTAATCGTCACATCTTTCCCACGTCATGGTAGAGAAAGGAAAAAGACGATTGATTCATAAAGCTTCTTTCTTATGGCCCACTTGTTGTATCGGAACCCGTAGGCTAGTAGACAAATCCAGTCATTTAACATAACAATAGCTATCAATCATATGATAAAATAAAACCATATCTTTCAAAATACAGAGGAGCCAATGTTTTCATCTAGTGACCTGTGCATGTGATTCTAAAGACTCTGACTCCTCCATA
Source organism: Solenodon paradoxus (assembly GCA_004363575.1). Taxonomy (NCBI): domain Eukaryota; kingdom Metazoa; phylum Chordata; class Mammalia; order Eulipotyphla; family Solenodontidae; genus Solenodon; species Solenodon paradoxus. The sequence goes on from RJWH01000168.1 coordinate 637,174, forward strand.
GGTTTGTGTCATTTATTAAATTTTTCAAAAATGTATAATTCATAATTAAATGGGTACGTGGAAATATTCATATTAAATATTTCAAAAATTAAAATTCGCTCTCCTTCACCCCAGCACATTCTCACCCTGAAACTTTTTTCTGAGCTCAAGAACACTTAAAGTTGGTACCTATATTAATGTGAGTACTTTATTGTCCTGAAATTACGGCTTTTGAAGTTTCTTCCTCTCTGAAACAAAAAAGAAAAGCCACAGTTGACATGAAAGAGGAGGCATTCTCCTCACTAGCAATTAAGGTCCCTTAATGTTACTCTATATCCACCCAGTTGCAAACTGCCTTTGCTTTTTGTAACATGTACTTATTTTGATCAACACCTTTAGAAAAAAGTACCTAAAAGTACCCAACTACCTATAAAATTCTCACTGGATTCTTCCTGGTGTTGCTTGTTGTGTATCAAAATACTCCTTTAATAATGCATTCTGCCATATATGATTGTGGGTGTGTTTTTTTTTTTCTTTTAAAGAAAACATGTAATTACTATTGGAGAGTTGTAACTGCTAGCTGTGAGTTACCAGATGTGAAACCAGACACAAGGGTGAGATTTTACAATTTCAGCACAGCTGCTTACGACCAAATCTGGTTTAGGACACCATCGATGGATTTAAAAACATTACATTTATATTAAAAATAGCAGGGCCTCATATGCAGCCCAGCTGAAGGTCTTCTTGGCAAACTTGTTAAAATCAGAATGAGTCCCCTAATCAAAGTCCAAAAACAGCCTATAAGCCCCCGCCAATGATATGTGCGGTTCCTCCCTGCTCACCCCACCCCCAGCCCAGCATTCTCACAGAGACACATGTGTCTGGGCCTTTTGTCCGAGTTCTAAATTAAACCTCTGATTCTTTTCATTTGTATATTATGTGCCTTAAACACCAGCATGCAAAGGCTTAGAAGACATCCCCGGCTGGTGCAGGCTTGGAACCCTTAACTTGCTGCTCTAAAGATTTAAGACAAAGGTGCTGCTTTGTGTCCCTGTCCGGTCCCAGCCCCTGGCATTTGAGTTTTTACAGTGTAGGAAGAAAATAGCTCTGCACAGCTTACTTTTTTCCCCTGCCCTCCCTACTCCCCCCATGAGTTCTTGAATCTGCAGCTATTATTCCGAGCCAAATTGTCGCCATGCTTAGTGGAGCGTGCGGAACCAGGAAGGACAGCTGAAATAACTGTGAGATGGCGGGGATATTGACCCCCACGCCCTGCACATGCGAGAGCCTGGCCTTGGCCTCGCCTCCAAATGTGCCATTATTTTAACTAGAGTTTTGAGAGTTTCCGAAATGTAGCAATGTCGAAAGAGCTTTCCTTTGGTAAGTCAGGGGAGTGGGAAGAAGGGAGAGACTCCGGACTAAGTCTTTCAGCCTTAAGGCACATTGGAAGAACTACTGGTGTTGAAAACCTGGTTGATTTAATGCATAATAGACATGTTTAAAATGGGTTTTCCCACCCATCCGTTCTTTTACAGCCTTCCAATGCGGTTGCTCTAGCAAGGAAGCAAGAAAATGCAGTGTGTGTGTGTGTGTGTGTGTGTTTCTTAAAATCTTTTGGTTGGTTTGATTTTCAGTGACAGATCCAAGTTGACAAGTCCCCACTACAATGATCCCCTCCAGAGTGAATCTTTTTGGTCCCCATCCCATGATTATGTTGGGCACAGGTTCCCCTATCCACTCATTCTCTCATCTTACTCTCATGAATATTTGGGGGGATTTGTAATTTATGAGACATCTGCCTTGGTGTCAGCAAAAATACAGGAACTGCATTTATATCATCGGGATTATTGTTACATACAGGTTCCAAATATTTCCTACTCTGGACAATTTTTAGGCCCTACTACTCCGTATCGCCTCTCGCATTTGTTCATGGGCTCCCTCATTTCCCCTGCCTTCTCCTGCAGTCCCAGCACATCAATGCAGTTGGCGAAGAAAAGCTCCGTGTGTTTCCAGCATTATACTAGGGACTGAGAAATGGCAGTGGAGATCATCTTTGCTAGAAATTAGGTTCAAGATGCAAAGATACTAACAAATTTCTAGAGGTGAATGAGGACTGGCTAGGCTTTGAAAGTGTCCTGATTTTTGCTGCATCACTCCATTCTGTGTTACCATTAACATTTGGAGTAAATTCATTAATAGTCATGAAGCTTACAGCAGGAGCGGATGGCAGGGGAGCCCGGAGAGGCTACATGATGATTAAAGATAATACAGCTAGCTCTCTGCAGCCACAGGTTCTGCATCTGTAGCTTAGCCGACCGCAGATCAAAACACATAATGTCGCTAGGCCTGCAGTGGTGTTGGTATAAATATGTACAAAATATTTTTCCTTATCATTATTCCCTAAGCAATATAGTATGATGACCATTTATATCACATTAGATAATTATAAGTAATCTAGAGATGATTTAAAGTGTACTGGAGCATGTGCACAGACTACAGGCAAACACTACACCATTATGTAAAAGACTGGAATATCCTGGATTTTGGTATCTCAGGGTCCCTGGAATCAATTCCCTGTGGATAATGAGGGGTTATATATCATTTTGGTCCAAAGATAAAGCCCTTCAATATGTCCTGTCTGTAGACACGGGTTTTCGTAGGATCTGCAGATAAATAATGGGGTGAGAGAGAGGAAGTTCCTCTCTCTTAACCTGTTTCTTCACTTGTACAATGAATGGGCTTGACCAGATCAGCATTTCTCAAAGTATGTTCCATGGAATACTTGTCTGAGGCATTCTCTCTGAGACTAGAACTTCAGATTCCTAAAACTGCGAAAATTTAGAGTAAGAAATCCTTCAGAAAGAAACATTAGTTTTTCTTAGTTCAGTGTTTTTCAACTGTAAACAGCAAAAAGTATTTTGCAAATTCCTATTAATTTTCTGTAGAGTCTACTTTGGAAAATGCTGGAAGTTCTCTATGGTGATTGCAACTTCAAATATTCTGTGATCAACTGATAATCTGATTAGCAGTCACCAGTCTTTACTTCCTCTCAACTTCCATAATCCTCTGTTTCTGCTTCTTTCCCTAATGTCTAGTATTTTTCAAATGTTGTCATGTATTTATCTCCTGAGCTAGACCCTGGGGGCCCAAGCCCCACAACAGCGTCACTGTGACCTAAATATAGTAGGTGCTCAATAAATGCCTGACACTGGGCAGAATCCCTGTTTACATCTCTTGGCTCAATTATCTGATGGCTTTTATATTCTACCAAATAATTTTGAGGTTTTTGTTTTTGCTGGATACATGAAGATTTGGAGGGAGTCTGATAAAAAATTAAAATTGACAAGGGAGATGGTTGGAAGAGAAGCTAGACGAAGGGTGAGGGGAGAAAGACAAAAGATGGCAGAGATTGAGAAAAGGCGAAAGAAAATGATAAAAAGAGGAAGTGGTTGTGCTCTGAAAGGAGACCTGGAGATTTTGAGGGTGTGAAATACATACATAATTCTGTGGGACTGAAATTGTGCCAGGTGAAGCCTACTCGCACAGCTTTCAAATATTGATAGTAGTAACCCCACCTGGTCCATAGTAGGTGTTATTAGTATTTGCTAAAGGAATAAAGAATGACCACAACAGTAATAGTATGCATTGCACTCTGTCTGTGTTAAACATTTTATGCACATTATCTTATTTACAGCTGTGATATAAATTAGATGACATTCTGTTTTCAGATGTAGAAATTGAGTCTTAAAAATAGCTGTTACCTGAAAAAGCACAGGTACTGAGGTAAACCAGACACTTAATTCCCTGACTTCGTCATCACTGTACCCCCTCTCTGAAATGCACTGTTCTCTGAGGAACACAGTCTAAACACATTGCTGCCTCAGTTCCTAGGTGAACCTGTGCTTAAAGAAATGATAATGAAAACCCATCCTTCTCTAGGAAAGATGATACATTTTCTGTGCCACAATACTCCTGTTCTCACAATAAATACAATGTGGGTTGTATTTTCTAGGAGGGAGCGAAAGGGTTGAAAGAATGACTTTTGCTGTTAGGCTTTCCTCTCATGTTACTTCCAAGAGGCCCTCCATTGACTATTTTTGTTTTAAGGGAGCGGTATAGGCAGGACGAAGGCAAGTAGGCAGGCAGGCAAGAAGAGAGAGGAGGAAGAAACATTTATTTGTTTTATTTTGTTGGTTCATCTTGGTTGTTGCCTCCGGCCCCAGGTCTACATAGTAGATATAGACCAAGAAAGAGGGGAGAGTACAAGGAGTAGCCATTAGAGTGAGACTCACTTGAAAGAGACAGGTGACAGGGGTTAGAAGACCAACTAAACTAAGTGGGATTTGGTGAGATGGAAGATGAAGAGTGATGTTCAGGGAGATTTTCTGGGTGGGTGTCACACAATGTAGGTCCCTTCATCATCTTACCAAAAGACTAATGCAATTGCTTAAGTTGCTTTTTCATTTTTCAAGTGTTAGACTGATTTTTAAAATGTTGCCCCTACAGATGAATACATGGCAGCTCCTTTTAGTAAAGATGCAATTGAGCAGGTCCACTGACTCCTTTGGAAACGTTCCCAGCGCCAACTTCTCCAGTGCTCTTCCTGACATCGTTTCCACCTCCCTCCTGCTCTGGACTTTGTACAGTGGCTTCTGAATACAGAAAGTTCGAGAGGTCTGAAAAGCAGAAATAACAAGGAAGGATGAGTTAGACTCTCACCTTTCTTCACTTACTTCCTTGCCATGGAAAACTCTTCCTTTTCTCAATTCTCCCTCTTGTGCTAAAACGCTCTCCTTTAAATTTCTTTTACATTCTTCTTCCCTAATCTTTCCTTTGTTTCTCTGTTCCTTCTCTGACTCTAATTTTTCCATCACTTTTTAAAATATGTTTGTGCCTTCATCTATTACTTGACCCTTTCCTTTTCCTCTTTCAATTTCTTCTTCCCTTTCCTCTCCTTCATGTTAACGCTTCTTTTTCATATTTTCACTTTAGACCTGTATCCCACATGGGCGATGCCTTGCTCACTGGTGGTATCAAGGCTAAAGTGGCTACAAAAAAAAACATGAATTCATCATTAAGTATGCCTTTGCCATAACAAAATCCCTCAGTGAAGTCTAGACGTACAGAGACTTAATCATCGCTGTATATGACCAAATCACATTCCTTCCATGACATTATTGTCAGAAAAAAAATGATTGAGGTGTGAGGAAGTCGATATGAAGTAGAACATAATCTCCATTTTACAAAACAAACATTTTGGAACTCTCAACTCACTCAGGATATGCCACCCGTCACTCAAATCTTGCTTGAGTAATTGGGCAGGGGCTCCTGAAAAAGTTGTATTTCCAGAAGAACCAGCAAACGAAGAGGGAGAATGTCAGAAATTCAAGAGTGAATAAGAAGTTGGGGGCATGAAGTGGGGCAAACCTGACCTCATGGCTACTGGAATTTCTTAACCACATGGAATAGCAGGGCCCTGAGGTGGGAGTGGAGAGACCCCCAAACAAATCACACTTTTATACATAGACCTCAAATCCTTGGGTCTAAAGCAAGGATTTGGGATTAGATGATCTCTGAGATCTCTTTCACTGTTCTGCAGTTATACAGTGACCAGTGTACTTGATCAAAACCTAAAATAATGAATCTTTGTTTGCTCAGCATTATCCTCAGTTCTGTCTAGCACAGCACCATTCTTTCTCTTAGAAAGCTTATCTAGTTTAGGGGAGAAATGATTTTTAACTCAGCATTAAAAAATGAAAGAAATTAAGAGGAGAGCAAAAGGCAACAGCAGTTAATTTTTATCTTAATGAATTAGAAATGGGTAATTGCTTCCCAGTGAAGTTGAGGCCTGAGACAGGATCATAAGTTCTCTTTGATTGGTTGGGAGGAATTTGGGAGCCATCTACCTACTGGAGTTGTCAGGAAAAAAAGTAAAAACAGAAATGAAACCACCACAGTAAAAGAAAAATTACAAATGTGAGATGCCTAGGAACTTTAGGAGGAATTTTGTTAAACATTCCCAGGAATTACGGCAGTTGGGAATATATCCAGAAACATCTCTTACAAGTCTTGAGGTAGGTGGCTACGAGCACAATTCTCAGCACTGTTGAGGGCCGTGCCCTCTCTTTAAGGTGAGAGCTTCTCCATTAATAAGATAGGAGGCCAACAACAACTCCAGAAATTCTACTGTGGCTCTTGTAGGTCCCTTATGAAAGAATCCGGAGTGGATGGACACTGTCAACAGCTCCAAGCAAAACAAGTAAGCTATTTTCATAGTAAATGCAAACAGGAGTCCAGAAAAGACTTCATGATTTAGTTTACTCAAAATTTTGTTATTTATTGAAATAGTTTAACTCCTGAGCCTTGAAGGCAGGAGACAAGAAGAACACACAACTTTCTCCAGTGATAGTGAATAATATTGGCAGCTTGGGGGTTAAGTTCAAACTCTGTCTTTAACTGTGAGATCTTGAATAGGTTACTTGATTTCTCTCTATTCATTTTCTGTAGTCCTTAGCTTAGAGAGTTTTTGTGGAAACTGCATGATAAGATGTATTAAGCTTTAGAGCAGTACTTGTCTCATCACATGCTGATTTTCTTCTGCCGCTGCAATAGCAAGTGGCCATAAACGTGAGGCATAAAGCAATACAAAGGTATTATAATTCTGATGGTTGGAAGTCTGATATGGGGTTAAAACTGAGGTTTTGGCAGGTATCCCTTTCTGTCGATTCTAGAGGAATATGTTTTTCCTTGTTCTTTCTAGCTTCAAAAGGCTGCCTACATCACTTTGCAGGTAACCCCCTTCCTCCATCTTCAAAGCAGCCACATTGTGTCTCTGTGACCTCTTTTTCACAGACGTGCCCCCCCTCTGACTACAGCTGGGGAAGCTTATATGATTTTGTGTTTAAAGGAAAGGAGAAGAAGAAGAACATTTTTTAAAATAAAAATTAGGAGGATGCAGGCATGAATGAAGGAGAATGATCAGTCAAGAAGAGAGAGGAGAAAGCATTATTTCGTTTTTTTTTAATTTAGTTCTTCACACTGTTTGTTACCCCCGGGCCCAAGACTTGAATCCAAGATTATGCAGCCTATGCTCCTTTGGAGGCAGTTGATCTACCCACTACTCCACCAGGACACATCAGGTAATATAATTTTAAATATCAGATGATTAGAGGGTATGCTCCACATTTAAGGTTCTTGATTACATCTACAGAATTCCTTTTGCCATGAAGGAAACGTATTCATAGGTTCCAACGATTAGGAAGCAAATAGATTCTATTACTCTACCTAACACACACAGTATATGCATAATCCATTTATTATGATGATGATGAAGGAACTTTCCCAATATCAAAGCAAATAAAGTCTTATTCATGGCTACAAACTAACTTGAAAAAGTACTCTTTCTGAAGGAAGGTATGCATGTTTTATAGAATCTAAATTAGGAAAAGAAAGTGTAATGACTGTAATACATGGCTACCTTGCCCATGAAGTTATTTTCTAAGTTTAATTATATGGTAAATATCATGTACAGGGTCTCTATTATATGCCAGACATTGTTTTAGATTTCTTTCCTTCATATACTCTAAAGGAATCCTTGCAGCAACCTGTGACATGTGTAAATGCATCTATGTAAAGACAATGACCAGACGAGCTCTCAGAAGTGGAGTAATATCCCACGGTGTCATAGAGAAGAGGTGGCATCGTAGCTGGGATGTTTCCAGGCATTGAAGTTCATCTACAAGCTCTATTCTAGCCCAATGGGGATTTCCCTGTTTTGAGTTAACTGGGCAATCTTTGATGCATAATGTGGGCCCATAGAACATATATTTCTCTACAAACGTCAAAGCGAGGGCCAGATTATGAGCAGCATATTAGGAGTGCGTTCTAGTTGTTGTTGCAGGACCAGAGAGAAGACATGGGCCCAAAGATCAGTAACCCTCAATATGAATGAAGCAACGTAAGTCTCCTCAGTACAAACCATGTGCTTTATATGCGCTTCTCCCCTGAGAAATAACTGGGTCACGTCAGTGATCAATGTAGTCCTGTCCCTTGGCAGAGTGACCACCCAAGTTAGCTTTCCGTTTACATTCCAACCTTCCGTCCTCTATGAGCAAAAGGCAGAATTGGTTGTGACTTGCTACCTTTCTACAAGACCATATAAAGTTTCACACTTATGATGAATGCCTCGGACTAGGGTTTCATAAAACCATTTAGTGTATTAGAGTCTATTAACCAGCTTGAATTCATGACCCTCGTTTAGCAGTTATAGACTGTGGCACCATCTAATCTATATGGGTTGATTTGTATAACATTTATGACCTGAACCAGATCCCTTAATGCCTGAATTCATAGCTATTGGCTTGAAATATGAGCAGCTGGAAAGCACAACTAACTTGCAGAGCCTCATGTGATATTGGTAGAAGAAAGCTTGCACTAACAAATTTCCTAAAGAAGAGATCAATTTGAATGCAGAAGTTCAGAGCAAATGGAAAACTCAGCAGAACTGTTCTATAGAAGACTCTCAGTTGCCAACATTGATTACCCCTTCCTCTTTTCTAATAGAATTCAAAGATTCTTCAGTACCTATGCACATTATGTGACTTAAGAGAAGCTAATTTTGACCGTGTTTGGGCTAGTAACTCTGGCTTAAGTCAAGGCATTTGAATTTCTCCAGTTCTTGTTTTGTACCAAGGGTTGGCACATAACCTATACTGACCCATTAGAATGAATATGAGAGCTACTTGTTTACACTTAAGGGGGAGATTTCCTCTCTCTCCTACACATGTTAAACAAGAAAGTCTATTTCCATGGTGCTAATGGCAGTCACATTATGTTCATGCAAAAATCTGCCTGAAAAAAGTGGTTACACATGTATTATGAAGGGTCTGATACTGCACCTCCTTTGCAAGGTAGACATCTAGACTCACACATTCGTTACTGCTAGAAGATGACACAAGTCTTTTAGGTCAGAAACAGAGGACTCTATTGGTCATGGGCGCAGCAAACGACGTGAGTATCAGCATATTTGCATCAGGTCTAGGAGATGAATTTTCGCAGGGCAATACAAAGGGGGTTAGGTGGCACTGGTGCCACAGGGATCCTGAGCTTAGGGGACCTGCATCTTTTATGAAGGTCGGCTGGCATACCTGTCCTCTGCTCCACAGGGAGATACTGCCTCTATCTTTCAAGGCTACTCACTGCATAAATACCCATGTAAATGTAGTTCAGAGCAAAGACAGTGCTTACCCAACATGCAGAAATTTCTGGAGATAGACAACAAATTCACTTTTAACTGAAAGCTGACCCACAAAGAGGGTCTTGTCAAAGACTAGCTGAGGAACAGAGTCATAACCCTGTGTCGTGATTGTACTTCACTTTCCCTCTTAATATTCTATCGAGATAACAAATTTCCTTTTCGTTTGTGCTAGATTGAAATTTTTTTTCCTTAGGCTCATGGCCGAACTATAGTAACTGATAAAAAACCACCCATTGTCTAAACTCTGTAGGGAACCACAGGATCCTTAAATCTTTAAAGAACTGATCTTAGTCACCAGGGTATTTTATTAAGTGGTAACTACCTTTGAGAAAGAAAATTGTCCCTGATCTTCAGCTGGATTATTTGATACCTCAATCAATAATAATGTGATTAAATCCAAAGGATCATTTGTTTCTTCAGAAGGAGAAGGTTGAAGGTATCGCTATGGGTCTCATCTTAAAACCCTATGATCAAACTACATATGGCATTCTCCAAAGAGCAGGGTCTTAGACTCCCTCTGACAGCACTCCAGCAACATTAGACATGTCCGCTGTATTGCGGCTACCATTCCATCAAAGAGCTTAGGAAGCATTCATATCAGAGTGCTGTTTGGGAGAATATTTTTTCCCTATCAGTGTGTGGTTATATATTAGAATATTAGACTAGGACAATGTCTCTTAAACAGGATCTGTGACATTTAGCAGAAGGAGGCGTTTCCTACAGGTGCTCTTGAAGGATGACCATCTGGGATTGACGTATCACAGTGAGACAAAAGACCACTTGCATTCTAGATTATAAAACATACCCACAATCACTAAGATACACTAAGAGACTGGAAAGAAAAACTCAATGAGCGTATAAGTATAAAGTTGTGCTTATTACTGAAACATAACTGCCTATAAACTTTTATCGATGATATTTGGAATATTCTGTAATTATATTTTAATAACACAATCAGAAACAAATGCATTTCTGGTGGTGTGGGATGAGTTGTGTGTGTGTGTGTGTGTGTGTGTGTGTGTGTGTGTTAAAGACCTTAATTTGCTAACTGTAAACAGTAAAAATACGCTATAATTACAAACCTATTTTAATATTCATTCATTTTTAAATACAGTTGGAGCTTCAAACATTGGAAGGAGACTGACCCCTCTCTTAGAGAGGCGCAGCCTCATAATGGCTATGTAAAAGCACTTTGTAAACTGTAAAAACTCCTACATGTGTTACTTATTATTTTGCTCGTCTGTTATTCAGGCTGCTGGAGAGAATGGAGGATGAACACCCTGGGGCGGGCCTGCAGTGCTCCCTGATGGCAATGTCAGCTCCTTGGAGGAGAAACCCTCACTTGGGTTCCCCTGTGACCCAACCTCAGAGATCTAGTTCAGTTTTACTTCTTTCCCATGCCCGAGGAACCTACTTCTATGGAGACTGAACTCCAAGCACTTACTGGGGCAGGCAGAGCATTGCTCAGGCATGAGTATCATTCTGCACTAAGGCCAGGGTGAACCAGGGCCCTTCATTCCTAATATGCTGCATTCTTCAACGGTATTAACAGCACATAGCTGCTGGCAAGAGGTGCAGTAAGACTGTCTCTCCCCGCAGTAAATGAGATGATTGGAGATGCTTTGCCACAAAAGCTCTGTTTAAGGGCATTCTTCCCACACACGCTCATCAGGTAATTTTTAAAATCCGTTTTAGGAGTCAAGGTGGCTCTGTCAGACCGCTCTGACTTCATGTATAATGACGCTGTTGTCGCTATTAGAACAGAGCTGCGTCCACTTTTCTCTTTTAACCTAAAACCTTCTTCTCCTCTGCTCAAGTTTCGCACAGAGGACCTCTTACTCTGGCATGAGATAAACGTCTGAAATCGCAGGTGCACGTGGAGCGCTGAGAGGCTGTAACTCCGCAGCAGAGCGTCTTAGCAGAAGTGCCCTCACAGCAATGCGATGACTTCGTTTAGAGAAAGTGCTTTACTCTGTGAAGCGCCTTTGTTATCTAGGAAGAGAGGCAGAGGAGGGATGGCTGGGGCTTGTCACCAATGAAGGAGCAGGCAGATGTTTTCAACCTGTCTTAGAAGGGGGAAAACGTATCTCCAATGATTATTTCCTGGCGCCTCCTGAGGATATGTTTATAGAGGAGGGTTGGATCTGAGAAAAATATGATATGGAACTGAAGTGAACAGGATGCTCATTTAGTATAATTAAGATGTGAGTAAATGGTGGAGTGCAAAGAAGAACAATTTAAGGACCTTAAGGTGTTCTGGGACCTTAAGGTGAACTGGGATGATCACTTAACCTCTCTGAACCTTGGTTTTCTCATCTAAATCATAGTGTTTCTCTTTGGGGAGTGTTCAAAGAAAATGGAATAAATAAACTTTAATTTATAAAAAAAAACTATGAATCCCACAAATGTTAGCTCTGATTTGCTCTTTCTAGCACACAGGACAGTCCCAAGATAAGGAGGTCTCTCTTCCCACATAGGCTGCCGTAATATAAGTTCCTTATCAACAGCTTAGAGACCTGCAAGCCAACTCCCCCCTGCACAGAGGTCTCTGAAATTGATAACTGTTTATCAAAGAGTCGCGTTGCTAAACTTCCAACTTCTTCAGAGAAGGAAAGTGTGTGAAGTTGAGTACTCACTTCAAAGAAAAGTCCAGTTTATTGACAGAAATATGATCTTGGAGTAAATAGATGGATTTAAAACCCCAAACCGCCTATTTTTTTGATTCCTGTTAACACATGTCCTTGTGGCTCTTTAAAACTAATGGAGTGGCAATGAGAAGCCCACAGCTACAGAGAACTGGGTGCTCAGAACAGTGTCTCCATGTTGGTCTCACTATCAGAAACTCGGAGAGACCTCCCACCACCTCTGCCTTGGTGTGGTGAGTGCAGGCCTGCTCCCTGCCTGACGGACTTGAAGAGATTCTGTAAAGTGATTCCAAAACCCTGGCCAAGCAAGGCTGGAGCACAACAAAGTCAAAAACCATGAAGACTGGCACTTTCCCACTTGCTGGACTTGGAAGGAAGTACGCGAACAAAATTATATTTTACAAGATTGACGTTTACATTAAAGTATTATAAGGCTGCTATAAGAATCATGGTACATATAGAATCAAAGATGAAAAATGTAAAAGTGCATTAATAAGAGGACAACATTTCCATGATATTGTTATTAATGATAAAAATTTGTATTATTAGTAATAAAAAATTTACAGGTCATAAAATGCCTTCGCTTATTACTTTATTTAATTCATAGCATTCTCCCATAAAATGAAGAATTCTCGTTTCTTGCAGGGAAAATGAGGCTCAGAGGTGACATGGCAGGGACAGATCTCCAAATCAACAGTGAAGCAGGAATTCAGAGACATAGCAACTACAGAAACATTTTTAGTACAGCATAGATAAAATTTTCCTGGGAAAATGAGACTTAGAATATACATATTTTTCATGGAAGCATTTCTAAGCATTTTAACACAGAATTAGTTATGTGGTGTCAGGGAGTTTTTAAAAAAAGGATCAATAAAGGCAAAAATTCAAAAAAGCTTTCCAGAGCCAGTATTACGAGTAACCTAAACCTGTTAGGAAATTGGTTATGATATGGAATGTGGATATTAAAATGCCATAAACTTCATTAAAAACTATAAATATGTAACTAGAGTTTTTACTAAGTTCATAAAAAATAATATTGGTTATAGCATCTTTCGTAAATCCTCGTGGCTCACGTGTCAATTACTTGGTTACTCAGTAACCAAGTAATCAGTAACCAAGGAGTCAAACCTAGATTAAATAGTCCCCAACCAGGCAATAAAAAGGTCCCTGAGTACAAATTTGCAGAATTATGGTTTATTGTGTTAATAATCTCCCCGTCTGTGGCCAGCCTTCCAAGGATAGGGTTGGTGAGTGTGTGTTATTCTAGAATCCAGCCATGGCTCCTGCTATTTTGTTATAGTACCTGCTTTTAGAAGAGGAAATTAAACCACAGAGCTCATTCTGGCTTAAACTGAAGGAAATGAGAGGGACTGAATGCACACCAAGCTGGGTTTGGAGATTCTGGGCAAGTACAGAGTTGGAGTATGAAGTTACCTGGGAACTGGTGGTGTGGGGACTCAGAGTCTCTGGCTAAGATTCAGAACTGGATTCACCACACAGTTCTTGATGGGGTCCCTAAGAGAATGGACAATGCTCTGCAATCATTGAAAGTTTCAATCGACAGATATGTGTTGGATCCTACTGTGTGGCAGGCACTGAGCTGAGCATGGGCAAAGCACTGTTCAGCAAGACATACCCACCTCATGCCCTCAAGGAGCTCATCCTATCGACAGGAGAGAGACACTAATGACATAACCACGTGAATAAGTCTGCAAGTTTCTATGCAACAGTAAAAGATGCTCTGAGAGTATCTGAAATAGAGAGCCAACAGTACACAGAATTGTTGAGTGACATTTATGGTGAGACTTCCCCCAACAAACTGCACAACATTTGAACACACTGGAAATCTGATAAACAAGGAGAAACTAACCAAGGAAATAAAGATTGGGAAAGGGAGCAAGGTAAGAAGAACATTCCAGGAAGAGGAAAGCACATGTGCAAAGGTCCTGTGGCAGGAGCAAGTGTGATCTTTTAAGCAATTGAAGAAACCTAGTGTGGTCATTGAGGCTGGCAGGAAGGCATGCAAACCACTCTGTTTTCAGACTAACATATGTGTTTTGTGGGAAACAGAGAAGATTGAGGAAATAGAGTACTATTTATTGCTAATGGCTGACTTCACACATAGAAACAAGCTCATTCTTCTTCTTGTTGTTTTTTAACTCTCCCAAGCACACTGACCTTGGTTCCCATCTGTCTTTACAATTCCATCCTGCCCACTGCTTCAGGGATCCCAAAATCTCTCAGTGAATTAAGAGTGACTGACTTGTGAGTGGAGTGACCAAGGTATCAAAATTCCCAAAGAAACAAGCATTAAATTCCAGATAGTTTGTGGGCAAATGAAAGAATATGTCCTCCTAAAAAAAACCTTATTTTCTTTCCTGTTAGGATTTGCACCTCCCTTGGGTGTCTTCATCTTGGTTCAAACTCTTGATTTAGTTGGGCAGTGGCAGAAGGACTTGCAATTCTGTTGCTTAGAATTGCTAGAGTTTAGTTTGCCAGCAAGTCTCTGCCACAGAGTTGATGGGCTCTACAGAAAAAGTAAGGTCACAGTCTCTGTATTCAGAGTGACTTCCAGTTTCAGTACAGAATAAGATCCAAAAATAGTATATAGAATGAGAAGATCAGGGTCAGCAGTTAAGTTCGCTCTAGGAGTAGCCAGACAATCTCAGAGACAATTTTTTTCCTCCATCCATTTTTCAGCTCAGTTATTGTAGTTTGGTTATCCTCTTTGATAGCCTATTTAGCAACAGTTTCATGTTTGGACTGGTTTCAGTGATTGTAATCAAATAGCTTCCAAAGAAACCATCCTTCTGTCTTCCTATAACTTGTCATAAATTCTGTTTCAAAACCTGCTTGTAAGAGATGGGAAGATGGGTCCTGCCTTTTAGAGGATCAAACAGTTGTGTTTAGTTCCTAGGTGGATCTCCTGCCGTGTGCACAGAGCATTGGACAATCCAGAGGAGAACCACAAGAGTACTGGTCTTCCAAGAGACACAGTCGTTAGATCTGCATAAGTAATCTAAATTCAAGGCAGACTTGTGATAACAGGACTTCAAGTCAAATGGAGGGAATCCAGGTGAAGACAGGAGTCATTCCTACTGGAGCAACTGAGGACAGACATTGTGGCACAGTGCATTTGGACCAGACTTGGTGCAGACAAAGTGAACAAATACAGAGAAAAATCAATGACCATGAATCATCTAATGGAAAGGAGCAGAAGGAGATGGCTGTGCTTTTGTAAGGAGACAATTGTGTGAATAATGTCCATCATCTGCCATTAATGCTCTTTTTCTTAGAGTCAGGAGCAGGAACACATACACAGGCAAACATACATACACACACACACACACACACACACACAGGCTCAAACACGCCCACATACACACAAGCATGCATATCATACTCAGACACATTTTTCCATATGAACTCTGAGCAGACTAGCTGATCACCAAGTAGGATATTATTTATAACACAAGGATCAAGAAACTTGGTTTGAGTTGGATGAGCTTCGGAAATTCATTTTCCTCTCTGAACCAGAAAAACGGGCACAGGAGTAAAATGTCTACCAGCCTAAAATGTTCTGCATCTTAATGAGAGATGGAGACAACAATGGAACCATGTTTGCTTTCCAGTGGAGTGAGGATGCTGCTTAGAAAATATAAGAGAAGCAAGAAATATAGGCAAGCATATATAGATATAGATAGATAGATAGATATACACACCATACACACATATATATCCACTATATGCAAATCACACACATATATGTGTGTGTGTATATATATTCATAATTAAGAAGAGATTTGAGCTGGCACCATATCCTATCCTAGAAGATGGCATGATAATATCTTGAGACACTACAATATTTAAGAGCTGTTTAGATATACTTACTTCCAATTTTGTCTAACACTTAGTCACTCTTTACTTCTTAGGTGATTTACCTTTGCTGAATCATCTATAGAATGGGGATGATGATCATGCCCACTGTATTCAGTGAACCAATATTCAGCATCTACTGAATAACTGGGGTTGGGCATATAAATAAAATAGGCATTGTAGATAAAAGATTTATTTTATAAGTAATTACTTAATAATATAGATACAGTCTCTGATCTCACAGAGACTAATGGGCATTAAAGACAGGTGGGCATGCCAGTATGGTAAAATGAGATTTA